>CAWUFW010009932.1:0-740774 GCA_963921515.1 Calotriton arnoldi
AAACTCGTTTTTTGTTTTCTCAATATCTTTGGCGCCGGTTCACGAATGTTTGCGAAATTTTCAAAAATCGTAGCCCGCTCCGGTCAGCTCCTGTCTTGAAAGTTTCGGGGTGATTCGGCAAGTGGGGGCCGATAAAAAAGGGGGGTCCCAATACGTGTTTTCTCCATGTTAATTCCCTTAGGAAACTTTAGACAAAGCTACAGCCCGAACTGCTGAACGGAATTACACCAAACTTGGCAAAAAGGTAGCCCTTAGTTCAGAAAGAGACCTTTTTGTTAAATGGTGTAAATCCGTTCAGTAGTTCCTGAGAAATTCAAAAAATAGAGGTCGAAAAATGCATTTCCCATAGGAAACTTTAGACACGGTTACAGCCGAAACTGCTGAACGGAATTACACCAAATTTTGCAAAAAGGTAGCCCTTGGTTCAGAAAGAGACCTTTTTTTAAATGGTGTAAATCCGTTCAGTAGTTGCTGAGAAAAATAAAAATAAAAGTTTTGATATCTATGGCCGTGGTGGATCCGCACACCCTCCCGATCACGAGATTTATTCTAATTGGCTGTCAACACTCCAAACCAGGAAGTGTTGGCAGCCATCTTGTGACTTGGTAGAACCGAGTCACAAGAAAAGAGAAAAAGAAACACGAAAAAAAAGAAAAGGGGGCAGGGTAGAAACACCATGACCCCCTAGGCCTGCTGAGGGGGTCCCACAAGGACCCCCAGGGCCAAAAAAAGCATTTGTTTAAAAAAAATCGGCTGAATTCGTGCTGGGTGCGTGAATCCGGCCGTGAAAATAAAAAAGCGAAGCGCGGGCTCCAGCGCCGTTTAATTGAAGCCCGGGTGGGCCAGGTCCCGGGGGCAGTAAAAAAAATGTGTGGGGGGGCCCCAATCCCCCCACACTTTCCCGGAAACCACCACCCCCGGGGCTTTGCAACAATATTTGCGGGGGCACATGGCCCCCCCGCAGCCCTGGGGACCGCCAACCCCCGGGGCTTGTTTTTTTAGAGTTTTGGGGGCCTCTAAGGCCCCCAAGCCCGGAGACTGCCACCCCCGGGGCTTTCATCAATTATAATCGGGGGCACACTGCCCCCAGCAGCCCCATATACCTGTGTGGGGGCTCGAGCCCCCACACGCCCGGGACCGCCACCTCCCCGTTGCACTAATATTTAAATTTGGGGGTCTGTAACGGACCCCGTGCCCCGGGGACCACCACCTCCCGGGGCTGTGCAAGTGAAGGGAGGGGGCCGCGGGGCCCCGTCCTGGAGCCTGTGATGGCCCTGGGGACTGCCACCCCCCAGGGCCGGCTCCTGCAGTGTCCCAGGGTGCCCACCCCCGGGACACTGCTGTTTGGTATGGCAGGACGGGAGCCTCGCGGCTCCCGTCCTGCCATACCAAACTTGCTTTGGATTTTGGAAGAGAGAGCAGGAAACCTGCTCTCTCTTCCAAAATCTAAAGCAGATTGCTTTCCACACGGGGAGCTGCATGTTAGCAGCTCCCCATGTGGAAAAGCAATGCCGGCTCCTGCAGGACGTGGGGAGCCGGCGGGACCGTGGGGGCATTGGGGCTGCCCCCACGGTCCCCAACGGATAGGGCCTGCCCCGGGGGATGGGGTCCCGGGGCTAGTAGTAGCCCTGGAGGGGGGCCACGCGGCCCCCCTCCCCAAAATAAAAAAATAAAAATAATAACAAAAAAAGGCCGGCCCCGGGGAATGGGGTCCCCGGGGCAATAGAGGCCTCAGGAGGGGGGCCACGCAGCCCTCCTCCTTAAAAAATTTAAAAAAGGTGGCCATGCCCCAGGGATGGGGTCCCCGGGGCCGGAATTGGCCCCGGGAGGGGGGCCACACGGCCCCCTTCCTGTTCAGTTTTTTTTTAATTTTTATTAAAAAAAGGGGTCAGGCCCTGGGGGATGGGGTCCCCAGGGCCCAAAAAAGGAAAAAAGAAGGGGGGCCACACAGCCCCCTTCTAAAAATCAAAACAAAAAAAGACGTGATCGTGCCTCAGGCCCCGCCCCTCCCTTCACCACACTGCAAACACGCCCTGTGGTGTGTTTTAAATTGGGGCATTAATTCCCCTTGAATACTGGGGGTCCCTGGGGGCCAACTAGCCCACCAGGTACCTCCAGTGCGCGCCACAGGGCTGCGTTGCAGAGAGGTGGTGCAGGCCACGCCCCTTTTTACACCTCTCTGCAACGCAGCTCTGTGGCGCTTACTGGAGGTACCTGGTGGGCTAGTTGGACCCCAGGGACCCTCAAGATTCAAGGGGACTTAATCCCACAACTTAAAACGCGCCACGGGGCGCGTTTGCACAGTGGTGAAGGGAGGGGCGGGCCTGAGGTGACATGTGTGCAAACACGCCCTGTGGCGCGTTTTAAGTTGGGGAATTAATTCCCTTGAATCCTGAGGGACCCTGGGGGCCAACTAGCCCACCAGGTACCTCCAGTGCACGCCACAGGGCTGCGTTGCAAAGAGGTGGTCCAGGCCACGCCCCTTTTTACACCTCTGTGCAACGCAGCTGTGTGGCACTTACTGGAGGTACCTAGTGGGCTAGTTGGACCCCAGGGACCCTCCAGGATTCAAGGGACTTAATCTCCCAACTTAAAACGACCACAGAGCTTGTTTGCACACATGTCACCTCAGGCCCCCCTCCCTTCACCACTGTGCAAATGCGCCCGGGCGCGTTTAAGAAGGAAGTTTTAATCCCCCTGCCCTATTATGTACTAGGGCCTTACAGAGGAGGTCATGCTAATGACAGGGGTACCCTAACGCATAGTGTTCCCTAGTGTATGTAGGTGTTTTCACTGTATTCTAAGTGTCTTTTAGCATAGCACTGGCTCTAGGCCTGGTTAGTCCGAGTCAGTTACCACCAGTACCCGTCTAAAAAAGTTGTGGGCACAGGATAATTTTGCAACAAGGCCTCTTTCTGCTCCTCTGTTGGTTCTTTCTGCACATGTCTTGCTTCTTCCTGCTCTTTTCTTCATCTTTGTGGACTTCTGTTGCTTCTTTCTGCATTTCTTTTGCTTCTTTCTGTGCGTTTTTTCTTCTTTCTTCACAAATCCTACCTCTGTAGGCATAGTTAGAAACTAGCATTTAAAAAACCTTTGAAATTCACTGAAAAAACCATAGGTTTCAGGCACGTTATAGTTAGAAATTAGCATTTAAAAAACCTTAGAAATTCACTGAAAAAACCATAGGTTTTAGGGACAGTTATAGTTAGTTGGACATTTCACTCGTACAAAACCATAGAAATTCCCCCGTTATAGTTAGTTCAGCTAACCATAACTCGTGCCCCCGCAATGCACTGCTGATGACGTCACATATTACATCACTCATGACATGGTCAGTGACATCACTGATGACATCTCAAATGACATCACTGATGACATCACTGATGACATCATCCATGTGATAATTTGATGTATCTTCTCACACCCTAATATAACCTTTGATACACCCACTCTAAATTACAGACTGCCATTCTCAAAACCATAGACACTCCAACACCAATAACTACATACCCACTCACTGATTCTTAGGTCTACACACACATCCACTCACTCACCCGTACAGTCACTCATACTTACGGTCACTCAGTACTAGGACTATCATATGCACTCATACACCTACATAGACACTCACACACCGCCACTCATCCATAGAGGTACTCACACACCTAGTCAGTTATGCAAATAATTAATCACACTGCCATTTACTCACCTATACAGTTATACACACACCAGCTCACTTACTCATAAAAATACTAGCACATTCTTACGCTCTTATACAATCACTGATACAAGTACACACTCATCCATACAGCCACTCTCACAATCACACACTCTCACTTATAGCCATTTATATACTCCAACACACATATATACTGCCTTTCACATATGTAGTTACTCACACATGTACCACTGAGATATACATTCACTCACTAACACACCCATACACACACTCACCCACCCATACAGTCCATCACAGATGCACTCTTGAAACCATGCACCCAGTGAATCACCCACTCACACATCTATGCACAGAGTCACACACACCCCACCCACACAAACACTCAGGCACCCATACAGATACTCAGACAACCAATCAATAACCCATGTAGACACTCATGTAGCTATTCAGAAACCCATGCAGCCGCTTACACACCAACAGACAGACGGATACAGACATTCACACAGTTTAGTCACTAACCCATGCATTCAGTAAGATACGTTTAATACTGGCGACTGCCAGTAGGTAATATATATATATATGTATATTACCTACTGGCGTTTGCCAGTAGGTAGTTATAGTTAGGACCTAGTTTCCATAGGAAAAGTGTTTTTTGATTTGCCAATATCTTTGGCGCCGTTTGACAAATCTTCGTGAAATTTTCAAAACTATTGGGGCGGTCAGGTCAGCTGCTGTGTTGAAAGTTTCGGGGTGATTTGTCAAGCGGGGACCGAGAAAAAGGCCATGCCATAGCAAACTCTGCACTCTGCACTCTAGAATATCGTCCCATAATGCTTTGGAGGGCCTTTGGTTGGGATTGTATTTTTGCCCATAACTGTGCTTGAGGTGGTCCTAGGAGGATAGGACCACCACCGAATCGTTCAGCATCATGTGCTCTTTGTGTTAAAGGCATCTGCTTGGTTCTCTACCTAGGTTAGCGAGGACCCCAAAATCATCACCTCTCTCACTGCTTGCTATATTTTCATTTTCACTTTTGTGAGATGACTATATGCATTTTAGCATGTAAAGATAAAATGATTTATTGTTTAACTAAAGGTACTGCTTGTTATATTTTCATTTTCACTTTTCTGAGATGCCTTTATGTATTTTAGCATGTAAAGATAGTTATTTGTTGTTTTACTAAAGGTATGTGAGATTACTGGTTTATTAATACACATTACATTGAAAACACAAGATTTCTGCTTTATTAATATGCATAACATGGAATTCATGCAAACACTCTGGAGTAAGCTACTGCACCCACAACCCTTTGACAAAACAACTTTACCTTTACATGCTAAAAAGCATATAGCCAATTCACAAAAGTGAGCTTTGAAAAATATCAGGCAATGAGAGAGGTGATGATTTTGGGGGTGAGTGGGTGATTCACTGGGTGCATGGGTTCAACAGTGCATCTGTGAAGGGCTGTATGAGTGGGTGAGTGTGTATATAGGTGTGTTGGTGAGTGAATGGATGTTTCAGTGGTACATGTGTGAGTAACTACATATGTGAAAGGCAGTATATGTGAGTGTTGGACTATATAAATGACTATATGTGAGAGTGAGTGATTGTGAGAGTGGCTGTATGGATGAGTATGTGCTTGTGTCAGTGATTGTATAAGAGTAAGTATGTGTTAGTATCTGTATGAATAAATGAGGTGGTGTGTGTATAACTGTGTAGGTGAGTAAATGGGAGTGTGATTGATTCTTTGCATGACTGACTATGTGTGTGAGTAACTCTATGGGTGAGTGGCGGTGTGTGAGTGTCTATATAGGTGTATGAGTACATATGATAGTGCTGTATTGATGAGTGACTGCATGTATGATTGACTGTATGGCTGAATGAGTGGATGTGTGTGTAGTCCTAGGAATCAGTGAGTGGGTATGTAGTAACTGGTATTGGTGTGTCTATGGTTTCGAGAATGGCAGCCTGTATTTTAGAGTGGGTGTATCAAAGGTTATATTAGGGTGTGAGGAAGTGCATCAGATTATCACATGGATGATGTCATCAGGGATGTCATCAGTGATGTCACTGACCATGTCATGAGTGATGCAATATGTGATGTCATCAGCAGTGCATTGCGGGGGCGCGAGTTATAGTTAGCTCAGCTAACTATAACAGCTGAATTTCTCTGGCTTGTATGAGTGAAATGTCAGACTAACTATAACGCCCCTCTAACCTTTGGTTTTTCCGTGAATAAATGTGTATATATATGTATATATATATATATATATATATATATATATATATATATATATATATATATATATATATATATATATATAAGAGAGAGTGTGAAAGGTTTATATATATATGAGAGAGTGTGATAGGCTAAGTTTGGTAGAAGGAAGAAATAGCAATGGTTGGTGAAACAGAGAAACATTGAGAGAGAGAGGGGCCAGAGAGACAGAGACACAGAACGATAAAGAGAAGGACACAGAGAGAACAAGAGAAATGTAAAGGTGGACGTAGCTCAGGTAATTTTTATTTTTTATTTTTATAAATCTTTTTATTAACATAGCTCAATAGACCATACATTACAATAAACTTTACCATCAGTTCACAGGAAGGCAGGTACTGTATAGTATATTTACAGAGTGTTTTCAGGCAGTGGAGGCCTCCGATACTGTTCAGTTTCCCAAGCTCATCCCTCTGTACTTTTTCCAGGGTGCCCATATCTTTTCCCACTTCTTAGCACATCCCCTGCTTTTATAGACCGTTTCTTCAGCGCGCTGGCACCAATCTAGGTCTCGTCTCCAATCTTCCAGTGTCGGAGATAGCGGCGCTCCCCACCCCGGGCAATGTTTCTCTTTGCTATTCCTGCAGCTAAGGCCAACCATAGTCCCTCATATCTGGACCAGTTCAGGTCGCCTTTTATCATCAGGAGCAACCATTTTGCATATAATGGAACCACCCTCCCCACAATCCTGGACATGAGGTCCGTGACTTTTTGCCAGTATCTAGCTATCTCTGGGCATTCCCACAAGATGTGCATGAAGGTTCCCTCGCCCTGGCATCCCCGCACACATAACGCTTAGGGGTCCTGCCCCATCTGTATAGGTGGGTCCTCGGGTAGTATGTGCGATGCAGTATCTTAAGTTGCACTAATCTAAATCTAGAATGGATTGCTATTTCTCTTGGGCTCTGAATTGCTTCCTGGCAGTCCTCATCATCCATGGGTCCTAGGTCTTTTTCCCATGTGTCTCGGAGGGCCCTCAGGGGATCGGGCACATTGTTTATCAGTTTACGATAAACCATAGAGGTCGGCTTCTCCTTGATCGGGTCCAGTAGCAACTTATCCTCTAGTGGGGAATAATCTGGGATAGAGGTGTCACTGTGAATGTGGGCGCGTAGTGCGTGCACTAGCCTCAGGTGGTTATATCTTTGGGTTTGATGCAAGTTATATTCCTGTTGGAGTGTCTCAAAAGTCAGGGGGGAGTCTCCCTTCCACACGTCACCCAAGTATTCAACCCCTATTAGCCTCCACACTTGGAGACCCGACAGGGTCGCTACCTGCCTCAGGGGATCACCCACCCACAACGGGGTTTTACCAGTCAGCTTCCCCGCCCAACCTAGTAGTTTATTGGCCTTCCTCCAACACTGAACCACCACTTTGGTGTGCTCCGGCCACTCTGCTCGTATCTTTCGGGAGTATAGAAGAGACTCACAATTTCGTCCCGGCATGGCGGCTCTGTCTGATGTATAGGCTGGTTCGTCCATGTCTGCGTATACCCAGTCATTGATGACCTGAAGCTGCGAGGCCCAGTAGTATAGACGAATGTCAGGATCTGCCAGTCCACCATCATACACTCCCTTCTGTAGCTTGTGCAGCGCGATTCTGGGTGCGCCACCCTGCCACAGCAACGTTCTAACTTCCTTGGCCACCCGTTTAAAAACTGTTGAAGGGACCGGATATGGGGTGTTTTGGAGTACATATAGGAGGCGAGGTAATGTCATCATTTTAAATAATGCCGCCCTACCCATAAGTGAAAGCGGGAGAGTGCGCCAATGACTAACATCCGCACTAAGGCGGCTGATTTGGGGCCCGAGATTCCTGTCAAGAAACTCCTTTGAGTTCCGTGTGACATAGATACCCAAATACTTAAAGCCCTCTGACACCACCGAAGCCGAACACTGCCCCGGAACCCTGTGGGGGGGGCCCGACAGTGGAAAAATCACCGACTTAGACCAATTAATGGTATATCCCGAGTAGCTGCCAAATAGATAAAAGATGTGTAGCCCACGGGCGATGGAGTAGTACGGCCTTGCTAGGTAGAGGGCGATATCATCGGCATAGAGCGAAATTCGCTCCTCCCATCCCCTGGTGACACTACACCCCAAATCGCTGGGTCCCTCCGGATCCAGTGCGCCAGCGGCTCCAATGCAAGGGCAAACAGCAGCGGCAACAAGGGGCACCCCTGCCGGGTCCCCCGTCTCAGCTGGAAAGATCTCAAAACCGCCCCGTTGACTCGTACCCTGGCAGTGGGCATCTTGTATAACAATCGCACCCAGCCACAGAAGTTAGGACCGAAGCCCCACCTTTGGAGCACCATGAACAAGTAAGGCCACTCGATGCTATCGAACGCCATGGAGGTGTCTAGCGCCATCAATGCCGTCTGTTGGGCCTCGGGCCGCCAGTCATGTGAAGTACTCCATAGAGCCTTCGAAGATTGTGTCGGGTGCTTCTGGAGGGCATAAATCCCGACTGGTCCACATGGACCAGTTCCGTGATGACGGACACCAGCCTATCTGCCAAGACTTTAGCCAAGACCTTTGCCTCAACGTTGATAAGGGATATAGGGCGGTAGGAGCTACACTGCTCCAGCGGCTTACCATCTTTGTGTATCACCACTATCGTGGCCGCTCGTTGATCCGACGGAAGTTGTCCCCGCTCGCGCGCCTCCATCAACATGTTTTGGAGTGGGGGTATTATAATCGAGGCCTGCATCTTATAGATCTCCACTGGTAGCCCATTCGGGCCCGGCGCTTTCCCGGATCTCAAGGAACCCAGGGCCCCACTCAATTCCTCCTCTGTAGGGTCAGCCTCGAGGAGTTCACGTGCCTCCTCCGACAGCATAGGCAAGGCAAAGTCCCTCAGGAACTCCACACAATCCTCCTCCGACCTGGTGCACACTGGCGCATACACGCCTTCAAAATGCGTAGCAAAGGCTTCTGCTATTTCATTACTGGTGGTGCAGAGTGTCCCAGCTACGTCCCTTACCCCGGTTACCCACGAGCGCTCCCTATTTTGTCTCTCCAGCCACGCTAGAAGCTTCAGGGCATTGTCCCCTACATCGTACAAGCGGTGCTGCGTTGCTATCGCATATGCCCGGGCCTCCCTATCTGCCAGAGCCCGCAGATCTCGTTGTCGCAACGCCAGCTCGTGACGCCGGTCCGCACTCATTTGCGTTGCCGCTTCCCCTTCCATCTGGTGAATTTCTTGCTCAAACGGCTGGATTTGCAGGGTTTTCTCTTTTTTCTGGGCTCCGATCAGCGCCTGTTCCTGACCCCGTAAAACCGTCTTGTATGCCTCCCACAGGGTAATATGTGAGTCCACTGACCCTTTGTTTTCTTCAAAATAGAGTCCTGAGCCCTCTCGCAGTTTGTCTCTAAGCCCTGAGTCTCGCAGTCGGCATGGGTCGATCCTCGGGTACATTGCTCTGTCTAGGGACGGACCTATAAGGGTAACACACACCGGAGAGTGGTCTGAGATGCCCCTTGCCCTGTGCTCAGGGCTACGGAAGTCGCCCACCTTGTCGCCGTGTGTAAAGAAGTGGTCTATTCTAGAGAAGGAGTCATGTCGTGCGGAGTAATACGTATACTGTCGTGCAAGAGGGTTGTGTTTCCGCCACAGATCTACCAACCCCATAGCCATGGCAAAGTCTGCCAGGCCGCGTTCTCCCGGACGATGCACCGGGGATCCAGACCGATCCAGTGCCGGGTTCATGGCTGCATTTGTGTCCCCACCGATCAGGAGTGTGCCCAGTGGGAGGTCAGTGAGGAATGAACTAAACTTCGGGAAGATCACTGCGTGGAGACCTGGGGGTATGTAACAAGAGCACAGCACGATCAGGCGCCCCTCCCACTTTCCGGCCGCTGCCACGAGGCAGCCGGCATCGTCCGCCCATGTTCCTGTGATGACTAGTGGCAGCGCGTTACGCACCAAGATCCCTACCCCCCGAACCCCAGACGAGAATCCGAGTGGGCCACCATTTTGTATCCAAACCTATCTAGCGCCCTACACTTATTTCCTTTCAGGTGTGATTCCTGGATCAAGACAACGTCTGGGGAGTGCCGCTTAATATGCTGCATGACAAGTGTGCGTTTAATTTTATTACCCAGACCGTTTACGTTCCAGGTCCATATCTGCATTGTAGCTAGGTCACCCATGGCTGTTTATGAGGTATACAACATTGAGGTGTCCCCCCACCACCCCACTCCCTTTTCCTGCGCTTCTCCCATTTCTGCTGAATCTCTTGGACTTAAGCAAGGTTCTCAAACATCTCAAACATTTCAAACAATAAACCCAACTCCCCCCTCCCTGCAACCCTGCTGGGTGAGCCCCGAACCACCCACCTCCCAAACGTGCAGAGTGCCTGTCGCCCGAACAGTGTAGAAAGAAACATTCGTGAGGAGCCGTGAGCTAGCCTCCAGCATGAAGTATTATCTGTCTGCTAAACTAATCATAACAAGCCCAAGCAGAGCAATGTAGGGCCCCCCAATTTAACCCGCCGCCCAGGCTGTCCGGCTTTATAATCAGAGAAACAATTAAAAAGAAAGGCCGGGGGGGGCCGCACACCTCATGTCTCTGTTAAATCTCACAGGTCCCTCAAATCCTTGTGCCCCCCTTTCCCGGCCCCACTGTCAGGCCCCAGGATATGTCCCCTTACATTTGCAGAAAAGGTAGAACAGTTCCGGTGCCACCAGAGGCGACCTACAAATCACTTATCTGGCCGCTGCTGCTGCCCCTGGCCGTCGGATGTCTTCTCTTCCTCCTGTACAGTGTCGCCATCGCCGTTGTCCACTGCTCTTCGGTCATGCCCTCCTCTCCGACCTACCGTGCGCCATCCCTCCAGCCAGTCACTGGCCTCCGCCGGAGAGTCGAAGAAATATGTTTTCCCCCTGTCGATTATCTTGAGTCTGGCTGGGTAAAGCATCATGTACTTTACTTGCTGCTCCCGGAGTGCTCTCTTGATGACCTCGAAGGAACACCTCTGTCTCTGGACATGGAGCGTGAAATCCGGGAAAAAACGGATGGTGGCGTTCTCGTGCCGAAGGTCGCCATGCACGCATGCCACCTGTAAGATGGCGTCCCTATCCCGAAAGTTAAGGATGCGGGCGATGATCGTGCGTGGGGGCGCCCCCGGTCAGGGCCTGCCTCCCAGCGCCCGGTGTGCACGTTCTATTGTAAAGAATTTCGATAGGCGTTTGGGCTTCAGGTGGTTCAGAATCAGATCTTCTAAGAACAAGTCCATGGACTGTCCCTCCATGCCCTCCGGCACTCCCACGACGCGGATGTTATTGCGTCGAGCCCTTCCCTCCTGGTCCTCGAGTCGGGCATAGATGTCTGACTGGTTCTTGGTAAGGGTGGCCACTTGGTCTTCGAGACGTTTAGTTTTCGCCTGCAGGCCCCCAATTCCCGCCTCCGTCGTGGACACCTTCTCGGAGATTTTCCGTAGGTCTGCGCGTAGTAGGTTCACCTCCTCAGTGACAGAGTCGAGTTTCGGCTCCAGGGTACCCTTCAAGTCTCTGATCGCCCTCATGATGTCCTTTAGAGAGGGGTCTGGGGTCTGAGTGTCCGGTTCCTCCTGCAAGCCCACTCCTGTCGCACCCTCATCGCGTCCCATGGCCACTGTGTATTTGTCGATGTGGTTGGCCTGGCCGGGCCCCGTTATTCTATTGCGACCCATGGCGGGTTCTGCTGGCTCTTCCTTAGGATTCCCTGTGGCCTCCAGTGAGCCTCCGACTGCCAGCGTGCCTGGGCCTCCGCTGCCACCTCCCAGGAGTTGCCCTCGCCCCTACTGGCGTATCTTCAAAATCAGGGGCCCCACACTTCTCACTGGCCCCTGCGGTTGATGATTGTCCTCTGGACCAAGGGACCCAATGCTCACTCTAGTGTGCCCGCAGCGTACTGTGGCTCCAGCTCCCGGCTGGGTGTCAGGCGCACTTATGGGCCCCGAAGCAAGCCACCACCTCCTTATCTGCGTGGGGCTCCCCACTGGTGGAGACTGATGAGGGGGCGCCGTCACCCGCTCTCAGCCGTCAAAGGCAGCAGTTCCTCAGTGTTTGGCCTCAGCGGGAGCTCCGCCAAGCCTCCCGCGTCTCCTGCAGGTTGTGGCTGCGTTGTGTCATCGGCCGGGGCTCCAGGGCCGCGTAGCGTCTTCTGGCCGCGTCCGCACTGTCAAAGTGTTTCCCGCGTAGCAGGACAGTTGCGGGCGCCTCCCGCACGTTATAGATGGGCCAAAGCTGAACCAGAGCTCCGGCGCCCCGCTAATGTCGCGGGTATCTTGTTGCGTGTTCGGCTGCCCCACTCACCGCTCCGCACTCCGACCAACGGGTCCCACTCGGTTTAGACGCTACCGGGAGGCGCCATATTGCTGCCGCCGGCTGCGTCTTCATTCCTCCTCTCGCTCGGCCCCTGGAGCACCGCGACGGGATCGAAAGGCACCGCTAGAATGCCCTGCGGTCTTGCTTCATTATCTGTGTCGGGGGGTCCTCTGCCTGTCGTATTATGACGGATATCTCGGGCTTGTGCGCTGTCGGCTAGTGCAGCACAATTAGGTGGCAGCCATCTTCATCGGCTGCTAGCCACGCCCCCAGGTAATTTTATTACAGTCAATTACTCCAAAATTATGTGAGATTCCTCGGAATTGCACAAGCAGAGTATTTTGGCTTTTAGTCCTATTTTCATAGCGCAAAAATGCCCCCTTGCGTCCAAAATGGAACTGAGGATGCATTTTGTGCTAAGAAATAGCGCTAAAAGCAACAGAACATGACTATCACCTCAATTTCTTTTCCCAACTTACTCTTAGGATTTTGTGCTATTTTACAGCCAAATGCACCCAAAATTAACGTAAGGATTCATTTTGCGCTAAGAAAATTGCACTAAATGCAAAACAACATGAATCGCAGCATGCTGTTTCTGTGCTTATTTTCTCCCCAAATAAATTACATTTATGTGAGTGGGTGTAATCATGTAATTATTGTTAATTCTGTGTCAAAGAGTCATACAAAATTGCTGAAATTATTCTGATTACTACAGCATAATTACATTTATTCCCAAGCCTAGAGAAATACAGCAAGGGGAAGAGAAAAGTAGAGTGAGAGGGAGGGAGAAAGAGAGAAAAAAAAGGAGAGGGAGGGAGAGAGACAGAGAAAGAGAGTGAGCGAGACAGAGGCATACATATTCTTAAAGTAGATGTATTTTCACTTTGATGAAAAAATAAAATAAAGTGATGCCTAAAAGAGTTGCTTATAAGTAACAGAATTGGATGAGAAGTTGCTTTTTCTCCTTTTATACAAAGATGCATTTTTAGACAGATGACAAAGGTTCAATTTCAGTGGTGAGCCATTAAGCAATTATGTTACACATGGGACAATTGAAATATATAATGCATTACCCAGGATATTCAGTAATTGACAACCTAGGACATTTTCATTTTCACAAATGTGACAGCCGACTAAAAATAAAAAAGCAATTTTAACGCATAATTTTTAAAGGAGACATGGTACAGAATATCAGCAGAATGCAGAAACCATTGAGGGTTAAGTTTAGCTAGCTGCAATAACGCTTCTGATATTATGGTATTATGGTAGCAAATGTTACATCGAATACAAATAATATTCACAGCATTAGGGTAATTTTTTTTTAGAGTTAAGGGCATGAACCACTAGCCATTTTTATACTCCCATCCTTACCATTACCTTAGGCCAGAGTATGAGTGAACGACGTCTCAAAGCATCCTTATTTGTCCGTGGTTTCTTGGCAAATGCAAAATAAAATTTCCAAGCAGGTTTGTGGGAAATACATATCTCAATCGCTGCTTCATGCCCAGATGATATTTAGGCCAATATTTACTTAGGGACATATTTAGGAAGCTTTCACGCAGCGCAGCAACTCACCTTGCTGCACTGTGTGAAAGAGAAAGGGCAGGAATGTGCCCTGTTTAACATATTACGATGCATTCCTGTCCTTTCCTTGTGCTGGTGCCCTTTGGATGACTAGCGCCAATGCAGGCACCCTTGCACCATTGCAGATAGGACACCTTCCTGCACAAAAACAATCCTCTGAGGGTTTTTCCTCTTTCTATGTGTGCTGCATAATACAACATACATGGAAAGAGGAACAAATGAGGAGAAATAACAATATTTCTCCTTGTTATACCCCACCTGTGGAGGTGTAGCATTTTGACGCATTCTCCGATTTACCAGTAATGGTAAATCTGTGAATGTGCCAATATCCATGGGTGGATGCGTGGGAACACCCATGGAAAGCCTCCCTCAGGCAGAGTGTTGCAAGGCAGCGATTTGCACTGCATTGCGTTACTCTGGGTTTATCAAGCCATGCCCAGCCACGCAAGGTGGCCTTGCGTGGCTTGATAAATCTGACTTAGGTTTTGTGTCGCCCTTGTGCCCCCTTGAATGGCACAATGGCAGTGCAAAACCTTCATAAATATTCCCCTAAGTCTTTGTGTCGGATTTGCATCTTGCAGTTTGACACAGGGCAAAGCAAAAGGCTCATTTAGGATTCACAAAGCTTGATTTGCATGGCCTTGTGTGGTTTTGTTAAGACATTTAATGAAACCTAGCAGCTTGTGCTGCCTTGTGTATTATTTCTTAGTGAAATGCATTCCATGGGTGGGGTACACCCATAGATTTCATGCAATTCCAGATTTACTAAGATTTGGTAAACTGTAATTACATGAAATCATATGCAGCACACATAGAAAGAGGAAAAAACGAGGATAAATAAAGTTATTTTCCTCGTTACGTCTCCCCTGGGTGGGGGCGCATGGTTTTAAGGCATTCCCAGGTTTACAGATCCCTGTAAATCTGAGAATGTGTCAAAATCCATGGGTGTTGAAAGGGAAAACCCACCACAATGCCCATATAACGCCTCCTTACCTTGCTCCATATCTATGAGGCCATGCAAAGCCACGCAGGGTGGCTTTGCGTTACCTCATAGATATCATTGAGAGGGCTGCACCACCGGAGAGTCATAAAAAGTGACGATTCGGCGGCACAGGCCTCTTGTAAATGAGGCCCCAAATGTTTCATACTTCGGAGGCATTTAAGGCACAGGTGGCTTAAGGCCAGCATGTCTATTATCCCTGCATTATATTAAAATATGTTTGTAAGGTGATCCATCTTTTTGTTGTACCCCCCCAAATATTGTTCTGAACATCTGGGGCCGTATTACAGATGGTGCCGCGGGAGCGCAATGGGCGTTTGCGCCCGCTTTGCACATCCCCGGGGCACCTTGGTATTATAGAAGGGGGCACAGAAGCTTGTGCGTCCCCTTCTATAATACCGATAGCGCTGGCGCACGTACTGCGACAGCACTACCTTCAGAGGGTGTTCCCTCATTTGCATAGGGTTGTGCCCTATGCAAATGAGGGAATTCCTTTGACTCTGTGCCCACACCATATTAAAGAGGGGGGCGCAGAGTCAAAGAAGCCCTCAGGAGGCGCACTGACAGTGCGCCTTTTAAAAGTTGGTGCACTGTAGGTGCGCCTCCTGACAGCAGCCCTCTGCAGGGGGTAAAGGGGGTCCCATGGACCCCCCAGACATCACCTTGCAGGCGGGTGCAGTCACTGACTGCACCTGCCTGTAAGGGGATCTTTAATCCCCTTTGAAAGTGCAGGCGGGTGCCGCCTGCACAGTGAAAACACGGAGCGGCTGCTCCGTGCTTTCACATGAATGCGCTGCCCCGGGGGCAGCGTGAGTTCGCGGCTGCCCTGGGGGCAGCACATAGATGATAATAGGGCGCATTGGCATTGTTTGCACCCGGCACACCTTTTGAAAGGTGGGCCGGGTGCAAACAATGCCAATGCGTAATACGGCCCCTGGGTTCTAAATATGAATCATGCAGAAAATGGGTGGTGTTTATGACACTTGGCAAATACAGGTACCCAGGAGTGGGGTATCTTTGCCATGTGTGATAAATACCACCTGGGAAATATAAATATACATCACCTATTACCAGTTTGGCGAATCAAACGGCAGCATATCGTGCAGTATCAGTATTTATCTGAGCAATATTCATGTGTTTGACCTTTATTCTAGCCATTTTACAAATAAATGGTGATAGTTTTTTCTGTGAAACCGTCAGGGTATAATTTCAGGATGTGGTAATTAATGCAAGCAGTAAATGTTGAAACTTAGTATTCTACAGAAGTCACTGCCTCAGAGATATATTTGAAAAACCTGGCTCGCAATGGAATACGCAACTTATGAGAGCTCTGGCTTCCACTGAAATAAACGAACCAGCACTCGCCTTGCCTCATATCTCATACACCGCATGGAAAAATCGAATAAACAAACATGTCCAACTAGCTTCATTCCAGCAAGACCGGGCATCATTAAAAACATTAGCCTTCCTTACGCCGCTGAATGATTCATACACGGTAAATAAACCACAGACTTACCTTGCCGCCCCGTTGAATCCTAAAGTCAGAAGAGAAATCATGTATATGCGACTGCTGGCACTCCCAATTACGGATTTCAGCCAAGCTTGGGCAAATCAGAGTACAGGAGGGGCATGCCGTCTGTGTGATTTTAAACGAGAGTCTTGGCTACACCTCCTGTGCTGTTGCCCGGCCCTAGCAACCGAAAGGAGGATCCTTCTCAGGCAACTATGCCTAGGAGAAAAAGCAAACACCTGCCTTGAGGCCTCTGCTGTATGTCTCACTCAAAAAGAGCCTCACATTCTGGCCCGCTGTGGACGATCTGCACAATCTATTAGGGGCGCCATTTACCCCCACTCTGCCAGTGGACCCTGCTCTCGCACAGTCCAAATGCTAATCCTGGTTTACTTCAAACACAGGACCTTGAAAGAGCACAGATCAAGCACAGGAAGCAGCAACTGAGCTCAAAGCTCCCTTCCAACAGCTCCATCATACTGAAAACTGCAATACATCCATTCGCACCGTGCTAGCTGTGCGGACTACAGCCAGCAAAGAAAGGTACTGGAGGTGTCGGGGTCAACAGAAGAAAGAGACGTGCGCCCTCCTCCGGGGACTGGTTGCAGCCATCGGACAAAAGAAACTACGAGATTATGGCCCTGTATCCTCGGACGGCTCACAACAATTGCACGTAATCTAATACAAATCTGGCACATCAGCTTATGAAGTAACAAAGCACTAGCACCTTACATGAGAAACAGTTCCAAATGTGAGGAATGGTAACAAAAGTAGTCCTGGAACATCAAACATCCTGGGTGGTGATACAAACCTGGAACACCAGCTCATAAACTAGCAAAGCACTAGCACTTTACATGAGAAACAACTCTAAATGAGAGGAATGGTAAAAAAGTAGCCCTGGATCTCCAAACATCCTGGATGGTGATACTCTGCCATGGGATTGGCTATAGTGCAACGGCCAAATGTAATCTTGAAAACAAGACCCAAGACAATTGATGGCACTTAACAATGACATTTTATTATTTTTTTTACCTTCATATATTGCACAAGAAAATGCTTTTATTTCGTTGAAATGCAATGGTTTTAGTTAACTTATGCAAATAGATAAATACTCCAAATACTCCATACAGCAGTCACTGGAATTTACCCCCAAAGTTCTGAATCAGGGCCCTTGTCTTTGAGCCTCAAGACTGTCTACAGAATGCTGAAGAGGCTCTGCAAAATGTGTTCTTTTTAAGGGATAATTTTCCAAATTGCCACAGCTGTTTCTCTGCTAAAGGAGAGTGTGAGGGGCACCTATGAAGCTGCACAGAGCGCAGTTATGGGAAGCAGGAGTGATGACAATATTTCTCCCAATTGCTTCTAAACCATAAAAAATAATTCCGGGTTCCATTTTTTCCTAGCACACTCAGCTACAGCAGTCATCTTCATCTACACAAATGTAATGTTGTATGTTAATTTTCAGCCTTTGATTGGGGAAAAAAAGAATTTTCAGCAATAGGACATACCTGGCCTCCAATTCAGAAGGAATGCCATGGAGGCTTAGTGAAGTCATCCCCTGGAAAGGGACAAGGCCAAGTGTTGGCTGAGAAGTGAATATTATCTTTATAGGTTAGAAACTAAACGGGGAGTTTTTCATTTTGAAGGAAGGCAGAGGGCACTCACTTGCGACAGGTATTGAGCATAATAGATTTTGGGCGTTAGCAACTCTGTGAAAGTGTTGTTGTTGCTAAGGGATACCATTGGCAAGAGGTGAATTATGTTGCTTAAAAACTGGACATCAACGTCTTGGGAATGTTAAAATGACTGGCTAAATAATACCACTAAGACTCACTAGTTTACCCTTTGATAACTGAGTATCTTTTAGCAGATAATCTGATTAGAAGTGAGGAAAAATGATTTTCTTTGGAGAGTGCGGTATTACTTTGTTTTGAGCGACTTATGGTCACATACTTCCCTAAATACATACATGATATGTCATGATACATGATACTTCCCTAACTGCTGCACTCAAATTCCTGCCAGTCAGTTAGAAACTATTGAAAACAGCTGTCTTTTGCTCGGCTTGAACTTTTGGTTCCTGCATTTTGGTATTGGTTTGCAATGGTGGCATTAGTTTCCCTCTAACCCACTGGGCTAAAAAGGCTGTAGTCTCACATTCTTGCATCTGTGGAACTTAGCTCTTGGGGATAAATAGTGAAGTCAGTCCAGACACAGAGAAAGCTGTTGCCTGACTGGAAGAATTTAAATAAACAGCGTGTACTTCTATAACTGACATCTGCCTGTTCCACAAGGACATTTTTGGGCTGGTGCGCTCTGTTGCATTAAGCATAGATTATTACTCCAAGAGCATCCTTTTGTGTCGCATGCACCTCATATTAGTTTTCTGGATGGCTCTGCCAACTGAGCCACCATGGATTGGAGCTCTTTAACTACGTCCTTCAATTCCTAATGCAACCCTCAGGCCCAGTAACCTGATTGACTGCATTTCACAGGTCTTGTCTCAGGAGAACTACATCAGCAGCCACCCGTCCTATTTTCATCTCGAGAGTCGATCCTGTAGTATCGATTCTGTCAAAGTGGATGGGTTCAGGGCTGCATTTCAGAGGCACCAAGGATGGCTTTGAGTTCAATGTGCTTTGTGCAGTCATTGTTCATTTTTCCAAATGTATCCATCTTGCTTTGTCGCTGTGGTTGATTTGGTTTATCCACAGCCATGTGGTCTGGTCTGAATTAGTTGATGTTGTTGGTGTGATACAGGGCTAGTTCGTGATATCTAAAATATTTCACTTTTTATGGTCAGATACAAAACATTGCCTATCTGCAGTGGGATGGTTTCCGGCACCTGTACAGTCCAACTTGTTTACCTCAGAGACCTGGCTGGTATTTACAAGTTGTATAACTCTATTGTCAAATGGCCACAATGAACATATCAGAGAGTCATGAAAACTCTAGCATTGATTACATTATTGTACAGTTCAGTGCGACCTATCAACATCACTCCTCCACACAATGTGCTGAAGAGCAGGCATGCACTGCGAGTATCAAAGGCTTGACCCTCCATGACATCCCAACTAGGGGACGTATTACGGAAGTGCCCTGGGTGCGCAATGGGCCTTTGCGCCTGCTTTGCACGCCTCCGGGGCACTTTGGTATTACAGAAGGGGCCGAGATGCTTGTGCAGCCCCTTTTGTAATATAGACAGCACTGGTGCACGTGTAGCACCAGTGTTATCTCAAGAGGGCGTTCCCTCAGGTGCATGGAAGCATGACCCCATGCAAATGAGGAAATCTCTGCCTCTGTGCCCGTGTCGAATTATTGATGCAGGCGCAAAGGCTAAGAAGCTGTCAGGAGGCAAACTGACAGTACATCACAAAAAGCTGTCATTGCGCCCCCCCTGATGGCAGCCCTCTGGAGTGGGGATCACAGGGGTACTATGGACCTCCCAGAAATCCCCTTGCAGGCAGGTGCAGTCCCTCACTGCATGCGCCTGCAAGGCGATCTGTATCACCTCTTAAAAGTGCATGGGGGCTGCCGACTTCACAGTGAAACATGAAATGGATTGGAAGCAGCCGCTCCACAAGTAACTTGAATGCGCTGCCTCCAGAACCACATGAGTTGGAAGCTGCCCTGAGGGCAGTGAATTCAACATAATTGGGCGCATGTTCCCTGTTTGCGCACGGTGCCCCTGTTTGAAGGTGCGGGGTGGCACAAAATGGGAACGTGCATATGTAATAGGGCCTCCGTTGTCAATTCTGCCTTTCCCTTAGATAGATATGATAAAGTCCCTTAAGGACTAAAGAGTTCACAATGTGTATCCGATCATCGTTAAACTTTGATTTCCATCCATCCATCTGCCTATGTGCATAGCTGCCCTGTAGCCTCCTTCAGCCGGGTATGCTTTGTTAAACACAGAATGTTGCAATCTAGAATTTTAAACTCCTCATAAAATACCCAGCATGCCAATTGGTAATACACAACTAGATGAAGGTGTCAATCATTACATGGGACCTCTTAAAGCTACGTAATTGAGCATGCTTGCTCAAATGTGAGAGCTGTATGTCTGTATTTATGTTCTAAATATAGTATGCATCCACAAACAACTTTCATCTTCTCTAAACATTTCACTTGGGGGCATTCAAAAGATGCCTTTCTTGCCTTCCAAATTCCAGAGTGAGCAGTAATTTTGGCTCTGATTTTTGTAATTTGCATTCTGGTGCTTCTATTTCTGGATTTATAATAGAGAAACTACCAAAATTCCCCTAATGGGAAAAAAAAAATCTGTGAATGTAAATTAGAATGCAAAAGTTGTTTACACTTGTAATGCAACTAGACTCTGTGATATCACCCTGTGCCCACTTAATTATAGCGTTGTGCCTCCTCGCACATCATTGTGTACCCTTCATTTATAGCACCTAGCAGCCCCATAATTGACAAAGCTTCCTGCTTCTGAACTGTTCATGACCCAGTTCTCCTCTGATGGATAATACCAAGTGCTCACCTCATGCACAACAGCCAGTGAGCAGCAAATGCCCAGCACACAGTGTTGTCATGAGGCACAGTATTACCCTGTGCTCTGATGAAGAGCATCACACAGTACTACCCTGAGGATATCAATGAGCACCACTCTGAAGAACACATCAAACAGTGCTCCACTGAGGTGTATCAATGAGGGCTACCCTGAAGCACACATCAAGCACTGCTCCTCTAAGGTTTATCCGGAGAGCCACCCTGAAGAATGCATTAACTCTCATCAAAAAGTAAAGTCCGACTTATAAACATCTTTTGAGCATGTCAAAGAAATGTTTGGTCTCGATTTGAACACAGACTCCCCTATGCCTAAATCTGCTCTAAAGTACCTTATGAAAAACACGTTGCTCAAAATAAGTCAGGGCAGGGACATTTCTTTATGCCAGTCAAACCCGTGGAACCTAGTGGTTCAGTAGAGTTCTTTGGAGATAAAACCTCAGCCCTATCAAATCTGGAATTTGCCTCAGAAGGGTGACACTTTTACTGACAATGGATTTGCTTCCCCTCCGTGTCATAACTGGAATCTGGGATAAAGTCCTGATAGAAAAAGGAACATGCAAGCTTTGTCAGCTACATATTCAAGACCTTAATCATGTTCTTTTTGTTTGTCCTGTGTTATAATCACTTTTTAAGTCTTCTGTTTCATAAACATAATATACTCACTGCCTTGGAGGTTCGTAACTCTGTACTGTTTCCAACTACTGAAACGTTGTGTAATAAGATCTATCAATTCTTTAAATGCTTTTTAAACATTTATTAGTTATCCTGGGTGTATCATTAACTGGCTGTGTATATAATGCCATTGTTTTAGTGTATATTACGAAGGCTGGGCCTTTCTAAAAAGAGAGGCAGGACCAGCCTTTCGACTTTTATTATGAGTTAACCTGTTCATGGAAAGTAAAGTAGGACTACTCATTGTGCCTTAACCCTTTGCAGAAAAGCTAAAGATAGGACTTCCTCACAACCCAATAACTTCGGACATCTTGGAATGGGTCCCTCTCACAGTGCCCTGTATTAGAAATGTTATTTACCCAGTCCCACTCAAGGCAACCTGAAGTCTTTCATAGTCTTACCCAGGACTTACATTTCGTCATCATAATTACGCTCTCACAGTGTGGCTGCTTGTATTGGAAATGTTATTTATCCAGTCCCTCCCAGGGCAACCTGAACTCTTTCGTAGTCTTACCCAGTGTCTTTAATTTCGTCATCATAATTACACCCTCACAGTACGGCTGCATATTCACTCTTTCACTGCCTACTTAGTTATACCTTCCTCAGAATCAAAATCCCTTTCACCTCCTTGAACACGTAAATTGATCCCCCTCCCTTTTCAATACCTGCCGCTGGCCTGTTTCAGAATGGAAATTAGTCCTGACCCTACAGGATCCAATGCCTTCACTATCAACTACCCGGCTAACCTCTCCAAATATGCGGCAAAAACAAATACAAACATCGTCTACTCAAATCTAGACCTGAAACACAAATCTCCGATGTCTACACCTGCGCAAAAAAGGGTATTCTATCTAATGACCTCATCTTTTACACTAGAAAACGGGCATGCTGGCGGAAGGTCCTTTACTCTATGCTTCGAATAAAGGATGCTAGGAAAACCCCACATGGCCTCAAATTAACAACTGCACCCTCGCCTTTCCTCAAATCTAATGCCACCATCACTCTCTACAATAATGGTATCATTCTAATCCAAGCCTCTAGGTTCAATCTAGCCAAGATGGATGATATTTTCCCTACCCTCAAGAAAGCAGTGACTGCTAAATCTGCTGATCTCCTCCCACACCCTTCTAAATCATTGGATTTATCCAGTTCACCTCCCCCCACCTCTGGGAGTTTTCCAAGTTCTCATAATTCCACTCTCTGTACTGTAGTAGTCTCAAATTCCAACCGATCATCAACACATCTGGATGGCGGGCTTATAGAATCACCCATCGAGCCGATCGCAAGCCAGATTCTCTGTGTTTCCCCAATCGTGATACCCTCTCATGCCTTAACCCCTCTTCTCTCCCCCAGACAACATGTCCGACAACAATTCCAGTGCGGGGACCTCCACAGATGGCTCAGACTGGAGTGGGGATGATTCTTACACACCTAGGAGAAACAGGGGACAGAACAGACGCCAAACTCGTCGTAGACCAAATGCTTGGCCCACACCTTACTATGGCAACCAACCACAATCAGTTCCTTTCCAACCATTTAATCCCAACTTTCATGGGTGGATGAACCCGTATTTCCAAGGACCGCCATCAATGGGACCACCAATGCTACCACAGATGGGCCCGAATTACACACAAAGACCACCTTTTTTAGGAAGAGGCCAGAACAATCAAAGGACAAGACGAAAAGGAGTGACCTGGACGGACCAGGAGCGACAGGTACACACCAGGAGCATGACAGGAACGAAACCCGGAACAAGTGCGACACCCTCATAATCAACCTAACAGACATAACCATAACTAAAGAACAAGAAAACGTCCTCAACAAAGGACTTGGGTATGTTCCAACACCCCCTTGACACCTTCAAGCTACAGTGCGAAATGGCTGAATTTTGCAGGAAGCTGAAATTAAAAGCCTTCTTTAACAATCAAGAAGAACAGGTCATGGATGGAGACACGACACTCCGTCGCAAATCCAACTTCTGCCCCATGAACCATCAAATCCCAATCGAAATACTAACTTTCGAACAGGCAGTGATGAAGGAAGTGGATGATTTAAAAGATCACACCAAAAGACCTTTCATGAATATATCGAATGCAGAACAACAGGCATTGGACGAACTATGACAGAATGGAGATCTAGTAATTAAGCCGGCAGACAAGGGTGGAGGAATTGTCCTGCTTAGCAAAGAAAGGTACGACCAACAGTGTTTAGAATTACTCTCAGATGAAAAATTCTATAAAAGGATCACGACAGACCCTACCAAACGATTACAAAGAACAATCGAACTCATGATCGATGAAGCAGAATTGAACGACTGGGTTACAAAAAATGAGGCTGAATTTTTAATAACCAAAACACCAAGGGTACCTTATTTTTATTCTCTTGCCAAGATTCATAAGGAACGGAGACCCCCACCTGGACGACCTATCGTTTCAGGGATCGGTTCAATTCTAGAGCCACTCTCTCAATTCGCGGATCAATACTTAAAACCACTGGTACAACAAACACCAACATATCTAAAGGACACCAGAGACCTGTTGAATCTCCTGAAAGATCAAACATACTCAGAAGAAAGCATGCTACTTGTAGGATTAGACGTAGAAAGTCTTTACACAAGTCTCCCCCAACAAAAGACCTTAGATACACTGGAGACTCTACTCTTTAACAAACAATGGGACTTTAAAACACCTAGACATTTCGTCTTGGAATGCTGCAAGTTAGCCTTAACAGAGAACTACTTCGAATATAACAACACCATGTACCAACAATGTCATGGGACTTCCATGGGCAGCACCTTTGCCCCGAGTGTGGCAGGGCTGTACGTCAGCGACTTCGAAGAAACATACATACAAAACATCTCGAACCCCTTTCTACAGAGGATTCTTTTTTGGAAGCGCTATATAGACGACATTATCCTGATCTGGGAAGGAGACATGGAAAGTCTGAGTAACTTTCATAGATGGATCAACACAAGGGATGAATGGCTGAAGTTCACTTACACAGCTGAATAGACAAAATTGGATTTCATAGATTTAACCAGCTATGTTGAGAATGATACAATCCAAACGAAAACATATTTCAAACCAACTTCGAAGAACAGCTTACTTTCCTACAAAAGCTTTCACCCGCGACCAATCAGGGATAACCTCCCTTACAGTCAGTTCCAGCGCCTTAGACGTAACTGTAGTAACATTCAAGACTACAAAAGTCAAGCAAAGGACCTATGCGACAAATTGAGGAACCGTGATTACCCTGAGAAAACCATCAACAGATGCCAAAAGAGGGCTAGAAACCAACCTAGAGAAAGCCTTTTGGAGACAACACAAAAGGAACAAGAAAGGGATGTGGTAACATGTGTAAGTACTTATAATACAGCCTCAAACGATGTCAAAAAGATTGTTAACAAAAATTGGCGGATCCTGACTTCAGGATCCCTGAATTGGCCAAAACCAAGATTCGCAAATAAAAGAACCAGGAACTTAAAGATATCCTGGTCCATACCAGACCACCACCACAAATACGAGAGGAACCAACCCCAAGGCTATGGGATAACCCCCCAGTGGTGGGCCATTACCCATGCGGTTCCTGTTCTGTCTGCAATTTGACAACCGCAACAAAACCATCCAACTTCTGCCGAATTTTAAGTGGACGATCAAATACCACACGAACTGCAACACAACACATGTGATCTATATGATCACATGTCCCTGTGCCTTACGTTACATAGGGATGACATGTCGGAAAGCCAAACAAAGAATATGTGAGCATAAGAGCCATGTCAAGTGCAAAAGAAGCACAACAAAAATGAGCAACCACTTTATAGAAGCAAAACACACCCCCGTGATTTAAAATGGGTAATTTTGGAAACCTTGGCAACAAAAAATCACAATGCAGAAAAAATACTCTTCGAAAAAGAACAGAGATGGGTGCACCGGCTTCAAACGAACATCCAAGGGCTCAATGATAATATTCCGTGGCTGAGCATAGGACATTAAAATATAATCTGTACTTTAGAAAACCACCCTATAAAACTCTTGGGTTGGACAAGTATACGAGAATTGCTTAAGTTGTATACCTTACTGAAGTGATAGAGCTACACTAAGTCTGTTCTTTCCAATTTTTCCTTTCAAAACCGGCTCTTTTCTAATATATCAGAAGCCGAAATCTCGCCCCCCTTTTTTAAACCAGAGCCGAATAAATACATTAAGGTAGAGTCAACACAAGGCATTTTTACACTGGGCAGCAGGTATTTATTGCAATAAGAAAAACCTTCCAATTAGAATTTATTCTTTACTATCTATTTTTATTTATAAAAACACTTCTGAACCAACTTGCTAGACCGCTATAACCATTTATTGACATTCCCTCATTAACAATGGAATTAGTCTTTCCTTTATTTCTATCCCCGGCTGTATAAAACATCACAAGCCGGAAGCCAAACACATCCAGGCAACCAGAGGAAGTGTCAGCACAAGTCGTACTACACTGCACAGCAGGTATTGAGAAGGAGCCACGAGGACGGAAAGCTGTAAAACCGTAACGTATTTTACTCAACAGAATCTAAATTGCTTTATACTGTTGTCCCTAGCAGGCAACAAGCTCCCTGGTTGCCCGTTGAAATCCACAATTTAAGACTCAAGGTATGAAACCATGCCGTTTTAGAGCTGTTTGATAATACGTAATTCAAATCTAGTCATTAGCATTTATTTAATAAACAGCTAGCGCATGATATACTAATATTTATCGAAAGGTCTGATGAGAATAAGCAGCGGTCATCTATTAAAAACACTGCTATAAAATTGTTTCTACCATAACTTCAGTTAACCTTTCTTTAACACACATTAGTATATCAACAGTAATTACAACAGACCGCCTACCAAGTCTCTTTCTCTGAGGAACACTCGCAACTATAGGTATACTGCACATATGACATCGGGGTCCATACTATCACCAAGAATAAGGTGCAGAACTATTAGACTAACCCAATTTTCTTCTTGTCAATCTTAACATGACACCTCAGGAGTTTAAAGACAAATATATGGTAATATATTTCCATATTGAGCACCGTATGGGAGACAAAAGAGAAAAAATGTTTCTTAAAAAGTTTGCCAGAATTTCACGCAGGAGAGAAAGAATTGCCATTTTTTTAGTTATTTTTAATGTTCTTCTTTATCATTATTTCTTCTGAGAAAAGACAGCACGCCATTTTTTGAGAAAATGCGCTAAATGATACTTGCATCTTTTTTCTTTTTTGTTTCCTCCTTTACTCTGAACAGGTACTACTTGACCGCATGAGAATCGGGTCAATACACCCTGATACATAGAGACCCATACAAAATAAGGTCTCCACCACTTTTCCTTTTTTAGGTCCTGAAGAAAGCCCACTTGACCCACAAGGGCAATCACTGGGGCTGAAACATGTCGACCTTTTTATGGACACTCAGTGCGTTAGACCACTAACTAGTCTTCCCACGCACGACACAGATTTTAATATATCTCGAACCCAGATTGATTAAATTTTACAAATCTGGGTCTACGAGTTTTTAACATTTTGAGATTCACTTCACTAAAAACACTTTCACCTTTCTTTGATCACTACTGCAATAACCAGTGGTTTTCCTCCGGATGGAGGAAGCATACAAAAACTAACCCTATGATGATGCTGTCACGTTTTTAAGAGCAGGGCGGATAATCAAGATATACCGCTTTTCCGACTTTTGTACGTGAATGAGGGTTTTTATCGGTACACTGCACGAATTTCATAAAACCCTGGTTACTCAGGTCAAGTGATCCATTCTCATTTTGATATCTAATTTACGAATAAGGAAGCTGAATGGATCACAGTTCCTTCTTTCTCCCTCCCCCTTGATTTAACAAGGGCTTATAGTATCACCCATCGAGCCGATCGCAAGCCAGATTCTCGGTGTTTCCCCAATCGTGATACCCTCTCATGCCTTAACCCCTCTTCTCTCTTCGGACGCTCTCCCACCCAGGGCCTCACTAACTTCGCCTTCTCTAATGACGGAGCACAAAAGTCCGCCTTCAATGGTATCCTCGCATCCTAACACACTGAACCTCCTTCGGAACACCTCTAATACACAACATAACTGGCCCTCCACCCTCATACCTTCCCCAGCCACTCTTACCAAGCAAGCAGGGATTCTGGAAGATTATAAGGAGGCACCCTCTCCCCCGGTACATCACATTTCCGCCTCACCACAGCCAGACATCCTTCGAGGCCCCTCTTCTCCCCCGGATCTCTCCCCTCAGCTTCTATCCTCGAACCAATTCTCAGACCTGGTTGCGCGTCTGGACAAGCTATCTCTCCAATTGCACCTGCTCTCGCATGAATTCCACGAACTGAAGGCCCTCTCACTTGACCATCTACCCCTGTTCAGTTCACTTAGTTCCTTAGGAAAGTTGCCGACAATCCACGCTAGCGAACCTACTGACCTTGATCATCTTTCCTCGCACCTTATCTATAAAACTCGACCCCTCCCTAATGCCCCCTCTCGCCCTAGAAGATTTAAGGTCGATCTTACGACCAGTGATATTGAGGATCTACTCCTTTTTTATTCTATCATTCTAGACACTGACAAGATTCCGACGGCCCAAATTCAAACCATTCACACCAACCCGCACAGGGAACCTTCTAACAACCGTAAATAGCAACAACCTCAAGCAAGTGCACACCACTCAGACATCTACACCACACACACCTGTTCGGCTGAAATGCGCACTACTCAAGTGCAGATCAGCCAGTAAACATGCCTCGGATATCTTTGAACTCATCCAGAACAATGAGCTAGATATCATCATCCTCACGGAAACATGGCTAAATCCCTTTTCCACCCCTATCCTAGACCTCCTAGTATCTCCTAGTCATGACATAATCAGTCGAGACAGACCTGATAAGCAAGGCGGTGGACTAGCTTGTATACACAGGAATACATTATATGTTTCCCTCATAGAGACCTCCACCTTATCCGCAGTTGAATACCTCTGCCTCCACATCTCTAGTAATCACCTCCTGGTGTGCAAACTTCATACTTTCTACCACCCTCCTGGTGATAACCTCCTCTTCATTGAACAACTAATGGAAATCATCGCTTCCAACGACGACCCCTCAGTGTCCCAAATCTACCTCAGTGATTTCAACCTTCACTGGTCTAACCCTAAGGACCAAGCGGTAATCTGCCTAAATTCATTCTTATTGGATCTGGAACTTACCCAATTTTGTGACCGTCCAACTCACAACAAAGGAGAAATTCTGGACCTCATCATCTCAAAAGTTAATACCATCACACTGGAGGACATTACCCCTTGTGATTGGTCCGACCACTACAGCATCTTCTTCTCTATTAACAGGGAGGTGACACGGAAAAGGGATCGACAGAAGAAAATCAAACAATGGAAAAGGGATCTCAGGAACATTAACACGGAAGGTCTAGCAATGGACTGTAAATATGCCTTGTCCCCCCAAGATGACATGTCTGATGTACATGACCTCACTGACTATTATTATTCAACTATCTCTGGTATCATGGATTCCAAAGCTCCTCTACAACAAAAAAATGCCTCCTACAAATTCTCGAAACCATGGTTCAATGACAACCTAAACTCTGAACGCCGCAACCTAAGGGCAGCAGAATGCGTCTGGAGATCCAAACCTTCCTTGGATCACCTAAAAGTCCTTAGATCGGTAAGGAGCTCATATAATAAAAAAATCAAAACGGCTAAGGCCGATTACTTCAGATCCCAACTTACTCAAGCGCAAATCGCCCCAAGAAACTTTTTGAAATCGTCAAGCAACAATCAGCGAAAGCACCCAACCACCTTGAATCAGGAGTGGACTCCCCCTCATGCGAAGATCTGGCTGCTTTCTTTATGGAGAAAATTAAACTCATCAGTGCTGACCTCGAATCTAAGAAGGCCCTTCTGCCATCATATGAGATTGCGGATCCTCCTGTTCTCTCGGAGAGGATAAATCCACCTAGTATTAGCACCAAGAACAAGGCCTCTTGGGACTCTTTCACTCCTCTCAGTGAATACGACATCTATAAAACCCTGATTAGTATCAACCCTTCTAATCAATTCAGCGACCCGTTGCCACATAGTGTCTTCTAAGAAATTAAGGATGCCTTCATCCCCCTTTGGACAAAGATTGTCACCACCTCCTTATCACAAGGCAAAATCCCCGAATGTTTAAAAGCAGCTCAGGTATCACCCATTCTTAAAAAACCTAATGCTGACAGATCTGATCTCAACAACTTTCGCCCCATCTCCAACATCCCCACTCTGGCTAAGCTCCTAGAAAAATGTGTGCAATCGCAACTTTGCATGCACATTGAGAATTTCAATCTCCTGGATCTTCATCAACCCGGCTTTCGGAGCGGCCACAGCACTGAATCGGCGCTCACCGACATTATCAATGACATTCTAAAAATGTTTGACCAAAACGAATCTTGCCTCCTTATCCTCCTTGACCTTTCTTCCGCATTCAACACGGTTAATCACGACAAACTCTTAGCCATTCTGGAACACAGGATGGGCCTTTCCGGCTTGGTAGTGCAATGGTTCTCGTCCTTTCTTCATAACAGATCCCAAAGAGTCAAGGTGAATCAATCCCTTTTCCAGCCTTCTACTGTCTTCATTGGGGTACCTGAAGGGTCTGCCGTTTCTCCCATTCTCTTCAATATTTTTCTGGAACCTTTAGCGAATACTCTAAATTCCATGAACATTCTTTTTCATATGTATGCGGACGACACGCAACTTTATCTGAATATCACCTCTTCTGATGACTTCACTTCACTCAACTCTACCCTGACGAACACCCAAAATTGGCTAACTGAGAACCACCTCCTGCTCAATACCGCCAAAACAGAATTCCTTCTTATATCTCCTCCTAATCACACACCCAAGTTAGACCTCTGGATGAAACACCTCACTGCCTTCAATTGCGCCCCTCTTATCATTGATTCAGCTAAATCTCTCGGAATCACCCTGGACACGCACTTGAATATGAAGAATCATATTAGTAAGATGTGCAAGGGTGCTAACTACCAAATGAGGATTCTTAGAAATCTAAAACCATTCCTTCCACAAGAAGACTTCAAGCAGGTGGTCCAAGCACTTGTCCTGTCAAGGCTAGATTATGGTAGCGCTACGCTCTGTGGCCTCCCTAAATATACCTTGGCCCCTCTCAGGGCCTCCTTGAATGCCGCTGCCAGACTGATAACGGGCACAGAGAGAAATGCTCACATATCCCCAGCCCTGAGATCTCTAAACTGGTTACCCTATGAAGCAAGAATACAGCTAAAGATTGCCTGTATGACGCACAAAGCCCTCCATTTCAAAATCCCTTTGTACCTGGCTCAAAAGCTAGAACTATCTGGAGGGGGCAGATCATCAAGAAGCGCAAATTCTCTCCTATTGAAACCTCAGACATTTCACAAAAAGAGAACAAGGTCTAGAGCCTTCTCTGGTTCAGCACAGAAGATCTGGAACTCTCTCCCACCGGACGTCCGCAGAATCCCATCCACGGCTGCCTTCAAACATGAAGTAAAAATGATCCTAATGAACAAGTTCTTGCCTTAATTGGTCATGGCTCGTCTGCTTTCTCAATGTCCCTCTTTCCACATTCTTTTGGGTCTATCAACGGTAAAGCTCAGGGTTGTCTGTTATACCCTACTAAGTACTGTTTGCTTGCATCTTGGTACTCTATGGTATTAGCTAAATAAGTTATTTTCTGTTACCCCCTTTGCAATTTCCCTGTACTATGTTTTTCCAGTTCCGCAATGTGAAGCGCTCTGATACCCTTCGGGGTCATGTTCGCGCTATACAAAACTTTATAAATAAATAAAAAACTTTATAAATAAATTGTCCTCTTGTTAGGCCAGTGGTTGTTAGTTTAGTAGGGAAATGTTTCATTGCGTATCCATATGACTCTAAACTTGAAATAATTGCACCTCTTATGTTGCACTATGTATGTCATCCATTTCCACTGTCAGTGCTGCACACTGAATAATACATGTTGCCTTTGTTACAGAATGCACATTGTCACTTTCTAGGGCCTCTGTCTCTTAAGTACAACTTATGAACTGCCTGGGAGGGCTGCAAGTCGATAACGCTCCAAACCAATGGAATGTTTCGTAATCATTTTGTGTTTATCTCTACTAGTTTGAGTTGTATATTGCCATCGTCTTCAGGCTTGGATGGTGGCAGTTAATTAAGTATGGTTATGTTTTAACGTTGTATCTATAAGATTTCAAACTTGCATATTTGCACAACTTATGTTACATTATGCAAGAAATCGTTCTCTATGGTTAGTACTGTATATTGAACAACACATGTACCCCCTAATCTTCAGGTCCTTGTTGTTCAGATGCTCTGGGTCTTGTTCTCTCAGTTAATTCTGGATTTTAAACATGTATTATTTGTAAATTTCATATTGCACCATGCACAATAGCACTTTTTAAGTCTGCAATGTTACCATCTAATCAAGATCTATCAACTCGTTAATTACTTTTTAAATGTTTGCCTTTAAATTGCAATCTAAGTAAATGTTGGAGTTTTATTTTTGTTGCCAATTTATAGTGTATATGTATAGTGTTTTTTAATTTTTATTTGCTATGTGGACCTCCGTCGGAGTTTCCTATCATAGTAAAATTCTTGACTCTTGAAATTCCTGACTCTTGCATTAAGCATTGTTCCTCTGAGGTACACCGAACTAGTGCTCCCCTAAGGATCGCCATTTGTACACATCTCTCTGTGCTCACTTGTGCACATCACCCTTGGCCCTCCTGCTGCACATTGCTATGTCTGAATGTTGGTCTGTGTGAATTGATAACTGTAGGTTTGTTGATCCTTGCTCATGGGTGTCTTTGATTCGGTTGGGACTTGGGAAAAGGGCTGCCAGTAGGTGTGTTGGTCTGTGAACCTTGCAAGCACTGTGTACATGTGGCTCTGTGGAAAATGCAGTTGTTAAAGCTTTTTCCTCTGTTATTATTTACTTGTTCTTCATATATTGTTAATTAGTAATGGTAAGGTGTTTTATTTGTTGGACTCAAATGTTTAATTGCCTATCTCTTCTGATGATAAAATAGGTTAGAGAGCAAAGATTAGAGATTGAGAGCATCTGTGTTCTAAAAGGCTCATATATGGCTGTTATTTCGCACAGTTTTGCAGGGACAGTAGATGAGAGATAGTTTTTGTTGATGATAAAGAACGTAACAGGATTTCTTTAATTCATGGGGAACCACTGTAAATGTATTTGCTCACTACTTGTGTTATCCCAATCGTGTAGCTTGCCTAGCGTCATCGAACCTGCTTCCAAACGGAAGAGCTTGTGACTGCTTGGTTAGGTCACAATGGAATCAATAAGGGTGCATGCTGAAAAGGGAAAATGCTCACCTTGCAAACCCACTCATTTGGGATGGTGGCTCCCAAAAGAGGGTTGATTCCTGAATGGTGGAGTCATGAGATGCAGAGGCATAAGGGACAATGTCAGCAATGGTTAGCCGATGCTTTGCCAATGCACGTGTACGTTTTTTAAAAAATCTGTTCCCAATGAGATAGAAAATTTACAAGTAAAGCTGTTCTGGCGTACTTATTTGGCTATGAACGCTTCACTTTTAGGACACCTTAAGTGTTAAGGAACTTGGGTAGCTTTGCTATTAAATGGAATTGGAGCCTGTGATGACTGCATCTGTGTATGCTGCCAGCTAATTAGCTATGTAACTGCGCTGACTACTATTTTGTTGTATGTCGTTCTTTATTGAACAGAATGGCCGTCTACAGTTTATTCTTTTGCCTGTTTGTCTTATTCTCTTGGATTGAGCTGTTATGTTAATATACCAGGTACATTTCTTGCTTGCTAACTTTATTATGTGGCACTGTATGATTACACAACTTTCTTAATTCCTGCAAAATATTTTTGAAGCATGACAGTTTTCTGCTGATGGGCATGAGATACTTATGGCAACTTCTTAAATGACTGTCTCTTCTATATTAGTGTTATCATTGGTGTCCATCTCACTGACTTTATCTGGACTTGGTTGGTTTCCCTGGTTCACTGCAGTTGCATGGGTAGCCTAAGAAAACAGCATTTTGTACCCAAGCCTAGGGCTCAGTTAGGACCCACTTCAAACTCATTTTCAAACTCTGGCACATTCCTGATGGATAAGGTGATTGCTCCTGATGAAATGGCGAGTTCTGTTATCTCTCGTCCTTCGTCTATTCCTATCTCTTCAAACAAAGTTCAACCGCCATCTTCCGCCAACAAACGTCTTAAACAAGATCCTCCTTCACTGGAAAGTCTCCATCTCCAATTTCTCTAGAAATTTTGTTAGAGGAAATTCGAGCACTGCAACCTTTTGTTGAGGAGACCAACAAGTGTATCAAGAGTTTTGATGATAAATGGTAACTCATAAATACCTATAGATGTCTTTAGTGGAGCAACAGGTTGTTTTACTGCATGATGAAACAAGTAAAATTGCTCATTTGGAAAAGGAGATACTACACCTAAAAAGGCCTGCCGAAGTTTTGGAGAACAGAAACTGGAAGAATAACCTTCACATTTATAGCCTTCCTGAAGGCGTTGAAGGTGCTGACCCGGTTTCATTCTATATTTCTTTTCTTCCCAAGCTTTTAGATTTACCTTCTTCCACTATGCTCAACATTCAACAGGCACACAGACTGGGTCCTCATCTCCCTTCCTTAGCACCTTCTACTAAATCAAGAAGAGGTATTCTCCTTTTTCTGGAATTTACTGATTTGTTGAAGGTCCTCAATGCTGCCAAAGCTAAACAACAACTTAATTGTTTGGGTAAGAGCATCTTCATATCGCAGGATGTTTCCAACACCACGATCAGTAGAAGAAAAGAGTTTCTCAGTCTTCGCCCTACTTTATGTACTTTAGGTGCCAGATATGGTCTCTTCCATTGTTGCCTCTTCAAAGTCACCTTTCAGAATAATACCATCTCTTATGAAGATCCTGCTGAACTTTAAAAATGTATTAACTCTTATATGACTGTCAACACGAATACAGCGTCCATATGCACGTTGATTGTTTTGTTCTGATATTTCTTTAATATATTCTGGAATTATTATTATAGAAAATTGTATCTTAAGATGTTAATCTATACTCGTTGATATCTTTTTCTCTTAATCTTATAGATCCGCAATGTCTTGTTTACCCCATCTGGTCATCTCCTGATTATATTCTATTCTCCTCTGGTGCGTAGTCTTCCCCTTTCGGATGTGCCAAACCTCACTGTGCCATCACCATCCCATTTCTTTTAGTCAGTTATTCAGGTTTGTATTTTCAGTCATCTCCTTTTTGACATATACTGTCTTTTCTTGTTAACTTTTATCCTCTCTTTCTATTCATCTCTGTCCTTTCCCTTTTTTTCCTTTCTCCCTGCATCCTTTTTCTTTTTCTCCACCTGCTGTTTTCTTTTTGTATATACTTTTTTTTGGCTTATATTGTGGTTTTCTATTTTATTGGATTCTCCCCATGAAATATATATACTGTAACTGTTATAATGTTCAGAGTTATGACTTGGAATGTGAAATGGTTTATTAATCCTGTCAAAAGACAGAGAGTGTTGTCCCATTTGAACAATTCAAATCCTGATTTAGTTCTACTCCAGGGGACTCACCTCACCTAATCTGAAGCATTGAAACTCAAACGTAGTTGGCTTGGCTCAGTATTTGTGTCCCTTTCTCCTAATAAGAAAAATGGTGTTATTGTTTTATGTAAGAAATCTCTTAAACGTGTTGAATTATCACAAGTAATAGATGACGCTGGTAGAGGAATTTTTATTAATGCCCTACTTGACAATATTCCTCTGACGTGAGTGTTTATGCCCCCACTCAGCTTGATCATACATTTTGGCCTTTATCTTAATTCCTATTTTATTTTAGGTGGTGAGTTTAATCAAATCATTGACCTGTTTTAAGATAGCCAATCCCCGGTCTAGTTCATGCATAAACAATTTTGTTCTACTATTTTGCACAGTGTGTTGGTTGATACTTGTAGACTGTCAAATACCACCTCCAGTGATTATACTTTTACTCAGCCTCACATGGTTCCCTCACTAGACTTGACCATATTTTTGTTTCTAAATCCCTCCCACAGTTCATTGTACACTCTCACATAAATTCCATAATAATTTCCAATCATGCTATGGTTATTACAGATTTGGACTGGTTTCCTCCTCACTCTGACTCGCACAGATGGAGACTTAACAACTCTCTACTACAAGATGCTCAATCCTCTACTTATTTTTTACCATTCACTTTGGAATTTTTTCTTGTTAATGATTCTACGAACACCTCTCCTGTTTTGTTTTGGGACACATTTAAAGCAGCTGCACGAGGCTTTATAATTGATTATGTATCAAACAAAAAGAAAGGTCGGGTCAAAAAACATGATTTGCTGATCGCCTCGATTAAATCCCTAGAACAACAGTATTTTTTCTCTAAATCATCATCAGACCTCCAAAATCTAATTAAAGCCAAATTACATATTAATACTTTATCCACAAATAAGGCTAATTAGGATTTACTCAGAACTAGTGTGAGATATTAAGGGGGGAAGTATAAAGTTGGCAAACTTCTAGCTAATTACTTGAAAGTAAGGAAACCAAAATGTATTATAGACTCATTACTAATTCCACAGGGTTCTTCATTTACAAGTCATCAGGACATCTTATACAAATTTGTCAAAGTTTATGAAATTTTATATACCCCTGAAGTCCCAACCCAACAATCCCATATTGCAGAGTATTTACAATCTATTCCTCGACCTGTTCATTCGGTTCTGGACTTTCATTCATTGGAAGTTGATTTGACTATTAAGGAAATTGCTCAAGCCCTCAAAACCTTAAATTTAGGGAAAATACCAGGACCTGATGGCTTTACAGTAGAGTTTTATCTTCACTTTTCTAATAATCTTCTTCCTCGCCTACTTAGTTTATTTCAGCATTTTAGTTCATCTAATTCTACGTCTGACACTTTTCAGGAAGCTACTATCTGTCTTATTAATAAGACTGGTAAGGACCCGGCCCATTGTAAAAATGAAGACCCATTTCACTGGTAAATGCTGATTATAAAGTTTAAGCCAAGCTTTTAGCACTTGGTTTCGAATAGTTTCTTCCATATCTCGTTTGGAAAGTGCAATCCAGCTTCGAGGGCCGACTAGCATCAGACAACACTAAATTATTTCTTGATATAATTAGGAAGTCTGCCCTTCTCAACTCTACCCTTGCTGCAATCACGATAGATGCAGAAAAATAATTTTATCGGATAAACTGGGACTTTGGGGTCTATTACGATGGCAGTCGGATGTCCACCACCGGGCCGGCGGAGGCGCCCGGCGGAGGACATCCGCCCGCGATCGCAAGCAAGAATACCGCCGGTCAAATTAGGATGGCGGTGGTGACTGCGGCGGTGGGAAATTCCGACTGCCCCGTTTCCGCCGGTTGCCATCCGCACTCCTGCCTGGCGGACGGAGCAGGACCGGGATAATGGTGGCGGTGCAGAGCAGGCTCCACCAGCAGGATTATGATGCAAGCGGTAGCCAGCCTATTGTCAACGGTCAGACCGCCATGGAAAGGCATGCGGAGATTGTCTTCCGGGGGCCCGTTGCAGGTCCCCAATGTGTTGGGAGGGGTGCACTGGGAGGGGTACCCATGGTCCCCCCCTACATTTCCCTGTACCAGGTGGCAGGCACTGTGCAGTGCCTGCCACGCAGTGCAGGGAAATGCAGGACATGCTCCTTTCGGCATCATGGCGGTGCTGCGGGCAGCAACAACGCCGCAATGTTAAGGCCCGCGATCCGACCGCTGCGGTCGGATTTCGACCGCGGGTCATCGTAATTCGACCGGCGGTGATGTCGTGGTCCATGCGAACGGTCTTTTCCCGCTACCATGGCGGTCGGGGAGGTTTTCCGACCGCCATCGTAATGACCCCCTTTGTTAGAATCATTAACCTGGCATGGATTTGTCTCTAAAATATCAGCTCTCATCTCTATCAATCTCCACGTACATCGAATCTAGTAAACGGTAAATTATCCCCTTATTTTCCCCTTCAGTTTGATATTAGGCACGGATGCCCGCTCTCCCCTTTCTTATTTGTTCTGGCACTTGAACCTTATGTTTCCTATATTTGGCTTAATTCTGGTATATCAGGTTCTCGTTATGGGGACCAACACCTAAAGTTATCAACTTATGCCGATGATATTCTTCTTTCATTTCCTCTCCGGACAATTCTTTCTCTGCTTTACTTCACGAAATATCCCTTTTCTCAAACGTTTCTGGTTATAAAATAAAGGAAAAATGAAAATTCTACCTCTGAATAAGTATACCATAAAACAACTCTTTACTATCACTGGATTTCAATGGACCACTTCTTCTTAAATTGAATACTTGGGTGTTTAGTTCACAGCTTCCATCTCTGACTCCATCAACATTATTTTAAGAAACTTTTTACTAAAACTGAGACTACTATTTCCTCTTGGCATTCCTTATTTCTCTCTTGGTGGGGTTGCTTGGATTTTATTAAGATGATGATTTCCCCTGTTTTGCTTTATCTTATATCCATGCTGCCAGTTCATATTCAGCAGAAATTCTTTAAAAAAAAGTAAATTCTATGCTTATTACATTTTTATGGAATAAAAAGAAGTTGAGAGTGTTTTTATCTCTTCTACAAAAATCCAAGCTGGATAGTGGGGTGAATATTTCAGATTTTTATCGTTATCATTGTAGGAAGGTGGAATCTGACTATATGGTTGCCCCCACTTTTTTCCTGGTGTTTTGCGGGTTTATGACTTAGTTGGACTGGGATCCTGCTATTCAGGGCCCCAGTCTATCTGCTTCCTCTATAAAATGGTTTCCATGTACCTTAGGTACATCTTTGATTGGAATCTGGAGTGCCCTTATAAGTCCCTAGTATATGGTATACTATGTACCCAGGGCATAGGTACCCCAGAGGCCTGCCAGGGGCTGAAGCATGTATTATGCCACCCCTGGAAGGCCAGCCAAAATGACACCACAGGTCTGCTACTGCAGCCTGGGTAAGGTGGTGCATGCACCCCTAACAGTGATATGGGCTACCTATATCACTACCATTGCACACACATATAAACCTATAAGCCACTCCTATGGCAGGCCTTACCAATCCTGAAGGCAGAGTGCTTGGTTTTTATGTGAGAGGGTGCCCCTGCATGAGCAGAGCCCCTCTGCAGCGTTCGGAGTCCCTCCTCTGATGCTGTTTGTGGTACAGCCTGACCATATACTCTTAAGTGCATATATATCCTCGCGGTACAATGCTAACTTTGGACTGGCTGCACCAAAACATGTCGTGTTTGGTGTCAAACATCTTGGAATACTACCCCCCGCCAATCCTGGCGGCGGGGGTAGCATTCCACCCTTCTAGAGGGAGAGACATGTACACACCGGGCTACCCGGTAACTTCTTTCCAGAGCCCTGGCATCACAAAATGGATGCCGCTGCCACAGACACGGGTCTGGCCTCCTGCTGCTGACTGAAACTCCGGCAGGGGAGGCCTGGACAATAGGTTTCCTGTCGAAGGGAGGTGTAACCACCTCCCCAGACAGGATAGTGTGTATTGGGGCTGGGCGGGAGCACCCTCTGGTGCTTTGAAGTCCTGCACTGCGGGCACATTTGGTGTCCCTGTGCATATGCCAGTTCAAACCGGTTGCAGGGGCTTCCTGCCCCTGCTCTGGCGCGAAACTGGACAAAGGGAATGGGTGTAACCACCCCTCTTCCCTGACCCTCCCATAGGTGGATCCCCAGAGTATGTCCAACCCCTAACTTTGTATAAGTATGGGACCCCAGTCCTTAGGACTTTAGATTACCCTGGACGAAACTCTGACGCTGAATCCTGGACCTTCGACGCTCTACTTCAAGATTAGAGGACTGAAGAATCTCCCTTGGGGTCAAGGAGTGACTCCCTGCTTGGCAGGCACCTAAGAAGCAATTGTCCGGTCTGCATCGCTGAAGCTCCCGCCGGACGCCGAAGTCTTTGCATCACCAGAGGTAGATTTCCAGACTTCCCCGAGGCTGCCCTGAGTCCCCAGCAAAGCTGAGGCCCGTAGCTGTCGTGGGTAACGTGGGACCGTGACCCCTGGACACCAAGTACTTTTGCAAGTGCATCCTCTTCCTGGTCTCCCACGAAGTTGTGCTTTGGGCTCCAAGTAGCCCCCGCCACTGGCCTCCACTCCACGAGTGTCCTGCAAGCCAGCTCCAAGTGCGTCCACTCGAGGCTCCTTCGCGGTCGCTAGTCCGTTGGCTAGTGGGCCCTCCAGAAGGCAACTCTTCTTCTGCTTGGGCTTTTCTGGTTGCTCCAGACGTGCCCTGACTTACCCTCACTGGGTGAGTCCCCCAGACCTTGCTCGTCTGCAACATCGTCCTTTCTTTGTTTCTACGAGACTTGCCGTTGCCAAGGCTTGTTGGGTCCAATCCGGTCGCCGACACCGCAGCAATCGACAGACGTCGTGGGACAGCTCGAATCCAGCTCCTGGTTGTCGTCAATGCCTCCTGGACCTCGTGGCTGAAGAGTCAAGATGACCGTCAACCTACCTGAAGCACCCGACATCGGTGGGCACCTGCTCATCGCCTTCCTGGTCACTGGCTAGTGACCCAGACTCTGTCCTATCTGCTTTCAGGTTCCTCACATCTTCGATCCACCTTTGGATCCACCCGAACACTTTCGACTTGGTCGCCAGCAGCACTTTGCAGCAGATCGCCATTGAAAACGACGACGAAACCCGACCCCAAAAGACACCTATGCACCCGGCTCCCCTGGGTGAGGTAACTTGAGTACTCCGGTGCTCCGTGGGTATAGACTCTAGAACCACCTAGTTCTAAAGGGGTTTGCTCCAAGTCCTCCTCTAAGTGTCCTTTTTCTTTAAAACTCCAACCGCGACATTCCCCATAGAAGTCAACGGCGGCTCGCGGCTGTGTTCTCACACTGCACGCGTCCCCCGTGGGTCCCCTGTGTCACTACCTTGGGTGGTTCCTTGTGGTCCCAGCATTTCTACAGGCTCTAGGCCTTGTGTCTAGCTCAGTCGTGGTTCATATACCACTTTATTGGTATATGGTTTGGTACGCCCCTAGGGCTCAAACGTGTATTTGTGCTATTACTGTTGATATTCGACTTGTAGCTTATGTACTTCGAACTCTAGCCTCATAAAGAGACTAGAGGGGTGTGTTTAAGACTAAATACATATATTTTAAATATATACCTGGTGTGGTCCTCTTTCATTTGGTCACTCAAGAGATTATAGACTGGTAAAACAAGCTGCTTTACATTCCTTCAAGACTTTGCCTGAAGGCTGCTCTCCATAGCTACCACTAGGATAGCTTTCAATAAAGGTTGTCTTTAACCTATCTCCAATAAGGGGTTGTTTGGACTGGTGCAAGGTGCCCACTATAATTAGTGGACAGCATATACCAGGCCAACTTCTCACATTGGTGTGCAGCGTGTGGGATTCCAGCTTGCTATTGTTTTACCAGATAATCTCAATTGAATTGATCAACTGAAAACCACTAAGGGTACCTTAGGTACATATAATTCAAGCTTAGGATACAGTAAGTTCTACTAAACTTAGAGTTGTGTGTTAAGGGATAGCACACCCTTTCTACAACTCAAGAGAGTTTAGTAGGCCACACTAGAGTAGGTAGTGCATACACCACACCACACTAGTAATGTCTTCACTGCCAGGAACCAGTGAGCTCCTGCCATCCAGATATGACAACCTCTCATTCTTGGAATTAAGAGAGTTGTGCAAAGTTAGGAAGTTGAAGACAGGCAAAAGTGCCAACACCCAACGTCTCCTGGAGATGCTTCTGCTAGATGATCTTAGAAGACCCATAAGGTCTGAAAGGGTAGGCAGAGAGGGTGGGGCAGAAGATGAGGGAGGGGCCAGGGATGAAAATGCCCAGGACCTGACCTCTGAAACTGGCCAGGGGGATGACAATGATCCTGACCTGGAAAGTGCAGCTACTCCTGAGGATGAGGAGGAGGCCCAGAATGACCTCCTCTTTGTCCCCCCAGGAAGAGTTGTGAGTGTGCCCAGAAGGTCTAGCTCTCCTTCTCAGGAGTCTAACCACTCTGACACCTCAGTAGGGACCTCTGTCTCCTCTCATAGGAGGGAATCCTCTCATGAAAGGAGAAAGAGACTGCTTCAGTATGAACAAGCCCAGCTTGAGCTCAGAAAACAGCAGTTGGCTATAGACAGGAGTCCCTAGATCTCTATAGACAGAGAAAAAAGATGGGACTAGAGTCCCATGGTGGCAGCAATTTCCCCAGAGATAGGGAAAGGTCTTATGACCATAGAAACCTGAGCAAGGTTGTCCCTCCCTACCAGAGTGGGGATGACATCCACAAATGGATAACTGCTCTAGAGAGGGCCTGTAAAGTACAGAGGGTCCCTCAGGAGCAGTGGGCAGCAATCTTGTGGCTCTCCTTTGCAGACAAAGGTAGAAATAAGCTCCTCACTGTTAGAGAGGAGGATGCTGACAATTACAAAGTCTTGAAGAGTGCTCTGATTGATGGGTTTGGCCTAACCACTGAACAGTATAGGTTGAAGTTCAGAGATACCCAAAAGACTCAGACTCAAGACTGGGTTGACTTTGTTGATTGTTCTGCTAAGGCTCTGGAAGGTTGGATACATGGCAGCAAAGTGTATGACTTTATAGGATTGTACAATTTGATTATGAGGGAGCAGATCCTTAATAATTGTCAAAAACAGCTTTTACACCAGTACCTGGTGGACTATGATCTGACCTCTCCCCAAGAATTGGGAAAGAAGGCAGACAAATGGGTCAGAACCAGGGTAAGGCCTAAGAATCAGGGTGGTGACCAGAAGAAAGATTCTACCAAGTCCCAAGAGAAAGGTGGGGATAAATCTAAGGATAAGTCCACTACAGGGCCCCAAACGTCCTCTTCTGGGGGTGGGTCCCAAACTCCTTCCTCTCCTGAAAAGAAACCCTATTGCCATGTCTGTAAAAAGCCTGGGCACTGGAAATATGATCCCAGTTGTCCCAGGATTGGCAATAAAGAAAATGTTCCTCCCACAACTACTACCACCCCTCCTGGTACTACCAGTAGTAATCCTCCAGTTGGGAGTAGTGCACCCAAAAAGTTAGGTGCTTTTGCAAGGGGAACAGAGGTGGGCCTAGTTTAGACAGGACCCCCTCAACAGACTCCTCTGACTCTGATGGTGGTATAGGATTTGCCACCTTTACCATGGGTCCCAATGCATTGGGCAGGTACAGACTGGAGCCAATAATTAATGGTCAGAAGGCTGTGGCATTCAGGGACACAGGGGCTAGTGTCACCATGGTGGCAGGGAAACTAGTCCGCCCTCACCAGCTTTTACCTGAGTTTAAATACCAGGTGACCAACATAGATGGTGTCAGAACAGATCACCCCATGGCCATAGTCAATCTCAACTGGGAAGGGGTCACAGGCCCAAAAGAGTGGCAGTGTCCCCCAACTTGCCTGTAGATTGCCTGATGGGCAATGATCTGGAAATTTCAGCCTGGGCTGAAGTTGAACACCAAACCCATCTGAGAATGCTGGGCGTCCCTGTAAAGGTTAGTGGGGCTGTGATGGCCACAGCCCAAGCCCAGGGAAATTTTGGAAAGATGGAGCCTGGAAGAATGGCCCACTCTCCCCAAAAGAGAGCACAAGGGTTGAAGAAAAGTCTTCTTCCCTCCAGACAGTAGGTAAGGGTCAGCCTCCTCAGGGAACTGACCCTACCCCTAGTGAAGGAACTGCCCCAGAGGTAGTCAGGCCTGGCCTGGCCACACCCCTGATGACAGAGGACCCTTCCAAGGTGGTACCCAGTCTGGAGCAGGTAACCTGCCCCTCTCTACCCTGCCTCAGTCAGCCCAGGGCTGCAGAGGTCAGGGAGGTCAGTGGACCCCCCAGGTGCTCCTGTCCAGAGGAACCCCCCCATCAGCAGATTAGGGGCACCCAGTCTAGTAGCCCTAGCCAGGTGAAAATTCCTCAACACACTGAGGGATCCCCCATACCTTTGTGTAGGGACCTCCCCCAGAAGGACTCTGTTTGGCAAGGGCAAACCTGGGACCAAAAGGTTCCAAACCTGCCATGTCCCTCCAGTGGTCCATCCAAAGGGACCCAACCCCCAGCTGTAGGCAGCCAAAGGTTGACCCTTAGAGCCAAGTGCAACTCAGTCATGAAAAGACAGGCGTACATGGTGACCAGTGATCTGAGGAAGCTGAGACCAACCTTCCTAGGGCCTCACTTCCCTACTCAGACACCTCACCAGCCTTGTACTTTACCAAAGCACACCACAGGTAGTAATTCCCCATGGTGGAGACCCTCTCATACCCTTAGGGTGAGGGATTGCTTAGTGGACCATAAGACAGGGGGCAACCATGCTAGTGCAGGTGCTTCCTTATATGGCCACTTAGTCAATAAAGGCTCAACTGGCCAAGGTTAGCCTTATCTCCTTTCGTTTGGGGGGTTGTGTAGGAAGGTGGAATCTGACTATATGGTTGCCCCCACTTTTTTCCTGGTGTTTTGCTGGTTTATGACTTAGTTGGACTGGGATCCTGCTATTCAGGGCCCCAGTCTATCTGCTTCCTCTATAAAATGGTTTCCATGTACCTTAGGTACATCTTTGATTGGAATCTGGAGTGCCCTTATAAGTCCCTAGTATATGGTATACTATGTACCCAGGGCATAGGTACCCCAGAGGCCTGCCAGGGGCTGAAGCATGTATTATGCCACCCCTGGAAGGCCAGCCAAAATGACACCACAGGTCTGCTACTGCAGCCTGGGTAAGGTGGTGCATGCACCCCTTACAGTGGTATGGGCTACCTATATCACTACCATTGCACACACATATAAACCTATAAGCCACTCCTATGGCAGGCCTTACCAATCCTGAAGGCAGAGTGCTTGGTTTTTATGTGAGAGGGTGCCCCTGCATGAGCAGAGCCCCTCTGCAGCGTTCGGAGTCCCTCCTCTGATGCTGTTTGTGGTACAGCCTGACCATATACTCTTAAGTGCATTATATCCTCGCGGTACAATGCTAACTTTAGACTGGCTGCACCAAAACATGTTGTGTTTGGTGTCAAACATCTTGTAATACTACCCCCCCGCCAATACTGGTGGTGGGGGTAGCATTCCACCCTTCTAGAGGGAGAGACATGTACACACCGGGCTACCCGGTAACTTCTTTCCAGAGCCCTGGCATCACAAAATGGATGCCGCTGCCACAGACACGGGTCTGGCCTCCTGCTGCTGACTGAAACTCCGACAGGGGAGGCCTGGACAATAGGTGTCCTGTCGAAGGGAGGTGTAACCACCTCCCCAGACAGGATAGTGTGTATTGGGGCTGGGCGGGAGCACCCTCTGGTGCTTTGAAGTCCTGCACTGGGACACATTTGGTGTCCCTGTGCATATGCCAGTTCAAACCGGTTGCAGGGGCTACCTGCCCCTGCTCTGGCGTGAAACTGGACAAAGGGAATGGGTGTAACCACCCCTCTTCCCTGACCCTCCCATAGGTGGGTCCCCAGAGTATGTCCAACCCCCTAACTTTGTATAAGTATGGGACCCCAGTCCTTAGGACTTTAGATTACCCTGGACGAAACTCTGATGCCGAATCCTGGACCTTCGACGCTCTACTTCAAGATTAGAGGACTGAAGAATCTCCCTTGGGGTCAAGGAGTGACTCCCTGCTTGGCAGGCACCTAAGAAGCAATTGTCCGGTCTGCATCGCTGAAGCTCCCACCAGACGCCGAAGTCTTTGCATCACCAAAGGTGGATTTCCAGACTTCCCCGAGGCTGCCCTGAGTCCCCAGCAAAGCTGAGGCCCGTAGCTGTCGTGGGTAACGTGGGACCATGACCCCTGGACACCAAGTACTTTTGCAAGTGCATCCTCTTCCTGGTCTCCCACGAAGTTGTGCTTTGGGCTCCAAGTAGCCCCTGCCTCCAGCACCGACTGTACCGAAGATCACTGGCCTCCACTCCACGAGTGTCCTGCAAGCCAGCTCCAAGTGCGTCCACTCGAGGCTCCTTCGCGGTTGGTAGTCTGTTGGCTAGTGGGCCCTCCCGAAGGCAACTCTTCTTCTGCTTGGGCTTTCCTGGTTGCTCCAGACCTGCCCTGACTTACCCTTGCTGGGTGAGTCCCCCAGACCTTGCTGGTCTGCAACATCGTCCTTTCTTTGTTTCTACGAGACTTGCCGTTGCCAAGGCTTGTTGGGTCCAATACGGTTGCCAACACCGCAGCAATCGACAGACGTCGTGGGACAGCACGAATCCAGCTCCTGGTTGTCGTCAACGCCTCCTGGACCTCGTGGCTGAAGAGTCAAGATGACCATCTACCTACCTGAAGCACCCGACATCGGCAGGCACCTGCTCATCGCCTTCCTGGTCACTGGCTAGTGATCCAGACTCTGTCCCCTCTGCTTTCAGGTTCCTCACATCTTCGATCCACCTTTGGATCCACCCGAACACTTTCGACTTGGTCGCCAGCAGCACTGTGCAGCAGATCGCCATTGAAAACGACGACGAAACCCGACCCCGAAAGACACCTATGCACTGGCTCCCCTGGGTGAGGTAACTTGAGTACTCCGGTGCTCCCGTGGGTATAGACTCTAGAACCACCTAGTTCTAAAGGGGTTTGCTCCAAGTCCTCCTCTAAGTGTCCTTTTTCTTTAAAACTCCAACCGCGACATTCCCCATAGAAGTCAACGGCGGCTCGCGGCTGTGTTCTCACACTGCACGCGTCCCCCGTGGGTCCCCTGTGTCACTACCTTGGGTGGTTCCTTGTGGTCCCAGCATTTCTACAGGCTCTAGGCCATGTGTCTAGCTCAGTCGTGGTTCTTATACCACTTTATTGGTATATGGTTTGGTACGCCCCTAGGGCTCAAACGTGTATTTGTGCTTTTACTGTTGATATTCGACTTGTAACTTATGTACTTCGAACTCTAGCCTCATAAAGAGACTAGAGGGGTGTGTTTAAGACTAAATACATATATTTTAAATATATACCTGGTGTGGTCCTCTTTCATTTGGTCACTCAAGAGATTATAGACTGGTAAAACAAGCTGCTTTACATTCCTTCAAGACTTAGCCTGAAGGCTGCTCTCCATAGCTACCACTAGGATAGCTTTCAATAAAGGTTGTCTTTAACCTATCTCCAATAAGGGGTTGTTTGGACTGGTGCAAGGTGCCCACTATAATTAGTGGACAGCATATACCAGGCCAACTTCTCACAATGATACAGCATTTGGTTTACGCCAAGCATCCTTTTGGACCGCAGACTCGCTCACCCCTTTTCTCCTTTATGGTTAAATGTAGAAACAGCTCTTTTACATCACTTTTCTCCAAAGAAGTTTCATCTTTCATCCAATCCTTAACTCTCCCATTTTTCATCATGTCATTGCTTTGATTATATCTTCGTATATGCCGTCTCTCCTAACTCCTTCTTTGTTTCTTACTATGCCATTATGGTACCATTTTTAATAATTTTTAATAGTAATTTATGGTGTTGTAGCGGGTTGTTGGATTTGTAGGGGGAAAGGGTGGGAGGTTAATTAGGTAATACATAATTAAGAATTATTTAATACATTTTATTTAATTACATAATTGATAGTTTTTGTTTATTTGATGTAATACTGATTTATTTCATTATCTGTTATTTGTGGGCTGTTAGGTGTTTAGGTAATTAAATAAAAATTAATTAACTAATAATTATTCATTGTTAATTTATTATCCAATTGGTTTTTACTTATAATTTATGGAGTTCTTATTTATTTTAATTATATTTTAGAAATGGGCTGCTGGGTTTGTAGGGGTGTAGGGTGGGAAGGTAATTAAGTAATGATTAATAAGCCATTTATTATTTGTTAATTATTTAATTGATTTTTAATTATGTAAAAATATGGAATACAGATTTACTTTACTTATATTTTAGTTACGAGATGGTAGGTTTGTAGGGGAATAGGTGGGAAGTTAATTACGTAATAATAAAATAACTTTATTATTATTTAATTGAATTTTAAATATGCAAATTGTGGAATAAATATTTAATTGCATTTTATTTTAGTTGTGGGATGCTAGGTTAGTAGAGGTCTAAGGTGGGAAGTTAATTAAGTAATTAACAATTATTAGTGGGTAATTAATTATTTAATTTATTTTAAATATGTGAGTTATGGAATAGTTATTTTTTTAACTTATATTTTAGTTGCAGGATGCTAGTTTTGCAGGGGTACAGGGTGGGAAGTTAATTAATAATTGAATACCAATCATTAGTTGATAAATAATGTTTTATTGAATAGTAATTATGTACATTGATTTATAGTTCTTTGTTTTTTAATACATATTTTTATGTTAATTAATATTTTTTTTATTAACAGCTTTATTTTTCTACATTCCTGGGGTTACTAATTTATGTAATGTGCTTGAAGTGAAGTATTTTCACTACTCTTGCTTAGACTGTAGTAGGGATAGTAAAATGAACCTCAACTCAGTTCAACACTTTACCTACTGTAGCGCTGTTTGGAGTGGGAATAGTAAACTTAACCTCTCTGAAATCGAATGCTTTCCCTACTGTTGCAGATACTGGAGTGGGATTAGTGAATGTTATCCTTCAAAATCTAACAGTTTCCCCACTGTGTGCTGACTGGCGGGGGAATAGTAAATTCTACCATTCCGAACTCCAAGGCTTTCTCTAATGTTGCACAGATTGGAGTGGGAATAGTGAATTTACCCCTCAAAAGTCCAATGCTTTCCCTACTGTTGCACTGTTTGGAATGGGAATAGTACATTTCACTGCTACGAAATCCAATTCTTTCCTTACTGTTGCACTGGCTGGAGTAGGAATAGTAAATCTAACTCCTCTGAAGTCCAACACTTTCTCTATTATTGCGGTGACTAGAATAGGAATCTAATCTAGGAATCTAATCCCTGTGAAGTCTAACACTTTACCTACCTTTGCCTAAACTAGAGTTTGAATAGTATATTTAATATTCATAGACTCCAATAGTTTTCATAATAGTGGTTAAATAGTAGTTTTTGTAAATGTGTTTCTTTAGATTTTTCAATTTTTATTTGTCTACATTAATATATTTTTTCTTATTCAATTGTTTAATATGTTTTATAGTTTTATTGTGTATGTATGTTATATATATATATTCTTTCCTGTTTGCTCCTTCCGGAACGGATGGACCCTACGGGGAGTGGCGCGCACGCCGGCAGAGCGTACCGGCTGTCAATAGTTTGGTAAAGAGTCCAGTAAGCGCGCTCTCAGGAACAGATCAGTCGAGCCACATATGAAGGTGAAACACTGTTTAATTACATAACGCGTTTCGGCTGCCCAGCAGCCTTGGTCACATGCAATCGATACACCACTCTGGTGCCTTATAAAACCTTGCATGATAGAAAGCGAAAAGGGGCACCAAAAGGTCTGCAAATGTCAGCCATATTGGAATGTCTAATAGTAACCCAGTACATAAAGAGTATTACTGCATACTCCTGTGAAATACACAAATCATAAACATAAACAAATAATTTCCTTAGTACTGAGCATGAATAAATTGCTTAAGCAGTCGCAACATAATCAATGCATTCGACATAATGCACGCGCCGCTGCATAGGCTCAGTAGCCATAGTATACACTAAGGGGCCGATTCCGATCTCGGTCGGAGGCGCACCCAATACCATTCGGTCGGGAAAAAAGCCATGCGAATGCCTGTTTCCCGACCGATCTGTACATTATTCCGAACAAGTAAGTACGATGCGCACAACAGCATAGAATCCGGCCGAGTCGTACTCACCCAATCCAGGTCCTGTTCTCCGACCGAGGCGAATCCGGAAACGCAGAATCGAGTCGCACGGAAGGGAAAATGCAGCCCCGTCCGGCCAAACAAGTACGATGCGCTTTCCGTACGCGCCGAACCCGTCGCTACGTCCGGCACGTCAAAGCTTCCGGGAGAGGCGCACATAAGCTCCGATTCGCGCCACAACTCGATCCACGGCTACGAGGCGAACACGCCAGCGACGAGGACGACGCGAAGCAACGAGAAAGACGAACGAGACGAACCAACCATGAATCCCTTCGTCCCGATCCTACCAATATTCTAGATTTACTACCGGAACAGGCACGGACGCGTACGGCGCAGAAGGTAAGTCAGACACCAACCACAAAAACATACAACACGTACACGACACATCACACACACACAGAGGGATGCAGAATTTACTTACACCAGCAACAGCAGCACCATAGGGGCGGGATGCCCATCACCAATGCCACATATGCACACAGGGGCCTGGATGCCTACCACAACTACCACCCTTACCCAGGGGGGGCTGGATGCCTACCACTACTACCACCCTTAGCCAGGGGGGTGCCAGATGCCTACCACTACTACCACCCTTACCCAGGGGGTGCCACATGCCCACCACCACTACCACCCTTAGCCAGGGGGGGCTGGATGCCTACCACTACTACCACCCTTACCCAGGGGGGCTGGATGCCTACCACTACTACCACCCTTACCCAGGGGGCTGGATGCCCACCACTACTACCACCCTTAGCCAGGGGGCTGGATGCCTACCACTACTACCACCCTTAGCCATGGGGGTGCCAGATGCCCACCACTACTACCACCCTTACCCAGGGGGCTGGATGCCTACCACTACTACCACCCTTAGCCAGGGGGTGCCAGATGCCTACCACTACTACCACCCTTACCCAGGGGTGCCACATGCCCACCACCACTACCACCCTTAGCCAGGGGGCTGGATGCCTACCACTACTACCACCCTTACCCAGGGGGGATGGATGCCTACCACTACTACCACCCTTAGCCAGGGGGTGCCAGATGCACACCACCACTACCACCCTTACCCAGGGGGCTGGATGCCTACCACTACTATCACCCTAAGCCAGGGGGCTGGATGCCTACCACTACTACCACCCTTAGCCATGGGGGTGACAGATGCCCACCACTACTACCACCCTTACCCAGGGGGCTGGATGCCTACCACTACTACCACCCTTAGCCAGGGGGTGCCAGATGCCCACCACCACAACCACCCTTACCCAGGGGGGCTGGATGCCTACCACTACTATCACCCTAAGCCAGGGGGGCTGGATGCCTACCACTACTACCACCCTTAGCCATGGGGGTGCCAGATGCCCACCACTACTACCACCCTTACCCAGGGGTGCTGGATGCCTACCACTACTACCACCCTTAGCCATGGGGGTGCCAGATGCCCACCACTACTACCACCCTTACCCAGGGGGGGCTGGATGCCTACCACTACTATCACCCTAAGCCAGGGGGCAGGATGCCTACCACTACTACCACCCTTAGCCATGGGGGTGCCAGATGCCCACCACTACTACAATCCTTACCCAGGGGGGGCTGGATGCCTACCACTACTACCACCCTTAGCCAGGGGGGTGCCAGATGCCTACCACTATTACCACCCTTACCCAGGGGGGGCTGGATGCCTACCACTACTACCACCCTTAGCCAGGGGGGTGCCAGATGCCTACCACTACTACCACCCTAAGCCAGGGGGGCTGGATGCCTACTACTACTACCACCCTTACCCAGGGGGGCTGGATGCCTACCACTACTACCACCCTTAGCCAGGGGGGGTGCCAGATGCCTACCACTACTACCACCCTTACCCAGGGGGTGCCACATGCCCACCACCACTACCACCTTTAGCCAGGGGGGGCTGGATGCCTACCACTACTACCACCCTTACCCAGGGGGGGATGGATGCCTACCACTACTACCACCCTTAGCCAGGGGGGTGCCAGATGCACACCACCACTACCACCCTTACCCAGGGGGCTGGATGCCTACCACTACTATCACCCTAAGCCAGGGGGCTGGATGCCTACCACTACTACCACCCTTAGCCATGGGGGTGACAGATGCCCACCACTACTACCACCCTTACCCAGGGGGCTGGATGCCTACCACTACTACCACCCTTAGACAGGGGGTGCCAGATGCCCACCACCACAACCACCCTTACCCAGGGGGCTGGATGCCTACCACTACTATCACCCTAAGCCAGGGGGCTGGATGCCTACCACTACTACCACCCTTAGCCATGGGGTGCCAGATGCCCACCACTACTACCACCCTTACCCAGGGGTGCTGGATGCCTACCACTACTACCACCCTTAGCCATGGGGGTGCCAGATGCCCACCACTACTACCACCCTTACCCAGGGGGGCTGGATGCCTACCACTACTATCACCCTAAGCCAGGGGGCAGGATGCCTACCACTACTACCACCCTTAGCCATGGGGGTGCCAGATGCCCACCACTACTACCACCCTTACCCAGGGGGGCTGGATGCCTACCACTACTACCACCCTTAGCCAGGGGGTGCCAGATGCCTACCACTACTACCACCCTTACCCAGGGGGGCTGGATGCCTACCACTACTACCACCCTTAGCCAGGGGTGCCAGATGCCTACCACTACTACCACCCTAAGCCCGGGGGGCTGGATGCCTACTACTACTACCACCCTTACCCAGGGGGGGCTGGATGCCTACCACTACTACCACCCTTAGACAGGGGGTGCCAGATGCCCACCACTACTACCACCCTTACCCAGGGGGCTGGATGCCTAACACTACTACCACCCTTAGCCAGGGGAGTGCCAGATGCCCACCACCACTACCACCCTTACCCAGGGGGGCTGGATGCCTACCACTACTATCACCCTAAGCCAGGGGGCTGGATGCCTACCACTACTACCACCCTTAGCCATGGGGGTGCCAGATGCCCACCACTACTACCACCCTTACCCAGGGGGGGCTGGATGCCTACCACTACTACCACCCTTAGCCAGGGGGGTGCCAGATGCCCACCACTACTACCACCCATACCCAGGGGGCTGGATGCCTACCACTACTACCACCCTTAGCCAGGGGGTGCCAGATGCCTACCACTACTACCACCCTAAGCCAGGGGGCTGGATGCCTACCACTACTACCACCCTTACCCAGGGGGGCTGGATGCCTACCACTACTACCACCCTTAGCCATGGGGGTGCCAGATGCCCACCACTACTACCACCCTTACCCAGGGGGGGCTGGATGCCTACCACTACTATCACCCTAAGCCAGGGGGGCAGGATGCCCACCACTACTACCACCCTTACCCAGGGGGGGCTGGATGCCTACCACTACTACCACCCTAAGCCAGGGGGGCTGGATGCCTACCACTACTACCACCCTAAGCCAGGGGCTGGATGCCTACCACTACTACCACCCTTACCCAGGGGGGCTGGATGCCTACCACCAACACCACCCCCACTCATAGGATGGACAATGCATGACACAACCAGCACACCACAACCTAGGGAATGCAAGAAAAGACATCCCCCCAACACCATGACAAGCGTGTGTAGACTGTGTCAAATGCCTACAACACTGAACATGACTTTGAACATACAATGTGACCCCCTATCACATGTGCCACACATATATGTGTGTGGCCCCCACAATGCAAGCAGGCCATGACCATTGTGGCAATGGGGTCCAAACCCCCATCATCACAGTGACCAAAAGGTAAGTGTGGGGTCCATAGCTGAAGCACATTTTGAACATTGTGGCAATGGGGTCCAAACCCCCATCATCACAGTGACCAAAATGTAAGTGTGGGGTCCATAGCTGAAGCACATTTTGAACATTGTGGCAATGGTGTCCAAACCCCCATCATCACAGTGACCAAAAGGTAAGTGTGGGGTCCATACCTGAGGCACATTTTGAACATTGTGGCAATGGGGTCCAAACCCCCATCATCACAGTGACCAAAATGTAAGTGTGGGGTCCATAGCTGAAGCACATTTTGAACATTGTGGCAATGGTGTCCAAACCCCCATCATCACAGTGACCAAAAGGTAAGTGTGGGGTCCATACCTGAGGCACATTTTGAACATTGTGGCAATGGGGTCCAAACCCCCATCATCACAGTGACCAAAAGGTAAGTGTGGGGTCCATAGCTGAGGCACATTTTGAACATTGTGGCAATGGGGTCCAAACCCCCATCATCACAGTGACCAAAAGGTAAGTGTGGGGTCCATAGCTGAAGCACATTTTGAACATTGTGGCAATGGGGTCCAAACCCCCATCATCACAGTGACCAAAATGTAAGTGTGGGGTCAATAGCTGAAGCACATTTTGAACATTGGGGCAATGGGGTCCAAACCCCCATCATCACAGTGACCAAAAGGTAAGTGTGGGGTCCATAGCTGAAGCACATTTTGAACATTGTGTCAATGGGGTCCAAACCCCCATCATCACAGTGACCAAAATGTAAGTGTCGACAAAGAAAAAGCTGCAACTCCCAAACTGCATGGATGATTCCTGGTCACAGAACATAAAAGACATCAGTGGCAAAGTAGTGCATGTGTCCCATTGCAACATAGATTGGGGGAGGCAAATACTGCAGTGCAAATAAGACATACCTTTGGCCATGTGCAGACAAACAACACCCATGGGGGCTGACACAGTCAACATTCATCAATGACACAATGACAGAAGTGACCATCAGAATGCAGACCCACATATTTGCACCAATGGGCACACAAATGCAGATACCCTGTGGAGACTGTAGATGTGAGGTGAACAGATACCATACCATGGCAGCAATGGGATACACAAACCATGATCATTGTGTTGACTGATGACCTAGGAGTCCCAGGGACAGCAGGGGAAACCCACCAAACAACATACAGCCAATGGCACACCTAAGATATGCCAATGCAGTGGTGCAGATGCACAAACACAAACAGGCAGACCCACACTGCACATCAAACACAACAGGTGAGGGGGGTGCCAGTGTCCCCAGGCAACCACACAACACATGAGGAGGCCTGAATACCAATTATACAGATGTGCATACAGTGCCACACAAAGGTAACTCATGGATCCAAATCCCCTATGTGGGCAATCAGGCATTGTCAGATGAGAGGGAGCACAAATCACACATGTCACACAGGCACGTAGGAACAGCAACTGACACAGCAAGACACAGACACACCACAGCACTACCCCCAGGGCCCCCAAAATGTGGTGACCCTGGGCTGCATTACAATCCCACTGTGATGACAAAGCTAAATGTCGTTCACACTGTGAGCCACAGTCATGTGTCCTGAGCAACAAACTACCATCACACCTACACAAGCACAAATCAATCAGCACGGCCAGTAAGCCAAGGCCAACATGGAGGCAGGGGTCTAGCCGGGCAACAACTCTCATCTGCACACACTCAACACCACACACCTCGACCTCCAACAATGTGCAGCAGTGAAGCACACATGCACTGGTGACATTGCACATGCACCCATGACAATCCCAGGGTGGTGGGTGGGAACCAAGGTGCAGAAACACATCACACATGGCCACTCAACAAGACTCCTGAATGTCTGACACACTGCACACTACGCTGTACATGGACATGACGGCAATACCACACCAACCAATGGGATCCCAGCCACAGTCACACACCAATGAAGAAGCCAAGGACACCCACAAAGAACACACATAGACAACTACCAACATTGCAGCCCGGGCCCTGAGGAGTGCCAGCAGTCACACACACAACATATCACAATCACTGAAAGATAACACAAACTGGAAATCACATGACAGGTGTAAACAACAAGTGCCAAGGGGAATCCTGACTGTGACCCATCTGCGTCTGCACACACACTCAGCCCTGACAGCAAACACACTTATGGGTGACACCATGATGACCAGTAATGTGCCTTGCACCCACATCACAGAGAATCCAGGGAGAAGACTTGGGGAGTACATAGGTCAACTCAGCAAGCATCACAAACAGGTACAACACTAGGGATCCCAGCATGCACAGCTAAACGGAAGTGAACACACAGACATGCTCATATAACACACACCTTGGGCGCAGGCAATGTCACAGGAGTACACACTGCCATGAGGGGACTCCACTCCTGTGTGAGGAAAGCTGTGCCATATGTTGCCACAGTAGGGCTCCATCATGTCAGCTGAGCACTTGGTCACACACTCAACAATTAGCACCAAATGAATGCTCCCGTCACATCAGCCTGGTCATGGGAGTGCCAACGAAATCATCAGCACTGATCCAACACACTTGTATAGCAATGTTGCACTGACAACACAGATGAGTCCTTCCCCATTGATGCCCAAACCTGCATGTCCAGTGGAGATGGCCACACGGTCAGGCTAGTAAACAAATTGAACAATGGCAGGCACAACAGATGTGCAGGGGTGGAAGCCACAGATGTGAAATTGCTAATGTAAGTAGGAAATCCCATTGCCAAATATTGAACACATGACACCCTCAGATGCTGCTAAGGATGACATGGATACACCACAGGATAGGACACATTCCCCCTGGACCACATGTGTTCCTGTACAGTAACACTTCATTATCATGAGACCAAATATCACCATCACTGCAGCAAGGGCACGGTTAGCATCATCAACATCATGTACATCAGAATCAAAACCACTAGAGAACAGAAAGTTGCTTTATTCAGCATTTGGGTGAGAGAAGTGAAAGAAAATATATAACAAAGGCCAATGGCCAGTCCATCAAGTAAGTCAATACAGGGTGACAGTGGCAGATGTCACCCTACGCATGCCTGCACTGCACAAAACCAGGGAATATCCACTAGGAGGGGCAACCGGGGGGGCAGGCCAGGCACCGCAGGGACAGGATCAGGGCTCACCAGGAGGAGGCAGGGAAGGGGTGGTGGGTGCGGGAGAGCCACTGACAACTGCAGTGGAGGTGTCTGACATGGTGTGTGCCGGCACAACTGGGGGGCATGACTCAGATGTTGTGGGTGCCGGCACGACTGCAATGGACCCTGCAGATGGAGTGGACAGGTCCGCCACTGCAGTGCCCAAGTCAGATAGGGTGGTAGTGGACTCCACTGCAGTGCCTACCACCAGGGGAGGAGAATGGGGAACAGGCAAGGTGGGCTGGACAGAGGGGGAGGACACCCTCACCACATCAGTGGCACAGACAAGCGCAGCGGCGGGTGTGGTGCCGGGAGAGCAAGTGGCAGGGGGAGAAGGCCGGATCCTCTTGGGGATGGTATATCTGTGGGTGGGGAACCTGGGGCAGGGTGTGGTGGGGGCACCTGTGGAGTGGGGGCCTGAGGGATGGAGGAAGGAGACCTGGTGCCTGAGCTGCAGGGCGGCGGCGGGGTCCTGCTCTTACGACTCCGGGGGACTTGCGGGTGGGGGCCTCAGTCTGTCTGCGCCTGGGGGAGGGTGTCCGGGGGCGAGGGGCACTCTGCTCCGTGTGGGTGGGCTTCCTCTTCCCCCTGAATGCTGTATCAGCTGGATCGGAGGGGAAGAGGCCGAGGTCACTGAGGAAGAGCCGCTGGGTCTTTGGGGTTGCAGGTGAGGCAAGGGAGGGTGCTTTGGAGGGAAAGGCAACTGAAGACTGTGCAGTGCTCGTGGATGCGTGTGTGTGTTCCAGGGCCCCATCCCCTGTGAGTCTGGTTTCAGTCCCCTGACTGTGCGTGCATGTGCGTTTTGTTTGTGGCGTGTGTGTCTGTGTGCTGGACGTGTGTGTGCTGGTGTGTGCCTGTGCCGGTGTGTGTGTGCTTGGGACGGGTAAGGTGCTGGGGAGTGTGGATGGAGCAGAGGCAGGAGGGGTGAGGGACTGTCTGAGGAGGGACACTGCTGCCGTCAGGGAGGAGTCCATGGACCTATTGCCCCTCTGTAGGTCAGACATGCCCGATGAGATGCCCTCCATGAATGACACCAGCTGAGTCAACAGAGCGGTGTGCGCATGGAGGACACTCAGCATGGCTGTCTGCCCTACATGGAGCTGGCGAAGGAGGTACACAGACTCCTCACTCAGGGCAGCAGGGGACACAGGGGCAGGGGGTGCGGTGCCTGGCCCAAAGGAGACACGCTCCCGAACATGGGAGCCTCTACAGACCTGGGGAATGGGAGCCAATGGGAGGGCGGTGGTGGTGCTGGTGGTGGCGGGGACAGCAACACTAGCTGGGGTGTGGTGGCTGCTGACACCCGCCTCCATAAGGAAGTCATCCTCCGAGCCGCTGTGGTCCTCAGCTGAGGTGGATGCTGCTGAGGACTCCTCGGTGTGGCTCCCCTCGCCCTCCGTGCCACTGGGTCCCTCCGACCACTCCTCGGCTGCTGACCCAGTCTGGCTCTCCGGCTCCTCCTGGTCCGTGGAGCTGTCCCCTTCCGTGGCCGTGGATGTATCTGCAAACAATGGGGAAACAGACAGACATCAGTCACCTGCACCAAACGCACACACCACTGTGAGCACAGCACATTACAGAGCAAGCCCTGGCATCATTAGTTGAACATTGCTAAAAGTGCCCTAACTGAACAGGAGAAGCCAATTGTCAGTCTGATGCCAACCATGGCACTCACATCCCACATGGCCTTGCACCCATCTATCTGGTGTCTGTTGGATAGCAACACCCCAGTGTGGACACATGCACCAATTACACAGTAGTTGGACAGTGCAGAGGACACGGTGTAGCATGTGGACATGCACACATCACAACTCTTGCCACTGAGTCAGTACAGGTTTCCGGATGAAAGGGATGCCCAGAGTCAAATAGGAAATGCATGTGATGCATACCAGCGACAGACACCATGATGCACCCATGTCCTGACAGCCATCGCCACAATGGTGTGCATGTAGCACATGTCACTCCCCTGCAGGATCACCAATAAGTAGACACATGCCATGGCGGAGGCATGACTGCTAAGTCATACATCACTGTCTCAGTGATGTATGTCTTGGCAGCCAGACAACAACACTCTGCACTGTGTCCCAATAGTAGGTCATGGGGAATGCAAGTCCTGGAGCTGCACAAGTGCACATGTACATCCCCCACACGACACATCATCTTAACCCTCATCTGTCCAGGTCATACCGATTGGACATATGGGAGACCTGTGACACTACCCTCTGAACCTTAGCCCCTCACAATCTGCTGTGAATGGGAAACAGCTGCCTGAACTTCACATTCGCATACCCCAGTCTGCACGGGCAGCTGATCAAACACCTATGTGACACACAAGTATCGTCTCCTATGGTCACATCTCCAGTGGCATGCTAAGCCCCTACCGAGAAACACCCCAGCAGTCCTGGCAACAAATCCACAGCACACTGACACAGAGGCAGACACCTGAGGGGTCAAATCACTGCGCACAACGTGTCAGCTGATACACGGGAGTGGGAGTACAGGTGTATTGGATGGGCTGGAGTAGGCATGACTGTCCTGCCCCACATGAATGAGGGATGAGCCCTGGACAGTGGATAGCTAGCTATGTATGTGTGACACACGTAATCTGCACACTCCTGGGGCCCAAACATTGTTCCCACCCGCTGCATGGGTGTGTGCCAGATACCCCAGGCACATGTGGTGGCTCAGCTCAGCAAGTGGACCGCATATCAAAGCAACACGCAGATTACATGTCCGAACACAGGCATTGTGTGAACAATGGACCCACCCATGATGCCCACAACAGAGTTAGGGAAACAGATGCTGTCCCCCACCTTGAGTGAAGCTAACTGCAAGGACACAGTCCCAAGTGACACAATTCCCTGAATGTAAGGGCCACACCTGGGTATCAGATGAGGAGTGGGCAGTGCACAATAGAGGGACATGGCTCCTGGACAACATGACTGCTGTACTGTGGCAGATTAACCAGGCCAGAGGAGGGCACATAGCATGTAATACAGAGTTCACAGTGCAGTCTTTGACTCACCCCCTCCTTGCTGCTGTCTGGCCTTCAGCTGCCCATCCAGGTCTGGCAACACCACCGCCAGGATCTGGAGCATGTGGGGGGTCAGGGTCTGTGTTCCGCCTCTCCTGCGAGGAGGCGACAGCTTCAGCTGGACCCGTGCAATCCTCCGGGTCCAGCCCCGAAGGTCCTGCCACCTCTTCTGGCAGTTGCGGATCCGGCACTTGTAGACCCCCCGGACCGGACAGCCCGGACGATGTCCTTCCAGATCTCCTGCTTCCGATGGGCATTAACCTGTCAGGATGACAAAGTGAAAAGGCCATTACTACACATGCAACATATCTGTGCATGACACAGTTGTATATACATGTCTCAATCACAGGGGCACATGATGTACACAGGCAGTGCAACGCTGCCCATGGACAGTTTGCCAGAAGTCACTACATGGTATCATTGCATGGGAAGTAAAACCTTGTTCAAATGCACTGTCACTGCACCATACCTGTCCAGTGCATGTCACTACACACTATGGGGGGTGACAACTACTCAGTGAGCCTGCTAGCCAGTGGCGTGCAGACTTTCAGCCTTGCTAGTCAGACAAAATGCACATTCAGAAAGGCAGTGCACAGAACACTCACCTGCTCCCCTGGTGTCCCATACAGCTTGCTGTACTGTGGAAGTAGGCTGTCCAGCAGGGCCTGGTTCTCCTCAAGGCTGAAGGCTGGGGCTCTCTCCACAGTACGTGCCATTGCAGGGTCCAGAGGGGGCAGAGACAGCAGCAGTGCAGTGGCAGATGTCGTCCTGGAGCATGTAGTGCAGGCAAGTGAGCTCTCAGGGGAACAGCCAGCAATATATATGTGCTGCAGAGGCAGATACTGTCCCATGTGTCCAAAGTGATAGGTCCAAGTCGTTTGCATCTTCTGAATCTGGCCAATCCATGGAATAGCAGCACCAATACACGCCCACAGCATCCTTCAAATCTTCAACTTCATGACATACATGATTTTGCAACATTGTTGTGGGTGACCAACTGAATTTCCAGCAACCGACTCGTTCGAATTTCGAAAACGCGTCCGTTGCCAGGCTAGGCCATTGACAATGGTGCGCACCGATCGGTCCATTGCTGTTCAACGCGTACAGGGGTACAACGCGTACCCGCACACATTGAATGCAATGGGCCGGCCGGGGGCACCGATCGGTCCATTGCGGTACAACGCGTACAGGGGTACAACGCGTACCCGCACACATTGAATGCAATGGGCCGGCCGGGTGCACCGATCGGTCCATTGCTGTTCAACGCGTACAGGGGTACAACGCGTACCCGCACACATTGAATCCAATGGGCCGGCCGGGTGCACCGATCGGTCCATTGCTGTTCAACGCATCCCTGTACAAGTGACTGGCATATGTCACCATGCCTGTCTCAGATGAACATATTAAAACTGGAGGGGATTATTAATTCTCACAGGTAGAGAGGATGGCGCTAAACCTAATAACGTGATAAGTTCAAACCAAATTGACAATTCTAACGAGTGCTATAGGTGGGGGAATAATCCCATAAACCCCCAAACCAGGACAAGGGTCCAAAGCAACTATGATACCAATCCTATGCACACGAAGAAAAAAAAAAAAAATTCAGGGTAATGATAAACACTGTCCCAAAGGTACAAAAACCATGAATTCTTCAGCCGTTATAATTCATTTTAATGTTCAGAGTATTTTTCAAGCCAGGCTGGCTTGAAAAATACTCTGAACATTAAAATGAATTATAACGGCTGAAGAATTCATGGTTTTTGTACCTTTGGGACAGTGTTTATCATTACCCTGAATTTTTTTTTTTTCGTGTGCATAGGATTGGTATCTCAGATGAACATATGCCAGCCACAGATAGCTCCCAGGGAGTGAGGGGCACACCTACAACACCACAGCCTTTCCAAACTGTATCATAAGGCATGTAAGGCTGCATTTCCTATTGTGTGTATGTTGGTGTACATGTTGTCCTGTGGGTGTCACCTGGGGGCAGCCACCCCCAGGCTGTGCACGTGTTCATGGGGACAGGATCCTGGGTGTTACGTGTACATGACCACTGTGATGTGCAACTGTTCATATCTGTGCATGTGCCATGGTCACATTTCACGGTGGTGTATGTGTATGTCATGTCACATACCCCGTGAGTCCCATGTGGGACGGTATGTTTGAGCCAGGGTGTCCCAGTGGCACAATAGTGATGGTCCTCCACAGTCTGTGTGCATGTAGTGTTTACAATGTCTCTGATTTCATGTGCACAATGGGAGACAGTCTCCACATCCACTTTGTTGTGTATGGACTTTGATGTTGTGCGTGTGTGTGTCACAAACGTCCATGTCTGTCCTGCAGAGGCAAGTGGAACCACTACCTGTGGGGGTCATGGTTGTTTTGCTGTGGTGTATACATGATACTCCATGTAATGCCAGTGTCCATGTGGCAATACAGGGTCCCTGGGAATGTACCTGTCGTTGAGCTGTGATGCCTGGGGCACATCTGTCCTCACATGTCACTGTGGGGGGTGATTGTGACATGGCAGCAGGAGATGGGAACTGTGACACGGCCTCATGATATCCAATGGGCCAACCTGGGACTTATTGATGCCACTTGTTGAACCGTGATGACAGATGTTGGCCATGTATGTACCATACATGTCCTTACGGAACTGCACACTTCATGTAGTTGTGCCTCATAATGATGTATGATGTGATATTGAGTGTGTTCAATGCCGCATATGTGGGGTGACTGACAATCTTGCTTTCTTCTCCTCTGCACTGCAGGGCTCCTGCTGTCCATAGACCATTCCCAGACCTGGCAACGATGGTGGAACGGGACAGCATCCGACGGTACCGCTTCACCAGGCAGCTGATTGAGGATTTGGCAGTGCAGTTGGCCCTACATTTGCAGCCTGGCCGGCGCGTATCCTACAGCGCTGACCCCCAAGGTGAAGGTGATGGCAGCCCTACACTTCTTTGCCACCGGTACCTTCCAACATACTGTGGCGACTGCTGGTGGGATGTCACAGACCATGTTGAGCCGTGTGCTCCGCGATGTTTTGGAGGCAATGTTGCTATACCTGAACCGGTACATCTATTTCCCTAGACTGCAACGACTCACTGACGTGAAGAGTGACTTCTATGCCCTGGGGAGGATGCCGCATGTCATTGGCTCCATTGATGGGACACATGTGGCTTTGGTACCACCACAGGCCCAGGAGCAGGCCTACCGTAACCGCAAGCACTACCACTCGGTCAATGCACTGGTGGTGTGTCTTGCAGATATGACCATCTCACACGTGTGTGCCCGTTTCCCTGGTTCAGCACACGATGCCTTTGTGATGAGGAGTAGTCGCATCCCCAGGATGATGGCACAGATGCAGAACCAGCGTGCCTGGCTTGTCGGTGTGTACTGACTTTGTGCCATTGTGTGTGATCTGATCTGTAGTATTCCGCCCACTTTTCCAAGTCAGCTAATGTGCACTTGTCTGTCCGTAGGTGACTCGGGATACCCCAACATGCCGTGGTTGCTGACACCCCTCAGGAACCCTGTGACACCAGCCCAGATGCGCTACAATGAGGCACATGGTCGGACCAGGAGAGTGATTGAGCGGACATTTGGTCTCCTGAAGAGCCGCTTCCGCTGCCTCGACAAGACAGGAGGGTCCCTCCCATATGCCCCAGCGAAGGTGTGCAAGATTATCATCGTCTGCTGCATGCTCCACAACCTGGCAGTGCGGAAGGAGTTGCCTCTCATCCAGGATGACAATGACCAACATCCGCCACCTGTGGAGGATCCTGGCCTGGACCACGATGCCAGTGATGATGATGATGATGGTGATGTCCGCACACAGCTCATCACCAACTTCTTTAGCTGAATGTGAGTATCCTGAGGTGTCATGTCAATGATGTGAGTTGGCATGATATGTGTAGGTGGTGCTCTGGTGCTGTTGGAGTGTGTCCATGGGCTACTTGACTGGATGTGTGTAGCGATGTGTGCTTACAGGTGGTCTGTACTCCCCAACAGTGTTGACATGCTAACTTGGTTCTGGGTGGGTATCTTGTAACATGTATTGTGCATGAGTTTTGCTGTTCTGTCCTGTTCTCCATTGCTTTTGACTGTGTGTCATTTCTGTCCTTCACAGGGTACTTTCAGATTCGTTTGGTCAACTGTGTCCACCGACGACGTGATTGTACTTCCAGGGTGGTAGCTGTTGTGTCCCTACAGGTGATGTGCGCCACACCCATGGACTTCCTTCCTTCTACAGTTGTTGACTGTGTGCCCGCTGCCAGGTGGGATTACCTTGCATCTGTAGTGGTTACGACATGTTGCAACTGTGTAATAAACCTGTGCTTCACTTTGTGATGTGCGTTGTCTGTGGTCACACATTTGACTGCCATTTGCTTACTGCACCTGTGGGCTACTTGACTACAACTGGGAATAGGTGTGGTGTCTGTGCATTGCACCATCTTTCCTGGCAACATCAGTGTAGGCAATGAGTCAGATGGCCTAGGTGTGTATGTGTTTTGTAGCCCTGGTGGTGTGTCTCCCTCATATGTGTCACGTTGCCATTACTCACATGCCTGTGTTGTACTTGCTGTTGCAGTTCGCATACACAGTGTAATTTTGCAGTTCATCATCCCCATGACAGCACCCACGTTGGAATCACAACAGAGGCAAGTATGGTGTATTAGTGTGTTTATTGTGATACATTTGTGTGAATAGTGCATAGGATGGTTAGTGCTGTACATTTATATTGCAATCAGAAGTTCCTAGATGAATTGAAAGTCCTGGTAGACAAAATCCCCAGTATCGGGGCCACAGTTGTCTGAGACATTGGTCCAACTTGTACTCCCCATGTCATGTGTGGGAGGTGTGTTGCCGTCAACAGGGTGAACAGTTTGTGCACAAAGGTGAACATCCAGAACAGGTTCAGGCTTCCTGGGGGTTGCACTTGGCCATCGGCCTCTCACTTGCCCCTCCTCGGACGACCCCTCTTCTTTGGGGGGGGGCCCTCAAGTACAGGCTGCTGCGGTGCAGGGGACTCTCCGCCAGAGTCATCCTGCCTCCCTGTGGCAGTTGCAGTTGTTTCGGCACCAGATGTTGTTGGCACACAGGGAGGTGTAGACTGGTTGCTGTTCATCTGGCGGAGGCATTGTAATATGTCCCTATGCACCGCCGTCATCTCTTGCAGTGTGTCCCACTTGGACTCCACGCGGGACATATGTGAGTCCAAGCAGGCATGATGGGCAGCCTGCTGCTGTTTCATGTCTCTGAGGAGCCCCACTACCTGGCTGAGATCTCCGGTGCTGGACTGGTACGCATCGGCTATGCGTGCCAGTTGTGGGTCATCATGCACACCAGACACCTCTGCAAGCAGCGACCTCTGTCTCCCACCCCTCCCACCACCCCTGCCGACATGTGCAGTGCGTGCAGTGGCACGCACAGATGACCCTGGTCCCCCTTGGGGGTTGGTGGTGGTGGTGGTGTCCATGGCCCCACGTTGGTCCAGGGTCCCTGTGCTGGTGGTGCTCCTTGTTCTGTCCATGTCGGCAGGGATGGTATTTGTGGTGACAGTCGTTGGAGGGGTGGGTGCAGGGGTGCAGCTGGTGGTCCTGCTGGTGCTGCAGCTGGTGGTCCTGCTGGTGCTGCATGTTGACTTGCACCGGAGGTGCCAGGTTGGTCTTCTTCATCCGAGGAGGGCAGAGGCTGTACGACACCAGTGAGCTCCGTATCCTCTTGAGCCTGGGACTGGGACTCCTCAGCGTCTGCTGCTGTGTCCCCATCATCACCTGTTTTTGGGAGACACACACAATGTATGTTATGTTTCTGCAGGCATCAATGGTTGACACACCTGACAGTTGTGACTGTGCCTCTGGGTGCGGGCCTGTACATTGCATTGTCCTAAGTTGTCACAGTCAGGGGTTGATATTGGTGTAGCACATTGTCCTGCATTATTTGGGCATTTCTATGTATTTGTTGGGGTGTGAACATGGTCTGCATTGGTTGTATTTGGTTGACAGCTGGCCCTCCTTCCCACCCAGCCAGTCAGTTATCCCACCATGGACTGTGCTTGCATTGCAGGGAGTGAAAGTTGTCTTTCAGGATGTCAGTCAGTGGTGTCCTGCTGTTGGTTGTTGCACAGTTGCCAGCAGGGCCTTGTGCTCCCCACAGCAGTAGCCAGTGTCAGCCATCTTGTGAGTCCTTTTCCACTCCCTGTGATGTGAGCATGGTTGTGGGTGGTGTTGATGGGCCAGTTGTGGGGGTGAGCTATGTCTGTGACTATGACTCCCATCATGCTATTGCCTCCACCCCACTTCCCAGCATCCCCATCCTTCCTTCCTTTTGACTCTGCTTCCCTGTGGGGTGGGCTGCCTGTGCTGACAGGATGGCTGGGAGTGTTGTCCTGGCAGTTGTTTAGCTAAAAGTCCCAAGAGTGTCCCTGTGCTTCACACAACATAACCCAGGGTGGAGGTTCTTTGTGGGATCTTGAGTTAGGATGTGAGGCATTGCATTCTCCCAGGTGGGTTATGTGGAGTTTGTGTTGAGGGGGTGTGTGAGGGGAGGTGCTTGTGACTATGGTCAGTGCTGCAAGTCCTCCTTCCCACCCAGCCAGATATCCCACCATGGAACGTGCTTGCATTGCAGGGAGTGGAAGTTGTCTTTCAGGATGTCAGTCAGTGGTGTCCTGCTGTTGGTTGTTGCACAGTTGCCAGCAGGGCCTTGTGCTCCCCACAGCAGTAGCCAGTGTCAGCCATCTTGTCAGTTGTTTTCCACTCCCTGTGATGTGAGCATGGTTCAGGGTGGTGTTGAATGAATGAATGAAAAGGCTTTTGTATAGCGCATGGCTACCCGGAGGCATCCCAGCGCTGCGGAGGTAATTAGAGAAGAAGAGAGATTAAGGGAATAGCCAAGTTTTCAAGCGTTTCCGGAAAGTCAGGTGGTTAACCACCTTGCGGATAGGAAGAGGAAGAGCATTCTAAAGCCTAGAAGTGCTATAGGCGAAACGGCGACCGCCTGTTCTAGCCTTCTTAATTCTAGGGACCTTGGCCAGGTAGAGCTCGTCCGAGCGCAGACAACGTGTAGACTTGTAAGGTTTGATCAGATTTTTAGTTATAGGGGGGCCTCTGCCCTGCAGACCCTTGTGTGCAATGCATAGGGCTTTGAAATGTATTCTCTCCTGAACCGGCAGCCAATGGAGAGCGCGAAGAGCGGGCTTTGCTGAGCAGCGGTTATTTGTGCCTGTAAGGAGTCTTGCTGCCGAGTTTTGAACCACCTGCAGTTTGGCGATAACCGATTTAGGAGCACCCAAATACAGAGCATTGCCGTAGTCCAGCCTAGAGAGAATAAGTGCCTGTACCAGCAGCTTTCTTGAGTGACTAGGTAGGAGAGGGAGTATTTTCCGGGTGGTTCTGAGCAGGCCATAGCACGTGGCGGCCGTTTTCCTTGCTTGGACTCTAAAAGTAAGATCATGGTCGAGCCAGATACCCAAGCTTTTTATCTCCTTTTTTGGAGAGGGAGCTGGGCCCATGCAGATCGGCCACATGATGTTTGGATTAAAATTTGCTTGGTTGCCCAGCAGCATAAGCTCCGTTTTCTCGCCGTTGAGCTTCAGATGAGATGAGCTCATCCAGCTAGCGACTGCCTTGAGGCAGGAATGCAGGTCCGTGGGGGACTGCTCCGACTGATTCAGTGCCACGATTAGTTGGGTGTCATCAGCATATGTGACTATGTGGATTCCGAAAGGGGCTACAATCTCCGCCAAGGGGGCCATATATATATTAAAAAGAGTAGGACTCAGAGACGAGCCCTGGGGAACACCACACTGCAGCGGAACTGGGTAGGAGCGAGAATTCCCTTCCAATACCTGGTAGAACCTTTCTTCCAGGAACGATTTCAGCCATGTTAAAGCCGTACCTGTCACTCCCGCTTTTTTTTAAACGATGGACCAGTATGCCGTGGTTCACCGTGTCAAAGGCTGCACTTAGGTCTAGGAGGATAATAGCCGAAGACCCTCCGGAGTCGAGGATCTTTCTTGACTCCTCCACTACCGCTATCAATGCAGTCTCTGTGCCCTGACCAGGGCGGAAGCCAGTCTGAGATGAGTGAAGTAGTTTAAACTTTTCTAGGTGTGCAGAGAGTATGCGATTAATGTGTTTTTCTGCAATCTTACTGATACCCGGGAGTAGTGAAATAGGGAGATAGTTGCCCAGCTCGGTGGGGTCTAGATGGGGTTTTTTTAATAGCGCCTTCACTATTGCATTTTTCCAGTCTTGGGGGACAATGCCCGAAGCTAATGAGGCATTAATTAAATTAATGATATGAGGGGCAACTATGGGTGCTACCAGCTTCAAGATGTTAGGGGGAGCAGGGTCCAACGGGGATGGGACAGTTGTGGGGGTGAGCTATGTCTGTGACTATGACTCCCATCATGCTATTGCCTCCACCCCACTTCCCAGCATTCCCATACTTACTTGCTTTTGTGGGGAGTTCAGTGTGTGTGGGTGTGAGAGCAATGGCAAGATGGCTGACAGTGGTGTCCTGCTGTTGGTTGTTGCACAGTTGCCAGCAGGGCCTTGTGCTCCCCACAGCAGTAGCCAGTGTCAGCCATCTTGCCTGTCCTTATCCACTCCCTGTGATGTGAGCATGGTTCAGAGTGGTGTTGATGGGCCACTTGTGAGGGTGAGCAGTATCTGTGACTCCAACTCCCATCATGCTATTGCCTACACCCCCTTCCCAGCATGCCCGTACTTCCTTCCTATGGACTCTGCTTCCCTGTGGGGTAGTGTGCCTGTGCTGACAGGAAGGCTGACAGTGTTGTCCTTGCGTTTGTTTGGCTACAAGTCCCAGGTGTGTCCCTGTGCTTCACACAGCATTACCCAGGGTGGTGGTTCTTTGTGGGATCTTGAGTTAGGATGTGAGGCATTGCATTCTCCCAGGTGTGTTATGTGGAGTTTGTGTTGAGGGGGTGTGTGAGGGGAGGTGCTTGTGACTATGGTCAGTGCTGCGAGTCCTCCTTCCCACCCAGCCAGATATCCCACCATGGAACGTGCTTGCATTGCAGGGAGTGGAAGTTGTCTTTCAGGATGTCAGTCAGTGGTGTCCTGCTGTTGGTTGTTGCACAGTTGCCAGCAGGGCCTTGTGCTCCCCACAGCAGTAGCCAGTGTCAGCCATCTTGTGAGTCCTTTTCCACTCCCTGTGATGTGAGCATGGTTGTCAGTGGTGTTGATGGGCCAGTTGTGAGGCTGAGCAATATCTGTGCCTACTACTCCCATCATGCTATTGCCTCCACCCCCTTCCCAGCATGCCCATGCTTCCTTCCTTTGACTCTGCTTCCCTGTGGGGTGGGCTGCCTATGCTGACAGGATGGCTGGGAGTGTTGTCCTGCCAGTTGTTTGGCTAAAAGTCCCAAGAGTGTCCCTGTGCTTCATACAACATAACCCAGGGTGGTGGTTCTTTGTGGGATCTTGAGTTAGGATGTGAGGCATTGCATTCTCCCAGGTGGGTTCTGTGGAGTTTGTGTTGAGGGGGTGTGTGAGGGGAGGTGCTTGTGACTATGGTCAGTGCTGTGAGTCCTCCTTCCCACCCAGCCAGATATCCCACCATGGAACGTGCTTCCATTGCAGGGAGTGCAAGTTGTCTCTCAGGATGTCAGTCAGTGGTGTCCTGCTGTTGGTTGTTGCACAGTTGCCAGCAGGGCCTTGTGCTCCCCACAGCAGTAGCCAGTGTCAGCCATCTTGTGAGTCCTTTTCCACTCCCTGTGATGTGCGCATGGTTCATGGTGGTGTTGATGGGACAGTTGTGGGGGTGAGCAATATCTGTGACTACGACTCCCATGATGCTATTGGCTACACTGACTTGCCCAGCATACACAGAATTCCTTTCTTTCAGTGGTCTTCACTGTGTGTTGGTGTTGTAGTGGTGGCTACATGTCTGGATGTGTTTGTTAGTTATATTTGTGCCACTGCCTAGCTGTAGTTGTAGTTGTGTTTGTACATGTGATGACACGGTTAAATGTAACTTTGAGATGGCATGTGTTGTGTTTATCTGACTGACATACACATTTTGGGATGATTCTGTTCTGGTTGCTGTGTAATTGCTAAGAGTGCATGGTTTGACTCTCCCCTTGACAGTGATGTGTGTGTGTATTGTGGCAGAATATTGTGTACATTTGTTGTGTACTCACCAGGCTCTGGGATGTTTTCTAGTCCATAGACGCTCACTGGCGGAAGGATGGCCCGCACCTTCTCCTCCCAGGGCCTGAGGTATACTGGCTTGGCAGGAGGGCCACTGCTGGTGTATTGGCTCAGGAGGTAGTCCTTCTTCAGCAGCTCCCGTACCCTCCTGCGCACGTCATACCACCTGTTCTGGATGTCAGTCTTTGTGCGCAGACATGGTGATTGTGCGTTCACCCTGTTGATGATCCTCTCCCACATCTTTGTTTTCTGGGAGATGGGTGTCTGTTGGACCAGTGTGCCAAACAGCTGTGGCTCTACCCTGAGGATCTCGTCTACCAGGACTTCCAATTCACAATCTAGGAACTTGTGATTCTTCTTTGGGGGCATGGTGATGGGTGGTGATGGTGAGTAATGTGTGTGTTGGTGTGCAGGTGAAGGTGTGTGAGTGTGTGTTTTGCTGGGTGTATGTGAGGTAGCTATTTGTTGGTGTGCTGATGGTGTGTGGCTTGTGTGAGGGATGAGCTGTGGGTGTGTGGTTGCTGTCTGTTGAGTGCTGGCAGTAGAATAGCATTTGCAAAGGATCATGGTTGGGATTTGTGTCCTTTATATGGGTGGAGTTGTGGGTGTGTCTTTGTTCTCTGTCCCCACCCCCCCAGTATTTATTGGCTTTGTAATTGCTTGTTTGGCCTTTTTTTGTGTATTTTTCCTTAGTACTTTCTGTGCATGTTGGAAACGTTCTTGTGACCGAGTCGGACCCTGCAGTTGTCTCGTACGGTCTTCTCCGTTTCGTTCACGCTGTGTTTGTGCAGTTTTCTATGCTGCGTACGCGTCGGTCGCAGTGTTTTGTGTTACTTCGGCTCGCAGTTTTGTATGCGTGTCGGTCGTACGGCTTGTCCTCCGTACGACTCGGTCGTGGTTTTCGCGCCTTGCATCGTACTTTGCGGTTTGGAGTTCGCGTGTACGTTTCGGTTGGATTTGTTCCGGGTGCGTGTCGGTCGGTTCGATTCGCGTGTTTTTCCGGCCGGATTGCTGTTTTCCGTGCGGCTCGGTCGTTCGGCTTGGGTTCAGTACGTGTCGGTCAGATTTTGCACGCTTTGCATCGTACTTGGCGTGTTGGGCGCCACAGGTACGTGTCGGTCGGAATTAATTCCGGCTCCGAGTCGGTCGGTGCTTTTTCCGGCCCGAATCGGAATCGACCCCTTAGTGTGCATCGCCTGCCCTGCTAATTATGCTATTACCAGTAAATACTGTGAAGCAACCTAAGATATGTGAAGAGTACTTAATACTGGCCTAGTGCCTAAAGACTCACATAAAACCAAAGAGATGCCCCAACATGGATCTGCTTAAGTGAGCAGATCATACAATTAGCATAGTTTGATAGCAATGATAGCTAAATATGTACATGGCTAAAATACAGGATCAGACCCCTACATGTGCATACAATAACTTGAACAAAATACATGCAAGGTATGTCTTATCTGACATGACGTCCCAATGGTGAGAAAACGAAGAAAAGGGTAGGGAACCCGTGCAAGTACGTGACGTGAGGTTGGGTCCCTTTCTTTCCTCCTGTAAAAGAAACAAAAACAAAAGAAAATTAGCCAAGTGTGTCTACAGCATAATATATACAGATACAATTATTTACAATGTTTCCAATGCACAGGATGTCAGAGAAAATCCCTTACAGAGGCAGTCTCTATTCTTCTCTAAGGTGTATTGCTAGTTCTTCGTCCTGATTTAGACCCCCAGGGATTTTAGTTTGAAACTCTATGATGTACTTAGATTCCTTCTTTCTGAGTTTGAGGACTCTATCCCCTCCCCTCAGATCTTTCGTGATTTGTTCCAGGGCAAAGTAGGTGAGTTTAGAGGCATCTGAAAAATGTTTTTCCTGAAAATGTCGGGCTACTGGATACTTGGGGTCGCATTTAGTAATGGCCCTCATATGTTCCAGTATTCTCTTTTTGACTGCCAGTGTGGTGCTCCCACTGTACCACAATTTACAGGGACATTCGATAATATAAATCACAAATGTGGTACTGCACGTCAGGAACTGAGAAATGATTTTGCTGGATTTACCTCTCGACAGCTCCTTACGCATGAGGCTATTTCTGCAGGCCTTGCATTGGTCACATGGGTAGAAGCCCTGAAGATTGTGTGAGTCCCTCGGTGGTGTAACAGTAATGTCACTGTGGACAAGCATATCCCTAATACTATATATATTACATCTATAGATACATACATAGAGCAACGCTCAACAAAAATATTTATTTTACATGATAATAATATAATGACATTTTTAAATGTATTACTACGAATATATACATATTTACATATTAATTTGAAACATTAAAAAAATTAAATAAGTATTTATTATTAAATAAATATATATATATATATATATATATATATAAATATCTTGGAATGAATACTATCTCAAATTACTTGCATGGAAAAGTGGGGGTTTGTTAAGTATAGATGAATTCCGCTTTCTAAAAAGGAGCATCCTGTAATCCCCACAATGTATTTCATTCCAAAAATCCATAAAAATGCAACTAAACCTCCTGGCAGGCCGATAATTTCAGCTATTAATAGTCCCATGGAAAATACATCTAAATATGTGGACTATTTCTTACAGGAATTTGTTAAAACCTTGCCATCTTATCTTCCAGGACACAACGGACTTCCTGAGGAAAATTGGTGAAACTACATGGAATTCAGATTCTCTCTTGATAACATTGGATGTAACATCGTTATATACATCTATTCGACATCAGGATGGCATCAAGGCGATTGAACATTTTCTTAACAAGAGGCCAATGTGTTTATATATGCACAATAGAATGCTGATTAATATGGTTTTAACATGTTTGGAACAAAATTTCTTTCTCTTTGACAACCAGGTCTTTCAACAGACCAGGGGTGTTGCAATGGGGGCCTGCTTTTCCCCAGTTATGCCTGTTTGCATATGGGACTGTGGGAGGAGCAGGTCCTCAATGTACAATTCGCAGATACAATGGAACAATATGTTCCTTATTGGTTTCGCTATATTGACGATTTGTTCCTCATTTGGCGTGGTCCAGAGACATTGGCCCGCCGATTTATTGAACAGATCAATAACAATGACCTCAACTTACATTTTACGGCCAATATCAGTAGAACAGCTGTTTGCTTTTTAGATGTAGAAGTCATTGTAAGGAACAATAGTCTAGAGACTCGCATGTATAGGAAACCGACTGCAGGAAATACAATATTGCATGCACACAGTCACCACCCCAGACATTTGATCAATAGCATTCCCTACGGGGAAATGCTACGCATTAGACGGATTTGCAGCACTGATGAAGATTGCAAAACTGCACAACTAGCTAGCAGGAAAAGGTTCTTGGAGAGAGGATATGCTGCGAATATTATTGATAAAGCCATTAACAAAACTATGGCTATCAATAGGGAACAAGCTCTTGCAAACAAAACAAATCAGCAAGCAGTAGGTTTGGTCCAAACTGTACAACCAACTAGGATGATTTTAACCTACAATAGACAACACCAAGCCCTACGTAAAATATTAAATAGGAATTGGGGCTTGGTGCGCAGCGATCCTATTTTGAAAGATGCTCTACCAAAGAAACCTGATCTGACCTTTAGAAAGGCAAGATCAATGAGCAATAGTCTTGTTAAAAGCAGTCCTGAATCAAGATCAACCAGTAATTGGCTCACCGCACTTAAAGGATTTGTAAAATGTCCCACATGCAAAGCATGTAAATTTGCTCAAAATAAAACAAGCTACATGAGCCCATTTAAACCAGACCCTGTACCTATTACGAAAAGGCTGACATGCAAGACTGAATACGCTGTATATGTGCTGGAGTGTCCCTGCAATTTACGCTATATTGGCAGCACTAAGCTGCCAGTGCACAAGCGGATACTCCAGCACATAAGAGCTATAACTAACAGCGATTCAGCCTATCCTGTGGCCAGACATTTTGGGGAGACACATGGTGGCAGCACGGAACATTTAAAATATTTTGTTATTGACAGTATACCCCCTTGAGGAGGGGAGGCAACCGTGAGGCCCAATTACGTCTCTTAGAAACTAGGTACATTCTGGAGCTCGACACCAAGACACCATTCGGGCTTAACGCCAGTGAAGATTTTTTACCTGTTTATAAGGGGTTTCTCCAGTTATGAATTTTATATTTACTGTTGTCTCAATTCCTTGTTTTAGTCATTTACACATTTTTTTATATACATGTAATCATGAAATTTAGTAATTTTAGCTTCTTTTTTCGCATGGTTTCTATCCAGATATGTATAGCACTTAGCACTTGTTGGAGTCTATTTTTGATTCCAGATGGTGACACGTTTGGCACTTTTTTACTCAATCATTACAGTATGGAGGAATTAATTCAGCTCACTAAGGGCATAATTAGTGTCAATGGTATAAAACCAAGAGTAAACCAGTTAGGCACAATGAGGTCGTGCTTGTCTGGGTAGATTTATGATAAAGAAATAGCTAAGTATTTACTTTTTTAGCATGTTTTCTATCATATTTATTACATCTTTTAGCACATCTTTTAACACTTGTATTTTTATCAATATACATTGTGTTTTAATATTTACAGGTCTAATACGAAAAATTCCTTTATATAGAAGACTGTATTTAAGGTGCTTCTAGTATTGGTAAAATAATGATTTTAACTCTTTTAATAATTCTTATTTAAAGAAGTATTGATTGATTTAATTTTATTACCCGATAAAAGTTGTGTATTTATGTTTATATTTATATTTATACATATTTATATGAATTGTAACCTGTATTTGGTGCAAAAGACATGGGTTTTATCATAATTGACGCTAGTAACTCTTCCATGGTTATGATTTAGTCACCTGTATTAATTTGTAATTGTTGCACTGGCACTTTAAATTTAGGGGTAGCACAAAGCAGCGCGTCATGTGATCAAGGCCTTTGGAAGGCCGAAACGCGTTATGGCGGTGGTGCGTGGCAGCAAAATAAACTGAACTTAGCACCAGAAACCTTGGGTCCGTGTTCGTCTTTTCCAGGGGAAACTGGAGGTTTTGAGACGAAGCCAACGATATATAAATATATATATATATATATATATATATATATAAAATATATATATATATATATATATATATATATATATATATATATTTACTCACAGTAATAAATTTAAACTATGCCCCAGCTGTTATGCTATATCCCTCCGCTTACACTCCCTCTTTCACTTTGTTTGCTCCTCCTAGTGCAATACTACATCATGTGCAGCACTTCACCACTTTGTAGCTTGGTTTTCACTATATATTTCACATACATGCAGATATACATACATATAACATACATACAAAAGAAATCCCTGAAGTGAGGCATTTGGAACTCAGCACAGCGCTGGGGCAAACAGTGTTTCTAAATAACCAAAGCCAGTTTGCAGATGAATACAGACTGAGGGCCTAATTTATTATAACTTGACATAGGGCATCGCCACAAGTCTTTTTGCTGCGCTGCCCTATGCCAATTCGAAAGGGCAGGATTGCACCGTATTTACAAGATACTGTGCATTCCTGTCCTTCTGCCTGAGCCGGGGCACAATATGGTGCCTAGCGCCAACACCAGCACCATTGCACCATGGTGCAAGGGTGTCTGCATTGTTTAATTCAAAACCTGAGCACACACTTCCAAATTCAGTTATATATACAATACACAATTTTAGAATTCTCTGTCTTTTGTTCTTTATTTTCTTTTTTCTTTGGTGTTCAGCCAACACGTGTTTTGTCGTATCGGGTATTTCCTACGACTTCTTCAGGGCTGTCTTCCTCTTGTCTTGTGCGTTATGCACCTTATCTCCGGTTATACTTCTGTCACGGCAGTTGTAGTGAATATATTTTATTAGTTCCAAATTCTTATTATTTTCAACAATTCATATGTTTCCATTTTTCAATACAATTCTGTCGTATTTCACCTTCCTAGTATCTGTCACATTGACGTTCAGTCCGCATCCCCACAACGTTGTATCTCCGGGTAAAAAAAAATATTTCTCCTTGTTATGCCTCCCTTGGGGAGGCGTACAGTTTTGATGCATTCCCAGGTTTACAGATCCTTGTAGATCTGTGAATGGGTCAAAACCCATGGGTGCTGCCTGGGAAGACCCACCGCAATGCTCATGCAACACCCCCTGACGCAGTGTAAGGCAAGGTAGTGACTTGCACTGCGTTGCCTTACACCATATCTACGAGGCCATGAAAAGCCACACTAAGGGGCCGATCGGAATCCGGCAAGCAATCTCAAGGGCGGGTCTTTCCGCCCTTGAGATTACGATCACGCTTTCCGACATTGTTTCCATGCTGGTCTGTCCGACATGGAAACCATGTCAGAAAACGTGTTTGGGGGCCCACGGAAGGGCCCCCTTTGGTGCACGGCCCCCTTGTTGATCCTTGCACCTTGTGGCAGGCACCTTGAGGTGCCTGCCACTAGGTGCAGGGATGAACCGCATCTCCCATTTCACTATGGGAGCATGCATTATGGCTGGTTCCATTGTGAAATATAGGAATGCGACCGAAAAGTGTTCGGTCGCATCCTAATGAGGCGGTCGGGACCGCCGACCGGGTGGAGGTCGGTCCCATGACCGAGTTGGTGTGGGCAGTAGTGATTCGGCCCGACATCATAATGCATAATGACCCCTTAAGTGTCTTTGCATGGCCTCATAGATCTGCGCTGCTAGAGGCTTATAAAAAGTGGCGAACCACTGGCGCAAGGGGCTTGTAAATGAGCCCCTCAATGTACACAGGTGACGCTCTGATGCTTGCCGCCAGGTGCATGAAGCAGGAAACATAGCTAGTTCAAGAGTGTATGCTTCTATTACTGAGGTAAGGTGCTGTACAAGGTCAGGTCCTCGCTGAGTAATTCTCTTGGTGCCTGGAACTGAGTATTTCCATGGATGTCACTGAAGCAATATAGGCAGATACTTGCTGAGGTGTCAGGAGCATGCAAAAGCATGCTTGATTCCTAAGAATGTTGTGCCATGAAGCAGGGTTTCAGAGTGCTTAAAAATAGCTTATAATATTCTGCCAAGTCTGAACCTAAGCCTCGTCTGCAATGGAGCCTTGTAAAGATTATGTAGGAGTGAAAGTCAGATTCAAAGGTTATATGCATGTGTAATACAAATGGGATTTAATTGATAGAGCGAAATGTTCTTGTGAATTGTAGGGGTGCATCATAATCACTGATAGGCCGCACCCATATGTATTCAGACATATATTCGTTATATTCATTGTATACTCATGCATGTTTAGCAAAGAATGAATAGTTCACTGAATTGAAGTGAACTCAGCAGTATAATGGGGTTAGGATAATGATGTAATGTAATGCTTTTTGAATTGTGTGAACATAATGCATAGAGGAATTAGTTCGTGTATGTAATGTAATTGCAGTAGTTTAAACGTGCACCATATTAAAGTTGCACATGTAATTCATTGTTTGCATAATGAATCGTAATGAATATGCTTATAGGGAAAAGTAAGATGTGTGTTTAAAAGTTATATGTAAGGGCCTGACTACATATATGCTTAAGGAAGGCCTGGTATATTCTTATGTTAGCTTATAATGTAGGCCGAAAAGGGTTTCTCTTGGAAAGGCTCTCTGGGCACAAACGGTAGATTTAATTAGCACAGTAGAAGGTTTCTGTTGACCGTATCTTTTGTTGCAGGTGCAAGGACACATGTCTCGTTAGTAAAGACTAACTCTTTGTTTTCAAAAGTTAGAAAGATGGGAGGCATGGTACGGGGAGTGCAATGGAATTTAGGGATGATACTTTCAGCGGAGAAGGCGCCTGGGACTCAAGGTCAACGAAACCGTCCAGGATGAAGTCACCGTTTCAATGGAAAAGCACAAGAAAGAAGACCTGGCCAAGAGGGCGTAAACAAGGCGTGTACCTTTGTAGTATGGTTTTGTATTAGGGATAGTGCCCTGAGGGAGGAGGCCAGAGAAGCGGTAGGGGAGACCTGAGAGAAGGACAGAGCTGAGCTTAGGTATATGGTGATTGCACTTCTTAGGAAGTCTTCACAGCTGACACCTTTTATTCTTTCTTGCCTGGGAAAATCGTTATGCAGGGATGTCACTTAGCGTTAGTGTAGGGACAGCAATTGATTTTAAGCTTGTTTAGGCCCATGAAGAGCAACTTAGAAATAGGAGCAATCATAGTCTGGTTGGTCCTCCTAGAACTGTCTATTCTTCTTGTCCTAAGTCGGATGAGATTTCTGCGTAGATTATTATTTGTATTAGTGCCCATCTATTTCTTTAACCTCGTGTTGAGGTGCCTGCACGTTCAGTTATTTTTGGCGATAATAAATTCTCAAACTTGAATTCAGAGTCAGTGGTCCTTTCAGACAAAATGAATGCTGATATCTAACCTGATGAGATTCTCTCCTTTACACTATTCAACAGGTAAAAAGATCTTGGCGGCCAGAAGGTTCTTATAGATAATTAGATAAGAATCGGCGTTATCAGTTGGTAGCAGAGTAGGATGGTTACCTTTGATGGTAAGGGGAGATCTAGAGCAAGATAAGAGATTAGGTTGCCCCATAGAGCCCGAGTGACGCAGATCCAGAGAACCGCGAGAGACGGATGTCGGAGGTCGTGGAAAACTGACGGAGAGTGACGGTGCGGCGGAAGTAGCAGTTCGTAGTAGAGTGAGTATGAAAAGAGTGATGGTTGATAGATTGCGGTGTTATATTGTTGTGTGATGTCTTGCGGAGTTGGAACGAAAGTTGTGTGATTGAGAAACGGACCGTGAGCGCGCGCGGGACCGGGAGATTCATTGTGGTGTAGAATACACCCAGAGTTGAGAACGTTGACCAGAGTTGTGGGGGTCACGAGACGTCATTGACAGACCCACAGAAGATAGGGACACATGTGTGAGTGTGTGAATAACCAACGCAGGTCGTAGGTTATTGTGTGCAGAACATCGAGTGATTGAATCCTATCGAGTGTATTAGAGGCGATTGTCCGGTCGTTCGTGGACAGACGGTTGCCAGATTGAGGTCAACAAGCTCAAGAGGCTGATCGGTCATTGGTAAGACTGACGGTCAGAGAGGTAATTGTTCGGTAGGACGGACATTATTTCAGAGTATAATTGGGACGAATGCGAGTGAGAACGAGTGAATTAAAAAGGAGGGGAACTGCTGCGAGCGGAGGAAACGTGACGTCAGACAAGTGCCGCGCTGCGATAGGCCGGTTGGTGTGAACCGCGCTGGGATTGGAGGATTGGAATCAGGAAGTAAAAGCGGACATTTTGAGTGCAAATACAAAGTTGATTCATCATGAAATGTTTTAAAGCTTTACGAGAACTTTGTAGAGGTGATAGACATGTGGTTGTTCGGGAGGGAGAGGAAGCTCCTCCTGAGGACACACCAGCACATTATATGGCAAAGAATGTAGGATTGCATACTATAATTTGGCTCGAGAATTGGCATAAAATGACAGAAACAGAAGGAGATTTGTCGTTCCCTCGATATGGTACTTTCAGGTTAGAGGTGCTGTATCAGCTCAAGAGTGTAATGGCTTCATTACGACCACTACCTAGACCAACACAGTTTGAGGCACTACATGCGTGGATAAGGGCAGCGTATGATAGGAAGAAGGACAGATGCCAAGAAAGGGTGAAGAAATCGGTCAGGGCATTTCAAGATGCAAAATGGGATGCCTTGGAGAAAAGGTGGAGAGCAGACACGATCGAAGGAGATAAGTTATACCCACTGCTGATACAAAATGGAAAGATTACAAGAATTGATGAGGATGATAGTGATTTAGATGACAGTTTGTTGGATAGGATGTTGGCAGAGAGGCCACCACCATTTAACCCAGAGTCAGAAGAGGGAAAGAGAACCCCAGCAGTGGCAATAGATGATGAAAGCCAGAACCAGACTAGCATGAGAGTAGTGGGAAGAATTTCCACAGGAACGGAGGGGGCTACGGCGTCTATGATAACACAGCCTCCTGCGGGGAACACAAGATTACCGGACTCCTTGACAGTACCGGTTACCATTGGCCCTATAGTACCGGTATATGATCCAGACCGAGTGAGAGAAGGGAGCTCCGTGCCGATGAGAAGGGAAGAAGGAAACAGTGAGAGTGGGAATGGGTTTGGAGTAAGGGTGGTTCATTTCCCAAGACCGATGGAGTCAAGTACGCCGTTACCGGCTACAGCAGACTCTTCCTTCAGGAGAGAAGAGGAGGGACCAGAAAGACCGAGGTCTTTACGGGAATCTAAGTCAGCTTTGAGGGAGTGGACACCAACAGTAACGAACCAAGAGGATAGGATGCAAAGAGATAGGGCACAAAATGTCTCGGAAGACAGACCAGGTTCCAGGAATATGGAAGGGAATAGGTCACAAGGACAGAATAGTGATTGTGATGAGCGGGACGGCTCAGGTTGTCGAGACGTACTGAGGAGTGCAGTACAGGCAAGGTTGCTAGACGTAGTGAGGCTGAAAGCAGAGGTAGACGAAATGATCAGTGGGAGTCTGCCTTTAGAAAGGATAGAAATCTATGGATCAGATGAGCTGCTGTTTGTAGCAAAAGATGTGACTCGAAAAGCTAGAATGGCACATGATAGATTGAGGGATTTGGCCAAAAGATATGAGGTGGACCTGAATAAAACTAAAGCGTTACAGGGACCACATAGATTGCATTACAGTGATCAGGAGTTGGAGGAGAAAAGAATCACAGGGTTGAAGACGCACACCAGAGACCTGATCATAGGAATGAGAATATGGATTTTGTTGGACAAATGGGAAGAAAGGTGGTCCAAAAAGAAACCAGTAAAAAGAGCAGAAGGGGAAACGCCGCCGCCAGGAGGGGGGCGACGGGAGTTGGAAATTTTCCTTTACGGGAAGTACAGAATGGAGGGTACGTGCATGTGCCGTGGAATAGAGGTGATTTGACTGCATTTACAAATGATTTTCCTCGGCTGAGGGAAAAACCGGTGGAGTGGTACAAGCAGGTTGAGCGGTTTGTGAAGATTTCAAAAGTATTGTGGATTGATTTGAACACTTTGTTTGACATAGTGGTACCAGGAGATTTGTGGACAGCATGTAAAGTCGCTATTGAGTGGCCGACTTCGGAACCGAAAAGAGAGGCGGTTACAAATGGTCCATCACCTGATGTCATGAAAAAGTATGAGCAGGTGATTACATGGTTGAGGTCGAAGATTTCACCTCAGGATATAGATTGGGTTAAGATAGATCGGACTGTACAGGAACCCAAGGAAACGGTGCATGAGTATTACGAAAGACTTCTACAAGTTTTTAAACAGTATAGTGGGTTGGATGTTTTGGACCCTAAGGATATGGGACAGTTTGTCTCAAAGTTTGTAACAGGTCTGAGAGGGGAAATCAGCCTCATGATACAGCACCATTTGATCTGCTGGCAGAACAAGCCACTAGATGAAATTTTGCGGTACGCGAGGTACTGTAGTGATGAGGTGGATTCAAAACATCGAAAGCTAAAAGACAAATTGATGCTTGTCCAGATGCAGACAGCACAGAATCAGCCTAGTGGAGGGACCTTGGGGAGAAAGCAAGGAAATTTCCAGGGAAACCAGAATGGGCAGGTACAGGGAAAGGGAAAACCAGTAGACCCCAAGACAGGAGTGGACGTGGCCACACTAAAGAAGACCACTGCGTGTCATCTTTGTCGCCAGGTCGGACATTGGAAACGCGAGTGTCCTTTGAACCCAGCTAATCAGGTACAGGAAGAGGAAGAGGGGGCTCAGGCACCCGCGCAAGAGGTGGTTAACACAATAACGAGACCTAGAACGATGAAAGGGGGGTTTACAATTCTCAAGCTCAGATTCCCCAAGCTCCAAGGTTTTCACAAGGAACACGAACATATCAACAGATGCCCCTGTTCGAACGATATGCTGAGGATAGCTTAGACCCTTTATCCTGACGGTGCCTGAGAGGGGAGGAAGACTGCACACTTGGAGCGGTCTTGGAGGTAGACCAGAGAGGACCTTTTGTAGAGGCAGAGATTGAGGGCAATCCTGCAACACTTTTGGTTGATACTGGAGCTACCCGGTCTACTGTAAGATCTGCAGTAGTCCCTAACCTACCCCTCTCGGGACAATCGATCCAGGTTGTTGGAGTAGCGAACAAGAAGATGAGCAGCCCATTGACAGAACCGATCTTAGTAAAGATAGGTACTTTCCAAACTAGACATCAGTTTGTAGTATGTGACACGAGTCCAGTTTGTCTTTTGGGAAGAGATCTGTTGTGCAAGTTGAACTGCACGATTTACTGTACACCACGGGGAGTGGAGGTCCAGACTAGAGATGATGATGCTGACTTTAAGATTGCCAATCAGCTTCTGTGTATAGATCTGTACCCAATGGTGACTGTGGAAGAACTTCCACATGATCTGAGAGACGCAGTGTCGCCCGTGGTGTGGGATTTCGCAGGAGACGAAATAGGTTTAATCAGAGGGGTTGAACCAGTGCGGATTGAGGTGAAACAGAATGTTGATTTCCCCAGAACACCTCAATACAATTTATCGATAGAAACGATTGCAGGAATAAAACCTGTGATCGAGACTTTCATTGAGAAGGGTATTTTGAAGGAGATCAGAGGTAGTCCCTGTAATTCGCCCATAATGGGACTACAGAAACCGAGCGGGAAATACAGGATCGTGCAAGACCTGCGAAAGGTCAACATGATAGTTGTCCCTTGTTGTCCAGTGGTACCGAATCCTTCAGTAATACTGTTCCAGATCCCATGTGAAGCCGAGTGGTTTACGGTTATCGATTTGTGTCAAGCCTTCTTTTCGATACCGCTCCACGAGGAAAGCCAATTTCTTTTTGCGTTTAGGCTAGAAAATCGCGTGTTAACATGGTGTCGTATCCCTCAAGGGTATACGGAAAGTCCATCGATCTTTAACCAGATCCTGAAGAAGAACCTTGAGAGTCTTGTGTTGCCGCAGAACTCAGTTCTCGTGCAGTACATAGATGACTTGCTCATTGCCTCAGAAACAGAAGATGCTTGCAGAATCGACACAGTAGCCTTGTTGAACCACTTAGCAGAGAATGGACATAAGGTGTCCCCGAACAAGCTGCAGTACTGTTTGAATGAGGTACAGTACTTGGGACACAGATTAGAAAAAGGCAAGAGGAAGGTGTCACCAGATCGAATTGAGGCAATAATGAGCATGGCGGTACCCACTACACAGAGGGAAGTTAGGATGTTTCTGGGAATGGTTGGCTATTGTCGACAGTGGATTCCTAGTTTCTCCTTGAGAGCAAAGCCTCTGCAGAGGCTTACGCACAAGGATGTGAGTGATCCGGTACCATGGGACGAGGAGTGCTTGATGTCATTCCTGCAATTGCGAGATGATTTGTGCAGGGCTCCCGCACTGGGAATGCCTGACTACAACAAGGCCTTTTCATTGTTTTGTTGCGAGAGAGGAGGATGTGCATTAGCAGTGTTAGCTCAGAACCATGGAGGTGTCCGTAGACCAGTTGCTTATTTTTCAGCTACTTTAGATCCAGTAGCTTCTGCGTTGCCCGGATGTCTAAGATCCGTTGCTGCAACAGGTGTCAGCATTGAAAGATGTGAAAGCATTGTAATGGGACATCCATTGACTGTACATGTACCACATTCGGTTGAGTTATTAATGACCAGGACCAAGACCCAGCACCTAACGAACAATAGGTTAACAAGGTACGAGCAAGTCATACTTGCCGCAGAGAATGTGACTCTGAAAAGGTGCTCCATCTTGAACCCTGCGACATTGATGCCTATACCGAACACAGATGATGAAGATTGTGAGGACCATGACTGTCTCGATGTGACCGAACTTTGCACCAAGCCGAGACCTGACATTGTCGATGAGCCATTGGATGACCCAGATGAAATTTTCTTTGTCGATGGTTCATGCTTAAGAGACAGTGTGGGGCAATTGAGAGCAGCGTTTGCTGTATGTACTATTTCAGGAGTGGTCGACGCCGCTTGCCTAGAAGGAGTACGCTCCGCGCAGGTAGCTGAGATCATTGCCTTGACCCGTGCCTGTTTGGCCGCTGATCGAATTCGAATCACGATTTACACAGACAGCCAATACGGCTTTGGCGTGGTGCATGACTTCGGGCAGTTATGGTCTCAGAGGGGATTTTTGACATCATCTGGCTCACCCATTCGTAATGGAGAATATGTAAGACAATTGTTAGAAGCATTACAGCATCCGAAAGAAATTGCTGTTGTAAAGTGTTCAGCCCATGGGAAGGGGGAGGACTTTGTATCCTTGGGTAATAACTACGCAGATGAGGTAGCCCGCTTCTGCGCAGAACAAGGATGCATATACACAGGCAGGGAGATAGAAGAGAGCCAAGAGGGAACCGACCTCAGCATAATGTTGGCCATGGCAGACACTTGGGAAGAGCTTAAGAGATTGCAAGATGAAGTCTCAATCAAAGAAAGAGAGGGCTGGATCAAGGCTGGGTGCGAGAGAGGAGAAGTGGATGTGTGGGTATCAACCGATGGGAGAGCTGTGTTGCCGGAAGAATTGCTGAGTCCGATGGCAAGATTGATACATGGTCAGGCACACCTGGGTAGAGACGCAATGATGAGGGTGTTCAGACAGACGTGGTATAACCCACGGTTCCGAGCAATGGCTGAGACGGTATGTCAGAGGTGTGTTACATGTCAACAGATGAATGCTGGAAAGAAAACTGTAGTTACACTGAGTCATATTGGAAGGTCAGGAGGGCCCTTCAATAGACTACAGCTGGATTTCGTGGAGATGCCTAGGTGCAATGGCTTGAGGTACATTCTAGTGATAGTATGTATATTCTCACGGTGGGTGGAGGCATACCCCACACGAAGGTGTGACACTCTGACAGTGGCTAAATTACTGTTGAGGGAGCTTATCCCTAGATTCGGGATCCCGACCTCTTTGGAATCAGATAGAGGTGGGCACTTCCATAGCGAAATCATGAAGTTACTTTGTGCAGCATTGAACATTGACCAGAGACTCCACTGTAGCTACAGACCAGAGGCTTCTGGGATGGTGGAACAAGTTAATGGAACTTTGAAAGCCCGGATGGCAAAAATGTGTTCTTCAACATCCCTGAAATGGCCCGACGCCTTGCCACTGGTGCTCATGAGCATGCGAAGTGTCCCAGACAGAAAGACCGGGTTGTCCCCCCATGAAATAATAATGGGGAGGGCAATGAGACTGCCAGCAGTACCAACTACAGCCTTGATAAACATCACTGATGATTTGATTCTCGATTATTGTAAAGGACTCTCTGATGTGGTCCGTTCTGTATCCCAGCAGGTGCAAGCAGCTGTGGTTCCAGCCTCGAGTGATCTGTGCCACGACTTGTGTCCCGGTGACTGGGTGCTCGTCCGGAAGCACGTGAGGAAGAGTTGTTTGGATGCTCGTTGGCGTGGCCCGTACCAGGTGATACTTATCACGAACACAGCAGTAAAGTGTGGAGGATTGCCGAACTGGGTGCATGCTTCCCATACCCGCAGAGTTCCAGCACCCTTGGAAGAAACAGCTCCTCTCGCAAATGAAAATCCAGCTGATGTGGCAGGGCCACATGAGAGGACAAGCCAAGCTGTAAGGGTTGCTGACACAGCTGGTGGTGCACTAGAGCAAGCTGAAGGGGGTTTCCACAGTTCGAACCCTGATTCAGGCACTGAAGAAAGAGAAGGTGCAGTGGGCGGAGAAGAGTCAAAGGCAACAGAAAGAGGAAGTAGTGCACTGGGCATAGAAGGAGAAGGCAGACGAACGAACAGAAGTGTTGAAAGTTGGCCTGAAAGACAGAGGCGACTGAACCTGAGGTTAGCACCTGAGAGAGACCTTGCTCCAGTGTCCGAAGTATCTGAAACCGAAGCAAGCGACGAAGACCAAGCACAAGACAGTCGGCGAAGGTCTAAGAGAACAAGAGTGCCTTGTCGCAGATACTCTACCCCTGAGTGGACTTACACTGTGTTTGATGCAGGGGGTGGTGAATACAGGGAGACTGAAGTCAGTGGAAGTGTTCAGTCGGAGCCCGAAACTGGTGGTGAAGGTGGTGCTGCGGATGCCAGGGTTCGAGATAGACGGAACACTGACACTCACGATTCCGAATCCCCCACTTCTGAGTGAAGTCCGAAAATTGCTTCTGCATCGGGTCGAGTTCCCGCCATTCGGAGCTGAGCCGTTTTCACACGAAGTGCTGCTTTTGCGTCTTGAACTTTTGTATCACGTTCTGGTTGTGCTCAATGAGGATCTCATTATGGATCAGTAATGAACTGTAAATAAAAGTCTAAAAGAAGAAGATAACCTAGGTCCGAGTGGAAGAAGAATAAACTTAGGGACTTTCCACAAGAAGAGGGACGAAAACTAGGGAAGTCTTTTTCTGGACTGTGTAAATAAAGTTGTGATCGGAAAGGGAAAGCCCGGAGATTTCATGGTTGCTCGAACTGGTTAAGCAAGTCATAAATAAAGGACAGAGACTTTTCTGAGTTCTTTGCGATAACCAAGACTTTTTGAGAACTTTCGAAATCATGGAGCCGGGAAATCCCAATCGTAGAGCAAAATGGATTATAGGCATTCTTATAAGTAGTGTGATAATTTCTATAATCATAGTAGTTGTAGTCTCATATACTGGTTCGCATGAGCCAGAAGTAGAGGCAGTGACAGGGACACCCACACCTATCACACCTAGTCAGAAGGGGGTAGACAGGGCAGCTGATAGAGCTATGATTTTAGAAGAAAGTCGTAGATTACATGTAGATTTGTCTAAGGGTGATTTTAAGCTTAATGCGTATGCTAAGTTGTTGTATGAGTATGTTGACGTGATGGATGCGAAAGATTGTTATGTGTGTATGCAGTTGCCTACTTCAGTGGATGAGGGTATTAGGTATCATCATCTTCCACTGACTTATGGTATTTCATGTAGTCTTTTGCTTAGTTTGTTTTATGAGAGAGAGCAGTTCGAGTATTTCTTTTCCAATTTCGACGCAGTGCTTCCTGAAGTCCCAGCTTACAAGCATTTGAATAAGTATGATTATTACAAAACCGAGGACAGACTGAGGAAGTACTTCATACCGAGTTTGGAATTGGATACAGCATTCGCACACAGACACAATCTGACCTGTTTGATGTCGGATGTAGAGAGAAAGTTTGTAGATCAGGTTGAAGATAGGTATAGAAAGCTGACTGAATCCCGAGATTTAGGGCATCACAGGACAGATTGGACAGAGGAGGAACGGTTGCATAAGACCAAGGGAAGCTATGGTCCTATAGCGTTGGATAAGGAGCAGAGGGGTAAGTTGTGTATAAGGCGTTATCAGACTTACTACGAAAAGGTTCCAGTGGGACAGAGTACTTGTGATCACGTTTTCACCATGGCAGATGAGGCAAAAGATTTCCTCCAAGGTCCTGTACAAGTGATACCTACGGTGTATTACGTATGTGGAAAGAATGCTTATGTGAGGTTGCCTGCAAATTGGTATGGAACATGTTATTTGTCAATAATATTTCCAAAGATTTACCATACAGAAGACTTAAATCTTCTGGAGGGTGGAGAGCATTCAAGAACGAGAAGAGCTGCAAGTGCAGGAATCGTTGTGGGGGATATCTTTGGAGCTATGATACCTAGTCTAGGAGTAGTCTTGAATGATGTGAAGATCCGGAGGTTAGCGACTGTGGTGGATGAATTTTCGATGAACACAGCAAAATCGTTGGTGTTGGTGGAAGGAGAGATGTTGTCGATAAGGGGAATGGTTTTGCAGAATCGCCTTGCTTTGGATGTCCTATTGGCAAAAGAGGGCGGAGTCTGTAAAATGCTGAAGGTTCAAGAGTGCTGCACTTATATACCAGACCGTAGCAAGGATCTGGAGAAATATATAAGTAACATCACTATGATCCACACAAAGATAGCGGATTTGACCGAAGAAGGGGCCTGGGAAAAGGTAGGAAAGGGTTTTGGTCAAGTGGGAGGTTGGTTTGCAAACCTAGGAAAGGGATTCCTTGGGTACTTCCTGAGACCACTCATTATCTTGGTGGTTTGTGTGGCTGGCTTGTGGATTATGATCAAGGCCTACAAATGGTATCGAGCAGGCAGAGTCAAGAGAGCTTTGAGGGAAAATGACATGAGATTGGCAAGACTGCAGGACAATCAGTATCAAAGGCTCAAGAGCATGGAGAACTTCAGATCAGGGAAGATGGGAACAAGTTCTGTTTAGGTCGGTTCCTTCTCCGAGGGAGTAGAATGAGATGTGATGACAGGAGTCATCAAAGGGGGAACTGATAGAGCGAAATGTTCTTGTGAATTGTAGGGGTGCATCATAATCACTGATAGGCCGCACCCATATGTATTCAGACATATATTCGTTATATTCATTGTATACTCATGCATGTTTAGCAAAGAATGAATAGTTCACTGAATTGAAGTGAACTCAGCAGTATAATGGGGTTAGGATAATGATGTAATGCAATGCTTTTTGAATTGTGTGAACATAATGCATAGAGGAATTAGTTCGTGTATGTAATGTAATTGCAGTAGTTTAAACGTGCACCATATTAAAGTTGCACATGTAATTCATTGTTTGCATAATGAATCGTAATGAATATGCTTATAGGGAAAAGTAAGATGTGTGTTTAAAAGTTATATGTAAGGGCCTGACTACATATATGCTTAAGGAAGGCCTGGTATATTCTTATGTTAGCTTATAATGTAGGCCGAAAAGGGTTTCTCTTGGAAAGGCTCTCTGGGCACAAACGGTAGATTTAATTAGCACAGTAGAAGGTTTCTGTTGACCGTATCTTTTGTTGCAGGTGCAAGGACACATGTCTCGTTAGTAAAGACTAACTCTTTGTTTTCAAAAGTTAGAAAGATGGGAGGCATGGTACGGGGAGTGCAATGGAATTTAGGGATGATACTTTCAGCGGAGAAGGCGCCTGGGACTCAAGGTCAACGAAACCGTCCAGGATGAAGTCACCGTTTCAATGGAAAAGCACAAGAAAGAAGACCTGGCCAAGAGGGCGTAAACAAGGCGTGTACCTTTGTAATATGGTTTTGTATTAGGGATAGTGCCCTGAGGGAGGAGGCCAGAGAAGCGGTAGGGGAGACCTGAGAGAAGGACAGAGCTGAGCTTAGGTATATGGTGATTGCACTTCTTAGGAAGTCTTCACAGCTGACACCTTTTATTCTTTCTTGCCTGGGAAAATCGTTATGCAGGGATGTCACTTAGCGTTAGTGTAGGGACAGCAATTGATTTTAAGCTTGTTTAGGCCAATGAAGAGCAACTTAGAAATAGGAGCAATCATAGTCTGGTTGGTCCTCCTAGAACTGTCTATTCTTCTTGTCCTAAGTCGGATGAGATTTCTGCGTAGATTATTATTTGTATTAGTGCCCATCTATTTCTTTAACCTCGTGTTGAGGTGCCTGCACGTTCAGTTATTTTTGGCGATAATAAATTCTCAAACTTGAATTCAGAGTCAGTGATCCTTTCAGACAAAATGAATGCTGATATCTAACCTGATGACATTCTCTCCTTTACACTATTCAACAGGTAAAAAGATCTTGGCGGCCAGAGGGTTCTTATAGATAATTAGATAAGAATCGGCGTTAACATAATCAGAAATTCAAATAAACGAGAGTTGCAGACCTGGCACATATTAGCAATCAAAGCAGAAAACTCCACTGCCTGCTTTTAGTGCACAGGGACAATTTAGCGGATATGGTCCTTTTTCACACAACACAGTTTCCACATTATATTGCACCAATTACTCATGACACTTGAGAGCCTTTCCCATTTCGCTCCCTTTGCTCTTATCTGTGCCGCAATGGAAAGGAAGCTGCAGCCGTTTTCATAACGGATGTCCGGGTAATAGGAAAATGGTTGTTGCTGCAGCCAAGGGGCGGCGGCGCCGGGATAAAAACCGGGGCAATTAGCATGATTGATGATTGCTACAAAAGTAAATCCTATCCGGAGGCAAGATTTCATTGAGAAGTTAAAGAAAAAAACACAAGTCTGCTCAAAATGTTAAAAAATTATTTTGCAAGCTCTGACAGTTCAAGGTTAGCCTCGAAAAATGTCTGCAATGCCAGGAAGAAGTAAATCTCACAAAATTCATTTAAATCTAGAGTGCTAGAGATATCTAACAGATCTGATGCACCCAAAGGGTTTACCTAGGACTGATGTTTTTTTTTGTCCATTAAACATTTTGTTTTACTTTCAAGAGGTTAGTACCTTTTGCATGAGATGTCCGTTGAGATTTTAAAAGCCAGTGGTATTGCCTAACTCCTCTAGATTTATGACCGTACTAAGAGATCCTCGGGAAAGTCACATCAGCCATGTACATTTTGGATTCCAGTGTACTCTAAAACCCTACAAAAGGAAAAAAAAAATTAAGGGGCAGATTTACAAGCCCCTTGCGCCGCCGGTGCGTCACGTTGTATGACGCACCGGCAGCTCAACATGCTGCATGATATTTACAAGCACAGGTAAAGCCAACCTGCGTGGCTTTACCTGTGCTTGTAAATATCGCCCCTTTTCAAGCAACACATGTGGGGGGCGTGACATGGGTGTTGCTGTGGGTGTTCCCACCCAACACCCATGTCCACTAATGCATTTCCAGGTTTACGAGCAATCGTAAATCTGGAAATGCGTTAGAATGCTTAGCGAGGTGCAACGAGGAGGTAATGTCTTCATTTCTCCCCATTTTTTTCCTCTTTCAGTGCATGCTACATTCTACAGCACACATTGGAAGAGGAAATCACCACAATTGATTGTTTTTGTGCAGGAAGGTGCCCCTTCCTGCACAAAAACAATCTCCCTTAGACGCAGGTATCCTTCACCATGGTGCAAGGGTGCCTGTGCCGGCGCATGGCAGAGGTGTGTGCGCCAGCGCGGGGGGAAGCACAGAGATGCGACATATTGTTGTAAATATGTCGCATCCCTGTGCTTCAAAACTAACGCAGCGCAGCAAAATGACTTGCGGCACCGTGGTGCAATAGTTTCTTGTAAATCTGCCCCTAAATGTGGTGATAAGGCACCCCAAGCCTTTGTGGACTTTGGAGACCCACAAAGGCACAATTAATAAGACGGGATACTGGCCAATGACAATAATATTCAACATGGCTGTATGTTTTTGGCAATTCTGGCGAAGTATATAACACATGTAGGATCGATAGCACATTAGCTCGGCATCCAGAGGAGAGCAGACATGTTTCTGAAAGAAAGCTTAGGATCTGGTTCATCTAGTTATATTAGTTGGGAAACATCAGCATTTTGCACGCATAACATAGGGAGCTTGAAAGCACTCAAACTCCTACACAACAGCTACAACTTGAGTCTCCAAGTCAACAACAACTGCGATATAGTTCCTACCAACCCATAGGACCTGCGTATTGTTTGGACAACATAAACTAAGGGCTTGGTGTCAAGACTAATTTCAGACACCCCCGCTGGATATGTTGGCCTATAGACCAGCTAGCTCACAGTGCCACGTAAGCCCTCCTAACCTACAAGGGAGCGAATAGTTTCTGGCAACCACTGAACATGGCAACCCTGCTTCCTCAGGAATCGTGGAAACAGTACGGAACCTGTTGTTCAGCCACTCGTGCTCACTTTATTCTCAGAGCAATATAGAGAGATTACACAGTCATACGTTTTCAATAATAGTTATTGAACCAACGTTATTCTTGCATAAAATACATGTGCTGCAATGATTAGTAGACAGAAGCAGATAAACGTGATTACAAGCACCAAAAGCACAAATAGTAGATGTAGTTCTACCATGGTGCTAAACAATGTATATATGCAGGCATATAAACAAGGCAGTAATCTAGCGAATTCTTACTATGCGAACCCTACTCTAAGTGTACGTAGAGTGTGTGTAGGTGGAGAGCCAAGAATCCCCCCAAGGGCCGATCCAACCCCATTATCTGATGGGATAGAGAGAAGGACCCCGTCTTGGTCATGAACTGGACACCCCTCACGAGATGTCAGACTGCTACGTGTTGATTTCTCAGCATGCAAGGACCCTCAGTGTTATTGGAAGTACCTCCTCTACTAATCTATCTGGATGCTTATCTTTTAAAACAGGAAGCAGCCTTGCGATGTATGCATAGATTAGTGATATTGTGGATATGTAGATAGCCATGTCGCCCCATGGATGAAGATAGTGACGACATTTGTACGTAGTAAGGAACAAGTCCTTGTACATGATGTTCAGGGCGTTGTGATAATGTTGTGCGAAGCTAGATGTAAAACAAGTTTAGTTTTAGAGAAACTAATCCAACATTGTCGTACATGCAAATATATGTAAAAGGTTACAGCTTGGAAATGTTATTCGTGAGAACAATGTATGAAATGAGCTGCTTCACACCATAGGCCTAACCAGGGAATATAACACAACCACAAAGAGGATAGTTGATAGGATCCATTATAAAATAGCAAAGAAATACTCAGTGACACCAAGAGTCCAGCCCTTGGAAGCTATAGGATTTATCTTGAGTGCTAAACGTATATAAGTAGCTAAATGAATGAACAAATGAATGAATGGGGACTGTACATGACTTTAGGGTAAAGGCTTCAGCAGTATTAGATGGAGTAAGGGACTGTTATAGAGATTAAAAAGAGTGGGACTCGGGGATGAACCTTAATGAACTCTACATAACAAAGTCCTGAACTCTGAGTGAAAGGGGGGAGAATAGATGAGACTAGGAAAGAGACTAAGGGGCATATTATCAAGAACAGCGTTAAAATTATCGCCGGTTTAGCGGCAGAAAACTGCCGCTAAAGCGGCGATAATGGGCTTGATAATATGCCCTGGAGAATTTCAATAGAAGCCCATGTTGACACCAGAACATGGGCTTCTATTGGAATTCTCAAGGGCATAATATCAAGCCCATTATTGCCGCTTTAGCGGCAGTTTTAACGCCGTTTCTTGATAATATGCCCCTTAGAGGCAAACCATACATTTTCTCCTCTGTCTATTCCATAGGTTTTGAGACCTGCTAAAAGAGCAGAATGAGACACCATATCAACAGCGGCAGGAAAAGCAAGGAGGATCAGGGTGGCACAGCCAAAATGATCTATCACCATTCTAAGGTCATCTATGACGAAAAGAAGAGCTGACTGTGTGCAATAACAGGCACAAAAGCCAGTTTGGGCCAAGAGAGTTTGAGTATTAAAGTGGCTATGTAACTGGTCATTAATATGTTTTTCCACAATCTTAATAGGAAAAGGAAGGAGAGAGAGGTTGAAAATTGGCAGGAGCCAAAGGGTCTGCAGAAGGTTTCTTCAAGAGAAGTATAACCAAAGACATCTTCCACTCATTTGGAACAGCAGTTTCTGAAGAAGAAGACATATTACCTATGCCACATAAAATAGAGCTAATGAAGAAGTCTGCCTTATGAATCGCAGTGGAGACAAACTTCTAAAGAAAAACCAGGTTATGCATTAAGCAGAAGAGCACGAGTTTCCCACAGGGTGTGTAACCAAAGTTAGATAGCACCTGAGTGGCTACATTGCCTGTGGGACCTATGGATGCAATGGATAGGTCACTAATGGAATCCTTCCAGCTAGCAGCAATATTGTTAATGCTATCATGACAAAACTGGCAAAGGAGAAGCATAAATCTGCAGAGGCTTTTAAAAGAGATTTTTGTTTGGCACAAAGGTAAGAAAATAACACTAACTGTAGAAAGCATCTCATGAAATGAGTAAGTAGAGGGCTTATGCCCTGAATTAGACTGCCGGGGGCATGCTTTACTAAATCAGGGTGATGAAGTTTTACTCCATCGCCTAGAAGCAGTACCCATCCTCCACATTACGAGATATCCGCTGGCTCAGACAACATCTCTAAACCTTGGCAGGAACTGCCCTAATGGGCGTTTCTGTCAATGTGTTAAAAGTTTGACTGATAGTTGAAAGCAGGATTTTTTTTTTTTTAAACCCAAAAACTAATGACCTTATACCATGAGAGTTGCCCCCGTGGTTTTGGGGTAATTTAAATGTTTTCATTGTCCCTTACAGCCAGGATTTTTATGGGGTAAGGAAGAGCAGTCCATTCATACGTCAGGTTGTCAGAGGAGTATGTCAGGTACCGAGCCTGCCCTATGAATCAGGTGAGAGAGCAGAGGGTTTGGTAGACAGGGTACTCCGTCGCAGTTGCAATGGAGTACCCTCTCTGCCAAACTCCAATTCAGTCCCTTAATTTAAGTAGCATAGTAGCAGAATGGGCATATCAATTTGTTTGTAATCATTTTCGTAGTCACTTGATAAAGAAGAAGGGGGCTTATTTATGAGAGCCTTGCATCCCTTATGCATGACGTAAAGTGGTCCATGTGTGACACAGGGCTCTCATAAAGACTCATGAAGCCATTAAAAAAGCACCCTGCATGGCTTTGAGTGGTCTCATAAATCATGAGTAAAGCGACTCAGTGCAAATCGCTGAGTTGCCTCACTCTGTGCCCGGGAGGTGTTCTATGGGTATTGTGCGTTTTCCCACACAACACCCATAGAATTTGATGCAGCCCCAGATTTACAAAGTGATGTAAACCTGGGGAAGCATCAAATCTGTATGCCTCCCGAGGTGAGACGTAACTAGGAGAAATAAGTTAATTTCTCTTAATTTGTTCCTCTTTCTATGTGTGCTGCATTCTGTAACACACATAGAAAGAGGAAAGTGCCTCATTGGATTGTTTTTGTTCAGGAAGGTGCTCCTTCCTGCACAAAACAATCCTTCCTGCAAGGGAGACACTCTTTCACCATGGTGCAAGGGTGCCTATGTTGGCGATAAGCTGTCAAAGTGGCGCCAGCACAGGCAGAAAGGACGGAAATCCGCTGTATTGCTTAAATTTGGTGCATTCCTGCTCTTGTCGTTAGGCACAGGGCAGCGCAGCAAGATGCCTTTCTGTGCTGCCAACTCCAAAATGCCATAAATGAGGCTCCTAGTCTTCCCTAGTGTAATTGCGATTCGAAACACTTTCTAAAGCTTTGCAATTATTGTTCCAACTTGTTGAGCCTTTTTCTATGCTTTTGTGTTCATTTCTTTGATTGCCTCCACTTTGCTTACGTCAATTCAAAAATGGACAAAAGCATTCTTGATGGTTAGGCCATGTGTACAGTACCTGACAGTGTTTACCAGTGGCACTGCGGGATTCTATGGCAGGACCGGAGGCTTCTGATTATGCTTTCTCTATTTCTTTACTACTCAACAGCAGCCAATGAGAAAAAAGTAAACACTACATAAAACTACATTTCCCATGAGGCTTTGAACCACGCCTCCTCATTCAACCAATACCCTGAGAGGTTAACACATAAAACAATGAGGCACCATCTTGGCTTCCTCTTTCTTTGCTGCTCCGCAGTCAAGATAAGTGCCTCATTGCTTTATTGGACAAACGTTTCTCTTTATGAATGTTTTTTCTTCAGATTGCATAATTTATGATTTATTGGCTTAGCGAATGTATTTCTTAATGTGCCTTGTGGCTTATTGTGTAGCGACGCGCGCGCGTAATTTAATTGAACAAATTCCCTTTTTTCCCCCTTTGCGTGTTCAGCGCGTGTTGCGCTGCGGTTTTCCCCACATCGGAGGATCTGCCCCGCTGCCGCTCGCGGCTCTTGCCTCTCCGTAGGCTCTGGCGGTGCGCTGCGGGGATCTGGCCCCCCGCGGGAGCGAGACGCAGCTCGGCGTTCCTGTCAGGAAGCCGGCGTGCGTCTCGGGAGCCTGCACGCGGCAGTGCACGCGTGCAGCCCCGTTACAGGCAAGCTGGTCCGACGCCTCTCCCGGGCTGAAGCGGGAGTTTGATTAATCACGCAGCATGCGGAAGGTTGGAGCTGGTACCGGGCCTTTGTTTTTCTTTGATAGACCTCGCGCACGCACGATTGGCAGATCCTACCACTGTTAAACCTTGACAACCCAGCAGTGGTTGCAAGGGATTTTATAACAAATTTTTGGAAACTCTGTCACCAACAGGCTTTAGGGATTACCCCCCCTTTATAAGACCAGTTGGGCAGAGGTTTTTTGGTACCTTGTTGGCCCCCTCCGCCCCAGCTTTGCTCCCAACCGACGCCCGGGTCTCCTGGAAGACTTAGGGCTGGACAATTAAGCTGCCCCTAGGGCGTGTGAGGTGATACACATTGCTGTGGTCATTATGTCTGATTGTGACATATACGAGGAGGAGGTGGCTGCGTGTGAAGACCTCCAAGGTGACGATTATTACTATGAGGAGTCCATGGAGGATATCATCGATAAGAAACTTGATGCTAGATTAGATAAAATTCTCTCTTCTGCCCTCTTGCCTATTTCCCAGCGCTTAGAGCAGCTTACTTCAGGGAAACCCGCCCCTTCCATTCCCCCCGACCCGACCCTTCCCCCGTCCAGCGTTCCAACTGACCCTTCATGGCCTCATGCTTCAGTTTACTCTTCACTGTATAAATCCAAAGAGCAGGCGATAGTCGAAGTCCCTGACCTCCCTCCTCCACCCCCTACCCCGGTTGTAATTACTACCACGGATGCGGGCACCGACACTGATCCCTCGCAGGAGTCCAGACCGCGAAAGCGCGCCAAAAAGCGCAAGCACCCTACCCCCCCCACCCCCGCCACCCCCTTCCTTTTTGACCCGTCGGAAATTGTTCATCCCCGATCCGCAGATTGGGCTCCGCCCTCAGCAGTAGCAGACTACATGCAAGCGCATCTTAGAAAGAGCTTTGATAAAGAAGTTAGAACCCGCTTAAGATCGGAATGTCCCCGCCCAGACCTGGCGCATAAGGTGGCCCTCACGCCCGAGATAGATTCTTCCATGACCACCTTTCTCAAGAAATATAAGAAGGACCCTAAGAAGGGTATTGACCGCGCCCTTAGGGTGTGTCAGGACAAGGTCCTGGACGTAGCTGGCCCCCTAGCTAAAATCCTTGAACTTGCTTTGCAGGCGCAGGAAACAGGGGCAGCCATTCACCCTGAGGTTCTAGCGGGATGGACCCAGAGAGCCATCTGTCTACTGGGTAATGCTAATTGCGCTCTCTCCTCCGAGCGCCGCAAATCAGTCCTCCTGAGAATTGACCCGCAATTGGTGGATCTCGCTACTTCTGAGCCGGGCCCTCTGGCCGAGGGGCAACTGTTTGGAGACAAGTTTGTAAAGGACATTGCTAAGTTCGTCAGCACCTTTGCTTCACTGGACAAGTCCCAATCTTCACTCAAACGAGTGTTCCATCAGGTCTCTGGTAGGGCCGGGCGCGGTAGAGGACGAGCGACCGGCCGCTACTCTAATCCCAGTCCTCACCGAGGTTTCGCCCCCAGACGCAGGGGGTACATGCAGGAGCCGGAGCAAGCTGGGTTCTATCCCACCAGATCTCGCGGATTCCGGGGCAGATTCCACAGAGGTGTCAATAGAGGATTCAAGAATTTTGACACCCAATCCTCGGGTAAGTTCTCAACTACTGTCTATGGTTCCCCTCGGGGGCAGATTGTCTCACTTTATGGCAAGCTGGGCTCAGCTGACTTCCGATGCCTGGATCCTGCACACGGTCCAGGGGTATCAGATAGAGTTAGTACAGATCCCATACCAGACACACACCCCTGCGCCTCTCCGTTTTCCCTACAAGAAGAAGCTTTTATAGACTCTGAGCTTCAAGAGCTTTTGGCCAAGCACGCTATTGCAGTGGGGCCCTTCATTCCCGAAGGCTTCTGCAGCAACGTCTTCTTGGTCCAAAAGAAAGGGGGTGGACAGAGACTGGTACTCAATCTCAGAGACTTCAACCCTTTTGTAACGTACAGACACTTCAAGATGGAGGGCATCCATCTTTTAAGAGACCTCCTGCTGGAACAGGATTGGATGGTGCGCCTGGATCTGAAGGACGCATATCTTACGGTCCCAGTTTGCCCCTCCCATCAGAAATTTCTCCAGTTTCAATGGAAAGGGCAATGGTTCCGGTATCGCACTCTCCCGTTTGGCCTGTCTTCAGCGCCATGGGTATTTACCAAACTTCTCAAGCCAGTAACCACCCGGTTGAGGGAACTGGGGGTGAGGTTGATCATCTATCTAGACGACATGTTGCTCCTGGCGCAAGACGCACCCACGCTTTTGCTTCACTTACAATGGACGATGTCCCTTTTGCAGGAGTTGGGGTTTGTGATAAATCTCAAGAAGTCAATGATTATCCCAAGTCAGCAGATAGAGTTTCTAGGGTTTCAAATCAACTCAGTATCTGCGCTACTCCTCCTGCCCTCGTCCAAGATCAGGTCCATCAAGCGGGAGATCTCGTCCACCCTGTCCAAGCAGAGAATCTCCTTGAGAGTGTTAGCACGAATTGTGGGCCTTTTGGCCTCCTCCATTCAGGCCATTTTCCCCGGACCGCTTCACTACAGGGCTCTTCAGCGCCTGAAGATTTACTACCTTCAAAAAGGGTTCCATTACGACCATCTGATTCCGCTGTCACCGGACGCTCGAGAAGAGCTTCAGTGGTGGTTGGAACATATGGGGGCTTGGAACGGACGAGCTATTTTTGGCGCTGCGCCAGACGTTATAATAGAGTCCGATGCCAGCAGATGGGGCTGGGGCGCTCGATGTGGAAACTTTGCCACCGGCGGACATTGGTCCGCCGACGAACTGAGGATGCACATCAACTGCCTGGAGTTGCTTGCGGGCTCCTTCGCCTTCAAATCAATCTCTCCTCTCAAGGGGAATTGTTGCATCCTTCTCAGGATGGACAACGTCTCGGCGGTTCGCTACATCAACCGCCTAGGGGGCACGAGATCCAAGATGTTAGCCAACATTGTGAAAGAGTTCTGGCATTTTTGCCTAGATCACAAGATCAATGTGATAGCGGAGTACCTGCCAGGCAAGTTGAATCAGGTGGCGGATTGGAACTCCAGGTTCCTCCGAGACTTCAGCGATTGGAGGCTTCACCCATCCTTATTTGCAGAGATCATGCATATGCGAGGGCCTTGTCAGATGGATCTCTTTGCCTCCCAGCTCAATACTCAACTTCCCCTGTTTTTCAGTTGGAGGCCGGATCCGATGGCATCGGGAACGGATGCGTTCCTGCAGCATTGGGGGCCTCAGAGACATTATGCCTTTCCACCCTTTGCCCTCATCCAGAGGGTGGCAGCTCTGGTTCGTCGGCAGATGGCGTCAGTAGTGTTGGTCACTCCTTTGTGGAAAACTCAGTCATGGTTTCCGACACTATTGGAGTTATCGGTGGACTTACCATTCATTCTTCCAAGTTTTCCGTTGCTTCTCCAGGACCCAGTAGGAGCTCCTCATCCGCTGGTCCTGCAGAACCAACTGTCGCTCATGGTGTGGACGCTCTCAGGAGACATGAGCAGATTGAAGGCCTTTCGACGGCGGCTGCCGAGTTTATGCAACAGGCTTGGGCTCCTTCCACCCGTAAACGGTATTCGGCTTCATGGAAGCGTTGGATGGGTTGGTGCCTTCAACGGCAATTGGATCCCGTGGGATCAGATGTTACGGAAATCTTGAATTTTTTGTCTGAGTGCGCGGAGTCAGGTTTGTCATACAGGACAGTCAATAATTTTAGATCTGCCCTTTCAGCCGGGCATAACCACATTGAGGGTAAGCCTGTAGGGATGCATCCCTTGGTTTGTAAATTGCTCAAGGGCATTAGGGTGGCTAGACCGCCTCGTCCCCGGTATTCTGTGTTATGGGACGTTTCCAAAGTTTTGAACCTGTTAACATCTTGGCCGGACAATGACCAGTTATCGGTAAAGCAATTGTCAGCCAAGCTTACTATGTTATTGTGTTTAATCTCCTGTCGCAGGGTGTCAGATGTGCGTGCCTTAGACCTGGCTGGTAGGATTTTTTCTCCACAGGGTGTTTCTTTCATTATCTCCAAGCGCACCAAGACCATGTCTCGTTCGGTTGAGTATCCTGCTTTTCCGCTTAATCCTAAATTGTGTATTTTGCAATGTTTAAAAATGTATGAGGAGCGCACTTTGGCGCATCGGACAGATCTGTTGGGGCAACTATTGATTGCTATTCGGAAGCCCTTCCGGCCTGTTTCTGCGGCCACTTTGGCCCGCTGGGTTCGGTGGGTGATGTCAGAATCTGGAATTGATGTTTCTGTTTATGGTGCGCATTCGGCCAGGGGTGCTGTGGCCTCTAAAGCTTATGTATTGGGGTCTCGCTTAGAAGATATTCTTAGAGCTGCTGATTGGTCTTCCGACTCCACGTTTAAGGAGTTTTATTACAAACCTATTTCACATGTATCTTCGCTGGTGGTTGATGAGCTTTGAACCAGCATAATCAGAAGCCTCCGGTCCTGCCATAGAATACAACATTTTCCAGCTATCGCGACAAGAATTTTAGATTCTATTAAGGACACGGAGGCGAGGATTATCCCACCCTTTGGGACAGGTAAGATGTCAACTGTCATGTTGCACGATGTTTAACTATGCAAAGTTAATTTTTCCCTCCCTATGATATCACACCTTTTGGGTTCCCTATTCTCAAACTTGTTTCTGTTTCAGGAACTGATTCCAAACAGAATTAACCATGCGATGATCTTTGATATGGATCTCCTCGTCGTTGGGGGATTGCTGTTGTTTCCAGGATTGTTGAGACGTACTCTCCGTTGAGAGTTGGATCTGCTGTTATTGCTCTCCGTTGAGAGTCAGCACTATTGTTGGTGCTTCGGACACTTTATGGACTGTTTTTTCGCAAAGAAAGAGGAAGCCAAGATGGTGCCTCATTGTTTTATGTGTTAACCTCTCAGGGTATTGGTTGAATGAGGAGGCGTGGTTCAAAGCCTCATGGGAAATGTAGTTTTATGTAGTGTTTACTTTTTTCTCATTGGCTGCTGTTGAGTAGTAAAGAAATAGAGAAAGCATAATCCTCGCCTCCGTGTCCTTAATAGAATCTAAAATTCTTGTCGCGATAGCTGGAAAATTTTGTATTCTTTTAGCACCATATTTGCAAAAGGAAACAGTCACAGACACTGAATACATATGTGATTTTCCAAAGCCTAATGCCTTTGCCGCTCTGCACTAGTTATTTCTGTAAATGCTTTTTGCAAAGGGAAGGCTGAAATAAGTGGAGCAGGCCGGCAGCTGAGCATCGTGGTAGCCTTTAACTCTCCGTCTTGCCATTAATATTAGTCTACCAGATGCAACTGGCTCAGAGCCACTATGACCTCTAAATAACCTCCATCACTAAACAAGGTCAGCATATGTCCCCGATTCCTGGCACCCTTCACCTTCGTGGCCCTGTCCTCTTCCTTTCCAAGTACTAAACAGACTGGCGATCACTTTCCCATTGTGTTTGCCCTAAAGGGTCCCAAACATTATATTTGCGAACCTTAAATGGAACTGACTTGATACAAAGTAACCTTTTTAGCTGGAAGATTGTATTATCCTGGTGTTACAGTGTCACACGTGCTATCACTCACTTTTCACAAACAGTAGTCGTTTGGGAACAGTGAACGACTATACTAGGGGTTCCCTTCTGCATTGCATTGGTTTGCTGTCTTCTTGTTCTAGATATGTTCTGTTCGTAAAGAATGTTTGAGCTTTAAATCCATTTGGACTTCATTACATAGTTTGAAGGCTATGGGCCTTAATTTTGCTGATTTATTCTTCCTTTTGTTATATTCGTTGAGTATTGTGAACTGTGCATTTCATTTTGTGTAATTTACACTTTACTGCAACACTGTGTATACTTGTATTTATAAAATAAGGAATTATACAATTACTGTGTGATCACCCACCTCTGTTTAGACATATTTTTGTTGCAATTAAACTAGGCCGTGACTGCTCATCCATGTCTGTCCAGAGAGTCAAGGAGATTTAGCGAATCACTCCTACACATATATAAGAGAAGTAAAAAAAAAAAAGTGACCTCCCGCTTTCTAGACTTGGGGTTAGCAGCTGCTAAAAGGCTGATTACTAAACGATGGAAATCCCCTATGCCCCCACACATACTAGCCTGGAAACCCTCTATGCTGACATGGGCCGCAGCAGAAGGTATAGCCCTGCGTCGGGCTGATATACACTGGGACGCAATACTGTCAGAACTCCGCACCCCTGACACTACCGAGATAGACCCATTACTCCCGAGCGACAATGATACTATACAACAAGCACCGAGGGGGACTAAAAACTAGTAAATGTCCGCTGTTATAGGATATACCTAGGACAAATATATACATACAACACGTTGTAGAGACCTCATACTACATGCTGACTTTACCAAGCAAGTGCATCACTCAAGGTGAACAAAGATGCAGGGGACCGTGGGTGCGCTCCAGTTTGATACATTACTCCATGTTATGCCCTTTTTTGTCCCTGTTCCTTCTTACCCTACTCCACAGTTAGCGGACCACTATGCAAAAGATGCTCCTGGAACTCATTATTATGCTCTACCTGGCAACTACGCAGCTATCACCATACTTGAAGTAAAACCACAACACATAACTAAACAGGGCACATCACTCTGGTCTATCGACTGACGGATATCCATGTCCCTTCTACAATTACATTATGTCATGATGCCCAATTAACCTTTTTATATTTTATATATTATAAAAGGAGATTTAGCGTAGTCACCTTTCCGCTGCAGACCTAGCCTTGGTATTTCCTATAACAGTGTCATCTCACATTGTTTTTTTTTGTGTTTTTTTTTTAAAGATTTGTGATGCGCATGGCTGCCCCAGCAACGGGGCGTCCCAGCGCAACCAAAGACATGAGACTATAGAAGCTGAAGAGGAATTACGCTGGAAAAAGCCAGGTCTTTATGGCTTTGCGAAAGGCAAGGTGATTCTGGATCCCTCTGATGGAGGCTGGGAGAGAGTTCCAGAGTCTGGCCGCGAGAGTTCTAAAGGAGCGGCCTCCAGCTCTGGCTCTTAAGACTCGGGGAATACAAGCCAACCCTTGGTCAGCTGAACGTAGAGTGCGCCGAGGAACATAGAAGGCTAACAGATCCAACATAAATATAAGATTCACTCAGGTTCCACTATAACCATATTTTCCTTTGTCTTGTATGTATATATAGAATTCTAGAAGGGCATATACACTACAGTGTATAATGCATTCTAGAACGCCGGAGTCACTACAGTTACTACGCCATTAAAACAAAATTGCTATATTAACATCTATGATACTGAAACAAACGGACAAGGGCTGAAGAACAGTATTAGTGACTTATAGAATACAAATCACTGAGTAGCCCTTAAGAAATTCCAGAGACGTGACACGAAATGTGTTGGTTGGTTAGGAAATGAACTAAAAGCTCTTTCAATAGAGTGGACTACTATATCATTTTTTAAAGTACCAATGGATATTGAGTATGAATGGGAGTAACTGGTGTATATTTCTCTAGCATTATTACACGTAATTACAGCAAAATTACTCGTAATTATGTGTAATTGTGTGGGAAGTGTAATCTCGCATTTAGTGGTATTGTCTTAGTGCAAAATGCATCCTCGCATCCAAAATAAGCCAGAGGATGCATTTTGTGCTAAGAAAATAGCACTATATGCTACAGGACATGAACAGCAGCATCCAGCAGCCACTCGCTCTCTCAGTTCATTGTTTCTGTCCTCATGCTGTAGGATTTTTGCCTCAGATTTCTCTTAATTTCTCAAACTGCGGTAATGGAGTAATTTCAGTAATTTTACATCACAAGAGTAATGCTCAATTACTGAAATTACTTCAAGTACTCCAGCATAATTAAAATTTCGCCCAGGTCTAATATTGCGAATGAACGTAGTGAAGTGTAGTCCGATGTAATGTTATATTAATATTTTCTGCAAATTTGCCATCTGCGGACAACAAGCAAGCAGTGGGATCTGTTGCAGCAGGATCCTGGAGAACGTTCCCCGCACCAATTTACAATACTGTAGTAAAAGATCCATCTGTGCGGTGACAATTCTCACAGCCGAAAACTGTAAATTGTTCATTGAACTCACATAAATTCTAAATATTTGTTTTTGCATATTTCACTTAATTTTTGCCCACAAGAGACTGGGATGAGCAGAAAATGTCTTGACAGAACACTGCATGTGCCCCACTGTCACATGATCTGAGCAAACAAATGTCACCACATGAGAGTGGAAGGTGTATGAAGAAAAACATTGAGAATGCAAGGCATGTGATTTTTTTGAAGTGAGGACACATCTCACATGCAGTTTTTAAGCTTATGACCACCCAACCATATTACATAATACAAATAAATTCATGAAAGTTACGAGTAAAAATATGAAATTTCACCTTCTCCTATGCAGTACCTGGAGCACTGCTGTCTAGAGACAATTAGCATTCTGACTCTGCCTAGTTGGCCCTCGTCTGTCTCCGTAGAAAGATACTGCCAGGAGTGCTTTCTGCATACCTAATCTTTAACCCTTGCACACAGATTGCACTTCTACCTCTTCCATTGTGTTGCCTCTCATACCATGTTTTCTGTTTGAGTCATTTCCAAGTTGCTTTTTAATTCTGGCGATAGCCAACACCTTTTGATTATACTAAAATATGTATAATATACTTATATAAAGGGACTTTCAGCCACTTGTTTTGATCCATTGGTCTGTTGTTGTGTCATTCAAAAACATTTCTTGTCTATAGCAAATGATGTTTTTTTTCCAGATTTATGAAGGCCCGGCATATTCATAAACAATAAAGTTTTGCAAAAACCATGACAAAACTAAACAAGAATTGGCGGAAGCTGGCAGCCAATGCTGGACCTATTAGCTTTGCCAATGCTTGTTTAACTCGCACCCACCCTACCAGGTTGCACCCCTCATCTCCTTAAATGTATCCCTTTCCAGTGTCGTGTTTACTCGCCTTATGAACTGGGCATTCTTCAAATGGCTGACATCACATGACAAACAATTGAGAGTATTCTTATTTGAAATTAAGCTGTTTTCTAAGGGCTGGGATTGCCTATAATTGTGAGCTCAGGTTTGTTAACAAGCTCAGGATTATTAAAATAGAGCCAAAAGTTAACACAGCTGCTACAGTGATTTCTAAAGTTGTACCTTCTCCCATGGAATGTACTACTGTGCAGATTGCTCCCTCCAGAGGATATATTATTTTTCTGCTGCTTCTGAATGTATCCCAACACAATACAATCCTCCAAGCAATAATCTCTTTTATTGCTGGTAATCAGTGTATTCCTGTAAAAACACCTTGTCTAAATAATCTTTTTCGACTATGGGACATACCTCTGTATAGAACATCTCCTGCAGAAGTTCCCTTGTCTTACATCCTAGATCTACACAGAACACCTCCTTTATTTCCGGCTTTTGTCTGTAACACTGTACAAAATATTCTTCATGGGATCATCCCTACTATCGTGCGCGGACCCAGCCTACAACAGTCTGTCTCAATCATACAACCGTTCTTTCTTAGAAAGCAGCAGCACACTTAAGATGCTTCTGGCTCGTCAGAGCTGGATTATTTTAAGGAGGTGTGCCTAAAATTTCTAAAAGTCTTCTCAAAATCTATAATGCAGTATATATACGGGTTCCAAGTGATTTTGTGAAAGGGCAGGTGTCTCCTATACTTAAATTTCTCTACACTCGATATCAGGATACATTTGTTTTGTACCGTGAATAAATCAAAAAGTATTCCTTAAAATACATTGATAGGTATGTGGAGTTGAAACTGTTGACCAACTTTCTTTCTTTCACTTTAAGTAAAAATGCACCCTGCACATTCTGAGACCAAATTAGTGGATTCTGAAACAAGACTAGTCTGTCTTGAGTAAATCTCATTTTAACCTCCAGGTTGATTGATGAAGAGAGTACTCTCCACGCAGAGATAATGAATAGATAACACAAACTCCAAATGCAGTGCACAGAACTGCTTCAAGCTGTATTAGTGAATGCAGGATTCAGTGCCACAGCAGAGGTGGTTGTTGCATGAAGCCACCTCTCAGCAGAGATGGTGGATGCATGAAGCTACCTCTCGGCAGTGGTGGTGGATGCAGAGAAAAATATTCTCTGAAGTTTAAGGATAGAAGGAGATGTTGGTGGATACATGAATCAACCTCTTAGTGGGCATCATGCATACATGGAGTAATGCCCACGGCGCAGAGGTGGATGCATTGTAGGAGGCACTGGGCTAGCGACCTGTGTTTATTTTCAGAGCAATAGATAGGCCATTTGTTTCCTGTTTTACCTTCATATCTACACTGAGTCAGCTCAGCTGGATCATGAGGCAGGAACCAGGTGACAACTTGCCTAACTGCCAAAAAGGTGCCTGTCCACCTATGTGACATGAAAAATAAGAAAAATACAATGATGCCCAGATAAAAAAAAAAAAAGTGTATGTTTGATGTATAGGAATGCTCCTTGGTTAGAGGACGGAAGCCCTCGCCCACCCAGAGGTGCCATGTTTCATCATACGGCTGAAACATGTTGACCTTCCTGACAAGGGTTGAATAATTTCCCTATTGTTAACCCTATCCACTGGGATCTTAAACATGTTTGATTCAACAGCAGGTAGTTTTCATCTGTACCCCTCGCTCTTTACACATCTACTAACTCATCCATACCAGTTCATTGGCGCCCCCTATCAGATACATTAGACCAGATTCCATCCTCAAGAGATCCCCTGTTCAACCAGGGTAGAAGCCCACATTGGTGGTTGTTGGATTTGGCCATGCAAGGTCAACCCCAAAATGTTTGCCTTCACCCCTCCTGTTTTCTGAACTATTTTGTGGTAGCATTATGACTCTGTTCACTTTACCACTGCTAATCAGTCCTTGTGCTTTCTCCTTTAAACATGGTAAAATTGGCTAATACACAATTGCTGCATGTAATTTTCTAATAAGTCCCAAGTAAAGTGGTACTACATGTACCCAGGGCCTGTAAGTTAATGCTAGCAGTGGGACAGCAGCACTTCATGTGCCACCCACTAAATTAGGCCTTTAAAAGATGTCTCTGGCCTGCCACTGCAGCTAGTAGTGTGGTTTTAAACTGACACTTCAACCTGGCAAAATAAACCTTTTGCTAGGTGTCAGAACCCTTTTCAGAGGGCTACAGGGCAGCAGGGGTTACTGAGTCCAACTGAAGTGCTTAAGGGATTTTATTCCTGATGTCCAATGTCTCGATCTACTGTGGATCCTGAGCGACTGAGCCAAGTGCCACTTCTGCACTTGAATCTCAGCGATTGCTGTGGCAGAGCCCTCAAAGGCACCCTTTGGGGGTAGGGTTAATTGTGGATAAAGGTTAGTGAACACCACTCATAACTTAAATAGTGCACAAGAATGCCAATAAATCCATGTCCAGTTGAATGCTTATTTTTATAATAAAAGAAGTATTTTATTTTTAACTCTATCCATTCAAAGCAATGTTATGACATATATAAACAATAGTACATTTCCCTTGGAGGTCGGGGCTCTAGTGTGTTGCTGACTTGAATCTCAGCGATCTCTGTCTTACCTGCTCTTCGTAATGTGGTAGGGTTTTTTTCCCATTCACTGGATGCTGCATTCAGGGAATGCTAATTGTTAGGCCTTAACTCAAGGGTCCACTTCCAACTCTTAGAAAAATAGTCAAAAGTGTCTTGGCACTGCAGCGCCCTTTGCAGCGGGTCGCCTTGGGCCCCATAGGCCCGTAACCAGTCTCACTCATTCCAGCAGCAAGAAATCTTGCAGCATCTCAGCAGGTGCCCCATCAGCAGACATTCACAATGCTCTGGTCCTGTTCAGAGAGTTGGCTGCATGGGGGAAGCAGACAGCATCCTGCATGCAGGCTCTACTCAGAGCTTATGCGGCCACCTCCAGCAGTGATTGGAGGAGCCCCAATACTACTCCTGCACAGGGAGAGTGAGGGTTGGATTCAGATGCTCCCGGTTAGAGTTCCAGTAATGTAGATGATGAATCCATGGTATTCTCCTCAGTTCACTGGAACAATTCATGTCCAATCTTTGACTCTTTCTTTTGGCCTATGGGTCATGTGCGTTCACAATTCTTGGGTGACAGCCCAATCCTCATAGCAACCTTAATTTTGGCAGCACTTCCTGGCATGCGAAGTTACATGAACACTACAGGCCAACACGCCAGCTCTCACTGCACAGTAGTCCATATGACAGACTATACGGGGGTCTATACGGGGTTATGCTATACGGGGTTGCTGCTAGGCTCCGCAGAGGCTTCAGACCTCCGTATCTGTTAATATCTTCCACGTTGACCCCTCCTGCCATATGGGGTCTCCGCAACCAGCACTGCTTCGGCTTCACTCGCCCCGCATGGCACTCTGTTAATGGCTATCTTCACACTGGCCCTCACCTGGTATATGGGGGTTGCCAACTTGAATCTGCACATGGGCAACAACCTGATCGGTGTAGCAGCCTTCTCATCACACCTCACACTGGGAGTCCACCCAGCTGGGCTCCCAACTGGACCTTGCTTCTTCCAACTCTCTCCTCTTCCTCACAGGGCACACTGGTCTTGGTAAGCAGGCAGGCGCAGGTGCTCCAGGCTCCATAGCAAATGGTTTTGGTGTCCCTGGGTGATGTACCCTCACCCAGCAGGCAGAATAGCAGGCCTTGGCCCCCAGTCCGGGTCACAGTCAGAAGTCTTGTAGAGCTTCCCCACCTCACATAGCCTTTCTGGCTACTTGGCACATGACCCCTTTTTGAGGTCTCAACCTCCACTTCATATAGTTTCTTTTTTTAGACACCAAATGGGATTTAGAGCCTTGATCCTTAAACGAAACAGAACCCGAACATAAACTTCAAAGTAGCAACTTATCATCTCCCTCGTCACTGCAGGAGAGACTCTGAAACTGATACTCCCACAACAAAGACCATGGGAATGACTAACGTTCATACCTGGATGTCAGCCACAGTGATATGTTCATCAAAAGGTTCATCCCGTGCTCCCTGCCCTACTCTTTATTGTTCCCGTATCACCCCCATCTCCTTCCTCAGATGTGTCCAGGCCCTTCCATGTGATTTCTTAATGGATAAAAGACCACCCTTTGAACTGTACCAGGGGAATAGCTGTCTACTTTCTCCAGTGTGTCCCACCCAGCTCACAAGAATGCAGTTATACACAAATATTATCTGTCTGGGGGGAATTCCTCCACCTCCTCATGTTTTCACCATGCAGGGCTGTAGCTTTCTGAAATGTAACCCAGTGTCCTCCATGTTTTGCACCAATATAGGCACTTTTTCACTCAGTATATGCACACCACACACACTAACCAGTTGTGTTGTCTCCATGCATTGTGACACTCCAGGCACACATACATTCAGCACCGACATTCACTCTGTGTGCACTGTTCAGTACTGTAGCCTTTCTGTGCAGTGCCATGGTGTGCCACTTGCAAGCAAACACTTTGCTAGCACACACATACACCATGTGCACTCTGCACAACACTTCACCCTTCATAAATTTTACTTTTTTGCAGGTACATATACTCCCAGTAAATGCCCTCACCATGCACGCACTGCACAGCACTACATTTCTCATGTAATGTTCACTTCACAGGTATACATACACCCAATACATGCACTCACCATGCACACACAGCACTGCTCTATACCTTTAATGTAGCCGTCCTAGGTACACATACATTCAGTGCAGAGTTACCACTCCTGGGCTGCCCAGCACTCTACATTTAACTGATGTAGGCCATCACAGAACTTTAAAAAGGTGAGTGGCCCGGTAGGCTTCACTCCAGTGACACAGGTTAAGAGGACCTGTTCACTCCTACTGATCAAAGTAAGGTATGCTGCTGCCGCCATACTGCTTATCTCCTGATAAAGGCAATAGACTTTCACCACTAAGAGGTTAGCACTTTGGACACTCCTCACAGTCCAACAAGTTCACAATCCATTAGACAGGGCTTTTTCATGGCGCACACGCATGATCCGTGTTTGCCTATGACAACAAAAGCAGCATTAGGAATCCAGACATCAACACAGTTGGGCACTCAAGGAAGGGGTGCATGCCGGTTTATTACCATGCAGAGCACTTTTCTGTCTCAACACCGGGTCTAAACCTTCCTTTTTAATACATATAAATCACCTCTAAGGTAGCCTCTAAACGGTCCACAGGGTAGGGTGCATTGTATTTAAAAAGTAGGACATGTGTTTTTACATTTTACATGTCCCAATAGTGAAAAGCTCCTAAATTCATTTTTCTCTACAGTGAGGCCTACATCTCCCATAGGATAACATTCAGTTACCTTATTAAATTTAATACATGCTAACTTTTAATTGGAATCAGGGATAAATGTCATGTTTAGTCTCCAAAGAGTTGTAATTTAAAATACCCCTTAATGATAAAGCCAGATTTTAAATCACAGTTCTGAAAATGCCCCTTTTAGAAAGTTGACATTTTCTTGTCCTAAACATTTGGTGCCTGCAGCTTGTGCCCTGGGTCACATGACTTTGAATAGCTTGGCAGTTGGCCTTTGTGACTTCCTCCAAGGCAGTGAGCTAAAGGGGGACTAAGTGTTGGAAGGATGGGCCATCCTGCCAGGATATGTGGGGCAGAGCTGTTCCCTGCCTCACCAACATTTCAAAAGGCAGCCTACAGCACACTCACAAAGGACATTGACACCAGCCTATTGTCACCCTAGATTACTTGGAGTCTGGAGCAGGGAAAGCAAGGACAGTTCCAGTGCCAGATGTGGGGGTAACCTGGAAGTTTCCCTTCCACTTCAAAAGCTGGCAACAGGTATAAATATTGGACCCTCAGACCAAATTTTTGGTACGCCCCTGGATCCATGGAGGACCACCAGAAGGAATGCCTTGTACTTCAGGGTAGTTCCTTGCTGCTTGAAGCCTGCTGTGTACTTCAGGGGACTGCCCTGCAGTTACCAGAGGGCTGCCCTGCTGCTTGAAGCTTTAATTGCACCCTCAGAGAACAGCCTTGCTGCTTGAGGCTTGCCTTGCTGCTTGATTTAAGACTACCAGAGTGATTCCAAGGCTAGTTAGCTGGCCTCCTGTGTGAGCAACAGGAACATGACGAGCTCTAGAGGCCTTGAACCCTGCACCTTGCCTCTGCCAGGAGTAAATCTTGACCACTCAAGTGGTGCCCAACCAGTCCTGACCCCGTGGAAGAGGTCCTAAAAGCGCTCCTCTAGCCGAAACCTGAAGTTTGGCACTTAAAAACATTTTCACCAAAAAGTGGCCTGAGAACTGACAGGAGACTGATACCTACCTGCTAGTCAATCTGTCCAAGGTGCATCAACAGCGGCCTGACTTCACAGTATCTCGCGCTACGTTCTTCTGCACTGCAGCAAATCCTGCTCCGTGGTACCTCTCAGAAAGCAGATCCGGTCTCGTGGAGCCCCACGGTGGCTGCAACTTGCTGCTTCGTGCCCCTGGAGATTTTTGAGTTCCAAAAAAGTGAGAAAGTCCGAAGGTAGAAATCTTCACTGCAACTTCATCCAGCAGCTCCCTAATGATGATGATGCCTCCTTGGACACCGCCATCTGCCTTGCCCCTCTGAACTATACCTTCTCAGGAACATTATCTTCGAAATTCCTTCTAAGTCCGAAGGTAAGTCGGGACTAGGCCCAATCCATCTTGTGTATCCGAATTGTGCTCTATCGCAGTCGGCCATAACTCTTGACTTTGCCCCAGTCTTGAGCAACTAGATGCCAGTGGTTGGTGCTTTGATCTTTTAGGCGCTATTTTTCACTTAAAAATGTAGAAATTCATGCATAAATACTTAACACAGTGTCTCTAAGTTCAGCCTGACTGCTTTTGTGCCAAACTACCAGAGGGTTAAGCACAGGTTTATTTACTGACTTTTGTGATTCACCCTGACAAGGATTGTTGTTTTTGCTTGAGAAGGGTGTACAACCCCCACATCCAATAGCTACATTTCTTACAGTGATTATGTCACTAGTTTGCAGAGGGGCCTTATGATCAAGCATGCCCCCCTTAAGTGGGTATGGGTTTCAGCCCTATAACCAAGGATCATTCCTGCACTTACAACATACAAAGTTTTGTTTTTTACCACTGGGTGACATTGTATTTTTGTGTGTAGTTAATGTGGAGGATTTGTCCCAGCTGGTTACAAAAATTCTCTGTTCCCTCTATGCCGTATGATCATTTATATCATTTTGAGACTGCCTCAAAAGTGCACAGATTGTCATGCAAAAACTTGCATCTTTTTGTTCAGGGAAGTAGACTAATTACATATAGCTAGTCTGAGAAAAACCCATACACAGAAGTGATGGATACCAAGAAATGACATGTTAAAAGCCTATAGCTCACCTTGTTGGTGCATAAAATTGGGTACTAAATAGTTCCTCTAAGTGATGAAAAGGGCTAGAAAATAGAGACAGAGTATTGCCTTGCTGAACTTTATATGCTGACACTTAATTACTTTCATCGTCTTCATTTATAGGGCTGACATCATTACAATGAGTGTTCTTTTAATTTTAACTCTTTACAAGAGAGGGATGTATCTGCTGTAGAGTATTTTATTTATTTATTTATTACACATTTGACAAACAAATTATCATAATGCATAGCACAATAAATTAACATTAAATGTGTGTGCAATAAATTACAAGATATATCAATGTAAATGTTATCTATACAGTGAATGTTATCTATTCAGAGCTCTCAGCACAGGATAAAAGTGTCCATGGAAAAAATCATTTAAAGATAAAGATTTACAAGACAGATTTATTAATAACCTTATTCCAGGATTGTAAAATACAAAACAACATACTGATACATCTCACCACACATGTGCAGTACTGATTAGTATAACCTTGAAGGGATAAATGATAGGCACAAACCTTCCAACTCACACAGTGCCACAATGTATCACACAATACCAGTTCACTTCACAGGGTCACCCTCTGAGGACAAGATCTAACAGGAGTAAGTGAATGCCAGTATTTGTCTCAATTTAGTTCTAAGGAAGAAGCATCTACTGCTATAATACTCTGAGCCTTGATTTTGTTACTTTTTTTTTACATTTAAACTTGTTTAAAGAAGTATTCTGACTTAACCATATCTGGTGTAGCTCATAGATACAAAGTTGCTTCATTAAACATTGCGTGGAACTGCTTTTTTTGCCTTTCAAGCTCCTCCAATATTAAAAAAGCAGACAGACACAGGGCGTGGCTTGGCACCAGCCAAGATGGCAGCTTAGTCCAGGAGCTCTGCGGCAGCCCTCCCGTCCTCAGAAAAATCCGACAACACCCCGGGGCCCCCGACGCGGCGCCGACTGCACTGAGGGTCTGCAGTACAGGCGGGTGCCGAGTGGACCAAAAGAAAAGTCCGCGACCAGCAGTGACGGAGGCCCGGGGACATTGAGGCCTGGGGAAGGAGGTGCGGTGCTGCCGCGGGCCCGCGGAGGGAGGAGCTCGATGAACACTGACTCCCTCCCGATCACGGAGACAGAGGCCGTGGATGAGAGGCTTTCCCCCAGACCTCGCCTGACAACACAGTGCTGTCTCCCAGTGGGACAGTAGCGGCCGACAAACAAGCCAACAGGTGAGGCTGACGGCGCAGGCCAGGGCAGCGCAGACTGTGGCACCGCAGCGGCCTGGGATATTCAACACCCATGCAGCACGAACCGGCCTGGGTGACCACCGGAGGGGCCGACTGTTGTCTCGTCAGCCCCCCCTGCAGCAAGACGTCCTCCCGACCGGGAGGTGCTGGTGCGAGGATCGCGGCTGCAGACGCAGCGAGCACCTGTAACTGCGCAGAGACGGCAAACCCACCCATTTGACGAGGGCCGGGCCACGCGCCAGTGACCCGCAAGCACCTGCGTGGGCCCGACACTGAAACCACTGGCGGCGGAGACTGCCCAAGTAATGGCGGTGGTGAAGGCCACGGCCAAGGAGACTTGCATCACTCCCTTCGTGTGGCCTAGTCAGAGGCAGTGATAACAGCTGGTCGTCACCAAGTGGAGTAGAAGCGCAATGACTGAAGAACTATTGAGGCTGGGCTTGGGCTGATACCCTCTCTTCCCGGGCGCTACCCATTCGAAGACTGCTTGCTCCTCCCGTGCGCGCTCGGGGGGAGCTGTGGGCGGCTGAATGGAGAGGGCCTATTAAAAACTGAACGCTATAACGCTAGCCCCCGCATTTATGACAACCACAGAATGCGCCCCAAGACTGCCCCCCACAACAATCCAATAAGCTGGACAAATATACCGTGCCCAAAGTGACGATGACGGAGGGAGCACCGGCGCAGGGCCCCCCAGAGGAGGCGGAGCTGTCATTGGAGTCAATCATGGCAGCAATACACGAGCTGGGGACAACGCTCAAATCTAAAATGGATAAGGTGTCGATTGATGTGTCCCTGCTGCGAGCAGACTTGAACAAAACCTCGGAAAAAGTGGACCCTGCCGAAACAAACATTGTCGAACTCCAAACCACCTCAAAAAGACTGGAAAAACAAATACAACACCTTACACAACAGCAAAAAGCGATGGCGGCAAAACTTGAAGACCAGGAGGGGGGCGCCCGCAGGAATAACATCAGAGTGGTGGGGGTGCCTGAAGGGACGTAGGGCCCGGACGTTGGACTCTTCCTGGAGAACCTTATCCTAAACCTTCTCAAGCCCAAATGACTCTTGAACTCTTTCTCTGTAGAACGAGCGCATAGAGCACTGGCGCCGCCTCCCAAACTGGGCGCCCCCCCACGAACCACAATCGCACGTATTCTCAACTTCCGGGATCGCGATATTATATTAGAAACGGCGCGCACAAGGGGCGATCTCCCCTTCGAAAACTCAGTGATCCGTTTTTTTCTGGTCTTCGCCCTTGCGGTCCAGCAGCAGAGGCGTACCTTCGACGAAGTGAAGTGAACCCTACGAGCCCAGGATCTCAAGTACATGATGATCTTCCCCGCAAAGCTCTGGATCCTGGACTGGGACAAATCCTGGTACTTCACATCACCCGATGAAGTTTGGGACTGGCTTGAGGGGGAGCGAAAAGCCACCCGACAGCAACAACGAGACTCGAGCTGGAAACAGGGGGACCGTGGACGCACCATATGGGGAAAACCCAGCAAGAACAATCTGCAGCACATAAATACTCTGGGCCTGATGCGGGGGACGAAGTAGCGGTGGGGGGGAGTGAGGGCAGGCTTGAACTGTCATTGGAACACTACTGGAGAGGCGAAGACGATGCCTAGCCCTATGGACAAGTAAGCACTGTACTGAAGATTTTGCACGGTAATGGGGGCCTATTTGATTTGATGTAAACACAGTCATCCGAATGAGGGAGCTATACCCCTGAACTAGTTATTGCTCGCATATTGCCAATCTTGGTTGTAGGAGGGCGGCCGCACACATGCACGCGGCGGAGCCAGCCAACCCCAAGTTGTAGTTCAATGGTTTCTTTAGGGCGACAGGCACTCTGCAAATTGGGGAGGTGGGTAGTTTTAAACCTACAGTGCAGGGTAGCAGGGAGGGGGAATATTTTACAGGGGATTCACTTTGTATATGTAAGAGTTAACTTGTTATTAGCTATGGTTATGTTTTGCATACACCCATCAACACAAATGCACGCTAGTGCGCAGGATCAGGAGGGGTGTGGTGGGAAGGGACCCCTACACGCACTATACGTCGACATGGCTACAAAACAACGGTCCGCAACTGTTTTAAAAAATTTGACTTGGAATGTGAACGGCCTAGGGGATAAGATGAAAAGAACCATGGTCATGCAGTACCTGCGTCGACACTCCCCTGACATAGTCCTGCTTCAGGAGACCCACCTGAAAGGTCACCAGTGTCTCGCACTCAACAGATATGGTTACACGTTGGCAGCCCATGCTGGCTTCACGACGGGATCTCGGGGGGTAGCAATACTGGTTAAAAACTCTACGCCATTAATAAGGGGTAACATTCGGCAAAATCCATTAGGCAGGTACGTTTCCCTAGCTGGCATATGGGAGGGACGGAACCTCAACATATGCTCCGCATACATCCCACCAAAACTGCAGGCAGACACCCTCCCTGAGCTAAGTAAATTGCTACTGGACATGCCGCCAGGGATACATATTCTAGGTGGAGATATGAACGCGGTGATGTCACAAGAACTAGATAAAACCTCATCACAGGCCCACAGTGGTGGGGCAGGACCGCTATGGACATTTGCTAAGGCAATGGGTCTTTCAGAGCTTTGGAGATTGCACAACCCAACTAGTAGGCAATATACGCACATTTCTGCGGCACACGACACCGGATCACGCATTGATTACCTCTTCACACAATCCATGCATGTGGGGCATTTTAGAGGAGCACAACACAGAGCTAGGGGCATCTCATATAATTCCCCAGTGGAGGCTTTTATCCAGGGCCCGGCTGGACACTATACCACACCCACGCGCATACCACCCTGGTATTTCCAGGACAAGGAATTTCAGGAAAAATTCAGTGAGCGCAAGCAACAATACTTTGATGAAAACGCAGGGTCGGTGGACTCTCACTCCACCTTATGGGACGCGTACAAAGCAGTTGCAAGGGGCTACCTACAAGCCACGATAGGCGGCCTAAAGAAAGAAAGGTGCTTAAAGTGCAGCACACTAGAACAGGAGATAACGCAGCTAGAACGGGACACCCAATGCAATGGTGCGAACTCTCAAGATCTACACCACTCACTCCGTCTCAAACAAAAGGAGCTCTGGGATCTGGAGGAACAGACAGCCCGATGCCACACTGTGGCAACACAGAGGCGTATATATGACCTGGGGGACAAGGCCAATAAACTTATTGCCTGACTTGAACGGAGGGACAAAGAGAGGAGTTGGGTGGCTAAAATCCGCACAGCAGAGGGGACTAAACGGGAATGGGGAGCCGATATTAGTGAGGCATTTGTGACCTAATACGAATCACTCTACCAATCCAAGACAGACAAATCCGAAGATGAGGGCAGGGAGTTTCTTAAAGACATTTCTCTCCCTGCGCTCGCTGACGAGGACAGGGCGTCAATCGACAGCGATTTCACTCAGGAGGAGGTGGAAGGGGCCATAAAAGATCTACAATCGGAAAAGGCGGCCGGACCAAACGGACTACCCGTGGAATTCTTTAAATGTGTAGCCACAAAGGTGGCACAGCCGATGCTGGCCATGTTTCAGACGGCGATGGAGGAGGGATATCTGCCTGAAGACTTGCATCTGGCTACAATCGTAGTCATCCCTAAAAAAGGCAAACCTGCGGACGCATGCGGCTCGTACCGGCCCATATCCCTTCTTAATTATGAAACCAAGGTACTCGCAAAAATACTGGCCACCCGACTCCTACCCATAATTTCTACGTTAATACACCCTGATCAGTCTGGGTTCATGCCCCATAGAAGTACCCGACTCAATCTTAGGTGACTGTACGGGGTTCTCCACACCACAACGGTGCGCCCGCATGTACCAGCCGACCTTATGTCATTGGATGCCCGTATGGCTTTCGACAGTATCGTATGGCCGTATCTGAACACAGTGCTCTGTAAACTGGGCCTTGGACCACGCTTTTGTGCCTGGGTTCGATTGCTATACCAACGCCCAGAAGCTCGAGTATGCATAAATGGCTCGTTATCGCGCATCTTCACACTCCACCGGGGCACGGGTCAATGCTGCCCGCTCTCCCCGATGCTTTTTGCCCTGGAGCTGGAACCATTGGCAGCGTGGATCCGGCAAGACCCCGTGATAAGGGGCATAGATGTTGGAGGGGGATGGGAAGAACGCATATCACTGTATGCTGACGATGTGCTGCTCTATGCGCACGCTCCCAGACAAACGTTCACAGAATAATACATATACTCCGCACCTTTGGTATCTATTCGGGGTATCAGATAAATTGGGATAAGTCCCTCATCTTTGGGCTTGCGGGTACCCTCCCACCTCTCATGACAGAGTGTGCAGCCCTGACAATTCAAGATAAATTTAAGTACCTGGGTATGTGGATCACAAAAACAGCTGAAGACTTCCTACATCTAAATCTATACCCACAACTAGCGAGGCTACGCGAGGACATTAAACACTGTCGTAACCTACTTTTTTCCCTAATGGGAAGAGTGACATTGTTCAAAATGATGGCTCTGCCGCGGCTGCTCTATGTACTACAAAATGTCCCGTACAAAGTCCAGGATTCCTTTTTTAAAACTATAGAGGGGGAGCAACGTGCCCTCCTATGGGAGGGAGGCAGACCCGGAATAGCACTGCGCAAATTACAGCGCGGAGTATACGATGGTGGCTTAGCGGTCCCGGACATTCGGAGCTACTACCTAGCTTCTCAACTGATAAACATTAATGGGTGGGTCTTTGAACCACAAACGGAACCAGCATACAGGATGGACAGATACTTGATGGGAAGCGGTGGGCATTTAACGGCCCTCTATCGGAAACAGCGAGGGAATCCACTACCTCCACACACGTACAAGGTTGTTAGAGCATGGCGAACCGTGAGCAGGTTGTTGGGCTGGGAGTCGAGACTAACCCAGCAGACACCACTTTGGGAGAGCGATGGGTTGGGAGATGTGGGGCGCCTGCAGGGACTCCATAAATGGAGCCTGATAGGCCTGGATACTCTTGGGGATGTGTGGTGGGGTGGGAAAATGCTAACCTTCGCAGAACTTAAACAAGACTATCAACTGTCCGACACAGAAAATTTCCACTACATACAACTGCGACACCATCACATATCGAAAGGAGAATCTATACCGGAATACTCCCCCCTTGCGGACCGACTATTACTCGATCCCATGGTGGATAAGGCAACTTCTCTAAGGTATAAGAAAATTATGAATAATCTTCCAGACCCTCTCACCTCCCTGAGGGCAGATTGGGAAACTGACCTGGGCTTGATAGAAGATGATGATTGGCAGGAAGCAATCCGGAGTCCCAGGGAAATTGCCATTAGGGCATGATTCTGGCTGGTTCAGCTGAGAATACTTGACAGGTCATACACCACCCGGACACTATATCACAAACTAGGCTGGGCAGACTCAAACCTCTGCATCAGGGGTTGCGGGGAGGCAGGCACATTCTTTCATATAATCTGGGAATGCCCCATAGTACAACGATACTGGACTCTGACTATCCGAGTGATGTCTGAGGTCCTCGATACACAAATACCCCTTGATGCTTGCTGGCACTTGCTGAGCATAACTGGCGAAACTCGCTGGCCGCAACATGTGAAGACATGGTTAGCCCTAGCCGCTGGCGTTGCAAAACGTAATATTGCTAGACTATGAGGTGCACAAGAGATCGGGACGCTCGATGCTTGGAAGCGAGACCTCGATTGGTGTTGCCTAGCTGAGAAATCTATCTATCAGAGTAGGGGATGCCCCAAAAAATGGGAGAAGATATGGAACGCATGGGACAAGTATAGATCCTTGACACAAACAGACATGGCCGAGGGGAACTAAGGGTACAACTTGGTAAACAACTAAAGGAGGGATGGGCCCTTACCCCATGAACATGACATGTAACACTGTACCCCCAACCTGTACTATAGAAGATGTATAATGTGTAATATATTTGTAATGATGGGATGCTTACATGTTTGGTTGTTTAAAAAAAAGACTTTAAAAAAAATAAAAAGCAGACAGACAGAGAACCCCTAAGTCCAGCGCTATGTACATAGAAACGATAGAGAAGAGCTCACTCATCACACAATTTGTCTATAGTGGGTAGACCATTTTCGATATACATTGTTTTGTAAGGGGTGTTCTGTCTCAGTGGCAGCTCGTGCAGGTAAGCGTGGTGGGGCGGTGTTTGAGGGGGTGAAAGTGACAAACAACGGGATAGGGAATGTAAAATAAATACATTAATTAAACCACTTACCTTGCGCTCGCCGCATCGCTGAGTCAGTTCTGTCTAATCCTAAAATGCTCTGCAGATAAGATGCATGTCCTACTTCAGCATTAATTTTACCATTATAAATGATGGATTAATAATAAAATATAGTGTTAATTTTAACGTTAAACACTATTAAAAGCAGAGAGTAAGAACCTGTATCATATCAATAACATTTTTATCCAGGTTGTAGGCTTTATGTGTGGTTTTTTTTAACAAATCCAGTTGTTGATACTAAGAAAAATTCAACTGCATGGTGATGCCCCAAAAGACATTGGTTTCAATGGTCTCCAGATATCTACTGTCAACGGACCAAGTATACTTGAAGACAGACCTAGCAAAAATCATAATTTTTGTTTTGATTTGGTTCATTCTACGATCAGTTTCCTTACAGTATTTGAAGATAAAGTCCAAGGACCACTGACGCTCTATACAGGAATTGTTTATTCATAAAAGGTCATTTGCATATGTCATAACTAATATTTTTTTTTTGCTGCTCAGCTAAGGAAGGTAACCATTAACCACAGCAACCAGGTAAAATAGGTCAGCCAAATTATATTGACAAGAGTAGGAGAACTAGTTGGGAACCAGTTTGCATATTCAGATCAGTTACCAATTTGTATTTTGAAACAAATGGATTCATATAGCTTTTGTATGAAATACAATAACATTCTGTCAATATTTCCAGATTTCATCTCAGACCAAAGTCTCTTTTATGAACCCTTTTGAAGGCTTTGCTGAAATAAATTAGATAGCAATAAGCAGCGCCTATATTCGTCTACACTTCCATGTTGCTCATCACATCATGAGTACTGTTTTGAGCTTTAAAGCCCACCTGTGCGCAACTGAGGATGTGCTCCCTTTGTAGTCAGTTGGAATTGAGTGAAAACTTTACTGCATTCCCTTCAGTACCAATTTATTTTTTTACATTTATTATTACGCTAGTGTTGCCTTTGTGCTTAGAGTCTGATATGATAGCAGGACGCTTTGTGCCAGATGAGAGCACAGGGCACATTTGGGCTTTATCAGTTCCTGTCTCCTGCCAATGCTGTTGTAAATTCCTTTTGAAGAGGCCTTTTTTTATCTGACTGCTGCTTTTGCACACCATAATTGCTTATGAGAGCAGCTTCCTTCCTTCCTCCCTTCCTTCCTTCCTCCCTCCCTCCCTCCCTTCCTTTCCCCCTCCCTCCCTCTAATTTTATTTAGATTGAGGGTCTGGCAACTTCCCAAACAATAGCATTTTGCAAAAAACACGACAAAACAAAAGAAGACGTGCCAAAAGACTGGTGGCCAGTGCCAGATCTATTGCCTTCGCCAGTGCTTGTTTTTTATTGGATCAGCACCAGGGGCTGCTTTCTAAAAAGCGTTGATGTCATTTCTCTGAAACATGGCAAAAAATACCCATTTCTGTTCCTCATAAGCTAATTTGTTCTTAATAGTAACTTTATACATCTTTCTAGATAAAATTAATGTTTTTACAGGCGATTGAGTTGGAAAATTCTCATTAACATTGTTAGCCCAGCTTAAGATTTTGACAATGTTGGCCTGGGTTAACTTGACAGCGGCTTTGTTGTAGATATTACAAATATAACCAGTGTCATTTCTGTCTGTTGCCGGTTCCTTTGTCCATGAAAAAACAATATGCTGTGATAGTGATTGCTTTCAAACCTGTGCATAATTGTACATTGACAGATTGGACCAGCAAACCAGCCATAAACCCATGTATAATTCACACCACCACAAGAACAGAGTGACATCAATCATTAAAATAAATAGGATGATCAGTCTGAAATCTATTATTCAGAGTTTTTAGTTGCAGACTCATAATCTCAAAGTAGAACTGTTTTTACCACTGGAATTACCTCTGGAGTAATAAAATGCCGAGGGGACAATGCCCCATGAGTTTTTACAGGACGCAAAATCTATATTACCATTTCAGTCCTAAATAAAAACATTTAAAATTGCCAATGAGAACAATAGGAAGACAATTAGTAAATGTAGTCAGTCCACATTTGTAGAAGAGTATCTTTTGTTCCCTTAGCAGGGGTAGCATTTACATTTTCCAGAGGTAATGGTACAGAATTATAACTAGTTGTATGTTCTTCTAAAATAGTCAGTATATTTTATGTCCAGGGGCTAAGACAGTTCCTGAACATCCAGAGGCTGACTTCACCATTGTAAGAAGTCCACATTTAGAATGCATACAGGATGAAGGCGAAGCTCTGGTGTCAAAGGCAGTGTACCCTTTGAACATGAATCAGACTGATGCTCACACTCTTACACCATAAATAATCATAGGACTGTAAAAGTGTCAACCTCACCTTTAGCAAATAGTCTATATCAGTCTGCAACATTTCAAGAGCACATACTTAATTTAAGAGAAGCCCCCCAATTCACTACAAGCTGGTGTATGATTCATTAACTTTATCCCTTAGTACATTGTCCACAATTATCAAACGGCTCTCACAACAGAGAAGAATTTATCTGATGTAGAGAATTACTCTGCACAACTTTACACATCAACAAATCTTGTCTTATTAGTTAATCGCTTTCTGGAGTGCGCATGTACGAATTCGAATCAATGAGCATTTCATCTGTATGTTTTTTAACTACAGCAGCAATATAGTATAATATGTGTATACCGTTTCCACAGAAAGCAACAACACTTGCTCTCTGTTGTCTGGTAAATTATATACCTTCAAGTCTTTCTTTGATGAACATTGCTTTAACCTCTTAGCCTCTACATATTGCTCGACAAAGAGGCATTTGTCACTAGTATGACTGATTGCAAGACACGATCATAGCCTTCTCCTTTGATTTATCTCGTATCTTGTAGTCATTAGATTAAAAGTGACAGACTAAGCTAGCATTCTCAAAGTCATTGCTCTAGCCTATGAACTTCAAAGATGGTGGCCTGATCAACTGCTACTTTACAAGGTGTAGCAAGGTGGAAATAGTATGTGGTATGGCTAGGAAGCCTTACTGTGCAATATTAACACAATACCCAAAAGTGGAGCCCGGATTCGCACTAGTAATACTTAGCTTAGTTCTCGTAGAGTGTCAAAGAGCAGTCAGGCTTACTTAGAGGAAAATGTGTTAAGCATTTCATAGCACCAACATGGACAATAAGTAATTGACACAACTCTAAAGAAATCTGACACCAATTTATAAAAATAGAACTTATTTTTATATTTATTTCGACACCAAAATGAAGTCAATACAGTTCATATAACCGGAGTTATGTTTTTGAGTGCTCAATAAATCAATACTTTGCAGCACTGTCAAACTTTACCATTGCGGTCAATGGGGAAAATCTCAGGATACACTTGGTCACTTGCAGAGTGAGTTCAATGGAACTCACTTGGAGTTAAAATCTTGCGGGTCCACAGACCGAGCCTCGACAGCCAGAATAATTTTACGTTACCTGGGGAGTGCGGGTGCAGAGGTGACTTGGCTGTCCTTGGTGCTGAGCGGGAGCCGCGGAAGCTATCAAAAACAGTACTTGTGATACTCGGTCACTTGCAGATTGGGTTCAGGGGAGCCCCTTGGCGGTAAAGCATGGAGGGGCCCCAGGACCAGGAATCACCAGGCAGAACAGCTCTACCCAGCTTGGGCGCCTCGGGTGCAGAGGTGTACCTGGCTATCCTCCGTGCTGGACGGGGCTGCAAGGGCTGCTTTGCCAGGCGCGCTAACGCAAACCGGTTTGGGATGCAAGTACTCTAAAAGTGCACCACAGAAGCAGGAGGTTGATGGAGCAGACGAATCCCTCTTCATGGAGCGTAGAGTAAAGTAGTCAGTAGTTGGCAAGACCACCAACAAACCTTGGCCACAGCAAATGCAGCGCTTGGAGCAAATCTTCATCCAGTGATCGTAGGGACTCTGTAGTGAGCTAAGACTCACTGGCATTCAGCACTATCCTTCCCAGAAGGCACCTGGTCAGTTACTTTTGGGCTGGTCCTCGACGGGGCCTGATGAAGAGTCCTTCTTGATCTTCAGAGTTGCGGTTTGTATCTGCCGACTGCAGATGACTAGCACCTCTAGTCCTAGGAAGTCCTGGCGAAGTCTTTCGGTTGCAGAAGGGTTCACCTTCCTCTTGGAACCAGTCTCTTCTCCTGGACGAGTCATAGTCTGGCAGGTGCAGGGGGGCTGCCACATGTGCAGAACTTAGCACCGTATCTTCATGGAGTCCTGCCTTGTGCAGCCACAGGTCTCTTTGTCTTTTCCTATTCAGAGCAGATCTGGAGTTCTGGTGTCCGGGGGTCCATTAAATCCTGGATTTAGGGGGGTGTTTAGGGTGTGAGGTCTAGTAGCCAATGGGCTACTACTCCTGCAGCTAGTGCACCCTGAGGTGACCACATCTGGGGGGTGTATATCACCAAACTATCCAGAACCCACTATTCTTTGGAGTTTTCAAGATGTCACGAGGCATTCTCGGGTGTACAGACCAGCTGGCCCACTCTAGAGGAGTGGCTAGCCTATGGGGGTTGTACGCCTCCTGAATACATAATTTCCCACCTGCTCGCAAGCACAAGTCCCTGGGGGAATGTTGTCCCCACTGGGAGACAAGTCACTTACATATCAGAGGCAGTGTAGCCTTTGAGGCTCACCGCCCTGATGTAATTCACTAGCCATCCTGGGAGGGTGGAGGTGTGACCACCTTCCTGCTCAGGATTTTTGTGTCCATCCTCTGGGAGTGATAGCACTTTCCAGCAGGAGGGAAGACTTCTGTTTTGGTGGCAACTGGCTTGGAAAGCCTGCCAAAGTGCAGGGAGACTGCTAAAACTTGGGGGCAACCTCTAAGGATGCCACCCAGGTATGTGCCAGCTCACCCTTGGCATGAGGATCATGTCCGGGGTGAAAAGCCATGGTACTTGATACCAAATGCGACGGACTTCGATGGCACCATAATGCAGCTGGCTATCTCGGGGTCACCCGGTAGACAGTCTATGTTAACCTATGGACCGCCTGTTAATATGGATGCCAATGTATGCAATGATCAATGTGTGCATAAAAACGAAACCGAATCACTGTTGTTGAAATCACCTGAGATAATCTCTCCTTCAAGTCGGAAATATGTGGTGAGGCAGGCCCTGTGACCTAGGCCTGAGGCAACTGATTGACAGATCAGAGGTGGGATGGCACGTAACCAGCAGGACAAATGCGCAAACAGGAAAACCCCAGATTAGTCCCACAGGTAGGCAGCAACACAACAGTGGTCCGGGGAGATTGGCCCTAATAAAAGGCACATGGCTGGAGGGGCGCACGTTCCCAAAATATCATAAAGTTAGATGCCACATGAAGTTAGGAACACTCAGCCAATCAGGATACAGCACACACAGCACATTCAGTGCTCACGCGATCCCCGTGCCAGACATCTGGACACGTTACCCACTGGCCCTTATTGTGTCCACACAAGGTCGATACCCACCTGCCTTTGTCATCAAGTGGGAGTAATTTATGGCTCCGTGACTAGGCTCACATTCCTCTCCCTAAATAGGATCTATAAATTGTTTTATGATGCTCTAAGAAATGTATATAAAGGCGCTCAAAATAATTGTACTTTCAGTCAGTCCTCAAATCCGTTTCTGTATGCTGTACTCCCGGCCATAGTGTTTAATTAAACCAACTGTTCCTGTTTAGCCAAACTCCTCTTGTCTTTATCTTTTCAAGGTAAATAGGCAAATTCATGTTCGCCGTTCACTTACAGTAAACTTGATTGGCAAGATTACTGTAGAGACATAGATGCTTGCTCATTTATGTCTGCACCATCACTATACTGCACCCTGCCTCCTGGGCTATAGGAGGACTACCTTAGGGGTAACTTATGTAAAGTACTGGCAGTGAAAGGATTTTGCTGCACATGATGTGTGCAGAGTCATGCTCGAGCAGCACTGCTGCTCATGCAGGCTGCGATGGCAGACCTGCAGGCCTTACTTTTACCTCGGTCACTCAGGGTGGCACAAACAGTGCTGCTGCCCTGGTGACCCCTTTAATCTCTCTGCCCTGGGTACCACTAAAACCATATACTAGGGACTTACAGGGGAGGATAAGGCATCTTGCTAATTGGATGTACCAATTCAAATGATCTTTTAGGGAAAGTGCACTGACACTGGGGCCTGATTAGCAGGTCCGAGTGCACTTTCAGTTCTATTATCACAGCATCTAGAGCAAAAAGTTGGGTGGTTGAGAATCCAAAAAGGGCACTTTCCTACATTCCCCCCAGACAAAAGGTGATAAGCACTAACCTCCATCTTGGTACTTCTCATCATCTAAGTGGAAGAACCTGGAAAGGCCATCTGCATTGGCATGGTTGGTCCCTCATCTGTGTTCCACTACAAAGTTCGTCCCCTGTAGGGAAATGGACTACCTCAGCAGTTTGGGGTTCTCTCCTCTCATCTGCATTAACCACCTGAGAGGCCTGTGGTCAGTTTAAACATTGACTTGAGTCCCAAACAGGTAGGGCCTCAGGTTTTCAGGGACCACAACAAAGGCTTGTCTCTCAGTGGCACTCCAATGCTGCTCTCTAGGGAGGAGTCACCTGCTAATAAAAGTAAAGGCTGATCCTGACCCTCATCATTGGGTTGTAATAACACTGCCCCAATCCCATGTTCAGAAGCATCTGTTTGAACAATTAACTATTTCCCATAGTCTCGTCCTTTTAAACAGGTGCTGAGCACATGGCTGTTCTCAGGGTGACAAAGGCATTTTGACAACCTGTGGTCAAAATGACCTTCTTGGGCTGCTTCTTAGAGGTAAGCTTGGTGAGAGGGGTCACACTGGTACCATACCCCTTCACAAACCTCCTATAATATCCAGTCAGGCCAAGGAATGCCCTGGCCTGAGTCGAGATCTTGGGAGGCTCCCAGTCCAGAATAGTCTGGCTCTTGGGTTGGAGAGATCTCCCTTGGCCTCCACCAACAAGGTGGCCCAAGTAGACAACAGACCTCTGCCCAATCTGGCACTTACTGGCCTTGATTGTGAGGGCTGCCTGCTGCAGGGCCTGCAAAACGTCTCTCAGGTGGACCAGGTGATCCTCCCAGGTGGAGCTAAAGACAGCAATATCGTCCAGTTATGCTGCACTAAAGACATCCAGTCCTGACGGAGCTATATTCACCAACCTTTGAAAAGTAGCAGGTGCATTCTTCAATCCAAAGGTATTACTTCAATTTGAAAGTGTCCCTCTGGGGTGGAGAATGCAAATCTCACCTTGGTTTCCCGAGTCAGACCAATCTGCAAGCACCCTGATGCAGCCGCAGTCCATGCAGGTAACAGCAGTGGGACGGTGGGGCCCGGCAAGGGGGGATTTCGAGGGACGATGCCGAGGGAAAATTAATTAATTATTTAATTTTCCCTCTGCATCGTCCCTCGAAATCCCCCCTTACCGGGCCCCACCGCTGTTACCCGCACGGACCGCGGCTGCCCTGATGTCAATCAAAGTTACTGAAAAATGTGGATACCCCCAGCTTATCAATAAACTCATCTTCTCCTGGTATGGGGTCCGCATCAGTCTTTGTCGCTGCATTCAAGCCTCTGCAATCCACGCAAAATCTCATCTCAGGTATCCCACCTTTTGAGTGAGGTTTGGGTACCAGTACCACTGGGCTGGCCCAGGGACTGTCCAATGGTTCGATCAACCCAAGCATCTTGCTTACTTCAGCTTTGATGCATGCTTTGACTTGGTCAGAGAGTCGATAAATCTTGTTCTTGACAGTGCGGCTGTACGCTGTGTCCACATCATGGGTACACCATGTTGTCTGTTCAGGGGTCAAGTAGAAGCGCTCTGCAAACTGCTGAGGACTTGCCTGCAGTCCATCTGCTGCTATACAGTGAGAGTGTCAGACAGGGCTGCACCCTCCACTGTACCATCTTGTGGGTTGGTTGATAACAGGTCAGGGAGGGGCTCACTTTCCTCCCCTTGTCCTGCATTAGTGACCATCACCATGGTCATGTCAGCCCTATCTTGGTGTGGCTTCAAGTGATTTACATGGAGTATTCAGTGAGCATTCATAGGGGTGCCTGTTCCACCAGATAGGTAACCTCTCCTTTCTTCTCCAAAATGGGGTAGGTCCCAGTCAATTTGTCCTTGAAGGCTCAGGGAGCCACAGGTTCCAACGCCCACACAAACTGACCTGGCTGGTAATCAATCAGAGGTGACTTTCGGTCATACCAGTACTTGACACATTCCTGGCTGACCTGCAGATTCTTATTTGCTTTCTTCGTGTAGTCAGCCATACGTGAACACAGGCCCAGCACATAGTCCACATGTCTTGTTTGGGTTGTTTGAGAGGCTTCTCCAATCCTTGCTTCAATAAACATAGGGGATCCCTCACAGGATGGCCAAACAGAAGTTCAAAGGGGCTAAAGCCAACCCCCTTCTGAGGTACCTCTCTGTATGCAAACAAGAGGCATGGTCATAGGACATCCATCTCCTTCTGGGTTTGTCTGGGAGACCCATAATTAAGGGTCTTGTTGAATATCTCCACCAAGCCATTAGTCTGGGGTGATAGGGGCTGGTGAAATTGTAACTTACACCACATTCATCCCACATGGCTTTTAAGTATGCAGACATGAAATCTGCCCCTCTATCACTGACCATCTCCTCAAGAAACCCAACCCTGTTGAAGATTCTAATGAGGGCCTTTGCCACTGCAGGAGCAGTTGTAGTCCTGAGAGGAATTGTCTCTGGATACCTAGTGGCATGGTCCACTACCACCAGAATAAATCTGTTTCTAGATGCAGCAGGAGGGTCATGGAAATCAGGTTAATCCCTACCCTCTCAAAGGGAGTCCCAACCACTGGTAGTGGGATTAAGGGAGCCTTTGGTTGTGTGCCTGTCTTGCCACTGGCTTGACCGGTCACACAGGAGTGAAAACAATTAATTCCTTTCTCAGACATCTGGGGCCAATAAAAATGAGCAACCAACCTGTCCCAGGTTTTGGTTTTGTCTCAGATGTCCAGCAAGGAATGTCAGGAGGCTAAAGTGTATATGAACTCTCTGTATACCTGGGGACCACCACTCTTCTGACTGCCCCTGGTTTGAGGTCCCTGGCCTCAGTTTTCAGGAGCCCATCCTCCCAATAAAACCTGGGAGAACCACTTGCATCTCCTTCTTCTTTCCTGGCAGCTTGCTGCCTTAGGCCCTCAAGAGTAAAGCATCTCTTTTGTTCTTGACACATGTCATCTCTGGATGGTCCCAATGCATCAAGGAGCCCTGCCAGGTCAAGCCCAAGCTCCTCAGAGATGCAGTTCCCTCCCCAAGCATCAGGGCATCTCCCTGAGTAGACTTCTCCCCCTAATCCAGTGACCTCTTTGAAGCTGTGTCACCAGTCTACTTTCCCTTCCTCTTGTTTCTAGAGTCCTGGGCCATGGTTTCAGGCTCCGAGACCTCTTGACTTCCCCGACGTGCATGTGCCCTAGTCGTGTCACACACACACACTCAGGGAGTCCCATCGTCTCTGCATGAGCTCTTTTCTCTACATCTGCCCATGTAGAAGTCTCCAGATCATTGCCTAACAAACACTCCACTGGTATGGCAGAAGAACAACCACCTTCTTTGGGCCAGTAACTTCTCCCCACTCCAAGTTCACCAAAGCCATTGGATGAAGCTTAATTTTATTATAAGTGTTGGTAATCTGGTTACCAACACCAGGGATCATCTGGTCTGGGGAAACCAGTCTGGCTGCCATCATGGTTACACTAGCACCTGTATCCATCAAAGCTTCTACTTCAGTCCAATTGATTCTTGACCTTTGTCTGTACCTCTCCAAGCTTAGGGGTCAGACTGCCAAGGCTTCAATGTCCACCCCTCCCAGGGAAACTAAAGTAGCCACAGTGTATACTCTGGCCTCTCTAGAGTACACTTTCACCCCCATCCCAACACCAGCTAATCCCTTGAATTGTCTACCAGTGGGGGACTTCTTCGTGCATACTGCATCACCCATCTGTGCATGGGCTAATTACAGTCAAAGCACGTCCCAGCCTTCTTGGGATCCCAATTTGTACCTTGATACCCCTTTCCTTTGGATTGGGAAGATTCTCGGGGCCCACCCTCCTGAGAAGTGTTTTGGGAGCTTTAGAGAACTCTTTCTTTTTATCCTGCACTGCTCACCTCCTTCCCCTGTTGGGAAGTCTGTGTACCCTTTTTGGGGTCCCCCTACCTTGGTTGTTCTCTGGGACACCCTGGTTCTGACCCATTTACTGCCTTCCTCCCCAGCTCTCTGGAAGAGGACAACTCAGAATCTACTAGATACTGTCGTAATAGCTCTGTGGAACAATTAGTGAGAATATGCTCTTTCATCAAAAGATTATATAGCCCCTCATAAGTGTCCACCCTGTCGCCTTTAATCCGGCTCTCCAGTGCCTTGACTGAGGAGTCAAAAAAGTCTACCCAAGTTTGGTTTTGCCCTTTTTGGGTCTCTCTAAACTTGACTCTGTACTCCTTTGTGTTGAGTCCAAACCCTTCAATGAGGGTCTCCTTTATGTGCTGATAGGACTCAACCACTTCAGCAAGGGTCAGAAGACTATCTCTGCCCTTTAGTGAGAATAACTCCTAAAGTAGAAAGCCCCAGTGTTAGCGACCTACTCTCCTTGTTTTGCAAGCCCTTTCAAAAGCCACAAACAATTTATCAATGTCGTCTCCATCACTATACTTCGTGACAATCTGTTTGGGGATAAATAGGGAAAAAGTCTCCACTTTTTCCCTATTTAAAATGCTGCCACCATCTTTGGGAACTAGGCCCAACTTAACCCCACTTATCTCAAGGGCTAGTCTCCCCTCTTCGAGTTCAAGCTTTTTCACCTCCAGGGAGATTTGGGCAAGCTTGTCCTCAAGAGTTTCTGACACCCTATCAGTGGGGAGGAAGGGGGACTGGAGTGACCTCTATCACTTCCCACTGGAGTAGAGGGTCTGAAGTAGGGTGCAGAGACACTGTTTTCACTGCCTTCCCCATTGTCAGTTTGGGCTACGAGCTCCTCTGGATTCTCCTCATGATCCTCTGTAGAGGCATGCTCATCCCTATCTTGTTGCTCTTCTTCATAGGAGGTGAGGGCCTGCTCGATATCCTCTCTCTTGGCAGTAGCTCTAAAGCTAATACCTGTAATTGTGCACAGAGCTCTAAGATCATTCATCATGAGAGCTGCGATGATGGACGGATTGAGATTCTGACCACTCTAGATTGTGCACTACTTTATTTGGAAGTTGGGATATTGTTAAACATTATGCACAATTTTACAACCAAATTTTCTAAGGTACTTGAACTTTTACTTGTGCTATTGCAATGGAGAACTACAGAGGGCCCTATCAATTCCGATCAAAACTCTTTTTAGAAAAATCTAAAAAAACGTTACTTTGTCTACGAAACTAAAGTTCAAGATCCCACTACTGGAACACCAATGTAGCAAGATGGAAATATTATGTTGTATGGCTGAGAAGCTTTAGCATTTAATATTAACACGATACTCAAACGTGTACCTCAGATTCACACTAGTAATCCTTAGTTCAGTCCTGGTAGAGTGGCAAAGAGCAGTCAGGCTTGCTCAGAGAAACATGTGTTAAGCATTTCAGAGCACCAACATGGAGGATAAGTAATTGACACAACTCGAAAGAAATCTGAGACCAATTTATAAAAATAGAGTTTATTTTTATATATATTTAGACACCAAAATGAAGTCCAGTTCATATAACGGTAGTTATCAGTCATTGCGGTCAATTTGGAAAATCTCAGGTAACACTCGGTCACTTGTGGGGTGAGTTCAATGGAACCCACTTGGAGTTAAGGTCTTGCGGGTCCACAGACCAAGCCTTGACAGTCAGAACAATTATACCTTTTCCAGGTAGTCCGGGTGCAGAGGTGACTTGGCTGTCCTTGGTCCTCAATGGGAGCCACTTGAGCTGTCAAAAACAGCAGTACTTGTGACCTTGGTCACTTGCAGGTTGGATTCAGGGTAACCCCTTGGTGGTTAAACTTGGATGGGCCCCTGGACCAGGAATTACCAGGCAGAACAGCTGGGTCTGAAATGGGGTGGCGAAGTGAGCTAAAGAACAATGATAGATTAAACCCAGATCGTGACTGGGGATGAGTGTCTGAAAAGTTTCAGCGCTCTGTCCATCATCTCCTTGTGTTTGCTTTGTTCGTCCTAAGTTGGCAGGGTATGCCCAGAAGTTGGTCCCTTGCTCACTTTGCCACTAGATTCAAGCTAGTCTGGCTGATGAGGGGTGAAACCCCGAAACGGGCCAAAGGATGCTTGTTTCCGGTCCAGAGAAGACCTGGCTTGGCATTTCGGGCTGGACTGTTCCCATGAGGAACAGGGTCAAGAATGATTTGCATATGGCTAGGTCTGAACTGGGGTGGCGAAATGAGCTAAAGAACGAAGATGGATTAAACCCAGATCGGTGACTGGGGGTGAGTGTCTGAAACGTTTCGGAGCTCCGTCCATCATCTCCATGTGTTTGCTTACTTTTATTTGGGTCACTCAGAGTGGCACAAACCGTGCTGCAGCCCTCTTGACCCCTTTGGTCTGCCAACCCTGGGTACCACTGGTACCATATACTAGGGACTTACAGGGGAGATTAAAGCATCTTGCCAATTGGTTGTACCAATTCACATTACCTTTAGAGGGAAAGAGCACTGGGGCCTTATTAGCATGTCCCAGTGCACTTTAAGCACCCCAAAAAGTGGGTGCTAACCATTCAAAATGAGCCCTTTCCTACACAACGTTATTGTTAGGCTCCAATTGTCTGACCACCATGGGATCTATGCTATGAGCCCATCTCGGTGCCAGAACCTCGGAATTTATTAGCAGAACAAACAAAATGGTAGCAGCGAGCTGATGGATGATCAATGCATAGCATAATCATGCGGAGCTCCCCAAGAATTCTATGTGTAATTAAGAATTAAGGCAGATTATCAGAAAAATGACGCAGGAGACGCCATTTGCGCTAACAACCAGCATGAACAGCATGTAGCAATGTTATGTGCCCGGGTTAGACCCATGTAGCGAAGCGGCTCATTTCTTACATTGTCCTATTTTTCACAATAACATTTCTGCCATGACCTTTTGCACATAGTTGCGTGCACGACAATGTTGGATTCGTTTCTCTGAAACTTCTTTGTTTACACATCTAGCTTCGCACAACATTTTCATGATGCCTAGAACATCCTGTACAAGGCCCTTCTATGCACTATGTCCAAATGTTGTTCTATCTTCATCCACGGGGCAGCAGGGCTATCTACATATCCATAACATCACTAATCTATACGCACATCGCAAGGCTGCTTTCTATTATAAATAAAGAGCAATCCCAATAGTTTAGCAGAGGAGGCACTTCAGCTGACACCGAGAGTCCCTGCATGCTCGGACTTCACCAAGCAGTAGTCTGACATCTCTGTGAGGGGTGTCCAGTTCGTGACCAAGACGGGGTCCTAAAATTCTCTCCCACTTGGTAATGGGGTTGGATCGTCCCTTGGGGGGATTCTTGGCTTTACACCTACACAAACTCTAGGTACATGCAGAGTAGGATGTGCATGGTAGGAGTACTCCGGATTACTGCCTTATTTATATTTCTGCATATATACACTTTTTAGCACCATGGTAGAACTGTATCTACTATTTACCCATTTGGTGCTTGCAATCACTTTTATCTGCTTCTGTCTACTAATTATCGCAGCACATGTATTCTTACAAGAATAACATTAGTTCAATAAATATATTGAAAACGTCCCACTGTGTATTCTGTATATTTCTCTGAGCACTAATAGGCACGAGTGACTGAGCGTAAAGTTCTATTCTGTTTCCACGATCCCCGAGGGGTCAGGGTTGTCATGTTTCATGTTCAGTGGTTGCCTGAAACTATTCGCTCCCTGGTAAGGTTAGGGGGGCTTACGGTGGCTCTGTGAGCTAGCTGGTCTCTAGGCCAATATATCCTGTGGGGGGTCATGGAACAAGTCTAGGCACCTCACCCAAAGTTTATGTTGCCCAACAAATGTGCAGGTCCTACGGATTAGTGGGAACTGCATGACAGCAGTGTGCAAACACATAGCCATTTTATTTTTAAGGAATGATCCACTTATGTTCCTGTTTCCCTAGGCCGCCTCCAATCCAATCCACCCCATTGTCCTCCACCTGTCACCCTTTACTGATATATTTTCACTTTTCTATTGCTATCCTACTTCACTGTGTGTTTATTTTCCTGACTTTTGATCTCCTGTAAGTGTTTTTGTGTACCCATCCGACCCAACCCCTAGCTATGACAGAGGCAGGCAGCGCTGCCAAGTCCTGCACCCCCTGTGGCAGACGGGGCGCGAGGGGGTGATGCCCCACCACATGTTTAGCAAGGCAGAGGCGGGAGATATTTATGCCTAGTGCCACCTCACCCTCATGCTGGCAGCAGGCTGCAAGTCCAGTCAGGGCTATGACCTAGTGGAGCATCAGCTGAGGTGGGGGCGATTGCAGCACTTCATGTGCTGCCAAACCGGAGTCTCCTGCACCCAGCAGCAAGTGATGTACCTTTGGGCTGACATAATTGCCTTCCCCAGTGAGCTGTAACAAGGAGAAGTATTTTTAAATCTCCTCCTTATTCTCTATTTCTATGCATTCATCAACACATAAAAAAGAGGAAAATGCCTCAAAGGATTGTTTTTGTACAAGAAGGTATCCCTTCCTGCTCAAAAACAATCTTAGTTTGAAAAGAAAGTTTCAACGGCGGACTTATGACTCTGCACCTCACGCAAGTTTCCTTAGTAAGCAGTCCTGTGCACTGATACCCCAGCACCAGCCGGTGTGTGGCGCCTCTGTGTTCCAGATCCTGAAAGGGCAGCTACAAGTGGGGGTGCACCAGGCAACGAAGTCCAAGACACTTTTGTTGTATCAAACGTCTTTATTTCAACTCAATTCTTTCCATAAGTTAAAAGCACAAACAGCTCAGCCAACACGTTTCGTTCCCACAAGGAGAACTTCATCAGGGCTGAAAATGACATACAAAGAAACCCAAATCAAAACACAAACAATAATCAAAAAATAAATACATTACAAAATGGCACATGACAAATAGAAAAAGCCACAATGCATTAAGTGTGACACTTCAAAAAATAATCACAAACATTTATATTAAAACATGTAAATACATGAACTACTGAACGAACACTACTTAATAAACACCACATTTACAGAGATGGAACCAAAAGAAAAAACAAAACAATTTAAAAAGAATTGCCTTTTCCTGCGTTAGAAAAAATACCCAAACTTCACAACACAGACCAGACTAATGGCATGTGTAGTAGCTCCAAACATGTTAGCTAGTGCAGAAGTCACATATGGACATATATAATTAGAGAGTTTAGGCATTAGCAAAAAGAGAAGGGGGAAAATAAGGCAGGAAAGAGGGGGGATCCCCACCCTATTAAAACAGCATGTAATTCTGAAAAAGCCCTATAAGCAGAACCACCAATAGAGTTTATCATCTCCCCTAGTCGTACAAAATCGTGAAAAATGATGGGCACAGTGTGGTCAACAAGCAAGTAATGGGGCCTGCTATTAGTCCAAACGTAAAGTATATAACTGCAATCGGACTGCGATCTCACCTTAGTAACATGAAAGCTCAGAACTCCGTGTGGCTAAAATCCAAGGTCGACGAGTGTATTGCACTGGATGCAAGGGTAAATTCCCAGGGCTAAGTAATGCCCGAAAACGAAAATCTGTTAATAGATAAAAGCCTATGTTAAGATGCTGTAGGCAAAAACCACCTCAGTAAAAAGCCCCAAGGGCAGTCGTCCCTGCAGCTAACAGTGAGTCTCAAGCAGAAAAGGAAGTGGAAAACACTTCTCTTTCTAAGGCAGCGTCCTGCTAAAGAGTAACGTCCAGGGAAAGGGCACCATTAAAAAAAGTCCCTCTTTCATCATGTCCTCAAGTAAAGTTCTCCTCACGCTCCCATATAAGTAGGTAAAGTATTGTGAGTCTCAAGGTGGCACAAATGCACAGCCTATACCCAACAACACCAAAGTTGTACACAGCGAACACACATACTCCAATGAAATGCATAAATATCATGAGCCTAAAAATTATGTTAGACCTGGAAATCTATACAGCCCAAACTGTACCCAGCACGTGTCAAGTTGAGCATACGGGCAGCACCTAATTCATGCTAAGTGAACACAAGCACTCAAAATTCGTGCTTGCGCTTATAAGTATATTCAGTACTCATATAAATAGACTGCTAGCACAATCCAAATTGCACCCTTCCACCAGACACACTCCGTGGTGAATTGCATAACTATCAAGAGCCTAAGAGTAAAACAAAGGCTAGAAATCTATCCAGCACCGACTGTACCCAGCATGTGTAAAGCTGAACATACGGGCAGCATCTCATTCATACCAAGTGAAAGCATGCACTCCAATAATTAGCGTAATTCCGAAGGGGCCTCAAAGTCGTGCTGGCGTTTGTAATATAACCAGTACATAAATAAATGAATCGACTGCAAGCACAGTCAAAGTCGCACACACGTACTCTCGTGGATAAGGAAGGTTAAAAGGCCTCCGGGTGGTGCCGGTGCATATGTTAAACCCAGCCCGTGTAAATATGAGCAAAGCCTGAGATCAGGACAGTTCCTCCCGTCCCCACATTAGTGCAAGACCCGAAGGAAACAACTAGCCCTAACCCCATGATGCTCCTTACCCGTATCCTCAGTCCGTTAGTCCGCGTCCCAGTAAAAGGAGGAATTAACGCAGCGGGACACATTTTGAAGTGATAAGAGGCACTCCCCATAATCAAGAATGGGCAATCATCGGCTCAATAGAGCGCCAACGTCAGTACACATTCCCCAGAAGCGGAACGCACGGGCCGGCCTCAGCAGGATTGAAAGCCGGGCCGCCATGTCAGAAGGGTAAACTAATCACGAGACACTGTATAAACGCAGAAGGCGTTAAGAATCAAAATCAGTCAGTCGCATATACTGCATTTATACAAAAGGCTTTGCATAATAGCAACACCCCCATGGCAAGAAAAATAAAAACGCATCGCCGAAGGCGCAAATCATCCTGCTAACTGTCACCATCAGGAAAAACAATTAGAGATAAACATGGAGCCGCTATATTGGAGTATGTCTGCATGAAGTAATACACCAAGCTCTAAGACTGAGTCATTATGCTCGCCTCCACCTTTCCAACAGAAAATCAATGTGTGAGCGTGGGTGAGACCAATGAGATGAAAAATAGGTTCAACGTTTTCAGTCTCATGTATAGAATCTTGTAATACTCATGTAGACAGATGATGTCAATACCAGTAATTGCCTTGTGGGCATGAGTGCATGATATGCCCATCCCCTAAAGACGCTAAGGTGACAGGGAAAAGAGAAAAAAAGAGAGATAGAACAGGGGTGAGTTCCCAGGCTCTGTTCCATAGATGTCCATAATATTCTGGCACTGGACATAAAGAAGAACAGTTTAGCAATGCATGTTTGTGGAGGTGCATAAGAGGAGAAAAGCAATTACAGAAGGATAAGCATATATGCAGAATTGATTTGTAAATGAAGCGAACCTTCAATATACAGTAAGACATATATATCAAATGAGAATATCATTACATTAGACCTCACATGCTGGGGTCAGCTGGTTATGTATCTCTGGCTGATGCAACGTTTAAGAATAAAGGCGGAATTCCATAGATTTACACATATCCGCCTATCATCAGCCTAACAAATGAGTGCACCTGAGAATGTGGGTAAGCAGGCTGATCAAATTACATAGGGCATCGGCAAACCCCCAAAGATAATTGACCAATGGTGCGGCTCTTAACATACAATTATGGCCATGCGGAAGCAAGCTAGTCACAGTCTGCATCAAGACGCCATGGGCATGACAGAGAAACCTGGGCAAATCCTAACTAATGGTTCTCATTGAGCAAGAAATGCATCTCGTTATCAGTATTGTGCCCCCAATTTATTGTGCGCAGCCTACATATCCATCTAGATTCGCACTGTCTTAGGCCTAACTCCCTGTTGCCTCCCCTTTGTCCAGCTTCAACCTCATTAATACCATGGAACCAAAAAGTGTGGTCCCCGGGGTGCGTTTTAACATAATGCTCAGCCATGGGGTATCTCATGTCACCATTTACTATAGCCCTTCGATGTTCCTGTATGCGGAGCTTAAGACTCCTCTTGGTGCTCCCCACGTAGATCTTATTGCAGGAACACTCAATCACATAAACCACAAAAGCTGTATTGCAGTTAATGAACTGTCTGATCCTGTGTCTGGTTGAGCCATTGTACTCAAAATCATTAATCTTGTTTACCCCAAACTTGCAGATGTTGCAGGAGCTACAGACGTAAAAGCCTTTTGGTTTCTCAGGCAACCAAGTGGCCCCCTTCTTTTTCGTGGTTGTAACATAGCTTGGACATAGTTCACTTCTAAGTGTTGTGCCTCTCCTGTATGTAATCGAAGGGTTCCTTCTAAGTGAGCCCTGTAAGCTTGGGATCTCCTCCAAGAGGTGCCAGTTCTTTTTGAACAGCCTGAAAATCTCATCACTGAATGTGGTATACTGTGTGATAAAACAAACTTCCCTATTATTTCCCTTGCTCTTAACCTTCCTACTCACCTCTGCCAATGGGGTTTCCCTCTTCAGTCTGCACCCTCTTCTCTGCTGTTTCCAGAATTCTCCTGTCATATCCTCTCACACCAAATCTCATCTTTACATCTTGGATGTTTTTCTCAAATGTCCCTTCCTCACTGCAGTTGCGCCTGATCCGTACCATCTCCCCATACGGAATTTTTTTAATTACAGAGCCGGCATGTGCACTACTTGCGTGAAGCACAGCATTACAAGCAGTTTCCTTACGATAGAGTGTGCTCAGCACCGTACCATCCTTTATGTAGAACTGGAAGGCAAGGTAATTAATTTTCACTCGGTGGAATTCCATGGTCAGGCTGACATTGTAAGGGTTTTTATTGAGATAATGAAAATAGTCCCTGAGAGAGTCTTCTGATCCTGACCAAAGACAAATAATGTCGTCAATGTACCGTCCCCAAAAGACTATGGGGCCGATTCCGATTCGGGCCGGAAATCTCTCCGACCAAGCCGGACCCAAAGAGATTCCCGACCGAATCGGACCCTAGCAGCCCGACCGAACGAGTACGATGCTCACGTATGCCATCGGACTCGATTCGGTCGGACTCCCATTGAAGTCAATGGGAGCCAGTCGTACGACGCGTACACGGGCTCCCATTGACTCAATGGGCACGACGCGAACAAGGGCGCCCCCTACAGCGTGTTCGCGTCATTGCGGGTCGCGCCGTACATGCACGTGTAGGGGGGACCCATGGGTCCCCCCTGTGTGCGACTCGTGTGCCAACGCTTCCAGGGGGGTCCGACACGGACCCCCAAAGTGCGGCTCCGACAGCTCCTTGGAGCCGGACTGCGCGAGTCGGTCGGAGCGGTCGAGGTGCGCATCGTACTTACCCGGCCGGGGAACGTCTCCATTGCGCGGTGCGAGTCGTCCCCGTGCGAGTCGGTCGGAGCGGTCGGGTCCTGCGAACGAGTCGGTCGGAGATTTCGCGAGCGCACGCATCGTACTCGCTCGCCCGGACGCACGTACAATTCGGTCGGGAAATCGGGCTCCGAATCGGATCCGGTAAAGCCGAATCCGATTCGGAGACCTACCGGCCGAGATCGGAATCGGCCCCTATGTGTTCAGTCCAGGGGGAGGCACACCTACCCCAGGCATGTGCCCTCTCATACCACCCCATAAAGAGGCACGCATAAGAGGGAGCAAACCTGGAACCCATAGCATTCCCCCGTCTCTGGTGATACCAGGTGCCATCATGGAGGAAATAGTTCCTTGTAAGGATCAGCTCCTTCATTTCCTTGACCATGCTGTTATGTTCATAGCAGTCAGCCCCCTCCCTGTCCAAAAAGGACCTGGCCGCCAACAGGCCAAATTTGTGTTTGATGCATGTGTATAGACTAACTACGTCTAGGGTCACAAATAACTATTTCATCAGACCAGGTGAAGTCCTTGAGTTTAGTCAAGATGTCCTTACTATCCCTGATGTACGAGGGCAAGTTGTGGACATGTTTTTGTAGTTTGAGATCCACAAATTCCGATATTCTCTCGGTAGGGGACCCTATCTCTGGTATGATGGGCCTCCCTGGTGGAAAGTCCCCCTTCTTGTGTCCTTTGGGAGTATGTAAATACAGGGGGATCTAGGATTTTCCACCCTCAGGTACCTGTACTCATTGTCACTCAACAGACATATGTCCCTCCAGTCAGACAACTTCAAATTAATGACCAATGTAAGTTTGCCCATGTGGTTGGCCCCGACCTTCTCATAACATTTGACACCCCCAAATTGGCAGTTGAATTCACCCACATAGTCCGATGTATTCATAACAAAAACATTACCACCCTTGTCCGCCTCCCTTATCACAATGTTGTCATCATCCCTCAGCCTAATGAGTGCTTTCCTTCCCCCGGCGGTGAGGTTCTGTCCAGGTCTCCCTCTCAGTTTGTTTGAGGTCTCCATGTTATGCAGGCCCTCACTGATTTTTTCTGGGAATAAGTCAATGTTGCGTTGATACGCGGTCGAGGGAGTGAATTTGGACTTAGGCCTAAGGCCACTATCCATTGCAAGATTCTCGGTAATATTCATTTCCCCAAGGAGGGATTGCATGTCTACCCCTTCTTCCTCCCCAAATGAAAGAAGACATTGCACATTCCTAACATCAGCAATAGTATGTGTTGTAGACATAGGTACATTACCAGACACAGTTATTGGCGGCACTTTGTCATTAAAGAAGTCTTTTAATTTGAGGGCTCTGACAAACTTAAACAGGTCCACATGCATGTTTACTAAATCCCCCTCCTGGATCGGACAGAAGTTAAAACCCTTATAGAGTAAGTTCATTTCATCATTATCAAGCAATTTGTTAGACAAGTTAATGATTTTCAGGTCATTGCTCCCCATTGTGTCTGCCTTTAATGCACTCTCATCCAAATTGGTGATTATCTCTGTTTCTTTTTGGACCATGTTGACATTCTTAGGCTGTTCTCGGTACCCTCTTCTGTACCCCCTTTTGGACCTGCGCCCACCTCTCCTGGTTTTTTTGGGTCCTTTCTTTTCTGTTTCCCACTTATTCTTAGCTTTGCCAGCTCCCTTTGGAATGTTGTCCCTTCCCCTAAAGGGTGATCACTTGCAGCACTGCTTGAAGCAGCACTGCTCACAGAGGAGATCGAGATGCTGCTCGCTGTCCTTGCCTCGTCACTTTCCTCCCTCAATCTATTTCTATCCTCCAAGCCTATTTGGTCAAATTTTTTCGCGAAGGTATAGATACGCCCCTCTTTGTAGTCCCTGTCATCGCGCTTGATTTTACACATTTTCTTATCCTTCAAGTAGTTCTGGTGCCCTTCAATCACCTTTTTGAGTATCTCATAATTCTTGTCAATTAAGTCCTTAGTGTCAATTGTCTTAATTTCCCTCACTACTACTTCAATCTCTGAGAGCAGCTTAGCCCCCTTCTCAATTGCGTTTCGTATTAGAATCTGCATCATAACCAATGATGCCCCCTCCAGATTGCTCTCCCATTCTTTGAGAAGGTCATCACGGAGATCTTCGAATGTGGGGAAAATCAAAATGCACAAACCCCTTGGAATTTTCTTGTTGTCTATATATTGTTGCAGGGTAACCCCATCCCACCAGCGGGCCAGCTCCTGTTTTTTTAGGTGCTCAAGCTTAAGGAACAGTGCGCGTGGACTATTATTATTCTGCGCGCCCTGTCCTGGTGGTGGCATGGTCACATTTTTGCCAAATAAATCCTGCGCCCTTTCCTCCCTCCCGTCATTGAAACGTGACATGTTTCCTTAGTATTAATGAAAAGTTGTGAGTGCAATAAAGTCCAAAATACAAGTTTGAAAAGAACGTTTCAACGGCGGACTTATGACTCTGCACCTCACGCATGTTGCCTTAGTAAGCAGTCCTGTGCACTGATACCCCAGCACCAGCCGTTGTGTGGCGCCTCTGTGTTCCAGATCCTGAAAGGGAAGCTACAAGTGGGTGTGCCCAGGCAATGAAGTCCAAGACACTTTTGTTGCATCAAACGTCTTTATTTCAACTCAATTCTTTCCATAAGTTAATAGCACAAACAGCTCAGCCAACGCGTTTCGTTCCCACAAGGAGAACTTCATCAGGGCTGAAAATGACATGCACACTCTATCGTAAGGAAACTGCTTGTAATGCTGTGCTTCATGCAAGTAGTTCCCATGCTGGCTCTGTAATTAAAAATATTCTGTTTGGGGAGATGGTACGGATCAGGCTCAATTGCAGTGAGGAAGGGACATTTGAGAAAAACATCCAAGATGTAAAGATAAGATTTGGTGCAAGAGGATATGACAGGAGAATTCTGGAAACAGCAGAGAAGAGGGTGCAGACTCTGAAGAGGGAAACCACATTGGCAGACGTGAGTAGGAAGGTTAAGAGCAAGGGAAATAATAGGGAAGTTCGGTTTATCACACAGTATACCACATTCAGTGATGAGATTTTCAGGCTGTTCAAAAGGAACTGGCACCTCTTGGAGAAGATCCCAAGCCTACAGGGCTCACTTAGAAGGAACCCTTCAATTACATACAGGAGAGGCACAACACTTAGAAGTGAACTATGTCCAAGCTATGTTACAACCACAAAAAAGAAGGGGGCCACTTGGTTGCCTGAGAAACCAAAAGGCTTTTACGTCTGTAGCTCCTGCAACATCTGCAAGTTTGGGGTAAACAAGATTAATGATTTTGAGTACAATGGCTCAACCAGACACAGGATCAGACAGTTCATTAACTGCAACACAGCTTTTGTGGTATATGTGATTGGGTGTTCCTGCAATAAGATCTATGTGGGGAGCACCAAGAGGAGTCTTAAGCTCCGCATACAGGAACATCGAAGGGCTATCGTAAATGGTGATATAAGATACCCCATGGCTGAGCATTATGTTAAAACACACCCTGGGGACCACACTTTTTGGTTCCATGGTATTGATCAGGTTGAAGCTGGACAAAGGGGAGGCAACAGGGAGTTACACCTAAGACAGTGCGAATCTAGATGGATATGTAGGCTGCGCACAATAAATCAGGGACACAATACTGATAATGAGATGCATTTCTTCCTCAATGAGAACCATTAGTTAAGATTTGCCCAGGTTTGTCTGTCATCCCCATGGCATCTTGATGCAGACTGTGACTAGCTTGCTTCCGCATGGCCATATTTGTATGTTAAGAGCCGCACCATTGGTCAATTATCTTTGGGGGTTTGCCGATGCCCTGTGTAATTTGATCAACCTGCTTACCCACATTCTCAGGTTCACTAATTTGTTAGGCTGATGATAGGCGGATATGTGTACATCTAGGGAATTCTGCCTTAATTCTTAAATGTTGCATCAGCCAGAGATACCATAACCAGCTGACCCCAGCATGTGAGGTCTAATGTAATGATATTCTCATTTGATATATATGTGTCTTACTGTATATTGAAGGTTCACTTCATTTACAAATCAATTCTGCATATATGCTTATCCTTCTGTAATTGCTTTTCTCCTCTTATGCACCTCCACAAACATGCATTGCTACACTGTTCTTCTTTATGTCCAGTGCCAGAATATTATGGACATCTATGGAAGAGAGCCTGGGAACTCACCCCTGTTCTATCTCTCTTTTTTTCTCTTTTCCCTGTCCCCTTAGCGTCTTTTGGGGATTTGCATATCATGCACTCATGCCCACGAGGCAATTACTGGTATTGACATCATCTGTCTACATGAGTATTATAAGATTCTATATATGAGACTAAAAACGTTGAACCTATTGTTAATCTCATTGGTCTCACCCACGCTCACACATTGATTTTATGTTGGAAAGGTGGAGGCGAGCACAATGACTCAGTCTTAGCGCTTGGTGATTACTTCACGCAGACCTACTCCAATATGGCAGCTCCACGTTTATCTCTAATTGTTTTTCCTGATGGTGACAGTTAGTAGGACGACTTGCGCCTTCGGCAATGTGTTTTTATTTTTCTTGCCATGGGGATGTTGCTATCATGCATAGCCTTTTCTATAAATGTAGTATATGAGACTGACTGATTTTGATTCTTAACGCCTTCTGGGTTTATACAGTGTCTTGTGATTAGTTTGCCCTTCTGACATGGCGGCCCGGATTTCAATCCTGCTGAGGCCGGCCCCGGTGCGTTCCGCTTCCGGGGAATGTGTACGGACGTTGGGGCTCTATTGAGCCGGTGATTGGCCACTCTTGATTATGGGGAGGGCCTCTTATTACTTCAAAATGGGTCCCGCAGCATTAATTCCTCCGCCTACTGGGACGCGGACTAACGGACTGAGGATACGGGTAAGGAGCACCATGGAGTTACGGCCAGTTGTTTCCTTCGGGTCTTGCACTAATGGGGGGACGGGAGGAACTGTCCTGATCTCAGGCTTTGCTCATATTTACACGGGCTGGATTTAACATATGCACCGGCACCACCCGGAGGCCTTTTAACTTTCCTTATTCACGAGAGTACGTTTGGGGGACCTGTGCGACTTTGACTGTGCTTGCAGTCGATTCATTTATTTACGTAATGGCTATATTACAAACGCCAGCACGACTTTGAGGCCCCTTCGGAATTACGCTAATTGTTGGATTGCATGCTTTCACATGGTATGAATGAGATACTGCCCGCATGTTCAGCTTTACACATGCTGGGTACAGTCGGTGCTGGATAGATTTCTAGCCTTTCTATTACTCTTAGGCTCTTGATAGGTATGCAATTCACCACGGAGTGTGTCTGGTGGATGGGTGCGATTTGGATTGTGCTCGCAGTCCATTTATATACTCACTGAATATACTTATAAGCGCAAGCATGAATTTGGAGTGCTTGTGTTCACTTAGCATGAATTAGGTGCTGCATGTATGCTCAGCTTGACACGTGCTCAGTACAGTTTGGGCTGTATAGATTTCCAGGTCTAACATAATTTTTAGGCTCATGATATTTACGCATTTCATTGGAGTATGTGTGTTCGCTGTGTACAACTTTGGTGTTGTTGGGTATCAGCTGTGCATTTTTGCCACCTTGAGGCTGACAATATTTTACCTACTTATGTGGGTGCGTGAAGAGAACTTTACTGGAGGATATGATGAAACAGGGACTTTTTTTAACGGTGCCCTTTCCCTGGACGTTACTCTTTAGCAGGAGGCTGTCTTAGAAGGAGGTGTTTTCCACTTCCTTTTCTGCTTGGGACTCACTGTTAGCTGCAGGGAAGACTGTCCTTGGGGCTTTTGACTGAGGTGGTTTTTGCCTACAGCATCTTACTTTTTCATTTTCGAGCATTACTTAGCCCTGGGAATTTACCCTTGCATCCAGCGCAATACACTGGATCGTCGACCTTGGATTTTAGTCACACGGAGTTCTGAGCTTTCGTGTTACTAATGTGAGATCGCAGTCCGATTGCAGTTATATACGTTACGTTTGGACTAATAGCAGGCCCCATTACTTGCTTGTTGACCACACTGTGCCCATCTTTTTTCACGATTTCGTACGACTAGGGGAGATGATAAACTCTATTGCTGGTTCTGCTTATAGGGCTTTTTCAGAATTACATGCTGTTTTAATGGGGTGGGGATCCCCCTCTTTCCTGCCTTATTTCACCCCTTTTCTTTTTGCTAATGCCTAAACTCTCTAATTATATATGTCTCTATGTGACTTCTGCACTAGCTAACATGTTTGGAGCCTTTAGTCTGGTCTGTGTTGTGAATTTTTTGGTATTTCTTTTAACGCAGTAAAAGGCAATTCTTTTTTAAATTGTTTTGTTTTTACTTTTAATTCCATCTCTGTAAATGTGGTGTTTATTAAGTAGTGTATGTCAGTATTTCATGTATTTACATGTTTTAATATAAATGTTTGTGATTATTTTTTGAAGTGTCACACTTAAAGCATTGTGGCTTTTTCTGTTTAAGTCCTGTGCCGTTTTGTAATGTATTTATTTTTTGATTATTGTTTGTGTTTTGATTTGGGTTTCTTTATGTGTCATTTTCGGCCCTGATGAAGTTCTCCTTTGGGGGAACAAAATGCGTTGGCTGAGCTGTTTGTGCTATTAACTTATGGAAAGAATTGAGTTGAAATAAAGACGTTTGATACAACAAAAGTGTCTTGGACTTCATTGCCTGGTGCACCCCCACTTGTAACAATCCTCCCTGCAATGCAGGCACCCTTGCACCATGGCGCAAGGGTGGCTGCATTGTTGCTAGCCAGTACTCACTGTGCCAGCTCAGTGAGAGGGCAGTAACAATGCAACTTATCTTAGTAGATTCAGTGCATTCCAGCTCTGTCCCTGTAATGCAGTGCAGCACAGCAAGCTATCTTGCTGCGTTGTGTGACATTTTGATAAATCTGCTCACATGTTCCCAGTTGACAAGACTAATTTCAGGGGTTTTTAATGTTCCTGTGTGCCACTCACATAAATAAATGCACTTTTTGCACTAGAGCGTGCCTGTGTCTTCATTATTTCAAAGGAGTGGGCATGGTTTTCTTTGTATACTTTTGGGTTTGAATTGTGAATTGTGGTCCACAGAGCAGTGGGGCATGTTGTCACTGTGTCAGCCTTACAGGGAGGGTGTAGAAATGAAGGATTGGAAGGGACGTGGAGTGGACATCAAGTGGATCATATAATACAACCCAGATTATTTTCCAGGGTGAGCCTGGTGTGTGATTGAGCTTCAAGGGATGCTAGTTACTAAGAGAGCCGTATATCAGGGGTGTTGGCATCCTATGTTACTTATACAGTTTCCATCTCTGTGTAGGAAGCAAACAATGTCTAGGAAAGAGCACTGATTTAGGGAGGAGTTTGAAGGGAGGAATAGGATTGGTTAGTCACAGTACAAATGCTTGAATGTCCCTTGTAGAGACTACTACATGGTCCACTTGATCGTTCCTCCTTTGAGGCGACTCAAGTGAGCCAAATTGGACAAGAGGGGGAAGACTGGTACCAGCAGCAGCATGGCCAGGATCCCAGAAGCAGGCAATGGAGCTGGTGATGACCCGGTCACAGAAGGTGCTCCTGCTGCTACTAGTAAGTAATGTTTTTAATTGATTTCTTAGATTACCTATTCCTACCTACAGTGTATTATCATCATTCAGTATTTTCATTTTCACAACTTCCCTTGGTCTCCTTTAATGTTTGTCATGCCCACATATATCCATATATTTTCTATATTTCCTGTTTCTTCAGCTGACTTCCTCCTGTCTATAAAAGTGGGTAGGAACACACTGCTTGCATGGTATCAGCGGCATTACCCCATAGCGTCTTGGTAGTTGTAGTTCAGTTTTTCACACAAAGTTCATATTATTTTTCAGCTAATGCCGTCTTTCTAAATCGTATCTCTAGACACCAGTGTTTCGGGATTCCTCTCTCATCAGTAGAGAATATATACGGATTGCTGTATATGCTGCCAATTTTCTCAGGTAGATTCCCACTCATAGCATGCAAGCGTTCCAAAGCTCGTCAGCTTGGGGGCGGCTCACAAGAGCCTTTTATCAGAGAAAGTGGGTAGGAACGCTCTGCTTGCATGTTACAGGGGCATTACCCCATAGCGTATTGGTAGATGTAGTTCAGTTTTTCACACTAAGGGGCTGATTACGATGGCGGGCGGATCGCCATCGCCGGCCTGGCGGTGGCGATCCGCCCGCCACCGTAACCAGAATTACCCCCGCCATATTATTATGGCAGGGGTACAGCGGCGGATGCAAAGTGCGTTCGCCGCTTTACCGCCGGCCGGCAATCGGTACGATTGCCGGCCGGGCGGACTGGGGGCCTAATATGGTGGCGGTGCCTAGCAGGCACCGCCATCCACATTAGGATGTGTGGGATTCAGAGCCTTTCCATGGCGGCGATGCCGCCATGGAAAGGCTGGCAGGAATCGCTTTGGGGGCCCGGTGCGGGCCCCCGGGTGGGCGGGGGGCTGCACTTGGGGGTACCTATGGTACCCCCCTACATTGCCATGCACAAGGTGGCAGGCACCGCGCGGTGCCTGCCACGTTGTGCATGGCAATGCACAACATGCCATTTTGGCATTGCGGCAGGAGCTGCTGTGAGCATGTCAAAGATGCAGGATGCGACCGCCAGGGTGGCGGTCGCATCCTAATCAGTAGTGCAGGACCGTCTCGCGTCTGGCGGCTGGTCCCAGCATCGCCGACCGCCCGCCATCCTAATGAGGCCCAAAGTTCATATTATTTTGCAGCTAATGCCGTCTTTCGAAATCGCATCTCTAGACACCAGTGTTTCAGGATTCCTCCCTCATCAGTGGAGAATATTTACAGGTTGCTGGACATGCTGCCAATTTTCTCAGGTATAATCCCACTCATAGCGTGCAAGCGTTCCAAAGCTCGTCAGTTTGGGGGCGGCTCACAAGAGCCTTTTATCAGTAAAAGTGGGTAGGAAGGCACTGCTTGCATGTAACAGCGCCATTACCTCATAGCATCTTGGTAGTTGTAGTTCAGTTTTTCACACAAAGTTCATATTATTTTTCAGCTAATGCCGTCTTTCAAAATCGCATCTCCAGACACCAGTCTTTCGGGATTCCTCCTTCAGCAGTAGAGAATATTTATAGTTTGTTGGGGTTGCTCCTGTCTGTAGCTTATTTTCCCCACTCCACTGGTGACAGAAACCTTTACCTCACCCCTCTTCCTCATATCCAATGCTCCATCTCTCTGCGGTGCAATACGCAAAGGGAGACTGATTTTGCCTATAGCTTTCAGAGTGTCAAAATTTCAAAACTATACGAAGCAAGGTGGAGAAGTAATTAACTTTTCTTTTTTTTAGGGTTTAACAGAAGTGAAATAAAAGATTGCTTAGTCAGACACTAGACTTGTTTGCCTCTAAAATGTCATTTTTTTAACAGTCCAGATTACATTTTTGTTTTGTTTCAGCACAGCCTACCACCTACTAGCCCCATAGGACCTAAGCAGCCTTCTTCCCTGCCATTCCTGCTGTTGCTGCTAGTAAGTCATGTTGAATATTATTTTCTGCCTCTAAACTAGTATGCGTTAGTGTCTACTGTATTTTCTCTAACTTCCCGTCTGTTTTATTGTCCGCTTTAACCACGAATACCTGCCTCCTTGTGCTTACTTTTATATTCCCCCCGTTTCCGCTAATGATATACAGACTAGAGATGGTTATTATGGAACCGAACAGGAAGTCATGTCATACAAGGTTCCATGATGTCGTCAGTCATGACAGCACAGCATAGCGGGATATATATACCATCATACATACTTTCCATTCCCTTCCACCCATGCATTGTTTTCCTGAACCTTCCTGATCCATGTCCCACCCCCAACGAACATTATGAAAAAAATATATATTATATAGCAATGAATGGTTGACTACTTATGTGGCCCATTAAACTTTCAAAGTGATACTTTTGATTATTAGATATGATAGATAACCCACCATTAGTGATATATTTATTTTGTAATTTGTGCAGAATAATGTGACGGCTACTTACAGCAAACATCTAAATATGTGCATTATTTTTTTTGTCTAGGACCGGAAGTACTCCAGGGTCCTGTGGAGGATAACAGAGACCACCACCAAGTGGAGGGCGAAGTAGTGTCTGCTGCGACAAGTAGTAAGTCACTTTTCTTTCACAATGACAGCTACTGTATTTGGTAAGGTTTTCCTCCCTTTTTTCCAAGCCCAATAAGCATTCCATTTATAAATCATCCAGCCACCTATATTTCTGTCTCTTACTCCTTGTCATTCAATCATTAGAAGAAAAGGTGCAGTGCTCAGTGCACTTTCGCCTATAACTTACCCCATTCTTCCTGTCCCACCCATCCCATAAATTGCAATCCCATCTCGGCATGAGATACATTTCTCCCACAGTTTCTGCCTAAGTGACTATTTTTCTGGCTTCATTACTTTTCTATCTTCTACCCCCCATTAACTACGCAAGCAAGCCTACTAGTATATGACACCCAACAAGTCCATAGCCAAACATAAATAAACTCAGCCTAACATTTTCTGTTTATCTTACCTAACCTTACCCTACACTGCCACTTACTTGCTCCATAACAAATGAAAAAAAGTACTTTTAGAGCATTTTTTTGGGTGGAGGGTGTAGTGTGGAACTCAGTCTGGAGTCATACTCAGCGTGGGACTCAGGAAGGAGTAGGAAGAATAAGAGCTGGTCTGTTAGAATTTAGAGTGACACACTACACCTGTTACAAAAAAAAAAACATGTTGCCCCTGCGTGTTATAGTCAAGTAAATTGTGCAGCATTAATTAAATGTGTCATATTCTTCAATGGCAATATCTATTTATATTTGGAAGCTCATTCATTAATTAACATGCATTAAGGGCCTCATTACGATGTCGGTCGGAAAGGCCCCGAACGGCATGCAGATTTTCCTAACCCGTGTCACAACCCATGTTTCCGACTGACTCGGAAACATTTCCGACCGACCGATTACGATAAAAGGTAACCGTTCGGTCTTTCTGACTCGGTTCCGACCCGCATTCGGACACTCCGAGTCGGTAGTAGCAGAATCGTACAGCTCTACGGACCGCGTTTCCGACCAACATATTATGATGGCGGATTCGGACAGCCTTCCCGAATGGGTCTGCCTGACATGGAATGGATGTCGGAAACTGACTTTGGGGGCCCGTAGCAGGCCCCCCTTCAGCCGGAGGCCTCCGGTTGGGGCCCATGGGGGTACCCAAGGGACCCTCCTTTAAAACCATGCACAGTGTGGCAGGCACCATGGGGTGCCTGTGACAGAGTGCAAGGTTTTCTGCAACCACCCCTGCTTTCAATGGGAGCCTGCGTTGTCGGTCGGAACAAAGGCTCACATTGAAGTCAATGGGAGACTTTCCGAATGGTGTTCGGAACTTTCGTAATCAGTCGGTCGGACTCGCCGAACGCGAGTCGGTCGAAACTGATTCCGACAAGGACTCAGTCAGAATGCTTTCTGACCGACATCGTAATGAGGCCCTAAGTGTGTGTTGCAGATTTCACCACATGAAATTGTTTTAATTTTTCAGCCTTTTCAGTACAAATATCTATGTTTGATTAGAGCAACGATCAATAATCATACATAAATTCATACCGCGCACTGCTACTGCATTGTGGGAAGTACGTATGGGAAAAACGTGTCCTCTGCTCTAAGAATCACATCCACAATATTCCAATGGCCCTAGGCGAACAGCAATGTTGTGGCTACTGTACAATGGGTTGCATACTGCAATTCTTGTTCTAATCTTTCTTCTTTGCCTCATCTAGTTACCCTTGCAGGACGAGTCGGAGGACCTGCCCTTGAGACCCACTCCCAGCTGGACATTGCTGCTTGGCTGTACCTCCAGAAAAGAGAGGCAATTGTGGTGGACTACTGCCAGCTGGTGGTGCTTGAGGAGGAGCAGGAGGCAGCTGCTGCTGCCTCAGGCCACCAGCCGGCGGGACATCGGCAACTACATTGTCGCCACCTCAGGCAACTGAGATCCCAAGCCACCCCCAACCACCACCACCATCGACTCAACCATCCTCAACAAGTTCATGAAGGAACTGAACGAGTTAAGGTGTGGCCAGTAGGAACTGGTGTGCCAGGTGAAGGCTATGAAGGCTTATGTTTTATGAGGGGTGGGACTTGGTATGGGAGGAGAGGTTGCAAAGGACAGTTGGGATCTGTGTTTTGGGGTATGTTGGGATCAGGTGAGGGGGTGAGCCTGTTGTGGGAGGAGAAGGTGGAAAGGACAGTTGGGGACAAGGTGTTTTTGGGGTATGGTGGGTTTGGATGAGGGGGTGGGCCTGTTGTTGCGGAGAGGGTGGGCCTGTTGTGTGGGAAAGGGTGGAACTGTTGAAGTGGGAGAAGGTGGGACTTTTATACATTTTAATTTTGCTTAATTGAATGAAATTTCTTTTATTATGAGTGTTTGTCTTTCCAGTAGTTAGAGTAGCCTCACACACAGTTAAAGAGGAAGGGCTACCAACACAGTAGCAACAGAGACTGTTCTTCTCTGCACCTGTCCTATCGCAATCCAATTGTCCCCACTGTGTCCATCACCTTCCTCTTTCAAGCTTTTAATATTTTCCTACCCAATCTCTCTTTCCATATATTGTTAACTACTCTACTTACCTTACCTCATCCAGTCCAGACCTCCCCCTCACAAACAGTGTTGTACAACAGAATGTGGGTGACCTGACCATTCACAACTTTCCCACCCCGGCTTGATGAGGCTGAGCATAACCCACCCTCTCAGTAATAACTACTGCTGCTCTCCTTGATCTCTGTAACTAGTGCCCGATAATTGGACCAGTCAACATAAAGCAAAAACAACAATTTCTCCTTCCCGAGAGATTCTTCCCTTACCTGAGTAGGTAAAGTGATGTCTGCTATCTCTCCTATAATCGGTCCATACTTTAATGCAGAGTTTTCCAAAGGGCCTTCTTTATGCTAGTGGCATTGGACCAATGGCGCTAACAGAGATAACATCACAAGGATTGCAATAGGACATTGTAAATGAACATGGTGAGGTTAATTAGTACATCACAGCCACCAACTAGACTGAAAGAAAACAGAATGAGTGGAAATTCCAAAACTCAGACTACCATAATACAACATCCTTTAGCAACATAGTGTTGAGTTACTTATTAATATAAGCATTATTTATGAACCCCCTCAAGTCTCAGGAGGAGTCAGGTAGACTCACTAAAAGTTTACTTCAGTAGAATACATATACATAGGGTGTAGATTGGCGTAAATTATGGAAAAGTGCACACTACCTATTCTTGGACATACATTGCTGTAATTAGGTCTCCACACTATGATGTCCTTTTATGCCTGGGTGGGAGGGGAGGGTGTGGGCAAATATTAATTTTGGTACTACCACTTCCTGTAAGAGTTGATGTTGCTTTAACCACATCTGCCCCACCAAGTGTGAGATCTGTTGAAGGTAGAAATTAACACACAACTCAACTGATCATACAACCTGAAGAAAGAGGTTGAGGGGTGTATGAATGGATGGTAGAGGAAATTAGAGAAAGGTGAGATTGACAAACACAACAGTTATCAAGTCGACGAGCCCATCACATCTATTGTGGAAGGAAGACGACAGTTCAGTTGCCAAATGCAAAACAGTCCTGAGGCCCCAAACTCCTAACTATTCTAATCAATTTGTTACCCATGGCTTGAAAATACAAAATATGGGGGACCTAAACAGTTCGTAAAATAGTTGTAATTAGTTTGAAAAGAAAAATGAAACTGTATACAAATGGATGGTGCATCTGCATCCTTCTGGCATTGTCCGTCTTCGATGCAGGGCTGAACTAAAAGCTGGAACACTATGGAGCAATTTTCTTACAGACGAGATGGCCTATGCAAAAAGTAAATGTCAACATTGGAGAGTTAAGGTAAGAATGATGGTGTCTGAGGAGCAAGAGGGCATAGGCTGGTAGATCAGTGTGTGCTTTTAACTAAGACATAAGAAGAGCTAATCTCGTACCATCAATCACAGACAACTAGTTTCATCTAGCTGACTTATCACTTTATCAATAACATTTTTCTGTGTGCAGTAAAGCAGGCCACAAGTCCATCATTTAATTAGAGTTTGCAATTTGAGTCACTACTCTGAATTCTCCTAACCAACACACCTCTGAAGTCCACAGGGGGAGACTCCTTTAAGTCTCCTTGTTTCCCTTTGAAGCAGATTCTAGGCATTGTTCTTCTTCTGGTTGTCTTCAGCAGTTTTTTAATGTATTTCAGCTGAAAGAGATAAGCCTGTAGTGTTGATTAGAAACTTAAAAGAATTTGTAGATTAATAATTTTTAGTTTAGTCCTGGTACATAAACTGAATGGTCTCAGAAGAACGAGAGAAGATGGGCTTAAGTTAACAAAAGGAAAATGAAAGCACATACATCCCTTTTTGTGAAAAGCAAGCAATGATGCAGAATGATCCTTCAAACAATATTATCAAGTGTAGCTTACCAGTTCCATCCATAACAACATGGTGAATCTTTTATTTGGTAATACTCAATAGTGCAAGTAAGTTAAAGGTACCTGTTCCATGTGTGTGGTGTCCCTATGTGTCTGCCTTCTCCATGGAAGTGATACACATATAGAACAGTTTCAGTTATTACAATCTTCACAGGCAGTTCAGCAAGGGAATGAAAAAAAATCTTTAGGAAACAGAGGCTTTCTGTTTCAGCAGACTGCCATAATTTGCTAATTTCGAAGTCAACGGTTGAACGGAAGGTTAAATCAGTCTTTCTCAGCTGTCATCACTAAGCCAGCCCGGGCCAAATAATTGCTATATCCTACTTGATTGACTATCTGTGCCATGCACACTAGACAATTGTAGTTAAGTTTATTATTTACAATATGATGTCTGTGTAAGTAAGCCAGACATCATTTATATATCTATACACATTTTTAAGCAGTCCTCCTACTTAACTTCTGATGTATTAGTCTGGAAAGTAGATTTCGTCTTCAAACTCTGAGGGGTCATCAATAGAATAATCACTAAACAAAATTGAGATGCCAGACCAATTACCCGACGTCCTCCTCTGTTGTTTCATTAGCGCTATAATCATTTGGAATTAAGTGTTTCTTCATTTTAACCATCACAAATCTGTTCACATTTTGAGGCAAGAAACTGGTCCTTCTGACTGTGATACCTGTGCCCACTGTACCAAAAACATGTTCCCAAGAAACACTGACTACTGGACTTTCAGGATACTTTATTGCAAGCCTACTGAGCTCTGGCCATTGTGCCCTATTGCAATGCCAATAGATCAAAGGGGTTTGTTCCAAGTACACCTCCGTTGGGTCATCCAGATAGTCTTGCACCATCTTCTGAATTGTCATTGGTATTGCCGCTTGCTGTGCCTGCACCTCTGCACTTGTCTAAAGTTCTGCTAAATAAAACCAACCCATTGCAGACGTTGGCTGTGAACTTGTTGCTGCAGGTTTTGGAGTAGCTGACAATGGTGCCAACTGCTGCTGCAGAGACTGCGAGCCAACAGCATCTCCCTGTGTGGAAGTTGATGGCTGCACTTCAGAACTTCAGCCCTGGCCTCGAATTTGCTGTTGTTCTTCTTCTAGATCAGTGGCTTTGCTGATGATCCAAGTCTTGTAAGTCATGGTATCCTGGCTGATGAGGGCAGAAAGCCCGAGACCGGTCCTAGGATGCTTGATTCCGGTCCAGGGAAGACATGGCTTGGCAGTTCGGTCTGGACTGTTCCCATGAGGCACAGGGTCAAGACTGATTTGCATATGGCTATGTCTGAACTGGGGTGGCGTGGTGAAGCAAAATAACGATGGATTAAACCCAGATCTGTGACTGGGGGTGAATGTTTGCCAATGTGCAGCATTCCGTCCATCATCTTGTGTGTTTTGCATTTCGCCCTAAGTGGGAAGGGTATGCCCAGACGTGGGTCCCGTGCTCACTACGCCACTGGAGTCATGCTATCCTGGCTGATGAGGGCTGAAAGCCCGAAACCGGTCCTAGGATGCTTGATTCCGGTCCAGGGAAGACATGGCTTGGCAGTTCGGTCTGGACTGTTCCCATGAGGCACAGGGTCAAGACTGATTTGCATATGGCTATGTCTGAACTGGGGTGGCGTGGTGAAGCAAAATAACGATGGATTAAACCCAGATCTGTGACTGGGGGTGAATGTTTGCCAATGTGCAGCATTCCGTCCATCATCTTGTGTGTTTTGCATTTCGCCCCTAAGTGGGAAGGGTATGCCCAGACGTGGGTCCCGTGCTCACTACGCCACTGGAGTCATGCTATCCTGGCTGATGAGGGCTGAAAGCCCGAAACCGGTCCTAGGATGCTTGATTCCGGTCCAGGGAAGACATGGCTTGGCAGTTCGGTCTGGACTGTTCCCATGAGGCACAGGGTCAAGACTGATTTGCATATGGCTATGTCTGAACTGGGGTGGCATGGTGAAGCAAAATAACGATGGATTAAACCCAGATCTGTGACTGGGGGTGAATGTTTGCCAATGTGCAGCATTCCGTCCATCATCTTGTGTGTTTTGCATTTCGCCCCTAAGTGGGAAGGGTATGCCCAGACGTGGGTCCCGTGCTCACTACGCCACTGGAGTCATGCTATCCTGGCTGATGAGGGCTGAAAGCCCGAAACCGGTCCTAGGATGCTTGATTCCGGTCCAGGGAAGACATGGCTTGGCAGTTCGGTCTGGACTGTTCCCATGAGGCACAGGGTCAAGACTGATTTGCATATGGCTATGTCTGAACTGGGGTGGCGTGGTGAAGCAAAATAACGATGGATTAAACCCAGATCTGTGACTGGGGGTGAATGTTTGCCAATGTGCAGCATTCCGTCCATCATCTTGTGTGTTTTGCATTTCGCCCTAAGTGGGAAGGGTATGCCCAGACGTGGGTCCCGTGCTCACTACGCCACTGGACTCATGCTATCCTGGCTGATGAGGGCTGAAAGCCCGAAACCGGTCCTAGGATGCTTGATTCCGGTCCAGGGAAGACATGGCTTGGCAGTTCGGTCTGGACTGTTCCCATGAGGCACAGGGTCAAGACTGATTTGCATATGGCTATGTCTGAACTGGGGTGGCGTGGTGAAGCAAAATAACGATGGATTAAACCCAGATCTGTGACTGGGGGTGAATGTTTGCCAATGTGCAGCATTCCGTCCATCATCTTGTGTCTTTTGCATTTCGCCCTAAGTGGGAAGGGTATGCCCAGACGTGGGTCCCGTGCTCACTACGCCACTGGAGTCATGCTATCCTGGCTGATGAGGGCTGAAAGCCCGAAACCGGTCCTAGGATGCTTGATTCCGGTCCAGGGAAGACATGGCTTGGCAGTTCGGTCTGGACTGTTCCCATGAGGCACAGGGTCAAGACTGATTTGCATATGGCTATGTCTGAACTGGGGTGGCGTGGTGAAGCAAAATAACGATGGATTAAACCCAGATCTGTGACTGGGGGTGAATGTTTGCCAATGTGCAGCATTCCGTCCATCATCTTGTGTGTTTTGCATTTCGCCCTAAGTGGGAAGGGTATGCCCAGACGTGGGTCCCGTGCTCACTACGCCACTGGAGTCATGCTATCCTGGCTGATGAGGGCTGAAAGCCCGAAACCGGTCCTAGGATGCTTGATTCCGGTCCAGGGAAGACATGGCTTGGCAGTTCGGTCTGGACTGTTCCCATGAGGCACAGGGTCAAGACTGATTTGCATATGGCTATGTCTGAACTGGGGTGGCGTGGTGAAGCAAAATAACGATGGATTAAACCCAGATCTGTGACTGGGGGTGAATGTTTGCCAATGTGCAGCATTCCGTCCATCATCTTGTGTGTTTTGTAAACTAAGCCATCCATTTCAGTGAAAGAACGAAAGTGACTAGTGCTTTTTTGTGTTGTGGATCTAGTATTATGGCACAGATGTAGACATCTTCATCATCTTTATGCGCCTTTATAAAAAAAATGCATAAAAGTACAAACATTAAAAACTGACACATTGCATGGTGTAAGGCATAATAATAAAATACTGGAAAGTTGATTGATTGTTAAAAACCGGACTACTAGTAGCCTATACAGACATGCAGAGACAATAACAAGTTTTTTTAAACTATCAGACTTCACATAAAATTACCCCCCTTGCAGTAGACATCGTCCTTATCTTTAAAACTGCATATAAAAAACTCACTGTCATGAAATAAACATACGTAGTTTCCAGCCTGTTAATTACTGTGAGACCTTCGGAATATGAGTATAGACTCAGCTTTCTTAGCATTGGAATTATAAATGTTTTCCTCTCCATTTTATAGAGTGGACAGAGAAATGAAATATGGGAAACTGATTGAGTGGATCGGTCATCACAGGGACATAGGGACAATTGATTTAGAGAGTATACTTGGGACGGGTAACCAACCATTAGTGGGAAGATGTTCAATCTCATCCTAGTTAGTAGAAAACGATGCATATTATTAGAGAAAAAGTAGAGATAGGAGTCATGTCCCAGGGCCACCAAGGGCAAAGCATGATATGTTACGACCGTTGATTTAAATTGGTTTTGTTGCCATCTGTCTTGTTCACATTTACTCTTAAAAACTTCTCTTAGCTTCGATTTGCAAAATGACAGACAGTTAGAAGGTGTGTCATACAAAAATACTGAGCCCAGGTCGGAAAAGGTCCTCTTAACATATGCTAGCCAAGGGATACTGGAAGCACAATCTAGAGTAACTATGGGGCATATTATCAACGGCCAGCGATAATTATCGCTGGCCGTGATTAGCGACGTATTCCCTAACGCAGGCTATCTCTGGAATTTATCGCCCTGGTAGCGCGTTATTAACAACTCGCTTCTCCAGGGCGATAAAAATTACAGAGATAGCGAGGTTATCGCCGTTTTGCAGGGAACATCGCTGGTTTTCAAGCGATGTTCCCTGCAAAACGGCGATAACCTTGCTGATACGACCCTGTGGTCGTATCAGCAGAATCCACCCCCTATGTTAGGGATGGCTAAGTCAGGATTTTAGCAGACGTTAGATTTTGGCGAAAACGGCCGTTTTCGCCGAAATCTAACCTCTGCTAAAATCATGTGGGCTACCTTGTAAATATCGCGATGTGAACATCAGCGATATTTGCAACGTAGTCCATCCAGGGTACGCCCACTTTGCATCTCATTAGAGATGCAAAGATGGGCGTTGGGGGAAAGGGCGATAATGCAAGGATTCACGCGATAGCGTGACCTTGCTGATTAGGCGATAAAATTATCGCCGCTTTTCTTCCGAAAACGGACGCAAAAGCGGCGATAATTGTTTATTGCCTCGTTGCTAATATGCCCCTATATACCTTAGCACCGTTTGATTTAGTTTAACAGAATTCCTTTTCCAAATTGTTAACCATAGCAAAAGGGGAGCCAGTTTAATAGTGTCAGTTATGAATGGGAGACCAATTTCTTTATGAGCAATATAAAGCTCGGGCAGGCAGGAGGAATTGACAATCATTTTTTTATAAATTTATCTTCCACTGCCTGCAAGGACTTGTGCTGTGTCCCAAATTTCCCCACCACAGGAGGCAAAGGTTACTGATTTTGCCAGATACATTTCCACCAGTTCTGTACATGATTTATTTCCTATATTAGAAGCAAATGTCCACAATGCTGCTAGACTCCTTTTCATCACATTTGTCTTAATTTCCACCATAGCAGACCAATCACATTTAGAATAAAAAAATATACCTAAATACATAAAGTTCTCAACTTGTTCCAGAGTTCTTCCATCTGATTGTAAAGGTATTAATTTTTTCTTTCCTGTGCCAGCTGTCATGACATATGTCTTTGATTTATTTACAAACGGGCCCAATTCTGCCATGTAATCCGAATATATACCAATAGAGTGTTGTAAGGCCAAGGGTGTTCTAGCATAAGAACTGCATCATCTACAGAAAGCAGAACGGGCAGACGTAAACCACCTACCGCTGGAGCGTCTCTACATTTCGCACTCAAAACATTATTACATTTATTGGTATATATCGAGAAGAGGAAAGAAGCAAGAACACATCCCTGATGCACCCTCTTTTCAATTCAAAACGACTTTGTGCATTCACCCTGTTTCGCGTACCTACTTACAGCCCCTGCCTCTCTATAGAGCTCTCTAATGAAATTAATTATGGAGTTGTCCACACCCATCGACTCCATGATAGCCCATAATTTATTGTGGCTCACGCAGTCAAAGGCTGCAGACAAGTCCATGAAAGCCAAATAAATCTGGCCCTTTTTGGCATGGACATATTTAGCTACGATCAGAGCGGAGTCTAAGCATTGGTCTACCGTACCCCTTCCCTTTCTGAATCCATATTGGATTTCAGCCAAAACATTATTTTCAAGAGCCCAATCCTCTAACCTATTTAGTAGCAATCTCCCCGTTAGCTTAGCTATACTATCCAGTAGGGAGATTGGACTATAGTTTGCTGGATTCGATGGGTCTCCTTTCTTATAGATTGGGATAATCAGTGATTGTTTCCATGATGATAGGGGGCCCACTTTAGCTGCAGAATTGAATACAACGGTCAGGAGAGGGGCCCACAGGGATTTATTTCGAGGAAAATATCGAACGGGACACCGTCCAGTCCAGCTGCTTTCAAAGCGGGAGATTGCGAAATAGCAAGCTCAATTTCCTCAAAGGAAAATTCCAGCATCTGGGGGGGTGAGGGGGGGAAGAGGATGGGAGAGCTCATTAACAGTTTCATTCCTATCCTTCTGGACGTGAAAATTATTCTGGAAGTAGATTAACCAGGTGTATTCATCTATATGAAGATCAAGGGAAGGGCCACCCTCCCCCTGCAAAAAGGGGGCATTAACCACTTTCGAGAAAGCCTTACTATCTTTGCTCTTTGATGTATGACGCAAATTCTCTCATGCTACCTCCCTTAGCTGCGTCTTTCGCACCTCCCTTACCAGCTATATTCGGCTCTTAATGTTCTTATTAGGACTTGATTTCTAGGGTGCATTTTAAGGGCAGATCGAAGTTTTCTAGATGCCTTACAACAGTTTTCCTCAAACCAAGTGGTAGACCGAGAGGTATTTTGAGAAGCTGGTCGAGCAAGGTGTGTTCTGACAGATGTTAAAATGTTGCTAAATTCTGCTACAGCTTGGTGACTACTAGTTTGGGGGTCTAAGCAGGCTAAGATCTCATGTAATGTTTCCGTTACATTCGGTAGGAAAGCATTAGAATTGATTTTCTCCCAATTTAAAGTAAAACCATTTTTTTCTAGAAAGGAGCAGTTTTGGGGCAAAAGGAGGGCTTGATTTAATAAATTGTGGCCATAAAAGAGTAAAAAGTAGGAAAGCATGATCACTAAACTCAGTCATCTGGACCTGTGGGTTCTTGATGCAACTCTTAATGTTTACAGAGATAATAATAAAATCAATTGTAGAAATAGTCCCTGATCGTTGTAGTCTTTGGAGGACAAAATCTATTTTTGCAGCATTTCATTAGTGTTTAAGTGAAGGATTAAACAGTCCACCAAAGAACCTGCTTCTCCATTGACACTGGTGAACGTGTGTTCCACCTTTTTCAACTGCTCCTGTAGAAGATGCAACAATGGCATTGCTTGGCTCATAGTACTATCATCTTTTCTGACTTCCCGTGTCCGAAGCTTGAAAGGAAGTAGCATTTGTATCATGCACTCCAGTAGCCCCCATTTGTCCACCTTGGTTGTAATGGCTTTGGAAGTTGCATCATCACTCACATAATCGTAGACAGATTTCTCCTGCTCAAACAGGCTTTCAAAAATGTAGTAGGTTGAGTTCCAATGTGTTGGCACCTACTGTAAAAGGCTTTTATAGGTAGTTTATTAGCCCACTGAAAAATCCTCAACTGCTTGAGGGCTTTGAATGAATGACTGAAATTAGTGCATATGCTTTGGCAGGCAACCAGTAGGCCAGTATATTGCTGACTATATCTTCTTTTTTGAGAAAGTGTTGCAGTATTAAATCGATGCAATGTGCCAAACACAGGACATATTCACTGTCAGCCTAGGCATTCACCACTTTACTTCCATTGTCAGTGGCAAAAAATCCAGTTGTGAGTCCTCTGGGTTTAAGCCATTCGTACACATTGGCATTAAACACTTCCAAGATGTTGGTAGCATTATGCGATTTCTCCATGATGAATATCGCAACTGCTGAATGCTGCCGAATGCCATGAAAAGCATACTTCGCAGTGAGATCAGCAGCTAGTCTTTGCCTAACTCCCTGGAAAGAGACTAGGGGTGTGTGATGAATTCTGCTCCGCCGGCGGAGTTTTGCCCACTCCGTGCTCTGTGCAGAGCATGGAGTTCCGCAAAACTCCGCGAAGCGGTGCAGGTTTTTTCTCTCACTCAGCTCGCCAATGTTAAGCTGGCAAGAAAAATCATATGCTAGCCTCCTCCCTGTGAGATTTCTCAATGTGTGCGGTCACGACAGGTCGCTACCGCTCGCGTTGAGAAGCCTGCCGCTCATGTTGAGTAAGCTGCCGCTCGAGTAGATCATCTACTCGAGTGGCAGAAAGAAGCAGTCCCTTCTTGCGTGGCATGTGGTGCAGTATGCACCAGTTTTACAGTGCAGGACAAACTCTGGGCACAAAAAATCAGCGCCAGCAGCACGACTTACCACACTTCGTCGCTCGCGGAACTCCGTGGAGTATGGCAGAGTTTTTTTAGCACTTCGCAGAGTTCCTCATAGCAGAACTCCACAAACTCTTCCCAGGCCTAAAAGAGACCCAATATGTAGTGATGCAGTTGTCATCTGTTGCTTAACAACTGGTCGGCAGGCCCGTCCTGAGGTGGAGACTGAACAGCACTCTGCTTCATAGCGCTGCCAACCAACTGCAGGACTTCATGATGTAGCGCTGGCAGAGCCACTCTGGCAAAATACCTTTTGCTGGGAACCTCCCATTTTGGATAGAGAGCCTCCACAAATTCTAGAAAGCCCACTTCTTCCACAAAAGAAAAAGGGAGGAGGTCAAGTGATAACATTTTAGCCAGTGTCCCATGGTTGATACAGGCTTTTTGGTAGTTCCGATGGTACAGCCCCTCCTTGGTAAACATTGTCTTAGTAGTGGGCTGTTTTCTTGAGTTACTACTGCCATGAGCAGCAGATAGGCTCCATGAGCACTTTGTGGTGGCATTTGCTGTATCCTGCTGCGCCTTGTGCCATGCAGAGGTGGCTGCAAGTGAGGATTGTACACTATGGGGAGGTTTTGAGAGCTGCTTTGTGTGATGCTTTGCATGATGCTGCTGCGGCCATCCTCTTCTTCCTCCTCCTCCTGACCACTTTCTTCCATCACTTCAGTTGCTGGTTCTTGCTCACCACCAGCCGCTATGCTTTTAAGGTGCTCTTCCCACATGATTGTATGTTGCTTTTTCAAATGGGACACTTGGCCTCAGGTACTGTACTGCCCACCTAGGCTTACCACGCCAAGCTTTCTTGTGGCAAACGGATCATATTGCAAAGTTATCCTCAGGTGGGTTAAGCATAAAGAAGTCCCAAACTGGGGAGGAGAGCATTCTTATTGTGCCCAAGCCTGAGGAACTGCAAGTAAAGCTAGGTTTCTGTTGTATTGCTGCTGTAGGGGTAATGGTGATTTCTGGGTCATGCAAATATGGGAGCCAACAGTGTTGCTAGAACCACATGAATCTGAGCAAGTTGAATAAAGGTGATCTATATGCCCTCTGTGCCACTCTCCACACTGATGATCACTGGTTCGCCATCATCACCACCCCCTTCTTCACTTGCAAATCTTTGAGGAAGCTTTCTTTTCCCCGGTCACTCAGACTCAGCCGGGGTCCAAGCCATGTCCAGATCATCGGAAGGGGCCTTAGAGAAGATGGGGGAGTACTCTTTCTTCTCCTTGCTGGAGATCGTGAAGCTGATGGGAAAAGAACAGTCTTCTCAACAACATCTTGCTCAACAAGAACCTCAAACTCCTGTTCTGCTACTACGTCCAGAAGATCTGTTGCTGAATGCAGCTTCTGTTGTCTATGTTCCTGAGATTATTAAGTTTGAGGCTGAGACAATTCAAGTTCAGATTCATTGCTCTCCATAACTGCAGTCACTTCAACGCTGAGAGACATGGCCTTAGGTTTGTTGGCAGTGGTGCTGTTGATGCAGGAATCTCAGCCTCTTTCTGCCTAGAAGAGGCTGCAGCAGGTATGTCACGATTTCTGAATAAGGATGAGGGCTTAATGCCAGTGGTGTCACTGGAAACTTGCTTCTTCTCATGTCCACTGGCCACTTTCTTGGCAGGAACTTCTTTCTTTGGGGCTATCTTCTTAGCACTGCCAGGTAGCACAGTGGAGGACTCCAGTGTCACTGTCAGCTCATTCCTCCAGGAACTTCAGTGTATGAAGTCTTCTGCAGCACCTGAAAGCAAAGCAACAAAAAAACCAGTGAAACCTGAGCCATAAGAATAGTGTAGGCAATGTAACACAACTGAAGTCATCATCATCCCAAATGACAAAAAACAGTAGTGTACCAAGTAACATCCATGAACTATTTTTTTACATGACAACATTACACACTATAGGTAGTTTTTATCCCTCCAGAGCCATGGAGGCAAGAGGGACACTATAGGAAGCAGGAGATGCAGTCAAAAAATACATTAAATAATTGCTGGTAAGTGACCCACCAGACCATGGGGCCTAAGGGAATGCTATTTGAGGAAGAGGCAGGCAGGCAAAAATAAAAAAACAATACATTTAATAATTGCTGGTGACCCGCCAGGCCCTTGGGCCCATGGTAACTATGCGGAAGGCTGCGAAGGAAGGAATAAATAAAGAAATACATTAAATTACTGCTGGTGACCCATTAGGCCCTAGGGCCCATGGGGACTCTATGGGAGGCAGGCAAAAGAACTGAAAAAAATTAAAAGACCAACAACACACTGTACTACAATCAGCCACAAGCACCAATAAATATATCAGAAAAAGAAAGAAAATGAACAAAAAGTTCATCGGTCTCTTCTATCAATATCCCTAGGAAATTGCTTTTAAAAGTGGAATAAAGGGATTGAAGCACACACTCACTACACAAAATGATGGAAGCTACCTCATCCACCACATGGCCACTCAAGAAGCCGGCATGGAGGAAAATGACAAAATGGCTACCAAACACATACACACTAACTGCCTTTACAAAATGTTGGTCGCTGCATGGCAAGCAAAGAAGGAGGCATAGAGAACAAAGATAAAATGGCCACCATGACCACAGACACTGGCTCCACAAAATGGCCACCTCTGCATGGTCAGCAAAGGAAGGGCATGGAAAACAAAGAGCACATGACAGCCTATGCCAAACACACACACTGGCTACACAAGATAGCCACCACCTCATGGCCAGCAAAGAAAGGACATGGAGAACAAAAAGCACATGGCAGCCTATGGCATTGCCAAACATTCACCCTAGCAAAAAAAAAATCAAACACATACAGCAAATAGTTGCTGGTGCCTCATCATGGCCCATGTGGACTCTTTTGTATGCAGGCAAAAATAAAACAAATGCATTAAATAAATGCTTGTGACCCACCAGGCCCTAGAGCCCATGTGGATTCTATGTGAGGCAGGCAAAAAAAATCTGAAAATATTTTAAAAAAACAACAACACACTGTACTACAATCAGCCACTAACACACAAATATATCAGAGAAAAAAATGAACAAAAATGTCATAGGCCTCTTCTATCAAAGGTCCTAGTAAATGGCTTGTAAAAGAGGAATAAAGGGATAGAAGCACACACTGGCTGCACAAAATACTGGAAGCTGCCTCATCCACCACATGGCCATTGAAGAAGAAGGAATGGAGGTCAAAGACAAAATGCCACATAACACACACACTAACTGGCTCCACAAAATGGTGCTTGCCGCATGGCTAGCAGAGAAGGAGGCATGAAGAACAAAGAAAAATAGCTGTTGCGATGACTCACTGGCTACAAAAAAAATGGCCCCCGCCACATGGCTAGCAAAGAAAGGGCATGGAGAGCAAAGAACACATGGCAGCCTTGGGCAAACACATACACACTGGCTACACAAAATGTCCCCTGCTTCATAGCCACCAAAGAAAGGGTAAGGAGAACAAAAAATACATGGCAGCCTATGGCAAACACACACTGCTACACAAAATGGCCAGTGTCGCATGGCCAGCAAAGAAAGGGCCTGAAGAAAAAAGGAGACAGTTGCCCTGTCTTAAGTGGTGCACCTTCTTTCATGAAAAAAATCATGTACCATTGTAGGTAAAAAAACATACTTTTTACATTTAATCCACAGCCATCCACAATCCCCCGAAAGTTTTTCAAAAGCATTACCACGCCAGCAGTGAGAATGTGAAACATAACATACATCAGAAATAAACCCAAGGCCTAGTGCACAGCAGGGTAATACCCCAACACTAAAACAACATTGCAGTAAAATAGTAAACAAATCAGTATAAAAGTGTTTAAAAACCAACGCAATAAAAAGGAGAAAATTATATTTAATTTAAAACTAGGTCTCAACCATAAAAAAGTGCAAACATTTCTATTTCACCTTAACAAAAAGTTAATCCCACAACGTCCCCCTTACTTCAACCCAAACTCCAGGCCACCCACCAACAAAGATACAATTTTTTATTTTTTTTAAAGGAACAAACAAATACTGGTACATACCTCTTTCAAACAACAAACTTTTTTACAAGGTGCTGCATTGAACTTGATTTTTCCCAAAAAGTTAAGATTCCAATGCAGCAGGGATTCAGACAAAGCCAGCGTGAGATGCTTTCCCTCAAAAATCCAAATCAAATTTAACCAAGGTCTAGACAGCGCAGAGGGAGGAGTCTTCAGGAGAGGTAGTAATACTGTATGAACAGTAGCCATCCAATCTCCATAGCACTTTTATCCTTATTAAAAAATATATATATAATAGCATTTTGTGCTGAAAAAATGCCCAAACAGTTAATTCGGGCAAATTTTCAACTCAAAAATACATTTTGAGTTGATTTGCCAGCTGCTCGAGTAGAAAATCTACTCAAAATGCTGAATTAAAGTACTGCTGCTTGCATTTTTTTAAACGACCGCTGAATGTTCGCAATTTCCAAAGAATTCCAGCTTTCGCACTCTTGCATTATTTCAGTGCATCTCACAGTCTGGGCAGGTTAGATCTTCCCCTAATGGGAGAATAGGTTATGCGACGTGGCATCATGGGGTTACAATGGGTAATTCCGCATCACAAGAGTAACGTGGAATTACCAAATTACTCCAATTGCACCAGAGTAATTACAATTATGCACAGGCCTATGGAAAATACACCAACATGATGGCTTTTCCACCACTGTAAGACTATTGAGGGTGGAAAAGAGAGACTATAGCGGTCGGCTATGCAACAATTGCGAAAGCCTACAAACCTGTTAACCACCCCAGAAACATTTGTAATGTTTCTTTCAAAAAATCCTTGTGTAACTGTTTCTAGCGTGGGAAAGGTAAGGGATAGCCCGATAATACATATGGTGTTGAAGAAGGGTTTCTTCACAGTATAAACAAGTGTCTGTTTGGAGAAAAAAATGTAAAGGTACAAAATGCACATTTCTGGCCATACTTAATCACGAAAATTGTTTGCCTAGTAGATAATCCGCCTAATGTAATTTAGAGAAGAATTGGTGCTCCTGAATTCCACAGCTGTGGTAGATTTCCAGGAGTGTGCCCGGCGATTGCTGTGAATCATTTGAAAGTCAGAAATCTACTCTACATGTAGGAAGAAACCTGCGAGGGTAGATTAACGAATGCTGTAAAATGGCCTGGAGAATTGGGCGCTTGAACACCTCACATGGCTTAATTTCACATTAAACAAAGGCAATATTTACCTTTCCATGGCTGAACTCATCAACTGCTGGAAAACTTGAGTGTGACTTTGAAACTGGTAAAATAATGTAGAGACTACCCCCTATGTGTGCATACTGTAAAAAAAAAAAAGCCCTGCTAATGAACGCAGTAATGTCAATAAGTGAAAGCTGGGACAACTACTGTTCCTAAGAAAAGAAAATATGCTGAACGTACTGATACTCTTGATAAAATGTATTTACAATTTACAAATGAGTCTCACTTCTTGTCATCTACGGCCATACATTTCAGAAATGAGAATTACTGTGATTCATAAAGGAAATTACATTCGAGATTTAGGCACATTTAAAATTCAATTGTAAAATTAATAAAATACTCTGGATGCTTTGCACAAGCCTAGGGCAGTTCGTAAATTAAATTGTATTTCTAATTACTAATTGTAGTCATTTAAATTAGAGCTTGAAAGCATAATCAATATGTACATGGCATGAATGTGCAGCGGAATTTCAAAGATTATTTTTCATATGGATGGAAATTATTTGTGAATATTAAACACTTACATATAACATCTAATTTGTACTTCTAACTATACACGTCCCCGACCCTGCATGGTGCAGTTACACAACCACCATTTTGTTCCCTTTGTCCTGAAGTTCCCTTGCAATTGTTTTCTTATTTTGGGATAGATTGTTTCGCCACTAAAATACCAGCATTTGTAAAGCGCACAGCTACCCCCACCACCCCACCCGAGAGGTGTCCCTGCGCTGGGGACCCTCGGGAAGATTAAGCGAGCTATTGCCCAGAGTCACATAGTGCTGGGCTAACCTACTGCCGGCATCGGGGATCGAACCGTGAACCCCGTGGTCCGAAGTCAGGCACCCTGGCCGCTGCGCCACACCTCTTCCACACCCAAAGACCCCTCAAACTGCAGCCCTGCTAGTCCTCATGACACCTCTTGTAGTACCCTGAGAATGAGTCTTAATTGGTGCCCCCACCCTCTAGTCTCAAGGTGGAAGGTCTTTTTGGCCACTTTCTCCGAGGCCAGTGATTGCAATTCTTGGCTTTTGGGGTGGATCAATTGCATCCAGTGGCAATAGCTACTGTACTGTGACCCATGGTAAATGTGGCACATATGTGCTTAATTTTTTATTTAATGTGGATGTTCGTGAAAATTATGAGCTTTGTCTTTGGATATTGATTGCAAGCTTCGAAAAGTATGCAAGCCGAGGCTGCTTGTCTTCTGGGTTACACTTAGATGAGGACCAACACAATTGTACTTGTAAGAATGGTGTGCACAAAAAGGAGGGTGACTGTTGCCCACAAAGTTCGATAGGGAAAACCCATACCCCACTTCTGTTTACTGTCTTGTTTCTTTAGTGCCCATTTCCCTTCTGATGAGATTACATAAGGTTTCCACTGGAACAGACCATTGGAGATTTTACCTGCATGATGTCACTTAGGTACAATGCTCCACAAAGGATTCTTGGAGATGAGCAATGGTAGCTCCTCTGACAAACCCCTCTGAGGATGAAAACTCGGCACCAGCCCGGTTGGAGAGTATGCCAAACTTCTGAGATGCCCTGACTCGAAGTGGCTATGGGTGCCCAACTTCTAACAAAATTCACGTCAGCTTGGAAAACACCAACATTGATGCAAACCTAGCGGGCATGGCCAGCAAGATGGCCGGGTAACAGCATTCCCCCAGCTCTGGCGGGCCAACATATATCCTGTACACCTCTCGCATTCCAACCAGCAATAATTACTCAGTTCAAGCCCTTGTTGGGCTGGGCCGCCATTGGAGGTGGCTGTTGTACTGATTCAGCCCCAAGGCGACCCACACACGGGGACTCAAGCGGCGGCTGCGACCCCAGCAAAGATGGCAGCAGCCGGGTGCTCTTCCCCTAGGACCTAATCATGGTGGGTGTGCCACGGAACATGTGCTCAGGTAGCCTGAGAGCTGAAAGTGAGGGCGAGTGCCATGGGCAGCATCGACTGCTTGGATCAAGGGCCAAGCGAGGAGGGAACACAAGCTGCTGTGCATTAGAATGGAGGTGGCGGCTTGGCTGTGATACCTGCAAACATGGCAGGGGCCGGGGCTTGAGGTCATTCGTCCATCCATTGGACCTGAAAGAGGTATGGGGTAAACGAGAGCGGCGACCAGAAGGCCTGGGGGCTGCGATGAGGAAAGGCTCCGATACAGCAGCAAATACTGGGAGCTGGCCTGGAGTGTGGTAATGGTGCGTGCTGCTGTGCACCTGAGCAGAGGAATTGGCTCGGGCCCTCATCTGAAGGGGCAGCAGCCAGCTGACGAGGAGGCCTACCAACAGGAGTGAGGATCATTGGGAGGTGCTTCTCTATGCCACGGCTTTGGGGGCTGCCTGCAGTCCCATTCCGATCATTGCTCTTTCATGGGGCTGCTGTGTCAAGAGCCCCAGGGCTAGGTGGCTGTGGGGACCTGGTGACTGTCTCAGAAGCCAAGCAGCTGACCCCCCCCGAGAGGACGGGGGGCTTGCGCCCGAATGTTGTAGAGGGCTTTGTGAAGGTCATAAATTCCAGGACTGAGGCTGGCATGTGGCAGAGCTGGGGGACCTCCCTCTTACCGGCCTTGGACCTCACTGGAGACTTAGGATTTGCGAGTTGTGGTTGACCCCGACGGCAGGCATTTGAAGAATGTGTGGCAGCAGTTCACTGGCTCTGGGGATCAGAATCTAGTTGGAGTGGCCGAACTGCCTTTGGAGTTACTGTGGCAGTCCTGGTGGGCTGTGGCTATTATATGAGTCCCCTTCAGGGGTGGTCTCCGGCACTTGTGACTGTTTGATGATCCGGATTGGCTCTGGTGGTGCCACTGCAGACTGTACTATGAATGGACATTCACTCTGGGTTGCCGCTGGGCTTTGAGGTGCCTGTTAGCCCATCCTCTTCTGTTGGTATCACTTAGAGGTGGGTGTGGATGTGATCCGACTGGGATTTATCACCACTGAGCTCCATTGGCAGACATTGCATGGCCTGCTGGGGCCATGGTTACGGCGCTGGATTATGTCACCCCTGCCGCAGTGGAGTGGGGTGTACCTACTTGGGATTTGGCCCCTTATGTTACCTGGGTATGGACTTCGTCTTTGAATGGTGGTACCGGAACTTGTGCAATGGTCAATCAGATTTGCAAAGAGTCACTATCACCGTGCTCCCAAAGGAAGGTAAGTCTAGGGATCAGTGCGAGTCGAATCGCCTGATCTCGTTGCTAAACATAGAAGTCAAAATCCTAGCCACAGTTTTAGCCACCCGGGTTATCCAGGTCATTATGCCCTTAATACATAGGGATCAATCAGCTTTCATGCCCGGTAGGTCCACACGGCTTAACCTACGACATATGCACAACTGGTTGGTGACGGTACAGAATCAACAGGAGCCTCATATCTTCTTTTCCCTGGACGCTGAAAAAGGATCATATGCAGTCCATTGGCACTTCCTTTAATAAATGCGTTGCAAGTTTGGGTTTGGTCTGCACTTTTGATGGTGGGTAGCGGTGTTGGACCCGGTCGCCGCATCTAGGGTGAATGGGGTGTTATTCTCTGAATTCTCGATTGAGAGGGGGACCTGGCAGGGATTTCCCCTGTCTCTGCTCCTGTTCCCCCTACGGAGGAATCCCTTACCTGTGTGGTGAGAGCACATCCGAGTGTCCGGGGCTTCAGAATATCGGAATTGGAACAAAAAAACAAAATCAAATCCTTGGGTGTATTACAGAAGAAGAAAAAGACACTGACTATATCTCACAGTCTTAGCTGTGGGATGATCCATTTTCAGGACAAAATCCCTCACCCACCAAAGGTGGCATGCTTCATCATTTGGGATTCTCCTCTCAGAGGAAAACCTAGTTCCTCTGAGGGCTACAACCCCCTCTCTGAAAGGGAGGAGCACAGGGATGTTTTGATATCTACTCTACATAAATGTTCTAAATCCACCAAATGAGACACACTGGTGTGCATGAGGGCGCAGCGCAAACAAAAATAGAACGTGAGGGAAGTGGTTATAAAACTAGCTAACAAGGACAAAATCAGTGCTTTATTAGTATGTTCTTGCTGCCAGGATTAAAAACAGTGCACCTGCGGTATGAATTTTAAACCGCATGTGTGTGATGGAATATATTAGTCAACATGTTTCAGCCATGATAGCCTAAAAATTAGGCAAGGCTTTCGTCAGGACCTAAATGATGCTGCTGCTTAAGTGATATGTGAAATAACATACATTTGAGATAAAATACGGAACCATTGATGCTGTTGGTTCCTCTTCCTGGAAAGGTGACTGTACCTGATAGGAACAGAACCACAAGTACGTAAGATACAGTCCGTGATTTGCACCACATGAAATGAACAGAAAACAAAACAAGTAGGATCAACAGTTTCCTCTATTAACGTTAAATGCGTCTTCATGTAGTGAAAGAAACAAAGGCAAATTGAATGCATGCTTACCCGCAATTGCTGGGTAGATAGCTTCACCTCAACCTGGCAACAGCTCAGGGAAGGGGGCACCGCTCTATGGAAAGGTAATTAGGGGTGCCTGTGTCAGTAACACTGTTTACCACTCATTCAACAAAGGCTTGACCAAGAACATAAAAGAAAGAAAACCTATTCCCAATGAAACCCAAACAGTTTCAAGACTAAAAAGATGGTTCCACAGTAAACTGCACCTGAGAGTGTCAGAGTACACTGCTGGAACTGAACAGTTTTTAAGAAAAACACATAGCGTGTTCGAAAGGAGGAGATAGCGACCGGACCTTGACATATATTGGGAACACTGAAGCGATTTGATTTTTGTAGCTGTTAAAATGGGCGTTAAATCTCTGCTATACGTCCTTTATTTTACCAACAGTTACACATGAGGGTGATGGCTTGCTTTAATGTGAATATATGTAGGTTGCAATAAGCAGCATGGTTGCACATACCTTTTTCTGGTCATTTTAAGGAAGGTGAGCCACCTTTATTTTGTCGGTTTGTCAGCCTTTTCTAGCACTTTTAGCGTGAAATTATATAATCACCAGACCAAGTGGAACCCTGTGCGTTTTTCACTTCAGTGTTCCCAATATATGTCAAGGTCCGGTCGCTATCTCCTCCTTTCGAACACGCTATGTTTTTTTCTTAAAAACTGTTCAGTTCCAGCAGTGTACTCTGACACTCTCAGGTGCAGTTTTCTGTGGAACCATCTTTTTAGTCTTGAAACTGTTTGGGTTTCATTGGGAATAGGTTTTCTTTCTTTTATGTTCTTGGTCAAGCCTTTGTTGAATGAGTGGTAAACAGTGTTACTGACACAGGCACCCCTAATTACCTTTCCATAGAGCGGTGCCCCCTTCCCTGAGCTGTTGCCAGGTTGAGGTGAAGCTATCTACCCAGCAATTGCAGGTAAGCATGCATTCAATTTGCCTTTGTTTCTTGCACTACATGAAGACGCATTTAACGTTAATAGAGGAAACTGTTGATCCTACTTGTTTTGTTTTCTGTTCATTTCATGTGGTGCAAACCACGGACTGTATCTTACGTACTTGTGGTTCTGTTCCTATCAGGTACAGTCACCTTTCCAGGAAGAGGAACCAACAGCATCAATGGTTCCGTATTTGATCTCAAATTTATGTTATTTCACATATCACTTAAGCAGCAGCATCATTTAGGTCCTGACGAAAGCCTTGCCTAATTTTTAGGCTATCATGGCTGAAACATGTTGACTAATATATTCCATCACACACATGCGGTTTAAAATTCATACCGCAGGTGCACTGTTTTTAATCCTGGCAGCAAGAACATACTAATAAAGCACTGATTTTGTCCTTGTTAGCTAGTTTTATAACCACTTCCCTCACGTTCTATTTTTGTTTGCGCTGCGCCCTCACGCACACCAGTGTGTCTCATTTGGTGGATTTAGAACATCCATGTAGAGTAGATATCAAAACATCCCTGTGCTCCTCCCTCTCAGAGAGGGGTTGTAGCCCTCAGAGGAACTAGGTTTTCCTCTGAGAGGAGAATCCCAAATGATGAAGCATGCCACCTTTGGTGGGTGAGGGATTTCGTCCTGAAAGGGATCATCCCACAGCTAAGTCTGTGAGATATAGTCAGTGTCTTTTTCTTCTTCTGTAATAGACCCAAGGATTTGATTTTGTTTTTTTGTTGAATATGATTGGGGATGTAATCCTTTGCAGGTCTTAAAATGTTCCTCAGGACCCTTCTGGTAAATCTCTGTGTGTAGCAGTATCGGAATTGGAAACCATAGAGGAAAAAATATTGCTCTATGACAACAATATTCTTTTGTACATTACCAAACCAGAAATCACGATCCCGGAGCTCTTTCGGTTTTGTGGCGTCTATGGGTCCCACTCGGGATATAGGATCAATGGGGATAAGTCAGTGCTGTTCTCCCCGTGGAGTCAGGTACTTCGATACATACTACCACAGGGGCTGAAGTTGGCCCAGGATGGCTTTGAATACTTGGGGATATTTCTTTTTTTTTTGTTTAATTACTTGGGGATATTTCTAAAACCACAGAAAAAGCTTTGTTTTGCCCATAACTTAGAGATGGTAGTGTTGAATTTCCAGGCTGATGTTGCGCAATGGAGGCGGCTCCAACTTTCGCTGATGGGATGGGCTACCCTTTTTAAAATGATCACACCCCCCAGATGCTATATGTGCTTCAGAACATCTATTACCAGATCGCAAGAATAGATAGGGAAGTGGGAACCCTGATCTGGGATGGGGCCACGCTAGAATATCGCTTAGGACTCTCAAGCGGAACCCCTACAATGGCGGATCGCTCTACCCAATATTGAGGCATACTGTTCGGCAGCACACCTAATTAATATCGATGATTGGATCTTCGCTCCCCAGGATCACTCCACATTTAGGTTGGAACAGGCTATGTCGGAACCCAGATCGCACTTACACTATCTCTATGGTGGCCAAGTCGGCCAACGTCTGCCACCGGCAACTCAGATGGTGTTGGCGGCCTGGTACAGGGCAACAAAAGTGATTGACTGGGCTTGCAGGGTCACATGGGCAACACCCCTTTGGAGGGGCATGTTGCTGGATGAATTGGCTAAACTTTGGGGCTTTGGAGCCTGAAACACCATTGGAATATCTACGGTTGGTGATCTGCTGGAAGATCAGGATCTGATGTCTTTTCCATCAGTTCAAAGAGAACATAGCATACATCCAAGACAATTCCTGAAATACGACCAGTTGAAACATGCCTGGCAGGCGGAGGGGTTGGGTGAATTAGATATTTCAGAATTTGGCCCTCTGGAAGGGCAAATACTCATGGAGGCAATGGGGAAAGTAGCAATTTCCCTGACCTACAAAACGTTAATTAATAATATGTCAGATAATCTAGGTTCACTTCGAGCAAGATGGATACGAGACGTGTGGGAACTAGAAGATATTGACTGGGAGGTGGCGCTGATGCACCTGAGGGAAATGGCTATAAAATTGTGATTGCGGTTAGTACAGTTTAAAATGCTGCAAAGATATTATGATAGGCAAAAAGGCCACGGTGCTGACATGTTTAAACTGTGCTGGGGCCATTGGGTCCTATTTACATACACTTTGGACTGTCCTCTCATACAGGCCTACTGGGCGAAAATCCTTGGGGAGCTCAATGCCATATTGGACGTCACTGTTCCACTTGATCTGAAATTTGTGTTATTGGGAACCCCTAATGATGCTGATGACCTACGCTTTAAGCTCTTAATTAGTGCCTTCGGTCTGGTGGCGGATAAAAGTGACATTGCCAGACTCTTGGGAGAGCCGGAGGTTCCTACCGTTGGTGAGTGGAGGCTGGGTATGGATTTGTATATGGTGGCAGAAAAGATGACAAACTGTAGAAGGGGGTGACCCTGTAAGTTTCATAAGATATGGGGGAGAGGGATGGAGTTTTATGGACTGAATACTTTGGATAGTGGCTCTGGACCATCTCGAGTCATGAGGCTGGATAGGTATTGGTACATTTTGGGGTGGTGGGCCGCAAGTGAGGCATTGAGATTAGTTATCTGTCATGCATGGATGCTTCCATATTGTGAATTTTTAATTGGGCGTTGTTGAGTACCCCCATTGTTTTCCACCAAAATGGGCGCTTGTTGTGCTATTTTGTTGATTGTATTTTTCTTTTGCTTCGTTCAGAAAACGAAAATGAAACATATATATATATTTTTTAAAACATTGATGCAAACCTATGTGGCCCTGCTTTGGTGTTTCCACAATGTGAAGCAGAGCTCTGTCCACTTCCAAAATTGAGAACCCTGCTGAAGTTGGGCTGGCCTGCAGCTGCTGCTGCTAATAGGAAGCCTTCAACCAAACAAAGAGGCTAGACATGTGGAAACAGCATCTGGAAGCTCTCTCTTTTCTCTCACCGGAGAATAGAAGAGGGCCACATCAAAAACGAAGATGCCCTTGTGCATGTTTAAGTCAGACAGCCAGGGCTGGGCTGGCCGTAGCGGACACAGGCGTTTCCCCAGTGGGCCGCCAGGGTGGGGGCTCATTTTGGACCCCTGGGGGCCGTTTTTGCTATTGGGGGCCAGTTTTGCAATATCAACCCCCTGTAACATAAGCAGCTGCAGTGCTTTCCATGGGCATTTCCTCCCCCCCCCCCCGCGGCCAGCTGACTTAATTGACAGGGCCGGTTTGCGCTCCCAGTCGGGCCCTGGCAGACAGCTATTTACTCACCTTCATCCATGAGAGTAGTCCTCTCTTAGTATGTAGCCACTGACCCAGTGATGCTAGTACCTACAGGTTGTGGGATATGAGCATATTAAGAACCTAACAAACACTAAATGAAAACTAAGGAGGAAGCAGACATTTTTTGGCAGGGGCGTAACACAGGCCCTGCAGCCCCTGTGGGGCCCAAAACCCTTCAAGGTCAATAAATATCGGTGATAAATTAAAGATTTAAGGGGCCCTCATTGCATTCTGTGATGGGAGGGGGCATACTTTTGTGTTACGCCACAGCATCTTGGTCCCTTTATTCTTAAAACTGAAATCCAAGACACTTGGACTGATTTAAGAGCCTGAAGTTCTAAAGTATGTTGCGGTAACAAATCCTGCGATTTGCAAAATCACAGGGTTTGCAACTCAAATATGGAGGCATATTTACAACAGAATGGAGAAGCTTGGCATTAAGCAAACTTTGCTAATGCCACGCTTCTCCATTCTGAAAACGCAGGATGTGCCGTATTCACAAGAATGCGGCGCACCCATGCCTTTCCCCTAGCGCTGGCTCTGAGTTCAGTTGCCTAGCGCCAACGCAGGCACCCTTGCACCATAGTGCAAGGGTGTCTGCGTTGGAGGAGATTATTGTTTAAGTGCAGGCAGGTCTCCCTTCCTGCACATAAACAATTATTCATGGCATTTTGCATCTTCTATGTGTGCTGCTCAATGCAGCAGACATAGAAGTTTCAAAACGTCTTTTTTTTTGTTTTTGATTGTTTATGTGCAGGTAGGGTCACCTTCCTGCACATAGGCAATCAGTGGCAATTTGCTGTTTCTATGTGTGCTGCACACGGCAGCACACATGGAAACAGCAAAAACGAGGCGAAATAAAGCATTTCTCCTTGTTGCACCAGGGTAAGACCACGTTTTCCCTGCTCCTAATTTTGGCGCTGCCTCCTATTTACGCTGCTCTTGTAAATAGGGGGCAGTGTCAAAACCAATGCCACTTAACGTGGCTTAACGCTGCCTTGTAAATAAGGCACAGCCCCTATCACAGATAGGGGCTTGTAAATATGCCCCCTAATGTTTACTATGTATTAAACCCCTTGTGTGATTCAGAGAAACCTTTCCGAATTGCAAAAGAGTTTTTTGATGCATTCCAAATCGCAATTAGGAAGAGGCATAAAAATGTTGGTCCATTCTGTTAGTAATTTGCAATAAAATGTCTTAGGGCCCGATTACGATCTTGCTAGGAAAGCCCTCATTACGACTTGGATCCGGAGGGGTTTCCAAGCGAATCGCGCTGTGCGAGTGCGACCGAACGAGTACGATGCAGCCATATGCTGACGGACTTGTTTCGCTCGGACTCCCATTGAACTCAATGGGAGCCCATGTACCGACGCGTACACAGGCTCCCATAGCAAAAAAGGGGTGGGTGGGGAAAAGCGTACACCCTGTGGCGGGTACCCCATGTTGCCCGCCACACTGTGGGGACCCATGCGCACCCCTCACGACTGATTCGGAGGGCTCCGGGTGAAGGGGGCCTGCTACGGCCCCCCGAAGTCCGATTTCAACAGCCGTTTCATCTTGCTGAGATCGAGGCGATACAGCTGTCCGGATCGTGCATCGTACTCACTCGGTCGGAATCCAGCTCCATTGCGCGGCATGATTCATCTGTGAACGAGTCTGACGGACAGGATTGAGTTCCAGAAACGATTCGGTCGACGCGGACGAGATCTTCGCATCATACTTGGTCGTTCGGAGCGAGTGACGACTCGGTCTGAAACATAGGCTCCGAATCGGATTTGCACGTTCCAGTACCCGTCTGGAGGCCTTCCTGACGTGATCGTTATCAGACCCTTAGTAGTTTCTGACCCCAAGAGTGATCGCAAATGACTGAAAAGTTACCAGCACCTCCAAGGAGGTCTGCAATGGGAAACTGTGTCCATTCAACTTTTCCACCTTTTTTAATACGATTGTGAACCGCCTGCCCACTTAGAAGTCTCAACCTTTATCTCGGGGATCTTTTAGAAAGTGCTTTCACCAATGCAGCAGATACAATTTTATTAACTCTAATGCACTGTCACCAGCACTGAATACTGAGCTGGCTGCCATGTTGATGTGGTCCACAGGCATTCCGTTTTATACATAAACCCCCAATGCAGGACTCTCTATATGAAAAAGCAAACAAAAACTATGACAATGAAGCACAGAGAGTTTTCCCTTTGTGTTAAGGGGATATTCTGCCTTGTACGGATGTCCCAGAGAGGAAAATTTAGTTGTGTACACTATGCTGTAAATAGGAAAGTGCATCCGCCATTATGATTCAGCAGCCTTGTGCCCAGTGGGTATCCAGGTGAAAGGTTTCCGGCGATTGCCATATTCAGAGGTTTTCCCACATATAAATGGATGGAAGCCAAAGGTTTGGTGGAGTAAGGTATGGCAATTTATGCTGAACTCCTACTCGACCAAACCCGAAATGGTCGCCCTTGTTTTCATTTATTCTGAACTCCTGATTTATTGCGTTGGCTGTGTCAGTGGCGTATTTGAACTCCACCACAGGAATACTACTGATCCAGATGCTGATTCGACCTTGCCTTTCTATAGTCTGAATCTATGCCTATGGAGACAGGCTGCACCCTGGGAAACTAGGAGAAAAGGGGAATGGAATGAGCGACTTTTGGACCTCGGAGTACAGTGCATCTACCAGACACAGCTCATCAACACGGATGCATCAGGGCCACATGTGGGCCAAGAGACATAAGATTAACAACTGCACCTGTCTACTCAATACCACCCTGTGTTTCTTAGATCTGTCCTGCTCTCTGCATACCTCCTCATCTGTTCATCTAGCCTTGACTGTGTACCCTCTCTACGAACTTTTTCTCAATGTGTCTTTCTGAAATGTGTGCTATGGAAGATATGCACGTTATCCCTTGCAATGTGCATTACACAAACTATACATGACTCCGCCTCTATAGAATATCCCATTTTTAAGTCTCTAGGACTCAGCAATTGCTGATGATTTAATGGCTGATGTTTTTCTCATACCTAGCTGTATCCACTGTTATTGTGTTATTGTGTTACTTCACATGGACTATCTCAACTGTGCGGGTTCTATTAGTGCTCTCGTTAGGAGGCCACTGTAGGTTGCACCACACATTGCCCCTGCCATGCTGACAATGATAGTAACAACACAACAACTAACCATCACACTCTTACAAGTGTGACAATTCGGACTATTTCAAGCCCCCAAAGCTATGAGAATGGCTTGGGCGGCAGGAAAGAGTAATTTTTAATGTATATTGAGTTAATAATTAACTGTTGTTGTGGTTATTTCTAAATTAGCCAGACAGCGCCACCTTGTGGCAAACTGTCACAAGCTCTTGGTTTTGACAATCAAGGGCTGGCGCCGAGCATCGGACAACCACTGGCTCCAATTAGGCACTGGCTATGCTTTTTCTGGCTTGAACAGCTCTTTTTACCCAGTTTTCCAATTGTGTGCGCGACCAGAGCGAAATAATTCTCATTCTTCTGACTCACTGGTGCATTGCCTCTGACTGCACCTACAATAGTATTGACCGATTTCACTATGGTATGATCAGTTCAAAGGATGCGCTCTCTCTGTGGTTTGAGGTGATATATTTCAATGTCCTAAATCAGCTCTCACTGACCCACAGACTGTCCTTTGATGCCACTGGCACAGGTTGGAATTTCCAGAAGGAATACTTATTCCACGCGCTGCTCTGTGCTTGGGAAGCAGTGGGCTTTTAAAGGGCACAATTTACGTATCCAGACGCCACCTTAGATAGCTGCCATGATCCCCTAACATCAGGAGGGCTTGCGAGAGGATGTAAACATATCCTGAAAGACAGATGGGTGCCATGTTATGAAAAAGAAGACGATCTAATGCAGCAGCAGCACTATTGTAGCATGTTTGAGATAAGTGAGCTTGTAAAGAGTAATGGCTTGCAAGTTTCGATCAAGTTAATCAGGAATTGAGGGAGGACTCAATTCCCTACAGAGCACTATTTGCAATATGTCATTTATTTTGAAGATTATATATTTGAAAACACTGGGCCTGATTCACAAAGGTAAACTTTCACTTGTGTAAAGTTTACTATTTTTTTGCTATTCACAAACTCCGATTTAATAGTAAGTTTATGACTTCGGAGACTCCCCGTTCGGGGTGGAGAACTACACACATATAAAGATAGGCTTGTCCAGTGCTTAATTTGTGAAAGAAAGAGCACCAATTCCCAAAGTTCTGCACAGAAGCCCACACAACCTTGTTTTCCAGGTATATTTTGAGCATGATATTGCTTTATTGTGTTCTTTAGTTGTATTTTTTAATTTTTACTATTTACTATTTGATCATTGTTTTTACTGTTGCCCCAAAGTTGGGCCACACGGGGTGGAGAGGTGGAATATATCCCCACAAGGAGTTGTGCAACAAATATTCCTTCCTGTCCTTTGGCAAGGTGAGAGATGTAGGGGCATATTATCAACGGCCAGCGATAATTATCGCTGGCCGTTCTCAGCGTGAGAATTGTTATCGCCGGCTACCGCAGATAATTATCGCCATGCTAGCGCTGTATTAACAACGCATAGCGCAATGGCGATAATTATTCCTGCGATAGCTTGTTTTCCATGGAACATCGCTGGTTTTCCAGCGATGTTCCATGGAAAACGGCGATACCTTGCTGATACGACCCTGTGGTCGTATCAGCATAATCCACCTCAATACAAAGTATAGGTAAGTCAGCATTTTGCAGACGTTAGTTTTGGCGAAAACCGCGGTTTTCGCCAAAAACTAACGTCTGCAAAAATGCCTGACCTCCTTGTAAATATCGCGATGTGCACATCAGCGATATTTATAAGGATGTTCTGCCCAGTGACGCCCACTTTGCATCTCATTAGAGATGCAGAGGGAGGCGTCGGGTAAAAGGGTGCTAACATGCGCTAATGCATGTTATCACCCTCTTGTTAATAGGGCGAAAACATTATCTCCGCTTTTTTGGCTTTTAAAGCCAAAAAAGCGGAGATAAGGCCCTTGATAATATGCCCCGTACATTTTAACCCCTACACTTGGGTATGGTAAAATCAGCACTATTTTGTCACCCCTGGTCTTTGGCAGAGTGGGGCAACATCATTTTTAAAGTGCTGCACATGGCGCAAGAAGGTTATATACTTTTTACCCCGAGCCTGACAAACACAAATATTTGTATTTTATTTCTGGAATAAAAGCTTTGAATGAAGGATTTTTATCTAACTGAGGGCCAAGTCAACCGGTTATTTTTTAACTGTTTTTATTGTTATTTGTTTTGCTGAAACGTATTGCATTCACTAGACTGAACAAGTCTGATATTCTTTTTATTTATGTTTTACTTGCCTGCAGGTGGATGAAACAGAGGTGGAGATGAGTCTGTGATTTTTTTAGGCCCTAAGTAATAATCAACAAGAACTCAAGAAGTCAAGACAATGTAAGAACTGGTTCATGCCAAGAAAGCAGCGACTAAGGAGAACTCTGCCATCCCTAGGAAAGGCACCAGAGCCGGACTGGCCGCAGCGGGCACTGGACGTGCGGTGAAGCCCCAAGCCAGTCTGTGGGAGACACTACACTGCACCTTTCACTACCACATTCCACTCAGGAAATCCACTCCTTCATCCAAAAAAAGGTGTAAAATAGGGGCCAGGAAAAAATATTGCTCTAAAAGTAAAAGTATGTTTTAAATTTCTTTCTGGCTCTCTGTTAGAGTCTCAGAGGCCTCCATTGGAGTTATTAGCTACATTTTACCACGGAAAAGTTGGGATGGCAGCTGAGTCAGGCTGGTGTGTGGGAGTGATGGGGCTGCTGATCTGCAGGCTGAGGCTGTTGTGGCTCTGGTGGATCCCTTGCCTCCACTGGCTTGAACTACCCAACTGTCAGATCGCCACAACTTTGGCCTCAAGCTTTTCAAACTGCAGCCATGTGGTTTTCTCCTGCTGGGCATGGCCCCAGGAGACTTCAGCCAACTGGCCTCCAATGATACTACATGGCTCCGATGTTCCTAAGGAGAGAAGAAAAAAGACATTGAGAGGCCTATTAGCAAACTACGGGGCATATTATCAACGGCCAGCGATAATTATCGCTGGCCGTTCTCAGCGTGAGAATTGTTATCGCCGGCTACCGCAGATAATTATCGCCATGCTAGCGCTGTATTAACAACGCATAGCGCAATGGCGATAATTATTCCTGCGATAGCTTGTTTTCCATGGAACATCGCTGGTTTTCCAGCGATGTTCCATGGAAAACGGCGATAACCTTGCTGATACGACCCTGTGGTCGTATCAGCATAATCCACCTCCAATACAAAGTATAGGTAAGTCAGCATTTTTGCAGACGTTAGTTTTTGGCGAAAACCGCGGTTTTCGCCAAAAACTAACGTCTGCAAAATGCCTGAGCTCCTTGTAAATATCGCGATGTGCACATCAGCGATATTTATAAGGATGTTCTGCCCAGTGACGCCCACTTTGCATCTCATTAGAGATGCAGAGGGAGGCGTCGGGTAAAAGGGTGCTAACATGCGCTAATGCATGTTATCACCCTCTTGTTAATAGGGCGAAAACATTATCTCCGCTTTTTTGGCTTTTAAAGCCAAAAAAGCGGAGATAAGGCCCTTGATAATATGCCCCTACATTTTATAATATGTTTAGTAGTACTACAATGGTACTGCTAGGGTTCTGCTAAATGCTATTCATATACGTACATGTGGAGGGCTCACACTCCGGTTGTACAATGTTTTCTGTGCTGCGATCTCCACCTGACTGTGGAGATCTTGACACATGTAAGTATACGTTTTAGTAGTAAATGTGGGAGGGACAGAGGGGAGTGGCTGGAAGATAGAGAATAGCTATAAGTAAAGGGAAGGGGGTGAACACCCATCCACAAAAGAGTAAGCCCATTGTTATTCACAAACTGCCCTTTTATAATTACTACAGCCAAAATTGCCCCCAAAAAATCATAAAAGTACTCCATCTCACAATTAGAATAAGTCCAGGAGCAACACACATGGCCAGCCACTGGTACTGCAGCACACTCCCGTAGAAAATAATGGCGGTAGAGACATATTAAAACCCCATAGCAATTAATGTTAAAATAAATTAAGTTAATTAAATAATTTAAAAATATAAATAAATGTTATTCAATGTTAAAAAAGTTCATAAATGAAACATAGTTAACATATGTTTTTTAAATATTTTATTTTTAAATTTAAAAATTATTGTAACATGAATATTGATCGAAAATAATTCAAGTTCTTTTAATTAATTCTTTGCATCACTTTTAATAGTTTTAATACATGATGCAAAATATAAATATTTTATTCTATGAAGGATTTTTTTATTTATACAGGCAAAATATGTAATTTATTATACTCAATATAATTTTAATTTTTTTTTTATTAATGCTGTAGCTTTTTATATTGTTCTACATTTAAAATATATATAGAACACTAATTAAAATTCATATTAAAATGTTTTCCTCTTTTTAAAAAATGTTTTAACTTTTTCCTCCACTTTACAATGGAAGATCTCTGCCCTGGGGGGAGACCTCCCCTCACGTGTAGAATTGGTGTACACTCCCATAGGACATGACAACCCACAATATTTTTGATGAGGAGGAGGTGGTGGCAGCACTGATATTCTATGTGCCACGCCACCTCCCTTTCATGTTGGTGACTGGTGGCAAGCCCAAAGAGAAGCACAGACTTGTGGAGCACAAACTCCACTGGGTGCTTGTACAGCGCAGCATGCACCGCTACACGAGATCACTATTATCCAGTAGCAGGTCATGGCCACAATTGCAAGGTCAGAGTTGCCTCATCTGTCACCGCTATGGCTGAGGAAGGAATGTCTGCTGCTAGTAAGTCATGGCTCTATATTATTCTTTGATTTTACAATAGTTTATCTCACCTCTTTTTTATGCATCATGGTCTTCTTTAATTTATTTTTTGTACTTTTATTACCTTTTCCTCTTATCTGTTTTGGTTTCTATTAACTCCTTACCTTCATTTGTTTCCTTTTATATCCCCTTCTTTTCCATTCCCTATTTACTCCTGTCTCCTTCGTTTTTTTCTTTTTCTTTTCCCTCCTTTTTACTTACTGTCACAATAAACTTTTTCTTATCCCAGTTTAAGTTTTCTTCTGGCCTTCACCTCTTCCCTTACACTTATTTGTTGCTTCCTGTTCTTCTCTTAGCCATTTTCCCCATGCTTAAAATGCTCATAGCATGGAATTCTTGACTATTGTGATTTAAAAAAATGTAGAGATAAACCTTTAAAAGTAATACTTTGGTTAGCAATAATTTAAAATTCTTTAGGGTTTTTACTCATGCAAATACTGTGGGATGATAGTATTAATAATAAATATGTGCCTTTTTTCTAGAGCCATCCTATAAGGAGGTTGAGGAATATAAGAAGGATCAGGTTCAGAAGTTACAGGAGGAAGTGACTGCTTGGGCATGGGGTAAGCCAAGTTCCTTTCTTAGTGACAACTGCTGCATTTTAACCCTATCAAGGTATTGCTTACTTGCCTAAGCCTGGCCCCAAACCCTTTTAAGTTAACCACCTTACTGTTCCTCTGTTTTTTCTCATGTCATCTCTTACAATCGACCATCCTATACCTTCCATTAACTACCTAACCCATCGATAGCCAAATTTAACCCTAAGTTGTGCCCTGGCTTAAAGTAACAATGCCCAACACTCACTCGCTTCCTAAATCAGGAACAATATTTGTACTGATAATGAATTAGGAGCAGAGTGTGGTGTGGGTTTGGAGTCGGTAGGAGAAATGTTATGGGAATTATTATGTGTCATTAGTAGTCCAAAAATCAAGTGGTCTGGTAGGCTCGATTAATTATGCTGCCTCCATCAAAAATCTGAGCCAGGTGGTAATTGTCACAGTTAGGCGCAGTTGAGCCACAAAGCCCATGCCACCCCCTAGTGGCCAGTCAGCCCATCTCGCAAGGTCCTCAAAGGCCTAGCAGGAATTAGGAAAGTCAGGAAACTTGAGTATGGACAGAAGGACTTAAAAAATGCATTGACACATTGTGGGGGCATTTTCAATAGGCAAAGGGTTGGGTATGTTGGGGGTGTGTGGAAAGACTTAGGGAAAGGGTATGTTAGTTTTGTGTTTTTACTAGGTAGGGATTGGCCCTGTTGCGGGAGGTGTGGGTGGGATGAGTTGAGAAAGGTGTAGGATAGGTTTGTGCTTTTTTAGCTTATTAGCTTATTAAGGAAGTAATTATGGTGGAGGGGAGGTTGGTAGCTGGATATCTATTTTTTTTCAAATCAGTATTACTATTTTAGCCCAAACAGTCTTCATTTATTACTATACTTGTTTGCTTTACTGTTTGTAAATCAATAATATTCAGTGTAAAACAGGCAAGGTCCACTTCGCTATTGAAATAGGTCCAAACCTGGCCCATGACAAAGACAAAGAAGTTCTATCATCCTCTCTATACCTCTTTCTACATTATCTCATTTGCCAACTTACACTCCAATTCATGCCTCAATTCCACCAGACCATGCAAACAGTGTCAGAAATCCAACCACACTCATGTCCTCACTTTGTGAGCAGTCACTTGAGCCACCTTACTATAGTGATAACTGTGTACTGCCTTCCCTTCTTAAATCACCAGTAACTGGTAGCACCCATATAATAGATGCAACATAACACCAACTCCCCTAAACCCAAAACTCTTCCCTTCTCCTGCTCCTGTTCACCTGAGGAGGCACGGCAGTTAAAAACACCTTTTAATAGGTGTTACTGCATGGATTTCCATTTGGAGGAGGGATTAACTGGCTGCTCTAACAGGCCAAAAGAGGAAAGATCTCACAGGAAATGAAATTTCTTATTTTGAGATGAGCAGGCAAACCAGCAAAAGGATCCTGTGACATGAAAGAAGAAAAGACTTAGGGCCATATGTATCATCATTGGACAGAGTGATTGCCTTATTGAGATTTTCTACGAATCGCAATTAGGTAACCGTTATTCCTAATGTATGAAACTCCATGAGTTTCATTTAGCAATTCCTAGTGGGTCGCAAATCAACCTACCTCCTGAATATTAATGAGGTAGGTCGCAATTTGTGACCCATTAGGAATCGCTAAAATAACAAGGATGGTAATATGCTGGGGTCAGCAGACCACCATGCCCATGATTACTTTTAAATAAAGCAATCATTTTTTTAAAATGCAGCATGTTTTCCTTAAAGGAAAACAGGTTGCGTTTAAAAAAGAAAATGAAACTTTTTCTTTTCATTTTGTAAGAGTAGGCAGTGGTCCATGGGACCACTGCCTGCTCTGAAAAAACGTGTTTGCTACCATTCCCATTTGCGAATGAAGTAGGTGGTAAAATGTGAATGTTTTGCGACCGCATATCGGTTGCAAAACATTCTTAGATATTGTTGTGATTTGGTATTAGGAAGGGGCGCCCTAAATATGGCCCTTCCTAATACCAAATCAGTATGTATTCGCAATCCCAAATTGTGATACGGTAACATGTTACAGAATCGCAAATTGGAATTAATACATACCAAAATGCATTTTACTGGTCGCAAACAGCCAGATTCTGCGAATCAGGCCATTTGCAACCAGTAAAATGCATGAAACATATGGCCCAGCGCGCCTTATTAAGAATTTGCCACACAGTCAAAAAGTGTGATATATACCATCTGCCATATTACAAGTGCCATTGACAATAGTACAGATATAATAAGGCGAATGGGACATCCACCACTTTTGTGATGGAGTGTCCAATCAGCCAAACTCACAATGAGGCCCAGAGTCATTTACAGAAGGGAATACATTTATATAGGTTATAAGCAAGGCATGGTTACTACTATATACCCTTGTACAAGTCAGCAGGTTATTTCAACAACTAGATTCTCTGTGAAGTGTAGATTATAAAAAGAAAAGTACAAGTTGCACAGCCTTAGCCTACCAGTGAGTATCATTTTCATCACCGGAATGTCACAAGGACTAGGAAGGAGGGATAGCACAGGCAACTTTTCATTATTTTTACCTTGCTCCTGTAATGGTTTAGCATTGTTTCGATCACACCGCCCTAAAATGTGTGAGATCTGTTGATGGGGAAATATTTTACAACAAAATACATTTTACAACTGGGGGAAAAAGGTTAATAACGTCAATGGATGGGTAGGGGGAAGTGGGGAAAGTTGAGAGAGGTACACAAAGAGTATCCCGTTACTGCTGTGGGCATCGAACGTGGAAGGAAGATGACGATTCAAATTATCATTAGCGACACATTAACTACTCATAAATTAGTTACCTAGGTTACAGTGCAATATACAGAGGACACTCACAGTTAAAAAAACTAAGAATTAAATATGAAAAAACATATACATTTTGCAAGTGTATTCTTTCATAGTGTGTCTTTGGAGTAGGGTAGAACTCAGTGGCGGCTGGCACTGAACGGGGGCAGGTGGGCGGGGCTGGAGGATAAGGGGGTGTAAAAAAAATAAATAGAAAAAAACCTACCTGCTTGCCGCGTCTCTCCTCCGTGTCCCTCGACGTCTCTCCCGGCCAGAACAGGAAGGAGGAAGCACCAGGCTCCCCATAGCCAATCACAATGCTACAATGCAGCTTTGTGATTTTCAGAACGCCGTGGTTCGGTGCTCAGACTGGTGCTCAGCATGTTCTCCACCCAGGCTGTAATGCAGCCTGGGTGGAGAACATGCAAAGTGCGCATGAATGTTTGGCCAGCACTAAACGGCTGGCCAAGCATTCATGCACACTTGGAGTGGGCAAACCACTCCTCCCCCTGCTCCTGTGTGAGCACACGGCCCCACCCTGCCCGCAAAGCTGCTGCAGCAGGAGAACATAAAATGATAATAACATTGAGTTATCATTTTATGTTTCCTTTATTTCACTGCTGCTTCACAGTGGGGTGACGCTACTACGCCTTAGCGGAGGAGCCGCCACTGGTAGAACCACATAATAGAATCACGAATGGCAATATCTTGCAGAAGAAAAGATCTATTGGAAAAGTAAAGAAAAGAAGAGAAAAGATACCTTTTGAGAATTGAAATAAACATGGTGCACAAAAGTGGAGAGCACTCACTGCACTAAGTACCATTAACTAAAGATCCATCTAATACCATTTCTAGACAGCTAGCTGCATGTATCCTGCATGTACCCTAAATGATTGATAATAAATATACCATTTTTACCTCAGCTCTTCCCAACTGTTACATTAATCATTTGCCATTCATTAATTATTCCAAGTCATCTGTTTTCAAACCAGTGAAATATATATTTATGCTGCTCCTTTTGATGAAAGCCAGCCACAGAAGCGCAGAACCGTTATTTAAGTCTTTAGTTACAGCCAACCATTGGATTCAAAGGTAAGGCATGGGAGGTGACTTGTTTCTTCAGGATCTGTAATAGTCCATTACAGTCACAGAGGTTGTTGTTCACTGCAAAGTCTGTGGTTGACTCAAATATTGGAATATTTAGTTGCCTTTGTTTATGTCACTACTCAGACAACGGGACAAAATGGCTTCTTGATTATCGGTCTGTATATTGCACACTGGCTCATGTCACGTGGGTACACTAGATAAGGTTAAGAACTGCCATTTTACATGCTCACGTTCTTAAGTAAAAGGAGCAAATGATGGACGGAATGTTGACCAATACAAACATTCACCCCAGTCACAAAAATCAGTTTTTTAGCCATCGTTCTTTTGCACACCCAGCCACCCCAGTTTGGACACAGCCATATGCAAATCAGGCTTGACCATGTTCCTCACGGAAACAGTCCAGCCCATACTGCCAAGCCAGGTCCTCCCTGGACCGGGTCCAAACTGGGGTGGTGTTGTGAGCAAAAGAACAATGGATTAATCCCAGATCTTTGTGACTGGGGGTCAATGTTTGCATTGTTCAGCATTCCGTCCATCATTTGTTTCTTTTGCTTTTGCCGCCCTAAGTGGCATGGGCATGCCCAGACGTTGGTCCCATGCTCACTGCGCAATTGGATTCCAGCTAACCTGGCTGATGAGGGGTGATGCCCTGAAACCTGTCCCAGGATGCTTGTTTCCAGTCCAGGGCTTGGCAGTTCGTGCTTGACTGTTCCCAGGAGGAACAGGGTCAAGACTGATTTGCATATGGCTGGGTCCAAACTGGCGTGGCGTGGTGAGCAAAATAACAATGGATTAAACCCAGATCCTTGTGAAGGAGGATGAATAATTGCATTGTTCAGCATTCTGTCCATCAGGTGTTCCTTTCACATTCTTAAATTGCCTTCTCTCCCTAAACAAGATGACACTTAACACACATTCATTTGTGTGCACATACAGGATAATATTCTTTTAACTTAGTTTTGCACACACTACCCCTTCATAGGTACTCCATCACAACACCTTGAACATTCTGTACAAGTGCTAAGTTCATCATGCAAGATGTTGCTATTTATTTTGGCCGAGCGACATAAGAGCTATACAATAGAATAAATAGCGGCCTGGCTGTGGCTTCTGCATGGTAATATGGATGTTATTATATATATGACATCAAGCCTTTGTTTAGATGGGGTGGAGTCACACCGAGAATCAAGATGGCCGCTCGCGGAGAGGGCTTTGCAGCCGAACCAATATCCTCCACCAATCCCGCAGACAGCGCCCCTCTAACAGCCATTGCTCAGGGCAGGTGCCATCAGGGGGCTGTTGCCCTTGCTAGCCTGAGTTTCTGGGTCCCTGCCACCCCTGTGAGGGGAATGCACAAGGTTCGACAAGCAGCCTATCTAGTAGGCCATCTCTTTCTACGTGACGGGGACCGGCCTCCACTGCAAGGCTCTGTGCCTCAACGACGACCCCGCAGGGCACAGAGACCCCTTGCACCTGAGTACATCAAGGCCACTCCACCATACTGGTTCCAGCAGCTAGGGTGCTGTGCAGCTATGTGGCCTCGCTGCTTGGGAGGCCTCAGTCGGCCTGGGCTGGGCCGGCCGGGGTGAAGAGGAGGCTGACAACATACACCGCACGTCAGCGGTATAGGCTGTGTATGTGCCTGTGGAAGGCATAAAAGTCGGCAAAATTCCCGGCCTGGGACTTGACAACTATCCAGCTTTGGAGGAAAATACCCCCTGCCTGGAGGGTGGCGGAGAGTGCCCTGCTAATGGCAGCATTACCGGCACACTCCTCAGCTAATCGCCGGTATTCTCCCATCTGTGAGGCTGTGGGCATCACCGCAGAGCTGACCTGGGTGGACTCTGCTTCCTCATGGTGGGGCCCAGCACCCTCATCTAAGTGCCTGCAGCGCCCTGGGCCTGTACATAACATTCATTTTGCTGGTCTGCACTGCACATCCTATTCTGGGCACTTGCCCTGGGACCGTGCATGGTGATATGAGCTGGGCTGTCTGGTGTATCTTACCATCCAGTATATCCCTTTTTGCGCTGGCCCAGGATGGACACCGCTGCGTGTCTGCTACACAGGACCCACAACGGATTGCCTGGGTCTGAGCAGTTGCCTCTAGTTCTTGCTGGACTATACAGCCAGTTTGGGTAAAAACAATGCACACAGGCAGAAACTCTCCTTCGAGGGCAAGCGCACCACCTGCCTTATGGAGCAGGGCTCGCTGCCTGGAGACTCCTCCACCTGCCCCGGGGAGGACACCTGGGCCGACATTGACCTCAAAGAACTCCTGGTCAAAGTGAAAACCAGTCTTAAGACAATTGACTCGAAGCTGGATATCCTTACTTATCGCCTAGATCACATGAAGCACAGCATAGACCCACATGACAACAGACTAGACCATTTGGAGAGCATGATCTCAAACATAGACAACGCTCAGTCTGACGTCCAAAGAACAACTGCTCAAAAAGGGATAAGATCCTCACCCTCATCAAAGCCAAGAATGAGGATTTGGAGGCAAGATCACGATGGAATAACCTCCGAATTATTGGCCCCCCTCAATCCACCACCATCAACACAATGGAGGATTTTATAGAGACCCTGCTATTTGGTGAAGCCCTGCCTCCGACCTTTATAGTCAAGCGTACGCACTGCTCGTTGAGACTGCGCCCCCATCGGGCCCCGGCGCGTCCCATTGTAGCACTGCTCCTAAACTATAGTGACCGCGATACCATCCTGCAACTTGCGCGGGCCACCAGACAATTGCATATCAAGGGAGCGATCTCTTATTCTATCCTGACTTCACTCAGTCTGTACCCACCACCCGCCAGGAGTTCCTTACTGCCAAAAGACTCCTTCAAAAGGCAGATATCCCTTACCCCCTCATATACCCATAACATCTACATGTTCCATTTGAGGGTAAGTGCCACTATTTCACTGATGCCAACTCTGCCCTCAAGTTCGCCAAGCACATCATGTCCAAAAAGCCATTGCCATGGGATTCACCAAACAGCCAAACAAACAACTCTCCAAGCGACAACAAAACACAACATCAGACCCTCATTCTGAGGCCTTCCCTGCACTTACGCCTGCTGACTGGTTGGGGCCTCACCTTTGCCCAATGGACAGACTCACGTCTATTTCTTTCGGCCCTCCTGGATGAACCCCACACCTTTGACTAACTCATCAGTCTGACTGTTCTCGCTGTAAGACACTGGGGTGTTACCACCCGTTTAGCCACTAATGCCTCCACCTGGAATGGATGTATGCCCGGCTCTACTCCTCCCCCAGGAATGACTCCTGACATGTTTATTTTTCACTACTGGGTTGTTGGGAGTATGGGAGGATTTACTTTACTCAATCATATCATTGGGTTGGCGTGTGAGGGGGTGGAATTCAGGTGTTGTTTTCCTCTGTTGTTGTATTTAAACAGAGAGAGACCCCTTGTCAGCAACCAAGGGAGTGGAGTACTATCAGTACCAAAAAACAAGTTATCCCTTGATTCACTCAATCAACACGAACACCCTATGAATAGTGGGGTTCTCAATTCATAAAAAGCACATAGATAAACTTTAAAAAAAAATTTTTACTCAAAATCCCTGAAACACTCAACCAATGATCCCACTATAACATACAGTGCAAAAAGGTCAATTTTTTTCTTTAGTACATGTAAATATTATTAAAACACAATTTATATATTAAAGTTTATCTATGTGCTTTTTATGAATTGAGAACCCCACTATTCATAGGGTGTTCGTGTTGATTGAGTGAATCAAGGGATAACTTGTTTTTTGGTTCCTCTGTTGTTTACAGTTGCACTGTTTGTCCCCGTGTCCTTTTGCATGGTCCAATTATTTAAATGCCTACTCCCATGGGAGGGCTGCCATCAGATTCCCTCCTGCTTACACCTTATCACATGACATCATGACCTCAACAATATGTCTCAGCTGGAACATATGCATCCTCAATGATCGCAGTAAAGCTCACTTAGTCCTGCATACTTTGATAGACATCATTAGATAGATCTCATGTGGATATCTGCTTCCTCCAGGAGCTCACCCTCATTCAGCCCTCCATGTCAGGATAGCATGCGTGATGGTACACTTCCCTATACTCCAATTATGCACAAGACATTGGTGTACTCCGGTGTAAGGGCCTGCAGTGGCAAAAGAGACGTGTGCTATGCAATGACAATGGCCGCTATGTGCTATTAGCTGGTACTCTGTGAAGGCATCCAGTGATATTTGCGGCTATATATGGACACAACACAGATGATCCAGACTTCTTCTGAGGTATGTAGTTTCATATCCACCCTCGGCCCAGGTGCCATACTATGGGGAGGTAATTTCAGTTGTCGTACTAGATGATCAGCTGGACCGGTCGGGAACATTTAGACGCCCACATCCTAATGCAGCACTGACACTCAACACTATAATCCAAAAATGTTTCTGCACAATGCTTAGTGACACACCTACGGTGCGCAGACGGAGGGCACCTGCATTACGGCTGGCCATAACGCATGGTCAAGGATCGACTATTGATTGGTCTCTCGCGGCGTCCAGACCTGGGTCACCAAAGTTTCACACCGACCCGCATAGTCTCTAATCATGCTCCTGAACTGATGGAGCTTCCGATTCCTCAGTCGGCCTCCCTGCATTCTCATGGCGCCTGCCCCCTGGGGCAAGGTGGTTTTCTGCAATGAGATCCGCAAAGAGATATCAGAATACTTTGCCCACAATGAGGACTCCCTCAAATCCCCCTCTAGACTCTGAGAAGTCTTCAAGATGGTTATTCATGGTGCCTGTATTGCTACGCAATCCAGAGTTTTAAAAGCTATACGGGGAAGATTGACCCTCCTGTAGTGGGAAAGCTCAGCTCTAAAACTGGAGTATTTATGCAGTAAAAACTCTGCCACAATGGCCCAAGTTTAAGACAAACTCACTGAATTCTAGGATGAGGCCATTTGTGAAACCAAGGGACCTAGATCGCGAAGTGACAGCACTTCGTTACGTAGAGAGCGATTGCCCGGGTAGACCCATGTGGGTTTACAGTGCAGGCTGTGGGCTTCCATATATGTATCAGAATTGCTTGATGACCAACAGGTCCTCCAATCATCTCCCATAGCCATACTTGACACTATGACTTCCTTACAACCTAACCTCTACTCTGCCACTTCAGCACACTTCAATAGTGACCTAAAAGGTTACCTGGATCACACACAGCTTATCTGGCAAGACCAAGCCCATCGGGAATATCTCGGTTCCCCCATCATGGTGGAAGAGCTCACGCAGGTGATCTGCAGTCTCCCGGGTTACAAAACCACAGGTCTAGATGGTCTAACCACCACATTCTATAAGGAGTACACATCCACCCTCGCTCCTCACTTGCTCGCAAGGTTTCAGGACTCCTTAGCAAACGGCACTCTACCTCCGTCCCTTCGTGAGGCGGTCATATTGACACTTCTCCAACCAAACAAACAAACCCGTGCAACACTGTGACCTACCGCCCGTTATCTATGATCAACGTAGATCACAAGATCTTCACCAAGATTCTGGCCAATCATCTCCTGTGCACCATTTGTGCGGTCATGTACCATTTAGACCCCCGGGTCTCAGCTATGGTGACGTTATTGACGTTATTGATGCCACTAAGGCTTTCGACTCTCTCAAATGGCCCTATCCCTTTCTAGAACTGGGGCAAATGGCACTCAGCTCCCAATTCATTAGCCAGATAAAGCTCCTCTATACCCTGCCCACCGCCCATGTATGGCTGAACAGCATGTTGTCCAAGACATTTTCCATTACCTGTGGGACACGACAAGGTTGCCCACTGTCACCCATTCTATTTTCCATGGCTATGGAGCCCCTAGCGGCTAAACTTAGGCAACATCATGCACATTGGGGCCTCGGCTTCACCATCAGAGGACTAGGGATCTCAATGTAGGGTGAGGGCATCACTTTATACATTCATGAACTACAGGCAAATCTGGCCCCATTGACATGTGAGAGCATCAGATTTGGCGGCTTCTCTGGCATACAAATTAACTGGTCAAAATCGATATTATTCCCCCTCATGGATGAGACCCTGGCTTTCCCAATGGAATACCCATTCAAATGGGCTTCTGAAGCAGTCAGTTTTTTGGGGATGTAGCTCAGACACAATCTTGATGAACTCTGGTGAACTAACTATGGCCATGCTATGTCTTGGCTCGAAGACAGAATCCCAATCTGATCCCGCTTACCTGTGTCCATCTCCAGGCAGAACGCCACAACAAAAATGATCATCCACCCCAAATTCCTATACCTCTTCCTCAATCCATCCATCCTCCTCACTGCTCAATTTTTATGCTGTCTGTACTCCAACCTCATCACACTGACCTGGGCAGGTAAACAGTCCTGTATCTCCTGGGAGATCCTAACTCTGCTGCTTTCACAGGTCATTTTAGACGCACTGGACATCTCTTTTTATACCTTTGCTGCACTACTAGCTTCACCCGACACCTTTCCAGCCATACGTGGCCATTGAGAAGGACCAGATACCTGGGGTACGAGCCAGATTGCGGCCTCCTCATTGAAGGTACTAGAGACCGCCTTGAGTTTGCATAGCCAGGGTTCTAGGTTTTCCGCTAGTTCCCCCTACATTTCGGTGAGTCTTTCTGACCAGTTCATTGTATAGCTGGGTGAACTTTGCACTCCAATAACTGGTTGTATATTTTGATTTTCCATATTTTGTCTCCACTTTACTAAATTAGTACTAGTAGACATTGCACCTTATTTTTGTCACTCTGGTCCTGATGAAAGCCGCTACATCCCCTAGGGGAGTGTTAGGCAGAAATATGTTGACTATTTCATGGCTCTGACAGATCGAATCCCCCTCTGTCCTAGCCTTATGTTTTAATCCTGACCTGTGGATGCCATAATAAAGTTACATAGCATACCACTGAGTTAGTTTTAATCACCTTTTCACCTTCATTTTTCTCCCCTTTCACCACACCCAGCTCATCTAGAGGATTAGTACACATCACTGTCTCCACATAAAACATCCCTGAGCTCCTACCTCTCAGTGAGGGGGTTGTAGCCTGCACTACAACTAGGTTTGTAGTGCGAGGAGATCCCCGATGATGAAGCATGCCACCCTTGGGTGGGTGAGGGGAATCGTCCTAAGAAAGGGATACTCCTACACCCCATTAACACATTCTTAGACCCAGTAGCCCATATTGTGTTTTCAGTTGACTGAATGGGGAAACGGCCTCTGCCGGCTCACAAAGTATCTCGAACAGAGGTGGACATGGGGGAGCTGCACAAGATGATGACGGTCTAGGGAGGCACGCCACACTCCATTATCTTTATGCCCCGTCAGTCTCACTCAACTGAAATTCACAGCTTCCTCTCTTATCGGACGTAGGTGCATGAGTGCTTGCCCGTGGTCGTGATCTTACTACTTTCTCTGACCTTTATCCAGATAACCAGTTCATGCCACCCTTTGAGGACTCTGTCGCCTCACACCCAACGATATTGGAGGTGCTGTTCTATCATCCGCTCTGGGCGGCCTGTTGTGCACTGCACAACACAACACATTTCCAGCCCCCCACTGACACTCCCAACCTTAGAGTACATACTCACAAACACATCAATGTGCAGACTACTATCCTGTCTCTCCTCCAACATGCAGACCTCTGCACCGGTTGTCATCCCAGCTGCTCACACTGACCGGACAGTAGGCACTGACCCACCCCTAACTGATACCCAATGGGCCTTCTGCTGTAACCAGACATCAGCCCTCTAACCCAACTACAGGCTCCAATTAATACACTTTAAGGTCTTGTACTGATTATACTGCACCCCTACGCAAATTCTTAAGATGGGGCTCCAAGAGGATGTGCAGTGTCTGAGATGAGCATCACCTCTGGCCACCTTTCTACATCTGGCATGGGGATGTCCGAAGGTGGCAGAGAACTGGGGGGGGGGGTTCAGCAATTCAAGCAATCACTGGCCACTGACTACCCTGCTCCCCACTAGTGGCCCTTTTAGACTACATCAAAGATAATCCGGCGTGTGACCGCCGCTATGTTGCAATGCTTCTCCTATTAGCTAAGCGCAGAGTGGCCATGCACCAGTAACGGCATCCTGCTCCCTCTGTCTACACTTGGTTACAAGATGCGGCGTACTGCCAGGAGCAATTAACAAACTACTGGGAATTGATGACTGCACGGTCACGTGCCAGGGACTTTTGGCAACCACTCCTCTCCTACCTCCACCTCAGGGACTCTCCTCTCTCTTCACAACAAGACACTAATCCTGGTGATTCCTCCCTATGCCTTGACTCCCCCCTACCATCCCCGAATGCTGCAAGAAACTCTGGTGCTTTGTTATAAATGACCCAGAGATTGAAGCTGACCATCTCGTAATTGCTTCCTACCTCGCATTGAGGTCTGCACACACGATCCCATGAGGATGGACGTGTACCACTGATATTGATCGATGGCAGGAACCATCCGGAGGGGGGCTCTGCTGTCATTAATGATGTATCAAGTACCTACGTGACACTGTGCTTTCCCTCTTATCCCTTGCCCTGCCCCCTCTCCTACCCCTCTCAGTTCTGTCAGTTGTACTGTGTACTTCATCTCAAATGCTGATGAAAACAATTTGTAAAAAAGCCTTTGTTTAGACAGAGGAGCATGTCGCTGGCACAGAGAGGTTGATTCATGCCAGATTCCAGTTCAGCTGATTCCTTTTTACCTCATGCGAGGGATGCTGTCCACTCTACACCAAGACGGGCAGCTTGATGACACTTACCCACAGGTAACAGGGAGTTAGATCACCGTCCAGGGATTTGGCAGATTCACACATAGTAGACATGATAGATACCGAACTCTACTTTAAGCAAAACATACATTCAGTTGCCTCCAAGATAATACTTTGGCAAGCCTATAAAACTGTCCTTCTGGATAGAGTTCAAAATGTAATCGTGCAGAATAGGAAGAGGCCAAATAAGGCCCTAGAGGATCTAGAACGTTAACTAGTGACACTGGAAAACAACCTGGGTCCTGAACCTGACTCCTTGCATATCCGGCAGATTGGGTTGCTACAGGATGAATTCCATGCTCTGGCAAAGGAACTGTCTAAAAAACAAATAATAGCTACCCTGCACAGGTTGTACGAGGCCGGAGACAAGGCAGGCAGACTGCTTGGCTGGCCGGGAAGAAAGGAGCTGGAGGCCCGATGGGTAGATCGTATTGTGGACTCCAGTGGGGAGATCATGGAGTCTGGTGACCAAATCGCTGGCACCTTTGCCCTTTATTATGCAGATTTGTATGGGGCCAGGCAGTTGCAGTTGTCTCCTCAGATAACAGCATATCTCACCTCAATTACAACCCCTGTCTTGGATGACGATGCGCGGGTAGCGTTAGATGTTGAGATCTCCCTGGAAGAGGTCCGCAGTGCTGTCAAACTTTAAATCCAGTAAGACACTGGGTCCTAATGGAATTCAAGCAGAGTTCTACAAGAAATATCTCGACCTCCTATCACCCCATCTATTGGCCATGTATCGGGAAGCATACCTATCTGGGGCCCTTCCTCCCGACCATACGCGGGGAACCATTGTGGTAATACCTAAAGACAGAAAACCCAGAGACGACTGTGGCTCCTATCACCCGATCTGCCTGTTAAATATTGAAATCAAGATCTTGGCCACGATCCTCGCCACATGTTTTTTGCAATATATCACGCAGCTGATCCATATAGACCAATTTGGCTTCATGCCAGGCAGGTCCACCAGATAAAATCTATGGTGCACAACCAACTGGCTGAACGCCATAAAAGACCACTTGGACCCACATGTGTTACTAGCGTTGGACGAGAAGAAGGCATTTGACGCTGTACAATGGCCCTTCCTAGAATGCATGTTAAAGAGATTCGGATTTTGCTCACGTTCCAGGAAGTGGATCTGACTACTGTATCGAGACCCAGTGGCCTCTGTGAGGGTTAATAGTGTGATGTCCACCCCTTCTCGATTAAGATGTGTATGAGGCAGGAATGTCAACTCTCCCCCCCATATTTGCTCTCACCATAGAATCCCTTTTTATGTAAAATCCGGGATCATGCAGGGATCCGTGGTTTGTGTGTTTCAGCGGACGCCCACCTTGAGGAAAAAATCTTGCTATATGCAGACGATGTCCTGCTCTATGTGACTGATCCTACTAGCTCCCTTCCTGAGTTATTTCACACACTAAAGGAATTATGGTTGATACTCGGGATATCACGTTAATTGGGAGAAATCCCTACTCTACCTCCCTCAAGAGAATGCCTCCCTTTCCCCCTTCATCTTCGCTTGATGCGCACAAGCCTGGGATTCAAATACTTGGGGATCTTTTTAACATTGCACCGGGATACTGAAGGTTCCTTTTTCCATACCATTTGGTCCTGTTCTCGTATACAATCATATTGGTGCCTTATAGTTGGAAAGCTTAGTGCTATGCTCTCATTGCCCCTCCCGTTTGATCCCAAATTTCTTCTTTTGGGTATTCCCAACAACGTTGATCTGACCCAGGTTCAACTACTGTTGTGGTTTTTTGCTGGTGGTGGCTAAGAGGGACGTGGCAAAGTACTCGGGGTCGGAGAGCAACCCTACACTACAGGAGTGGAGGAGAGGGTATGATATGTACATGGCTGTGGAAAAAGTGACATATGCGAGTAGGGGGTGTCCCTAAAAAGTCAGGAAAATTTAGGATAAATGGATATCGTATTACTCGTTGGACATTCCATTGGAGGAAGATATGAGTTCATAAGAAGGGGACGGGGATGGACACCAGAAGTATATTTGATGTTAGGAAATGCTGTGGTGCGATGTGCTCTAGCGCTCCTGTATTTACAGTGGGGCTCTGTCGGATGTTGGCACGGTTGGGGATGGGAGTTGTATTGAATTGAACTGTTTTTTTGACTGTGTCTATACAGAATATTCTCACACAACTGTGGTTTGGCATGTGTCTGCCCTGCAGCATTCATGACACCTAATAAAAATATATATTTTTTAAAAACATATAGATGTTTAACATAATTTGTCATGCGAACAATGACAATAAATCCTGTAAGGGATGCTCAAGCTGTACAACCACAATTGGTTACTTCTGGAATTAATCCACTAACCATCAGTGCAGTCATGGATAAAATTCCCATCAGACAGGAGGAAATTCCATTCTGGTTTTCACAAAAAACAAGCCAGCTTAAAGCAGTGTTTCACCATACGGGACCTCAGGAAAAAATCTGAATTCTTACGATATGTTTGCCAATGGGGTGGCTCCTCAGATGGAAGACTGCTCCACTTCAGATACAGTCTTTGCTGCAATATATACCCGAACACATGGTAGACCCTCGTTAGCTGTTTTCCCAGAGGTGCTTAAACAGATCCAAAATGAAAATGGGGTAGCCCCTGCCCTGGATTTGGGGATGAAACTGATGGGCAAGTTTGCTGCAGTATCCGCCATAAAGTTAAGTAACATTAAAGGGGAAGGAGCAGCATTGGCAGTTCGCCAATGCCTCACTAACTTGATTCAGAGAGAACAGGAGTGTGAGTTACCAAAGATTATTGAGGAAAACTATGCAACGATAGGTGGAGATAATTTGGGAGCCAGACCTAGTAAACCACAAATTAAGAGTAGTCCTGAAAAGGATAACTCGAAGCTGTCATTAAACTCTTCTAAGAAGTCAGATAATGAGAAACATAAAGAAAAGACGAAATCACGGGCGGAACGCCTCAACAGGATGCCACTGAAAAGTGCTATAATTTGCGTTACAGTGATAATATTAAAATGCCTGACAGTTATCAGGATACTGATACACATTCTTGTCGTTCCTTTCAGGAGTCATCTGAAAGACGCTCGTGGAGAGGTGGATGATCAGAACGCAGATCAGAGGAGTATATGAAATCGAAGAAGGACTCGCAATGCTCTTCTAACTTCATAATAAAAAAGGAAGATAAACCTAAACAATCCCAGCCTCAATTCAAAAAGAAGGTGGCTGGCATTAAAGTAAAGCATGCACAGATTTTGAGGACACTGCTTCTGAACGGGAGGTGGGCTCTGACCAAGCTGGACAGCGCAGCAGACATCACTGTAGTTCTCTGGAGCCTGAGGGATTGTTAGGCGGCAGTAGCGTTGATGGAATATATCCAGGTGGAAACACTGGATACGAGAGTGAGTGTCCCGCATCGATTCTACGAGATGCAACTCTGAACAGAGGGGGATATACCATGTACCACTAATGTTCTCTTTTTTGAGAACTTGTCATTCAGCTGTGATATTCTTTTGGCTGAAAGGGATTGGCCACCAGTACTTGTCATGGACAGCCCCGTGAGAGAAACAGTAATTTGTTCTGCTTTTCTGACCTCATCATAGATTCAGTTAAACATTCATACGCCAGGGAGTGGGATTTAGCTCTAGCTCCTGCGTTATACCACAACCATGAGGCATGGGATGACGGTTCCCCTTATCATGTTATGCCAGTGAGGTCAACCCCACATCCTCAGAGACAATACCCCATTAAAGTTTAGGCTAAAAAACAAGTTAAAGAGATACTCACACAACTTGAATACTAAGGAGAAAAAGAAAGTTGCACCTCCCCTGTGAATAATCATTTGTTTCCAGTAATGAAACCAGACCATTCAGATCATTTAGTATTAGATTACAGACACCTGAATATAGCTACACATACATTGGCTGTACAAATCGCGCACAGCACAGCACTAATGAATAACATAATACAGAAAAAAAATACAAAACCACTTTGGACATTTCAAGTGGATTTTTCTGCCAAAACATAGCTCCTGGAAGCAGGCACTTGACCACATTCAGCGCACTGGGTTCTAAAAAGCAGTTCTGTTGATTACCCCAGGGGCATAAGAACAGCCCAGTGTTGTTTTCAGCCAGAGTTACAGAACTTTTGCAAGACAGGCATTGTCCAATGTCGATTACATATACCTAACGGATGATAACCTTTCAACTCACTTGGCTAGAGGGGATCTCATAGTTTTGGGATTTGCTCACATGGGCTACAGATTCAATTTAAAAAAATCTAAATTAGCCCACCTCAATGTCCTATTTTTAGGACATGAGTTGTCAAGTGTGCGCTCGTACAACCACCAAACACACTAAAGCAACTCCAATCAATATCGGGTCTCCTGAACTTTGGCAGAACATATATTCCAGAATACACAGAGTGGGTAAAACCGTTCTATGATTAGATACGTCCAGACTTTTCAAGCATACATGGGACAACTAAACAAACACACAAATACTACGCTCAGTACAAGCTGACTTGCTGGCTTCAAAACACTTACACACACATTTAAACACCACAAACCTTGTGATCTGTATAATTGAGGGTGCATCAGGGTATACTTAAGTCAAATTCAATGAAAGATGCGCTGTACCAATTGCAAATTAATCGCATTTATACACCAATGCGGAGATCCATTTTGCACTGACAGAAAAGATCCTGACAGAGGTACATACTGCTATAGTGAGAGAAAGATCTCAGGGGAAATGCATTATTGTTGTGACTCCGGTTCCAGCCTTAGAGGTTGTCACAAATGCCAGCATTCCTAATGGTAAAGCTTCACATACATGATGGATTGAGTTTGCAACTCTCTCACCTCAACAGATGTAGACTAAAGATTTGACTCTACACTACAAATACAAGCATACCGCAATATGATAATGAATTACCTTTGCCTAATTGAGTCATGCCACTAGATCAGTATAATTACATCATTTATACTGAGGGTTCAGCAAAGCCTGCCTTAGGGACAAAACACCAATACTCATGCGCCACTGTTAACGGTAGAATGGAGGATGAAGAATTCTGTCCTCCCCAAAACCTGCAAGCAGTCACCAAGTTATTGCACAGCACAGCACAGCTGGCTGAACTTAGAGCTCTAATTCTAGAACTTGGGAATACGGATCCCCGATTCCCCACACTTGTAGTGGGTAATATGTATTATTGTGTATGTTTTTATAACAAGTACTTACACTATTCAGAGTCAGAATGGATTCAGAGATTCCAAAGGGTACACTGTAAAGTAGAAACAACTTTGGGGACAAGTGGCAAAACTCAAAGAGTGCACAGGCTCATGTTATGCACACATTGATTCATCAGCATGCAGTAATACACATTATAGGGAATTCTATGGCTGACGAAGCTGCAAAAGCAGCAGTGAAAACTGCTGCATTCGCTGAAATTGCTCATTCAAGTACGAGGATAGATCGAGACATGATAGTGGCTGCCAACGCTGCGTGTGATGGCACCCACCTGCCGAACGGCTTTCCAACTAAATACTCCTACTCTTTAAGTGAGGGTTAATCCTAGCAGCATGAGGGTCTAGCATCTGCTCATGCAAGGGTGACAGCTACAATTTAATTATTGCAGCAACGCTATTGGTGGCCAGGACTATACAAACAGACTAAGGATTTTGTCCTTAAATGCAACATCTACAAGCAGATGAAGGTTTCCTTCATAGCGCATCCACCACAGACACCTCTATTGATCTCAGACAAGCCTCTCGCTTGTGTTTATTGTGACCACTGTGGCTCTTTACAATCTGATGGGACCTACAAATACATCTTGGGAGCGGTGGATTCCTGCTCTTGATTCCTATGGGTTTGGCCACAGCAATTGACTGACACCTGAACTGTTATGAAAAATCTGCAGGTCATTTTCGGGACATATGCAGTAGCCACATTCCATTCGGACCGGTGTCTGGCATTTGCCTCCAGGGCTTATAGAGACACCATGGGAAAATTGGGTGTGACTGTGCGGTATGCATCCCCCTATCATACCGAGGGAAATGCGGTAGTGGAAAGGAAAAACGGGGACTGAAGAAAGTCTTTAACAGCTAGGGTAGTAGATTCAGGTCGTAGTTGGGTTCATCACCTGTACGGGGTTCAGAGAGCCCTAAACAATCTGCCTAGAAAATTCCTGGGTGGTTGGACTCCCTATGAAATTCTATGAGGGTTAAGATGTGGGTTCCTGACATAGACAGTCCCAGTACAGTGGCGGCAGAAACACAATTTGACATCAATGAATGTTTGGATGTTTTACAGGATCTGAACAACTTTCGAAAAGCTGAGAGCAATGCCCACCAGAAACGTTGCACCACTGGAGAAGTGAAGGATGCACAAGCAACTGCTGTTTTGATCCTCAAGATTGGTGAACTCATCTGGGAGAATATTGTAGACAAGAAGTAATGCAGGCCATCATACAGAGTGCCTGTACCTGTCCTGGGCGCTGAAGGTACGAGAACTATACTCTACTGCCCCATGATGGTTGCAAAAATGAGAGATCTGTGTCAGTAGATCTCGTCAAACCACACTATGTGGCTGGTTCTACACAGTAGGTCAAGAGGGTAGTTACCTGCCTCAACTCCCTACCCTACAGGAAGTCCCAATGAAAGCTTTGATCAGCGATGAAGCTTCTTCTCCCCTGCAGGGGACAGCTAACACTGAAACGCCACTTCTTTCTGTTACAGCAACAAACGCCTTACAAACATCATGCACACAGAAACTCATACATTTCTCCTAGTTTTTTTCCTCTTTCTATGCGAACGAGGAAATCACCTCTGGTGATTGTTTATGTGCAGGAAGGTGTCCCTTCTTGCACATAAATAATCATTAAAAAATTATGTATAGCAAGTTCTACGTGTGCTAACGCAGCACACATAGAAGTTGTAAAATGCCATTTCAGAGTGTTTATGTGCAGGAAGGGAACTTTTCCTGCACATAAACAATTATCCCTGTGACGAAGGCATCCTTGCACCATGGTGCAAGGGTGCCTGCATTGGCGCATGACAGCCCATTGTGCGCCAGCGCAGGGGAGTGCACAGGAATGCAACATATTATTGTAAATATGTCGCATCCCTGTGCTTTGAAAGTGCAGCAGCGTAGCGCAGCCAAAGGGCTTGCGGTGACGCGCTGCAGCAATTTCATGTAAATGAGGCCCCTAATTTGTCCCTCCTTGGATTTACATTTGGATAACAGTTTTGTTACTTTTCCTCTTTATTTGTATTGGCATTGTGACAGTCTTATTCTTGATTCTGAACGGACACTATCTCCCGGAACGCTCTGCTGTTGAACTGGTGAACTTGGTTTTAACACCCCATTATTCATCACGCAAAATGAAAAGAGACCTTTCCCTGGTGAACATTTCTGCTGTTCCAGTTCCTGATGGAATTGTTTGGGATAAGGTATCCTATGATATATTTGGATCAACTGAATTAATTCTAATTCCATATGTGTTAAAAATTTCTATTCATAACTTTGTCACTCCTAGTACTATCTTTGATGATTGGGACTATAATACACTGCATTAAATGCTAGATGATCTACAGCGTTCATCTGTTTTTAATGGAAATAAAATGTATGAAGGCATGGCTAATTATGATAAAATGTTCTGTTTTCACCATTTTGATCACCATTTCCTGCATAAAGCAAGTACTCCACGTGCAATATTTAACTACACACAATAGGAACACTGCGCTACACCACAATGGGGTAGCTCAAAAGCATTTGCACAGAAGTTTGTATATTTTTCAAGTCATACTCCAGCTGACCCAGAGTCTTATTATAAACTCACACCCTCAAGGGCTCAGAAAACTATACTCACTGACACCAAGCTGATTTATTCTGCATCTTTCATTTCACAGCTGTCTGTACAATGGTTTGACTTTTGGAAAGAACAGAACTGTGCAGCAAACATCCTGACTTGGCCTGGCCAAGATAAGAGATTTAAATTCACCAAACATTCCTCTATTTGCTCAATTTGTGAACTGGCAACAATTCACAAATAACACAGAGGAAAGATTAGTCAACATGCTTTGCGATGGCTCATACATTCTTCAGGCACCAATCAAAAGGTATGGTTAGTGGGGCTGTTAGACACTGACAAATTTCAGGATCGTTTTCTGGGTAAACCTATGGGTTTAGTATCAGTAGGCCCAACGCACAATATGTACAGACACAACATTCGAGTGTGGTAACAATTTACCGTGCTGGAAAGTTATGCCTAGATTGGCTAAAACCCTCAACATTGTCTCAGGTGAAAGAACACTTATCCCTTCCTTCGGATGACATGGGATTACAGGACATTTTATTAGGTACTCAGAGACCACGTCAAAGCGCTTTCTGTACGCAATATACAATGAAGTGTTGAAGATTTCATAGCAGGAAGCTGCTGAGAGATTGCGCAAAATTGACAGGGCAAATTTAGAAAGGGCTCTGGCAGTAGTAGATAATGGTGTGACTACTCTATCTACCAGGATTTACTTTCTAGGTAACATTGTGTTTTCTGCAATCGACATCATACAGAATGGCATGTCTTCTTTATAGCATTGGCAGTCACAGCTTAGGGCAATAAGGTTAGTGAGTTGGACTCAGCTGACACTTCGTGCTGGTCCCGTTCATTGCAAACACCTTAATACCACTAGCTTGTTTCTGCCACATAACCTCACGAAACAACAAACTATCATGACCAAGAAGGATGCAACATATACCATGTTACACACAGAGAACCCATTTACTGTTGCTGAAACACCTTCAGCAGATTGGATAATCTACTGGTTTATTTTTCTACCAATTTCGACATTTCACTTCCAATACTGCTTACAACACCATCAAGTACGCAGATACGAGGTGCTAGGAGAGGGTATGTGCATGAGTCATGGATCTTACCTTTCAAATACTGATGTCAAAAAGGGAGACTCTATTTTTCGAGCGGGACTGACTGCAAGAATACCTTGGGACATTCCTTTGTTTTTTAGGGAAGTATTGCTTCATGGCGCATGTAATGCATATAAGGCAAACTTGTCATGTTATTTGAAGGATTCTCTGGCTGCTGTAATCTGTTCGACTTTCAGATTACTCTATTGGGAGTTACTTGATGCTGAATGATCAAGGCTGCTGTGGGATAAGACCGGGTATTGCCTATCTGGTAACGGTCTCTGCTGTTGTGACCTGTTTCCACCTGCCCACACAGTCAGTGATGCAACACTTTGAGTGTACAAATGTGTGCTTTGATACTTTAATCAGACTGGAAGCCTTATTGTTCCAGAAAGATGTGGCCTTAACATCTGCATGGGAGATATTTGATCTTGAAGTTGCAAGGTCTTCTTCTGAGATACAGTCGCTACTCCGCACTAATTTCCCTCACCATTTTGGGGAGTTTGTGCACCATATTTTCAACATGTCTAGAATTTCGGTGGTAGCACACTTTTTTAAGACAATTGGCTCTGGGTTAGTTAGCACCTTCCAGACGGTCTTCTGAGTTATTCCTTCATTCATACACTCCATGCTTGGAAGCATTTTAGGAGGCTTACTGCTTGTCCTCTTCCTAGTTAGGACTGTGCTTTAATTTTTCTCTGCTCCACAGTGGATGTACCACCCTGAGGCCAACTGGGGATAGCATTACCACATGTGCTCCTGTGTTGTGAATGCATGATACAGTGCTTTGGCACACCCTTGCTTCAGGAACTTTGTGGGATAAGATGTGGAGTGCATTCTTTCTCTTGTCTTGGCCCTAAACTATGGAACTGCCTGCCGAGTATGCTGCGCCTGATGGATAATGAACTTACCTTCAGGAAGTCTCTGAAAACCTGTCTGTTTGGAAATTAGTCTGTTCTTTTGGTCAAGAATCACTAGGTACTACATGTTGGATGCTAGCCCTGGGATGCCAACGGGTAGCCATGCGCTTTACAAATCCCATAGAATAGAATACAATAGACTAGAATAGTGTTACTTTATAGTCCCAAATGTAGAGTTCATCTTCATACTCAGGGAATTCCTCTGAAAGACAATCCCGCACAACTCTTGAAATGTTTAATAGGTTACTCTCATCCACTGTTGTGTCTTCTGGAGCCCAATAATAGTTTGGTGTGAAATGTTTGCTCATTTTGATCATTGTCAGCCCCCCACATTTTTTAGAGAAAGACTGGTCACTGGCTACACTTCATGCTTGTTATTTTATTGTCAGTCTGCCGAGTTCTGGCCAGTGTTCCTTCTCATAACAATGGATCAATGGCTGTTGATCCTCGTAAAATGCTGTTTGGTCCTCCAAGTATTTTTGTAACATATTTTCGGTTGTCATTGTTGTTGACATGCCCTGTTCATCCGAGTTCACCGCCCCTCAGTGTTTGATTTAAGTCCTGGAAGTGCCATAATCTAACCCAGATCAGATTATGGTGGAAGTGATGCTGTTGCTATTTAGTCGCAAGTGTGTTTTGGATTCATAATTGTTTTACAAGTGGCTGCTGCTGCAGCTGCAACAAGCCATCACATTGCTCTCAGGAGGTTCATAAAGACAGCAGTTTTGTTTTTCTTTGCCCTCAAAGTTGCAACTTTTCATATTCCAGTTCAACTACTTCCAATAAAGTAGGGGCCTCATTAACAAAGTTTTGGCGCAAAGCAGTGCCGCAAGGAATCTTGCTGCGCTGCCCTGCATTCAAAGAAAAAGGCAGGAATGCACCATATCTATCAGATATGGTGCATTCCTGTCCTTTTCCCCTGTGCTAGTGAACAATGGGCTGCCATGCGCTAATGCAGGCCCCCTTGTGCCATGGTGCTAGGGTAAACACAAGGAGATGATGGACGGAGCGCTGAAACTTTTCAGACACTCACCCACAGTTCGGGCTGGACTGTTCCCATGAGGCACAGGGTCAAGATTGATTTGCATATGGCTGGGTTCAAACTGGAATAGCAAAAGAACGATGGATTTAGGCCCAGATCTCTGTACTGGGGTGAATGTATGACATTGTTCTGCATTCTGTCCATCAATTGTTCTTTTTGCATTTATCACCCGAGTGGGTCGGGTATGCCCAGATGTGGGTCCCGTGCTCTCCATGCCACTGGAGTCAAGCTATCCTGGCTGATGAGGGGTGAAACCCCGAAACCGGTCCTAGGATGCTTGTTTCCAGTCAAGGTAGAACCTAGCCTAGCAGTTCGGGCTGGACTGTTCCCATGAGGCACAGGGTCAAGACTGATTTGCATATGGCAGTGTTCAAACTGGAATGGCATGGTGAGCAAAAAAACGATGGATTTAGGCCCAGATCTCTGTAGTGGGGTGAATGTATGACATTGTTCTGCATTCTGTCCATCAAGTGTTCTTTTTGCATGGTGCAAGGGTGTCAGCATTGTGGGGGCATTGCTTTTGTGCAGAATGCATCACACATAGAAGAGGAAATAATTTGGAGAAATAAGGCTATTTCTCCTTGTTGCACCTCCCTAACGTCACTCCTGGGGTGGTGTTAGAATCTGATACATTCCCAGGTTTACGAATCCTGAAAAATCTGGGAATGCTTCAGATTTCATGAGTGTTGCATGGGGACACCCCTTTCACACAGTGTTTGCATGAAACGGGCACATATTTACAAGGCCATGAAAAGCCACGCGAACTGGCTTTGCGTGGCCTTTTACATATGCTGCAGCACATTGCGCCACTGGAGTCAAAAAAGAGACGCTCCGGCTGCACCAAAGTAAATGAAGCCCCAAACTCTTATTCAAAGAGCAATCCAGTGCTGAAAAAGGAATGAAAGCAGACAGCCCTTGTTTGTTCTGGGGATTCACTAACATGGCACAGATATATGTATCAAGACAAAGGATTAAGTTGTAAGGCCAAATCAGCTGTTCTTTCATTGACATTGAAAAAAATTCTCTACCTTAAGCAAATGGGCTTGCAGCAAAAGAAACAATCGGGTGGCTTGTCTCCACTAGCGGTGGGCATAAGTTGCATAAGTCCTTGTAGGGTAATCATGTGGAATTACCAAACAAAAGTCTGTGAGATTACGCAGAATTACCAGAAAAGCATAATTCTGCATTTAGTGCTATATTCTGGGCGCAAATATGGCTCTTCGCATCCAAAATTGATGCAGGGATACATTTTGAGCTATCAAATAGAGCTAAAGGCAACAGGACACAAATATCAAGTGCAAACAGCCACTCACGCACACCAAATGCGATCTTGCAGTAGGATTTTCCCCCCAAAATTACTCTTAATTACATGATCGGGTGTAACTGCATTATTATTGGAAATTCGGCGTCAAAGAGTAATGCAGAATTTCCAAAATTACTCCAATAATTTCAGCGTAATTGAAATTCCTCCCAGGCCTAGTCTCCACATATAATCATCCTTGGTGATTTCCCCAGCAAAAATCTCCAAAGGCACTATAATTTTGGTCAGGTGCTCTATTAGCACCTATTTGTCAACTTCCACCATCATGGCTTTGGCAGTTGCACCTCCTCTCATTTCCAGCACAAAATTATTTATTGACCTGTTCAAACAAGTTTTACAGCAAGTAGAAGGTAGAGTTCTAATTGGCTGTGACTTCCTGTATAGCGCTGTTTATGAGGACTCTTACTCACTTATTCTCACTTACTTTCCAGGCCTCGAAGGAAAGGCTGCAATATGTGCAAATCCTGTAATAGGTGATCAGTATTTTGTGGACTACTTCTTTTTTGAGGAAATTGTGCACAATTAGGTTGATGCAATGAGCAAAAAATTGGACTCTGAAGTATCTTCCATCTACCATGGCTTTGACAATATAACTGCCATTGTCTGTAGCAGTGACATTGCTGTGACCTCTGAGTTGAAGCTATTTGAAGATTTTGCTATAGAATTCTTTCGGAATTCCTCCAGGATGTTGGCAGAAGTTTGTGTTTTCTTCGTGGAATACATTGCAACTGTTACATACAGATGAATGTCTTGAAAAGCATCTAAATTGGTGGTGTTGGCACCAAAGTCGTTGTTGAATCCTCTTGAAACATACCCAGTGTTTCACATTTAGTCTGTAACTTGACAACTGGTCAATGTATCTAAACTGATATGGATGGACAACACAGTGCTCTCTTTATTCCATCAGCAACCAGCCCCAACACTTGACCCTGCAGCTGCTGCACTGCTGAAAAATAGATCCAACTTCGGAGCTTCCATGTTGGACCAAGAGCTTCCACAAATTACAGAAAACCCCCTTCTTCCACCAAAGTAAAAGGGAGGAAATCAGGCGTTAACATTTTAGCCAATTGACCACTGTATAAATAAACCAGCTGCTTGATTCAGAGGTAGGTGCATCCTTGCTGAACATAGCCTTAATAGTGGGCTGTATTTGTTTTTTTTGTGGCGTTCCCCCTTCAGCTGACCTCCTTGGAGGAAGTCAGCTTGGATATTCCTCAGTGATCATGGAATCTCCTTTTACTTGTGCCAAGCTGAGCTTGCTGTTGCTGGTACTGAGTACACACAGTGAGGTGCAAGACTTCCTCATCTTCAGAAACTTCTATCAGTTCAGGTTCTTCTCTCTTAGCAAAAGCCATCTTTTTAGGGTACTGTTTGCACAAGATTAAATGTTGGTTTTTCATATGGGCCAATTGTCCTCCGGTATCAAACATCTACCTGGCTTTCCATGACTCACTAGTCACTGTGCAGGCTGCAATGTGGTCCTCATTCAGAATATGTGTAAGGAAGTCCCAAAATGGTGATGACAGCTTCCTGAGAGAACTAAAGCCATAAATTGTGGTGAGCTAGGCTATGTTTGTTTCATTAGCATGTGCTGTAACTGCTTTGGGAATTGTTGGTCCCAGTTTTGGGATTTTTCAGGAGGTGGAAGCAGATGTTGGTCATACAAGAGCAGGCTGCATAGAAGTCATATGTATATCCTCAGTGCAATTCCCAATATGAAAAATCACTGTTTCATTTTCTTCACTGCAAACTAGGCTTTCCAGAATCTTTCTTGAGGTGTGTAAAATTCATGTAATTTCCCTTCATGTAATTACACAAAAATGCCAGGAAATTATGTGAAATTACTCATAATTAAAAATAGCACAAAAGGCAGTCCCTGCTGCTCAAGCACACTGCCATTTGATTTACTCCAGCCTGCTCCTGCCTAGCTATTCCTTGTGTTTTCAGCTCCCTAGGCCTCACCCAGCTCCATCCAGCCATGTGCTGTTAAATACCTCAGACATTACATCACTGATGACACATTCTATGACAACATTGATAAGATCACTTCAACAACTGATATAACATTCTTGACAACACTATGCATGGTGGGGCACGAGTTATAGTTACTTTAGGGCATGAGTAATGGTTACTTGAGATAACTATAACTGGGGAATTTAGGTAGTTTTGTTTGTTAGAATGATATGCTTTAGCTGACATTTTCACGTAACTATAATGTCTATTTTATCTTTGTTATTTTTCAATGAGATATGCAATTTCTGTAAATATATATTCACTGGAAAAAACAAAGGTTAAAATCATTTCAGTTGTCATCAGTGATGTCATAAATGATGTAATAGGACATGTCATGAGTGATGTAATATGTGAGGTCATAAGCAGTGCATGGCGGGAGCGAAAGTCATAGTGAGCTCTGTTAACAATAACTGGCGAATTTCTGTGTTTTTTTAGTTCAAAATGTTAATGTTGTCACTGACCTAGTCACCTAACTATAACGTTACTTTATTCTTTGTATTTTTCAGTGGATGTCTAAGGATTTATTTAAAACAAAAAAATTGATCTTTTTATCATACTTAACTATAAAGCTACTTTAACCTTTGTTTTTTTCCAGTGAATTTCTAGGTATTTTATTACCCTACATTAAGCTGGGGGGGTTTGCCCAAAGGACCTTATGTTTTTTAAAGGGGAGAGGGGCCATGTGGCCCCATCCCTGAGCCTTAATAGGCCCTGCAAACCCAATTCCCTAGGTCCTTTTTTTTTTAAGGAACGGGCCAGGTGGCCCCCTCCCCGAGTCTTATTAATCCCTTCGAACTCCATCCCTTGGACCTTTCTTTTATATAAAGTGGAGGGGGAAGTTGGGGAGGGGGCCAACTGCCCCCCCCTCCCAAAGCCTTATAGGCCCTGGGGATCCCATCACCCATGGCAGTTTTTTTCTGAAGGGAAGGGGGTCCAAGTGGCCCACTGCGGGCCATTTCATTTTTAAAGGTGATGGGGCCAAGTGGCCTCCCTCCCAAAGCTTTATTAGGACCTGGGGACCTCCGTCCCGAGGGCCTTTTCCTCCCTGAGCCTCATTAAGCCTTGGGAAACCCATCTCCCAGGGCCCTATATATTTTCAAGAGGAGGGGCCAAGTGGCGTCCTCCCCAAGCCTTATTAGGCTCTGGGGACCACATCCCCCCAGGGCCTTTATGTTTAAAGGAGAGGGGGAATCACTTGTCCCCCCTCCCCATGCCAATATAGGCCCCAAGGATCCCACTCTTAGGCCAAAACTTACAAAAAGGGGAGGGTTCGCACGGCCTCCCTTCCTCAGTCTATTTTGGCCCTGGAGACCCCATCACCCAGGGTCATTTATTTCATTAAAGGGGAGGGGGCCATGTGACTCTCCCTCTGCTAGCCTTATGAAACCCTAGGGACCACATCCCTCAGGGCCTTTTTTATGACAGGGGAGGGCACCATGTGGCCCACCTCCCGGAGCCTCATTAGGTTGTGGGGACCCGATCCCCAAGGCCATTTTTTATGAAAGGGGAGGGGACCACAAGGCCCACCTCCCCAAGCCTTATTAGGCTCTTGGGATCCCATCCCCAGGGCACCTATTATTTTAATTAAAGAGGAGAGGGGCTGTTTGGCCCCACTCCCAGAGCCTTATTAGGTCTGTTGGGACCCCAGGGCCACTACTTAAATTAAAGGGCAGGGGGGGATGCATGCCCCCTCCCTGAGCTGTTATCAACCCCGTGGGCTCCATCCCCAGGGCCCGCATTATTGGAAGGTAGGTACCCTGGTGCCCACCCAGGGCACCCATCATACACCCAGCAGCCAAGCCCTGTGGCCAAAACCCACATGCAGCCAACTCCATACCGCGCATGTCATTTGTAACAAACAAAAAAACACAGGAGGTTACCCATAGACCCAGTTGAAACATGGGTAGTTAGTGTTTAACGCGCAAGGTAATATTCGTAGGCAATTATGTAAAGCATGAACAACAGTTACAGAAAGAAGGAAACAAGGAGACATCAATGGTTGAAAAAAAAATGTACAGAGCGGTCTATATTTTGAAAAAATGAATACAGTTAGAGTATCAGCATTATTTACATTATATGTGGGTGTAACCCAAACATTCTTGTGCACATCAGTGCTCGTGCAGGAAAGTAAATGGCGCAAGTGACATGAGGAAAATAAAGGAAACAGCGAAAGGGCAGCGCAAAAAATATATAACTACTTAAATGGTCACAAAACTTCAAAGTTATTGTGAGAACACAGAATTGTCAACAAGTTAGAGAACCAATAAACACCAAGACTTATGCTGAGTGGTCATCGGCATTCCAACCTGTAAATAGTTACAAAAATGTGATGTACAAGGGGAGAGTGAAAAAAGGGGATAGAATACGAATAGTGTGTATCACCGGGCGAGTCAACTAATTTTATGAGGTAATTGGATGAAAATGTACAAGGTACCTGTTGCGGAGCAAGGTAATGGTCCAAGGTATGGTACATCAAGCAATGCATCCAAGGTATGGTGTGCAGAAAATTCCGAGTTGATGGACTTCAGTGGTGCACTCCTGGTCTGGTGTGCATTGAGGAAACTCTGAAAGACGACGAAAGGGTAGAGTGAGGGCATGTTGGCCCGAGTAATAAGCGAGGGGCCTACAATGGGTGAGGACCACGTCGGAAACAACTCGATTAGTGAGTGGAATCCAGGCAGTGATTGAAGAGAGAAGATAGCTTAATCAGTGGTCAATGCATGCTGTGCAGAATATGGAATGTATTCTAGAATGAAGCCATAATTCCACAAAATGAAGGTGATTTATGCTATACATTGTCCATGTGACCTACTATATATAGGTCATACCACACAGATGGTGAAACAACGCAACATTCAACAATTGAGCCGTATCCGATACAGAGTAGAAAATGCTCCCCTTGTCTCACACTACATTGAGAAAAATCACTCCGAAACAGACATTGTGTGGCAAGTAATTGATCAGCCTACATTGCCTCAACACAGAGATCTACAACAACTCCAAAATAGATGTGAATGTAGGTGAATAACATGCTGTGATTCAGTCAATCATGGATTAAACACATTGGATGAGTGGAATAACACCATTCATATCTAAAGGGCTTTACCCCTTCTGGCCCAAGACTGACACCTTTCTGGCACCTTATTGTGGTGATTTTCTGTTCACTTGCATTGTGGTATATACACTTACAGGCACATGCATCAAGCTAGGATTTTGCGAGTCCTTAATAGCGAATATTAAGGATTCGCAATTAAGGACTCGCAAAATCCTATGCATGTAGGAATCGCTATAATAATAGCGATTCGTTCACATTCCTTATTTGCGACTACGCAAATTGCGAGTCGCAAATAAGGAATGGCTTCCCATTCATTCCTATGGGCCTACAGGCCCATAGGAATGAATGGGAATTGCGAGGCTATTTGCGAGTACCAATAGGTACTCGCAAATTGCGATGCAATTTCAAGGGTGCAGGGGTGTCAAAAGGACACCCTGTTGCACCCCTGAAATTGTTCCGTGCACATATGTTGCGCACACACATGTCCCAAGGACGTGTGTGTGTGTGCAACCTACAACTTTGAAAAATGCACTTTAGTGCATTTCTCTCAGTTTTTGCAAATTACCATGAAGTTCAACTTCATGGTAAATTGCGCCCTAGTAGAGAAATCGCTAATTTTTTTACTTTGTTGCATTGCATTTAAGGAATCTCAATTGCGATTCCTTAAATGCAATCGTAATTTAAGTAATCGCAATTTAGAGATTACTTAAATTGCGATTTTTGCATTTGGGATGATGCATCCCAAATGCAATATCTGAGTCGCAAAGGGCAGATTCTGAGAATCTGCCCGTTTGCGACCGGTTTTTCTTTTGATGCATGTGGCAGTTAATGATGTACTTTAGATGTCCCCTATCTACTCTGCCATCATTCACATGTTTATCTATTTGTCTGTACATTCTTTTCATACATATTTTGACTATTCTACCTTACAATTTGTTCGGACTTTTTACCAAATGACATTTGTAAATTGACCAAGTACTGTCCCTTTCCTCATATGGATATATATTTGTCTGTATATTCTGTTCATACATATGAGGATTACACAACTTCCCAATTTGCTAATACTTTTTTTGCCAAACAAAATTTGTTAATTTTTAATTATGCAACAATCCCTGTCTTTTCTGCATACATGAAAGCATTTGTTTATTTATTTATTTATTATAACATTGTCAGGACACCGACTGCACCTGTGTTGGGGGCCCAGAGGGTAGCCAATGCCTGGAAGCTGGCATTGCTGCCGCCCGCGGGAGCAGCTGAAAATGTGGCTCCATGCGGGCGGGGGCAATTTGTCATCTGTTTCCCTGCCTGCTTCATTGCGGGCAGGTAAACAGATGAGAAGTCTGCGCCTAGCGTGCGTCAGCATTTTTCATGTTCGCTCCAACTGGTATTTGTTCTAGCTTGGCAGGAGCTTGGAAATTGCTTCCGCCAAGCAAGAGCAAACACAGGTTTCCCAGCCTGTGCCAGTGCAGTCAAGGAAACCACTATGTCCAGGGGGTAGGCACCCCTAGGACATAGCTGGAGCTGGCACAGGGGGATGGGGTCCCCAGGGCCAATAATGGCTCTCGGGGGAAGCGCAGCCCCATCCCTTTTACAATAGCGGCCGGGCCCCAGGGATGGGGTCCCTAGGGCCGAAATCAGCCCAGGAGGGGTGGCTGCATGCCCCCCCCTAACCATTTTCCATATTGGTTGAGCCTCGGTGGGTGGGGTACCCGGGGCCGAAATAGGTCCGGGGAGGGGGATGCGCAGCCCCCCCTCATCAATATTGGCTGGGTCATGATGGATGGAGTCCTCCAGGTCAAATTCATCCTGAGGAGGGGGGCCACATGCGCCCCCTGCCCATAATAAAAATATAAATTCCCCCTGGGACCTGGCCCACTGGTGGGGCCCCAAAAAATGCAAGCGAAGTTAACCAGGCTTGCTTTTTTAAAAAAGTTACAGTGGATACACTGTAGTTTCACAGGAACATTTTTAGAAAAATCATTTATGGCCCACTTGGGATTCCTGTGGAACCCCACCACCAGGCCTAGGGATCAGGGTATTCCTACCCTGCCCCCTTCTTTTTGTTTCAAATGTTTTTTCTTGGGATTCGGCCAAGTCTCAGTCCCAAGATGGCTTCCACCACTTCTTCAATGAAGTGCTGGCAGCGAATCACATCTTGTTTGGAGATCTGTCAGATCCTTGGAGGTTTCTCGTCCCTAGATATACATAAATCTTTTTTCTTTAATAACTCCAAAACTACGGAGCTAATTTAGACAAAATTACAACAATGGCTTTTTCTGGACCAAGATCAAGCTTTCTGCCAAATTTGGTGCAATTCTGTATAGCGGTTTGGGCTGTAATCATGTCTAAAATCCTATGGAAAATTGCATAAGGAAAACACATTTTGGGTCCCCTTCTTTTTTCACCCAAGGCTTGATGAATCACCCCAAAACTTTTCAAACAACAGCTAAAGTGAGTGTCAAACTAGTTTTGAAAATTTCGTGAAGATTCTTCAAATGGCAACAAAGTTAGTAGCACAACAAACATTGCTTTTCCTATGGAAACTAGGTCCTAGCTATAGCTACCTACTGGCCACCCACCATGCACTGCTTATGACCTCACACATTACATCACTCATGACATGTTCTATGACAACATTTATGACAAAAGGATGACATCTCAAATGACATCACTGATGACACTGATCCAGCGGCTTACTAGCAACAGATACTCCACTACCATATACTCACCTGGGCCCATACAACTCGCTTCCGCTAACACTGAGTAGACCGCTGGAACTTTTAGTTTAATATGATTCTCATACCTCAAGATCTAGTTATTGGTTCTTTAACTAAACCTTTCACTGATCAAACAGTTCTTTCCTCTGGTCAATGGGCCAGTTAGGTGGAACTAGTTGATGGTGATAATTAACATAACTTATTATACATTTCTTGATAAAAATAAAATAATGACAGACTCGGTAAGCTTTAAAATCTTTATCTAAATTAATGGGTTGTGAACCATCTCGTGTTTCAGTACAAACACCCTCATTCACGAGAGTGCCAAATCAATAAAATCTCAATAGTTAAACATATTCCAGATCCACACAACAACTATACTCAGAGAGAAAAGGATAGAGAGAAAAGAGCATTTATCAAACGATGAATTTCATAGTTGCCAAAGTATGGTGTGAAGACCAACCCCCTGGCCAAAGGGCTGGTAAGGGTCCCCAGGACAGATCAGGAGTTAAAGACTTCAGGACAGGATACTTCACCTCTCTAGATACCGACGACTACGTCGCACCCCTCTCTGACACTCTCTTCCTCCTCGTGGTTCTTCCGCGATCTTCTTTCTAACCCACCCAAATTAAGTAGATGGTTCTACATTCGATTTCTTCATCAGCATTTCAGAGCATCAGCACCACCCCAGCACCAACAGCATCCCGAGCTCTGTAGCGCCTCTCTCTCCAACGACAACGACGACAACCCTTCTTCTCTTCACTAACTAGAACTACCTCAATTATACCTTTCCATAGCCATGTACCACCCATTAATGTTTCATTTTTACAGAAATACTAACTTCTGATTGGACAGGCGAGGGGGGGATGATCATCACACCATGCTTATACTTCATTTATTTCTTTAAACCATTGTTTCCAAACTCCTCCCCTCAAACTTTTATTCCGCCCTTCCTTTCCCATACATCTTTAAACTTTATTAATACAAATGTAACAGTTTTTCTCGAATAAGTTCCTTCATATGAACTCTTCACCCTCATGTTCCCAGGGCACATCTCCGCCGACCTTGGACGTGTGACAAGTCCTTAGTCATCCTTTCAAGCTTCCACACCAGGGCGCATGCGTTGCACCACGTCAGTCTGCTCGACTCAGACAAGTTTGACAGGCCCAAATACGCACTAATAATAAAGTCAAAAGAAGAAATGTTATTCTCAAAAATAAATGATTTCACTGTATATCACCAACCTCTACTCTAGCCCGTACCATTTATTATTTCTCTTTCTGCATTTGCATTAGTATAAAACTTATTTTCTAATTTCAGCAAGCAGATGCTATGCATGAGAGCTTTCAAGCGGCCATTTTATAGCTCTTTGCGCAAGCGCCAGAATTTTCCTCCAAGCTTTAGTTCGTCATATTACGTAGATGCAGTAGACGCATGCGCAGTAAAGATCCCGTGTTAAAATGCATTCTAGTCCTACGTCCATTTTATTGTAGCTAGTAAACACATAGGCAAGCTTCATTCTTTTCTCGCGTATGATGGAAATGCGTATTATTAATCACAAAACACGTTGTTAGTAATTCGTTAATGAGTTTAAACGAGATGATTGCTTCCGAGCAAGTCTCGTGTTCGAGTCCTTGCTCCATCAACATCATCCAATGAGAGTGCTAGTTTATTTTATAGTTTACATAGTGGCGGGTAACTGCCATGAGACTTCTCAACCTAATTGTAAACAGCCTGTTTCCAGCTAATGGGTGTAAGAGTTTGTAAAGGCATATGCCTCTAATACATCATAGGTGTGTAGAGGTATTGAACACATTATAAACTTTGTATTGAAGAATAACTCTGTGTGCACATGACAGTTGAAGACTTGTGTCAAGTATTTTCCACACAAGTTTTTGGTTCTGCAGTAAAAGTTTCCAACAGGGCAAAGATTCTACGTAGTAGATACTAAGTATTGTAAGTAACTTAGAGTTATTAGAATTGTTGTAGCATGGGAATTTCTACATAAAATAGAAGACTGTGTGCCCCAGGTACAAACCTATGTACATGTGCTTAATTAGCTTCAAAAGATGGGCTATCTGTAAGGTTTTTACAACAAAATTTGGAATAACCCCTGGTGTGCACATCCTAATGCTATTGCAGGGTGGACCCCAAAAGCAGGGAATAACGAGGTGCACTATATACTCAGAGCGGTGCGAAAGAAAGTCTACTTGCCACCTTAAGAGGTCAGTTAAAATGTGTGGCTCATAACCAGCACAAGCATGGAGGAAGTTCAGAAGGCTAGCATTGAAAGAAAATTAGCTAGACCGCTAGCCTTGGTTGCCTCCTGGATGCGACCACCATCTTGAGTTTCTGATTTCCATGCTAATGATAAAGCTTCAACAGTAACTTACGGAAACCCAGTATATGAGGCTTCCTATGTCAGTTCGGAGACAATCTGACTTGGTGCCATTCCAAAGTTTGAACAGTGTTTTTACCACTGCCACTGTGTGCCTGACAAGAAGTACCAAAATAGGGAGGAGAGCTTTCTTTTGGTGACAAAGCCTGAGGAACTTGTTGCATTGGAGCCAGGCTGTTGTATTGGCCTTTCTCTGGGACAGCAGTTGGGGTGGTGGTCGCTGCAATGTAATGTAATGGCATATTCTCAGTAATTGCATGTAATTTGTGTTACTGGAATTAACAAAATTATGTCAATTACTCAGGCATAATTAAAATTTGGCCCAGGTCCATGTCTCCGGTGGCCGGAATTGGACTCTGTGTCACCTTCATCTGAAAGGGGTGCTTGGAGAAGATGGGCTGGTAGTTTTTCTTTTCCCTGGAGGAGATGGTGAAGATGTGTCCGATGTAACAACAGTAACAGCATCCTGTTGTGCTGAAAGCTCAACTTCCTGCTTTGCTCCTACCTCAGAAAAATTAGGTGTAGCATACTCTTGCTCCTTTTTAGTTTTCTGGGAGGATTCTTTTTGCTGAGACAATTCCAGTCATTGCAGCACTGAGATCTGCTTTGGTTTGTGGTTGTTAATACAGTTGTTGATCCATGGGTGATCCTCCAGACATATTCCAGTACAGAAGAGGGTGCAGCAGATATGTTGGGTTGTTCATGTCAGTGGAAAAAGGAAGAGAGCTTGCTGCCACCGGTGGCAGCAAACTTCTCTTCACTGGCCACTTTATTGGCAGGAGCCTGCTTCTTAGTGGCCATCTTCTTCACTTCCTGTTGGTCAACAAGAGCCGTAGACCTTACCAGACCTCTGGTGTCAGCAAGTCCCAGACTTTTCTCCATCTAAGGGCCTGACTTATATATCGGAAACCTAATGATTCAAGTGTTGCCAAAAGGGTCAACCACAAGTATTAAATACAATGCATTAAAGAATATACACCTTAGAAAGATATAATTAAGTGATCAAAAAGACATATGTACAAAGTACACCCACATTTTTACTTAGGTTGGTTCATGGTTTGACGGAGCAGTCTCTGCGAGTCGCGCTGCAATTCGCCATCAATCAAGGATTGGATCCCATAATTTAAACTAAACACAATATATGAGGACTTCACTGTTGGTTGTCCCCCCGGTATGGCCACACCGCTTTTTGCGGACCTTCCACCTTTGGAATTACAGCCTAGTCTGCCCTACATTGGCTCCCAGCAACTTTGAATTAACTATTCTCACGCCATCCCTGGCACTGATACAAGGTTGCCTTCCCCTTCGTCCTGAAGAAGACCTGCATGCGGAAGCTTCAAATCGCCCTCTTCGCACAAGTCGGGTCGAAACGTCGACACATCTCCCCCCAGAAGGACCTGGTCCACATATTTATCCCCTACTAAACTGGATGTTGCAATTAAGCACCCCTGAGTGATGTAAATTGAATTACCAAAAGACATTGGACAGGTTCAAGAATACTGGTTCTTCTACAGACCAGTGCACTTCTGCAATAAGGAACAGTGTGTACTTCTAACCCTCCTGACTTCCACCTTCTCCTCACGAGCAAGCCTTTCTCAATCTCTTGTGCAACCTTTTCTCTTAAACTCCATTGGGTAATAACTTTACAGATTGTTCGATGTTTGTATTTAAGTACATAATATAAAAACCATGAACCAACCTGAGTAAAAATGTGTGGGTGTACTTTGTACATATGTATTTTTGATCAATTAATTATATCTTTCTAGGGTGTATATTCTTTAATGCATTGTATTTAATACTTGTGGTTGACCCTTTTGGCAACACTTGAATCATTAGGTTTCCTATTTAAATATTTTCTCAAGTTCCGTGGAGGACCAACTTTTCATAATATATTGTACCCAGGTCCTGTGACGTTTATTGGGTTACCCCATTACTTCATAATGGCTGATTTATATATCAGCAGACAGGTTACTCAGTCACAAGGGGGACAGATATCTCATCCACCAAAATCTAAATCCCATAATATCCTATGGGATTTAGATTTCGGAGGACGGGATATCGGTCCACGTTGTGACTGAGTAACCTGTCTGCCGATATCTAAATCAGGCCCCAAGTCTTGTTCAACAACAGGCAAAAATAAGGGAAGGAAGGCAGTCAGGCTTGGCTGTTCCAGTCAGTGCACTACAAGCCATTTTAACAATATAGCAATAGTGTACCTATGTGTAAACTAACTGTTTTAGACTGGGCACCACTATGCAAAAATAAATGACAGTTTACATCGGTAATAAATATTGGTTCTCTCTCTGGGCTCATGGGACCCCTATAGGACCCCTATTGGAGCCAAAAAGAGGTTGGCAAAAAAATGGATTTAATAAATTAGAAAAAAATAATACTCATTCACTGCAGACTACTAAAATCCGCTAAGGCAGAGGAGCGTCGCCCTACTGCTCAAAAGGAAAAATCAAATGATAACGTATCATTATTATCATTTTATTTTCCCTATTCCAGTCAATGGTGGGGCAGCGCTGGCCAAAGCAGGGGAGGAGTGGTGTGCACTCCCTAAGTTTGCATGAACTGCTTGGCCGGCCGTCTTGGACCGACCAAACAGTTCATGCTCACTTTGCATGTTCCTACCAGGCTGCATTACACAGCCTGGTCAGGAACATGCACAGGATCCCTGTTCCAGTCTGGGCACCGATCCACAGCGCTCAGTCCAATCGCAACGCTGCATTGCAGCTTTGTGATTGGCTCAGGGGAGCCTGTCTGCCCGGGTGCTTCCTGCTGCCACCGGCTAGGACAGGAAGATGAAGAGGACAGAGAAGAGGTGGTGGCCGGCCGTTAAAGGTAAACCCTTTTTTTTTTTAAGTTCCATTACTCACACCTACCCCCGCCCCACCACCCCTCTCCAGTAGGTGCCGCTTCTGTCCAGAAGCAGAATGTAATGACAGGAAATAGATCTAAAAAAGGAAAAATGAACAAAAAAATATGCGAGCTCTTAAAGGGCTAAAAAAGCCAAGGTAGCAGGCATAGGGAACAAAGACAAGACGGCTGCCTACAAGGCACATACTGGTTTAACAAAATGATGGACAAGCACATGGATTGGAATCAGAGAAGATGTGGAGAGCAAAGACAAGATAGCCACCTATGGGGCTTACACTAGTTTCTCAAAATGATGGATGAGCACATGGCTTGGCGAGGCAGAAGGCATAGAGAAAAACAACAAAATGGTTGCCTATGTGAGACACATTGGTTTCACAAAATAGTGGACGAGCACATGGCAAGCGATGGGGCGGCATGGAGGATAAAGAGAACATAGCTGCTTGCCTGACTGGTGGCTCTTCCTCTCCCCCACTAACAAACACTTGCAGAACTTCAGGCAAAGGAGTTCACAAAAATATAGCAACCTTATGCCTGGGTCTTTCTCAGAAGCTGTAAGCTTGCCGTGAAGCAGCAATAAGAATGTAAAAAATCAACTGAAATTTAAAAAAACAAAAACATAACAGCAAAGCAAAATGGAAACAGAACATTAATTTTATAATAAACTTTAAATATGCCTCAAACACAAACAGGCTTAGGCAACAATTAACCTAGTCAAAGACTTTTGAAAGTTGGAAAAAATGATAATTAATCAACCATCACACTCATACACACAGAATGGCAGACAAGCATGTGGGTAAAAAGGTGGCTAAAGACAAAGGAAAATGTCTGATTACATTTGCCTGCACTGCTGATGTCCTTAGCCATCAGTAGGCATTTACAGATAAAAATAACTAACATTTAGCATAATTGAAGGCGATCCACGAGCCCATAAAGCTCTCTAGCAGACCTGCAGTAAGAATGTGAACACCTAATTAAAAACAACATCAATGGCCTACATTTTATTGCCATCAAACAGTAAAATATCACAAACCAAGAATTGGACAAAACAACATGGAAAAGGAAGAAATATAACTCCAGCCTCACTCCAAACCAAATGTCCATTGCCCTTGTTCACTTAACCCTTAATCCCACATCGGCCTGCTCTGCCCCATAGACGTCATTTCACCAAATTGCCAGAGGTAGCCGAAGTGACTTCACATGCCCCTTGACCTTTACTTTCACTCACACATACACATGCTTACACATAAACACGCATTCACACATACACACACTCACATATAGACACACACACTCTGCCTACACATACACACACGTTCACACATACACACACTCTCTTACATACACACACTCAAAACTGCAAGCATGCACACAACACACATACATTTGAAAGCATTTATTTTTACTTACCTGAGCTGCCAGGGAAAGTCTTAATCCAGCTATTTGTACTACAATTTTAATTAAACTAATAGCGAATAATGTAATAGTATGCCCTATTAGTACAATACATTTTTTTACAAAAAACTAGGAGAGTGAAGCCCCCACCGACGTCCATAAGGACGAGCTGCTTCTGTTCCTGGCACTGATTTTGCCACTGCTGACGATAGGGGTCACAAAGGCAGTGCCAGGGGTCACAAGGAACATGCCAGGGGTCTCTGCTGCAATGAAAGTGCCTTGCCCTCCCTCAAACACTCAAACATTTAGCAAAGTACTGCACTGACCTTACTTGATTTACCCAAAACAATACAAACATTCTAGGTGGATATTGCAGCAGGGATTTTAGTCAAAAGGACAAGTGAAGCTTTCTCTCAGAATCTAAATCCAAAATGACCAATGGCTCAACAAGAACAGGAGGGAGAGTTCAGGACAGGAATAGGATGTTGTAACTGTATGTACAGGGGCATCATTCTCCATGGCACCTAACCTGTGAAACAAAATATACATGCATTTAACGCTAAAGAAATTTAACCGAATGGCCTGCTCAGTTAAAAATTCAAATCAACATGGATTTTGTGCTACTTATCAATGCTAGGCATTAAAGACAACCAATTTCGTATTCTGTAAAAACCTTCTTGTATTGTTCTCATGATTTCAATGCAGACTCACGCCTGACGGTAATGGCAGCACAAGAGTGGACACCACACTCATTCCACCACCTCACATGCTTCTGCTGGGAGTGGAGAGAGAAGGCAAACACAAGGAGATGATGGACGGAGCGCTGAAACTTTTCAGACAGTCACCCCCAGTCACAGATCTTGGTTGGATCCATCATCGTTCTTTAGCTCACTTCGCCACCCCAGTTCAGACACAGCTATCAGCAAATCAGTCTTGACCCTGTGCCTCATGGGAACAGTCCAGCCCGAACTGCCAAGCCATGTCTTCCCTGGACCGGAAACAAGTATCCTGGGACCGGTTTCGGGCTAACAGCCCTCATCAGCCAGGCTAGCTTGAATCCAGTGGCAAAGTGAGCAAGGGACCCACGTCTGGACATACCCTGCCAACTTAGGGCAAACAAAGCAAACACAAGGAGATGATGGTCCCTTGCTCACTTTGCCACTGGATTCAAGCTAGCCTGGCTGATGACGGCTGAATGGCCAGAAACCGGTCCCAGGATGCTTGTTTCCGGTCCAGGGAAGACATGGCTTGGCAGTTCGGGCTGGACTGTTCCCATGAGGCACAGGGTCAGACTGATTTGCATATGGCCATGTCTGAACTGGGGTGGTGGAGTGAGCTAAAGAATGATGATGGATTAAACCCAGATCAGTTGACTGGGGGTGAGTGTTTGATTTGCTCAAACGCTCCGTCCATCATCCCCTTTGGTATCGCTTTGTTCGCCCTAAGTTGGCAGGGTATGCCCAGACGTGGGTCCCTTGCTCACTTTGCCACTGGATTCAAGCTAGCCTGGCTGATGACGGCTGAATGGCCAGAAACCGGTCCCAGGATGCTTGTTTCCGGTCCAGGGAAGACATGGCTTGGCAGTTCGGGCTGGACTGTTCCCATGAGGCACAGGGTCAGACTGATTTGCATATGGCCATGTCTGAACTGGGGTGGTGGAGTGAGCTAAAGAATGATGATGTATTAAACCCAGATCAGTTGACTGGGGGTGAGTGTTTGATTTGCTCAAACGCTCCGTCCATCATCCCCTTTGGTATCAGACTGTTCCCATGAGGCACAGGGTCAAGACTGATTTGCATATAGCTATGTCTGAACTGGGGTGACAAAGTGAGCTAAAGAACGATGATGGATTCAACCCAGATCTGTGAATGGGGGTGAGTGTCTGAAAAGTTTCAGCGCTCCGTCCATCATCTCCTTGTGTTTGCTTTGGGAGTGGAGAGAGGCCAGTTCTTCATCATAAACTACCCCAGTGCTCCCTTAGCTCTTTGGAGACCTGGGGGCGGGGGAAACTGCTGCACATCAGGTAATAATGATCTTGCAAAATGTTTGGTTGGAGGAGCACGTCCTTGCTTCAACTTTAAGACCTGCAATTTTGCAAGATTTTCAGGGAATTTATTGCAATTCAAATTTTAAAAAAATACACTCATAGTATGCACATGCTTAAAAAGGCATTGTTTGGCTGTAGGGTGATTGGAAGGGTTTGCACTCCATTGTGCATAGGCCTCGGGTTCTCAGTCTCACCTGTCACATTGCGAATATCTGGTTGTGCCGTGCTGCAAGGCAGCTGCAGATGATAGCTTATTGTCTCTGCAATGTGGCTCTGTGCTTTGGGCTCATATTGCAAATACCATAGGAGCATTGAGAAGCAGAGACTACACTGGATACCTGTGGGAAGGCGGCATGTCCTGCCTGTTAAAGTCCTTAGTTTTCAACCACCATGTTGTTCCCACATGCAATTTGCGAGACCAGGTTTGCTGTTAGCCAAATGGATCAGGAAATATATCAGGATGCTAGGACACTCCCAATTTATAATGGCTGATATTCTCACTTACTATTTAAGATCATGAAATGCTCACTCGCTGTATAAGGAGATTGGTAGCATGGACATCATTTGAGATACTCCTGTCAGCTCTATCAGATTGAAACACCACTGACCTTCTGAGTAGCCCAGCTGGGATGATGGAACGCAGTGAGATCTTCAATTCTCTCCTATGCTGCCTCCCAAGGAGTGTTCTATAGGCACTACCTTGCGAGGGAGCACACCGGAGAAAAGGGGAATAGGAGAAAACAAAAGCTGTAGCGACACGGAGAAGCGCTGGTCAGGCACAGCGTTGATAAAAGGGAGGTAATGGGCCCATCTACCTCCAGAAAGGCCACTCAGGCACCCACTGCGCCGCTGGCGGCATCCAACAACGCAGAAACCGCCCAAATTGGCCACCAGGCTGTTCAAAAAGCAGCCCACAGCTGGAACAGGACACCGGCCCCTCGGGCATTGCCCGAGTGCCCGCGTTACCAATCCGACGCTGGTCAGGCAACACTTGGGGACAGTGCAGACCTCTAAGGTGTTAGGAAACCATCCGCCAGAGTGGAAGAGCCCTGTGTGCAAGAGAGGAGACCAGGATAAAGAGTACATACACACACAGGTATTAGCCACAATACTGCCCACTCCTATGTTCCAGGGTACTCACATCCTCTCGTATACAGCACACTATGAAATGGCCATAACCGGTTTCCTCCAGTGACCAGGAGGACTTTGTCCACCAGCTTGCTAGATGAGGAGGACAACCGGCATGGCAAGCCCGGGAAAATCTGGGTCCAAATACCTGCACCTTCCACCAGAAGATGCCACTGTAGTCAAATAAGCAGTATGCAAAAAATGCTAGTGCTAGAAACGTGAAAACAAACATATACCAAAAGAAAAAGCCAGGAGTGCAGATAAAATACTCCCACCACTTTTCTGCGATCTGATCGTTGACATGGCTCACTGTTGCTTCACAGGAGCTAAGGAGAATTCCAAGAGTCGGGAGGATACCAAAGGTGCACGTTTGTTACCACGTGGAGGCAGGAAGATTGGTGCGGCCAAATGCAGGAGCCGGCTGCAGGAATCGCTGAAGCCGATCCACTCGAGGGCTGGAGGAGTCGGCGGTTCCCAGCAGCCAATTCCGGAACAGAAGAAACGCTGCAAAGAGCTGCCGCCACAGGTGTGACGCGCGGATAGAAAACAGCGCAGGAGGGGCAGCTGCGGCTCCGACAGAAGTACGCTGAATCCAACAGCGCCAAACGCACGCTCTGAAGCGAGCGTAGGAAACTGCCAAAGTCTGTTTCATACAGGAATACAGACAAGCATTGGCATAACCAATAGGTCTCGCCTTTGGGACCTTATAAGTGTTTAGCCAGAGATATTGACTTTGCCTATGTCTTTAAGCTGTGCTGTACAGAAGTCTGCAGCATGCTGAAAAGTTTTAATAAAGAAGTGTCAGAAGCATTTTTGTTACCTTAGATATGACCAAGAAAGCATTATGTACAACTGAACGACCATATTAAAAAAGTATTAACAATAAATAGTGTCTTGAGTTTTTTTTGTCCTTTCAATGCTGGCAACTTGTATCTGCCTGTCCCAATGGTTGCTTGTTGTGTTTTTTTTTTTTGTTATGGGGGGGACATAAATAACAGGAGGGTGAAGGTCAGTCAGTCAGTCAGTTATTTGCGGATGGAGCTTTCCGCACAAATGTGTGCGTATGGAGCAGCTACAGGTTTAAATTGAAGCAGGGCTGACTTTAAATTTCATCCTTGCTGCAAAGAAAATACGGCAATGTAGCATTTTGTGATTTGTGAATAGGGCTATTGAAGATAAAAAAAAGTGCAAAATAGACAAAGTTGTTTCGGAAGAGATGGTTGAGAAGGCAGTGCGAGGGTGAGATAGGCAAGGAAGACAGTTCCGAAATATACTCAAGCGCGCAGGGCGACGGTAATTGTCGTTGGCTGGAAGGACAATGTGAGGCAACGCCATGACAGGCAGTGGAAGAGCTCGCCAGCTATGTTCATTACGCCACATTCTTGTACGTTACGGAGATTGCCTACAGTCGTGTTGTGTGCCTATCCTCTGTTTTTGTCCAGTTCTGTTGCAGAGAGGGTTTCTGTGCCCCTAATGTTGTGTGCAGTGCGCCATAGTGATGCAGTGCATTAGGTGCTGGTGTGGAAGGAGGGGATCTGGCGATACAGTGAGGAGCACCGGTCTTGTCCCTCTCGTTCCTCAGTATGCGGCAGGCTGAACACTGTACGCAGGGTACCGTGTATAAATAATAAGACACTCCATACATTGGCAGAAGTGTCCCAATCTGCGAGTCTCGAAAAAATTTCTCGCAAAAGTAGAGTTTCACTGTAAATAAGTATAATGTAGTGGCTCGCTGTTTTGTCAGTGCAAAAAGTTGAGACACTGTGATATATGGCATTTGTGCATTGAGCTTTCCACACGTGTGCGTATGCAGCAGATGGCGGTTTAAATCGAAGCAGGCCTGACTGTAAATTTCAGCCTTGGCACAAAGATAACACGTCAATGTTGCATTATGGCATTTGGGAGTAGGGCTATTAAAGATAGAAATACTGAAAAATGGACAAAGTTGTTTTTGCGGAAACGGGAGTACAAAATGGACAATGTTGTATAAGAGGAGAGTTTGAGAAGGCAGGGCGAGGACTGACTTAGGCAGGAGAGCGACAGTACTGAAATGTAATCAAGCGCGCACGGCCACGCTTATTGTAGTTGGTTAAAAGGACAATGTGAGCGGACGCCGTGACAGGAGGCGAGACAGGGTGATCAATGGAGTTTGCGCATGGAGCTTTCCGCACAAATGTGTGCGCATGCAGCAGCTACACGTTCAAATTGAAGCAGAGTTGACAGTAAAAGTCATGCTTGCTACAAAGATAAGACGTCAATGTTGCATTGTGGCATTTGGGAGTAAGGGCATAGAATATAGGAATAGTGCAAAATGGACAAAGTTTGTTTGGAGGAGACGGTTAAAAATACAGGGCGAAGGTGACCTAGGGAGGGGAGAGACAGTACAGAAGTATAGTTAAGCGCGCACGGGCACGCTAATTGTAGTTGGCTGGAAGGAAAATGTTGCTTGTAGGCTACCCTTCTAGTCGAAAGCTTTTCAGAAGCCTGAACACCTTGCTTCTAAAAGACTACCAAGTGGAGCCGCCATCAAGTCTGTAGTGGTGTGAAATGTTCCAATAGTCAGTAAATGCGGTTGAATGGGAGTCTGCCCTGGCACAATAAAGAGAAAGCATGCCTCCTTGTAAAGATCGTTATCATTGGTAGGAATAGGGAGGGGGTCACGCAGGCGGGCAGTGAGCTCTTTCTGGTAAACTATCTCGCCCAAGATTTGCAGAGCGATCGGAAGAAACAGCATAGCTCTCAAGGTTTCAGAGTGCTTATATGTGACATTTTCATAATTTCTGTATAATTATGTGTGACATTTCAACGACAAGCATTTGAGCCCTGACAAACTGTACCAACAGGATGTGAGGCCTCAACACTACTCTCTTCTCAGCTGCCTCAGCCTATTATGAGGTAATTATAGAGGCAACAGTCACTGACTTGTGGACTCAGGCCACTGCAGACAGCACAGCATACTGCAAGGCTCAGGAGAGTGAGACTGAGGCACACATAGGTCACAGCCAGGAAAGCTGTATTATTTTAAAACGACTTACGTTCACTATAAAAATCATTAGCTAACCTGAGCGACCAACCGCCTGGGCCGGGGTGTGGCACGCCGCCCGCTACCTGCGTGTTCAGTTGCACCACAGTGGCTCTAAGTCTTGTGAGTCGTCACCCTGACCCAAAACGAGTTAGACAGCAGCTCAGATGATGATTTGATATCGACCGCGCGCCAAAAGCAAATTTTTGTAGCATAGCAACTAGCAGGTTATTCCCTCTGTCATTTGGGGACTTCATTTTTGCGAGGCAAGCCAGAGCTGCGGCAACAGTCGGCTTTTGGAAGGCACAGGGCGATTAACTGATTTGCCCAAAAGCAGAGGCTGGTGAGCCGACGCCGTGACTCGAACCTACTTCTCCAGCTTCCCGATCGCATGCTCTGCTCATTACGCCACATTATAAGGCTTTAGGGATATTGCCTACAATATTGTTGTGTGCGTAGGCTCTTTTTTGTACGATTCTGTTGCAAAGAGGGCTTCTGTGGCCCTAATGTTGTGTGCAGTGCGCCACAGTGATGCAGTGCATCTAGTGTTCGTGTGGAAGGAGAGGGTCTGGGGACATAGTGAGGAGCAGCGGTTTTTTAAATATTTATTAAAGTTTTCACAAATATGCCTGGGATGGTAGGAAACGGTTGAGAAGGCAGGAGAGGGTGACCGAGGCCGGGGAGAAACATAACACAAGCATTGGCATAGCCAATAGGTCTGCCTTTGGGACCTCATAAGTGCTTAGTCAGAGCTATTGGCTTTGCCAAAGTCTTTAAACTATGTGGTAGAGCAGCGTGGCTGCTGTGCAGCATGTTAAAAAGTTATGATAAAAAAATGTTTAAAGTATTTTTGTTCCCTTATTTATATATAACCATTCAGACATTATGTTCAAATGAACGGCCCTATTAAAAAAATAATTAACATTAAAATGTCTTCTAGTTTTTTGTTCTTGCAATGCTGGCAACTTCTACCTGTCTGTTCTAATGCTTGATTGTTATAGGTTTTTTTTTGGTAATGGGGTGTGGGGGGGTTAGACAAACAACAGGACGGTGGAGGTTAAGATATAGTACCTGAATTACAACACAAGCAGCGCCTTGGCATTACAATCTGAATTTTTCACTACCTGGCAAAATTCAGATAGCACCGCAAATTTTTTCAGGACTGGAAAGAGAACATTCCACTGATCTCTATCGAAAGCCTTTTCCATGTTCAGCATTAATATTGCTGCTTTAATTTTATTAGTAAAAAATGGTCGATAGCTTGGATTAGACAGTGAGTGTTGGATGCCAAGAGCCTACCTTGAAGCCTACCTTCTCGTGTATAGCGGCGAGACTCGGAACAGTAGCAGCTGAGGCGCTCGGCTGCCGAGATACTCTCAGAAAGAGTTACACCTATGGTCCGTGCCCCGAGGTGGCGGTGGGGGCGGGGTGGATAGAGAGTGAGAAATGACGAAAAGAGGTGTTAAACAAAGGCAGCCGGGATGCAAAGGGAGATAAGGGGAAGGCGGGAAGATGGACAGAGCCCGAATCTGTTATTACCAAGATGTATAAGAAAGAGATAGAGAGGGAGGAAAAAGAGTGTGAGGAGAAGAGAGAAAGGAAAACGTGGAAGAGTGCGAGCGACAGAGGGGAAAGAGAGAGTGAAATTCAGGGAGAGAAGAGGAGCGAATAAGGAGGAGAGGAGAAAGCTGATCGGCGGAGTGAGCCGAGGAGAGAAAGGAATAAGCAGGGACGAGAACTGAAGGGGCGCGGGGATGAAAGGACCAGAACAATATTGTCAGATCACGCGCTCGCTGGTGAGGGAGGGGGAGGAGGGGTGAGGGAGGGGGATGAAAGGCAGATGGCGCCTCGCCAGCGATGCGAGGAATGGATGCCAGCTGCGCGCGTGCCCGCCAACGTGAACGCAAGCTGGTCGCCAGCCGAAAGCCACTGTTTGCACTTCCAAAACCCGCTTACTAAAACTCTCGGCCAGACCAGCGCAAGCGCTGGTGCAGGCCGAGACCTAAAAACGACTGGAAGCAGGACTCCCAGCACGGGAGGCAAAACTTAGTAGTAATTGATTGTCAAGCACCGGATCGGAGGGTAGGAGGGGCTTATGTCCTGCCCTCCCTTAGCAGCTGATCACCAGAGCCTCTTCCTGTCCACAGTCCCTGGGGCTGCTGGTACACGTAGTTACCCATACTCACACGCCTCCAGTCCCAGTCATTCTGCAATAATGTAAGGGGGTAAGTGGTCTGTTATGTGTCCCCCTTACCTGCATGACCCTCCCGCCTGACACCACCATGACAACTCCACGGGTAGCACGCTTCCCTTTGCGAGCACTGGTTACTTACTTGCACCCCCAGGGTCGAAGAGAAGATCAACAAACACACTAAACAAGGCTTCAAGAGCCATATTTGTCTTCTTTAGTTCTTTCAAGAGCAAGTCCAAGGCTGCTGGGGACTGAAGGGTGTGACAGTTTTCTGGAAATTCTAGGAATTTCCACTCCCTTGTTCCACCCTACCTATCATCAGCATCTGATTTGCTGCAGGCTAGGAGAATGGCAAACGGCGGATTTTCCATCTCTCTGACGTCCCTCTGACATGTCAGAAGAAAACAGGAAAGAAAAAACCCACACAACAAGGTGAGAGCAAATGGCACAGGAAGGATTGACAGGAAAAGAGCCAGCAACCAAATGAGCAAGAGAAAGGTCAATGGGTGGTGTTAAGCAAAAGAGGAAGGTGACAACTGTGAATAAGGAGGTATTTAAAATAAGTAAAAGAGGACAAGGAAAATGTAGAATAATATTAGGGAAAAATCAGAAAGATTAGAAAATTGGGTGGAGGAAGATCAACAGAGCAAACTAGTAAAATGATGGAGCAGGAAAAAAGATACAGAGAGAGACGGACAGCACAGGATGACTCAGGTCCTAACTGTAGCCTGAGACCTAGGCAGAACCGTCTAACACTCAACCCCTCTGGATTTGATCTGCTACAGGCGTTAATGACTCCTAGTCCTAATGCCTGCTGCTGCTCTGAGTGGCCATGCTTGCAGCAGAGGCAGTGATTGCATGTATGAGCTGATTGTGGTTGCAAACAAGAAGAGATGCATCTTAGGGGCTATTTCTAAAGGACATGTTTATGGCGAGAGCTCATATTTAAATTAGAACCTGATTCATAGGATTGAGGCCTGGACTCCGAAGAGTGAGTCTTTGCAAATACAAATCTGTTTGCTCGGTGGAAAGAAGGTGTTTGTTAGTAGAGCGGAAACTTCTGCCTGGCACTTTGAGAGAGACTTTGTTGCTCAGTTAAAAGATGGCAGTCCAAGTGAGGCAATGCAAAGAATAACAGTACTTCTGCCTCACATTGGAACTACTAGGAGGCTTTCAATACACACCTGAAGGTACACCGGTTGTACTGTATTGCGCCAAACGAATCATAAAGGAGGATTACTTTAGCATAGTCCACTTTTGCTATTTCATACATTACCAACACAGTTGTGTGGACCTCCAGCAAAATGTTTGGGAAGAAAAATAGAGTGGCTAAGCCGATTCAAAGGATGATGCACCACTGCTTGTTCACACTGAGGCCATAATCAGGTGGATGCGATGTTTTTGACTGCTTTAATGGAGGTGTTTTTTAACCGGAAAGGGGAAGTGGAGAAGAGGCCGACATGGAATGGCTGTTGGAAACCGACATCATAATCCCGATGGCGAACCCACCGTCATTAAGAGATTATGTGGTTTTTCCGACGGCCCATCATCCTTGAGCCCATTGGAACCACGTCAAAATCCCCCGTGGGGTTAACTCGGGGGTTTTCCGCCTGACATTGTAATCAGGCCCTAAGTTCTTCCACATTCATCAATTTGGACAGATTCTTAAGAAATAGAATAAATATAAATATAAGAGGAGCATAGGAGTTGACCCCTGAGGTACACAATAAGTTACATGGGCGCGCCATGAGATGAAGGAGTTTAGTTTCCCTCATTGTTTTCTGTTGGTGAGATAGGACATAAACAATAGGACTTTGTGTGTTCTACCTCATCTGAGGACATGCACAGTGATCCCTTTCTGTGATTGAAAGATGGCATTGCAGATGGAAGCAATGGGTTTTCAGTGCTTGCAATAAGCCATGAATTCAATGGGACCCACAAACCTGATGGATGTGCATCAGGGTGATGGAGTAAATTACTACACAGTGCCCTGATGGACCTTACGTACCCGAGATTTAGAGATGTTATCCAGTCGGAGGACACCACTGAACATTGGCATGAACTGATGCCGTGGCGGTTCCTATCAATCAGCAGTGGCTCCTCGAGGGAGTGCTGCGGGCGGTGGGGCGGGGGAGGGGCAAGGTGGGGGGTAGTAAAGTATGGCATACGGCCGAACAGAGTTGAGTAAAGAAATAAATAAATAAATAAAACAAATTACATTGCACGCGCTGCATCGCCAAATGGTGATGCTGCGCGCGCAATGTAATTCGTTTTATTTATTTATTTCTTTACTCAACTCTGTTCGGCCGTATGCCGTAGTTTACTACCCCCCACCCTGCCCCTCCCCGCCCCGCTCACCGCCCGCAGCACTCCCTCGAGGAGCCGCTACTGCTATCAATGTTGTAAAGCTTTGACAGATCGCTCTATCAAACATGATAGTCAGTGGTCAAACTTTTTTGAAGTATTATTTCCTTCAAAACAAACTCCAAAAGCAGGAGTTTTATTTAAAAAAAAAAGTAAAACTAATGGCCTCCACACCATTAGAGTTTTCTCCTATGATGTATGAATAATTTCTTTATTTTACTGTCCCTCAAAGCCAGGTACCGCCAAGGTTTACCTGGCAGTGACGGACAGCAAAAAAAGCCATCACGTTGTCCACTCTAAATTGGGTGAATGGTCAGATGTCTTCCTTCTGAAGCCTGTACTTTGTTGGACTGTCGCGGGAATATATTGGCAACGGAGCCCGAGTAGGGTCCATCGTCGACATGCTGTCAGTGCGCCCAATTTACAGAATACCCAACCTACCAAATTTGAAATCAGCACCTCGGACTGTGCTAGTGTTGTGTCTGTATATTACCTTGACTTGTAGGAGTCCAGAATACAATGGGACTCACTGGGAGCAGATAACGCTCTCGAATATTGATGGACTAAAACAACTTCTTTTCTGTCTGCGTTGTGCGTATGTGGACTAATTAGTTTTGTGGAACATCCAGAGGCTTATTATGATGCAGACCCCAATTGTATACGGCTGGTATTTTAAACCCCTTAGTAATTAACCATTAAATACGTTGTCCCAGGTGCAGACTTACAAAACCTAATGCATACTTAAAAATAAGTGTGAGCACAGCATTGGAACGTGGGAACCCACAAAACTAGCTATAAAAATCCTTTAATGCAATACTGCAGCAATAGACAACCTGCGGGTTTTAATGCCTGCCAATTAAATTTTCAAAACCTTCCTACTGGCAATGTTCTAAACATATAAATCAGAGTGGAATATGAGCTTTTGTTAATGGGCGTCATCTTAACTTTCATTGCATATATTTGAAAGTGATAGATTACATAATAACTTTTGTGCATAATTGATTAGCAATGTTATGTTTAGAATATTCTCATTCCTACTGCTTGATGTCAGACCCATTTAGAAAAGTTGCTCTTTTATAGAATGTTTAAAATGCTGCTATGCATCGCTTATTACCGAGTTTCTAAAAGACACTCCTGTTTGTATTTTGAGATTTTTTACTATTTTCTACAAGCATCTCTTCTGTACAGTTCTGATTTATTAAATTCTGCGAGAGGCATACCCGTCTGATAATGGCGGCTGATAAGCTGCGTGCTAGCTGCAAAAGAACAATGGGGCATATTAGCAAGACCCACGTTAAAATTATCGCCGTTTTAGCGGCAGGAAACTGCCGCTAAAACGGCGATAATGGGCTTGCTAATATGCGTTATAGAATTCAATAGAAGCCCAGGTTAGATGTGCAGGACATCTAACCTGGGCTTCTATTGAATTCTATAACGCATATTAGCAAGCCCATTATCGCCGTTTTAGCGGCAGTTTCCTGCCGCTAAAACGGCGATAATTTTAACGTGGGTCTTGCTAATATGCCCCAATATTTTTGAGAGAATTAATTTTCCTTTGCAGGACAACAACTTGTAAAACCGGAAAGAAGCTTGTGCCATATCAGAACAGACACATTGGTGGAGGCGGACAGATGCTGGACTGCATTGATCCACGCTGTGAGGATCAGATTGTAAACACAGAGGTCGTGGTGAGGCAGAAGACGAAGGAACGGCAACATGCTTCACCCCTGATTCCTCTATCTGCCCCTGGTAAAATATGTGATTTCCGTGAACAAATACCAAGCACAATTCAAAACAAGCTGCGCGATGTCAGGAAGAAACAGGGAGGAAAGAGACTCATTTGTGCAGACGAGCTAAAAAAAAAAAGCGGACAAGAGGATCTTTCGATTCTTGATTTTATTATGGTTTACTTAGTTTGACCAATAAAATATCAACAACCAGAAATTTTGATTCCAAAATAAATTAAATTAATTGCTCGTACTTTGATTATTTCTCAGTAGAGCAAAGAATCAATGGCACACTTATCTCAGTAAATAGTAACGCTGAAATGCCTTGCGGAATATCATTAAAAAACGAACATGGATACTGGGTAGGAAACTTCTATTCAGCTCCGAAAATGTCACATTACTTAAAGCCTGGGTTACAACAATTATCGCACAGTTGAGGTCAGTTGGCACGCATTTAAGCCTTGAATAGTGGGGTAATGACAGAGATTTCAGTTTAAAATACTAGAAAGTGTAATAAATGGAGGGAGGATAGATAATTGTAAATGGGGGTACCTGCATATCAGGACCATTGATTTTTAAAGCCTTTCTATATTTTTGAAATGCCAACTTGTACAACACATTAAAAGACAGAAGTCGAATCTGTAAACCCAAACCCAATTTGGGGAGAGGATGTGGCCTAACGGCTAGAGCAGTGGACCTCGAAGCTGTGGAACCGGTTCGGGTCTTAGCAGGGACTCTCAACATCCTGTGATTCTGGGCAAATCACTTAATCTCCCCGTGCCTAACAAACAAAAAAACTGAATATGTCCGTCTGTAATGCAACTGGTGCTCATGGAAAGCGCTCTGATACCTTCGGGTCTAGTTTGTTTAAATAAAACTAAAAAAATAATAATAATTTGCTACAAACAGAAATAGTGCTTATCCTATTAGTGAGAGTGCTACACAGACTACTTGTACAAATGCATTATTGTATCAGTGAGAATGACTCTCAAAGTAACACGTGACATACTAAGAGCTTAACCACCACTTGGAACTCTATGTTTAATTAACATTATACATACACAAACACACACACATACACAAATATATATATATAGATGTAAATAGATATTTATAGATATAGCTATATATATGTATATAAAGCAATATATGTATTACCCAATGGCGGTCGCCACTGCGTATAGTGAGGACCAAGTTTCCATAGGAAATAGATTTTTTGATTTGCTAATAACGTTGGCGCTGGTTGTTCAATATTCACGAAACTTTCCCAAAAAAAGTCTCATCCTACTATGGTTCTTCCTGGAAAGTTTCAGTATCATCCATCAAGCGGGGCTGAGAAAAAGAGTAGGAACCCAAAACTCTTTTCCCCATTCATTTTTCCATAGGAAAAATCAGCCAGAGTTACAGCTAAAATGTCTGAAGGGAATTATACCAAACTTGGCAGAAAGCTAGATCTTGGTCTAGAAAGTGTGCTTTTTGAGATTTGGTGTAACAGCAGCTGCTGTTGTTTGTGGTGCTCTTGTTTACAAGCATCCTTTTGCCAAAAATTGATGCAAGGATTCATTTCATGCTAAAATATAGTGTGAAATGAAGAATTTGTATTTCACACAATGACTTGTAATTTTGACGTAATTTCGTTTAATTACACAAAAACACATTACACAAATTTCGCACACCCCTACGTAAAACCCCAGGTGCCATATTACCGGAGTGTTCCGGAGGTGCAATGGGTGTTTGCGCCCGCTGTGGTGCCCACAGAGCACTTTAATATTACAGAAGGGGCCACAGACGCTTGTGCATCCCCTTTTGTAATACCGATAGCCCCGGTAGCACATAAAGTGCCAGCGCTGTCATCAGAGGGTGCTCCCTCATTTGCATGGGGGCATGGCCCCATGCAAATGAGGTAATCCCTTTGCCTAAGCACCTGTGTTGTATTACAGACGCGGGCGCAAAGGCAAAGAAGCTGTCAGGAGGCGCAGTGACAGTGCGCAACCTAAAAGGTGGCACACAGTCAGTGCGCCCCCTGATAGCAGCCCTCTGGCGGGGGGAAAGGGGGTCCCATGGACCCCCCAGACATGCCCTTGCAGGCATGTGCAGTCACTCACTGCACCCACCTGCAAGGGGATCTCTAATCCCCCTTCAAATTGCAGGCAGGTTTCCGCCTGCACTGTGAAACACAGAGCAACTTCAAAGCAGCCGCTCTGTTTAACCTGAATGCACTGCCCCCAGGGCAGAACAATTTTGCGACTGCCCTGGGGGTAGCGCATTCACTATAATGTGGCACATTTTCCTGGTTAGCGCTTGGTGCACCTTTTGAAAGGTGCACCCAGCGCTAACCTAGAAAATGTGCCCATACCGTAATACGGCCCCCGGTATTTTAAGTGAGCCCTCACCCTATATCAGTGGAAGGTCTGGCATGAATCTAATAGTTTTGACAGTGAGGGGATAATTTGAGATTTGCTCCAATTAATATTTGCTTCCAGCAGGGCCCGGAATCGTATGAATTCCCTTATTATGGGACTAAGCCATTCCACTGGGTTCCTTAAATATAGAGTCATGTCATACATGAAGAGAGATTGGAAGATGGTGACTAGTGTATCTGATGATATTACTAGAAAAGTGCTGTCAGAGGTTTTTGACTGGGGGTATAAAGGTTTTCACAATAAGGATAGGCCATGAGGGGCTTTCCTGGCCCATACACCGGGAGATGGGGTTGGACTTCGATGTACAGATGCTAATTTGGTTATGGCCCATGGGGGTATTATATTATATATAACCTGATCCACGCTATAAATCCGGTAGGCATACCAAGTCTACCGAAGATAGTAAATAGATATCCACATCCCAGGGAATCAAAAGCCTTTGAAACATTAAAATGATAGCCGTAGTATCCAAAATAAATTCTAGACCACAAATTAAGGCAAATAGAGTGCACAAGTTATATGTGGTTGACCTTCAGGGAGAAGGAGAATTAGGCGACTGATGATGAGTTTTGACAAGATTTTGGTATCACAATTTTTTGGAGAAGTGGTCAGTAGGACTCACAATTATTAGCATGTTTACTAGGTTTAAGTAGGGCTAGCTAAATGGCATCTTGTGGCATTAGGGGGAGAGTTGTTGCTCTTTGGCCTCCTTGAAGACACCCAACAGGTGGGGAGCTAGGATATCTGGGAACCCAATTGAACTTGAAGCCCAGCCTGATGGGAGACCTCTTATAACTTATTCAAATTTCACCAAGCGTAAACGGCTGGACATGGAATTGCTGATGGGCATCACATATCCACGCCAGGGTTGTATCTTCCAGAAAAGCAGAGATATGCTCAAGGGGATGCCTACCAGCGGAGGAGTATAGGTTTATGAAATCGGTATATTAGACATCCAGAATATGGGTCATAGCATGCTGTGTGTACCTGAGAGGTCTCTGATTTCTGTAATATTATTGATTGCTGTGGGCGTTTTATAATGCCCACTTGCCACCTTCCAGGGTGCTCTCTGTACAGGACATCGAATATTTCCCACAAAATAGCAATTCTCTATCAGCCACTTTTGAATATTCAGACTTCTTATTCCGTAGGTGACCCGATATAGAGGTTTGTAAATAACATGTGAGGGATTATTCTAAATCTCTGATTTCACATTCAACCCTTGTTATATGTGCTTTCAATGATTGTAATACCCCACACTTTGTTGCCATATATTTCCCACTAATAACCACCTTAAACGCCTCCCACACCACACTCACACGCTTCACTGAGCCCAAGGTGAACTGCAAAAATTCTATGATTTCTTTTTTCAATTCACCACAAAATAGCCTGTCAGTTAGGGTCTCAGGTCCCAGGAGCCAAAGTCTGAAACTGGGTGATAATCTAAGGATTTCTGGTTTGACAGAGATCAGCAAATGGTCCGAAAGGGCTTGGGCCAAGTACATCACCTCTCTGACTCACAAGCAAATGCCCTGAGTAACTAGCCAAAAATATATGTTGTGCACTATGTACGACTCAGTTCCTTCTTTGGTGTCTGGGTTCCTATGTCACCATACATCCAGCAATTTATGCTCAGCTATTATAGTTTTAATGGAGGAGGCTGCTGATGATCAACCTCCCACAACACTGGAAGATCTGTCTAAATGTTAATACAATACGCAATTAAAATCATCTCACCATATCAAAGCATCAGGTTGGTAACCAATATTTTACTCCAAAGATTGTTACTGAACGCAGGATCATCTGCATTGGGACATAGCATTTAGCAATTGTAATATGTATGCCTCTAAGTAGCATATATCTAAAGTGTCTGTCAATTTGAATGCCAAGCTGCTTGATTTGCACCTCTTTTTTAATCAGAATTACAAAACCACACTTGTAAGAGGGAGGGAATTTGGTAGGAAACTATTTACTAGAGAGTGTAATCTCAGTCAACTTGGCAAGCTGCGTCTCCTGCAGGAGAGCCACACTGATTTAATGACTACATAAGTACCTTATGAATTTTACGGGGGTTGTTGAGCGCGTAACATTCCAAGACAAGAGCAAAATGGAGTTGTTATTCATAGGCTATGTCGCCAGAAGCTGTGATCGTAGAAGGTGTGTGAATCAAAAGAATAAAGGCAAGTTTCCAACAGGCGGATGAGCCCCAACCAATATGTAAACACATCCACCCAGCTGTGACAACAGTTAACCAAAAAGATACAGATAACTTCTCTTCCACGACCCGTACACACTGGCAACTCAATCTCACCAGGAGATGTATCCCAGCATTTACTAACTTAGAACACACAACTTTATTAAGGATGAAACCCCTGAGGGAACACATGAAGGCCAGCTTCTTCCCCTCTTAATTAGAACAAGAGGGTCTGAGGGGAGTTATTGGAAATTCTCCACAAAGTTAATCACTAAGGCGAGCATGGCACCCCTTGAATTACTTTGAGGAGGTGATTGCCCAACATGACATCAAATTAGACATACACGAAGGCACAGGTGTTCACAACTATGAGCACAGTGTATTACAAATAGAAACATTGCAGCAGTCATTGCTAAAGAGTGGGACCACATGGAAAAAAACAATACGTAATTCAAGTAGCTAGTCGATATCGCAGAGTATCAAGGAGCAGGATTATTTTGATCATGATGACGAGGCCTAGCCTCTGCCAGGCCCTGAAGGAACTCTGACACTCATTGTGAGGTTTGAAAGATGTGTGTTTTCTCCTGATAGGTGGTCTTCAAGTGGGCTGGGTAAAGCATAGAATACTCAATACCTTCATTGGGGAGCTTTTTTGAGAATTTTTCTTTCTGTGCCTGCTACACCCCTAAAGTCAGTAAAAAGTGAGATTGGACATCAATCATATGATAGAGTATGTTTTATGTTATCAAGTCCACAGGTTGTGCTCCTGCCTGTGATATAAGGAGTCCTGCTATAATGGGACATGTTGGAGCCTCTGGAGGGGCAAGGTGATATGTGGGCCCTCTAAACCACTAGAAAACGAAAGAGGACATTTTGTCTAAACAAGGATAGAAGCAAGTGTTCTACATAGTCAAAGTTTGCCAGTGTTACTCACATCTCTTTTGTCTTTCAATACCATCTTCTTCTTTATCTATCCTGCTCCATCTCTCTCTCTAGCATTTTTCTCTGCACCACCTTCTCTATTTCAACTCACCCTCTCTACCTCATTTCTCTCTACCTCTCTGTAGTTGCACATCTTTCTACCTTAACTCCGCTGTTCATGCCTGGCTCACCCTCATTTTTATTTCTCTCTTATTCCCTTCTCTATTTCACTTCACCCTCTGTACCTCACCTCTCCCACAACCTCTCTTTCTTTATATATTTCTCTACTGCTCTATCTCTACCTTTGTTTACCTCACAACTCCATCTCACGTTTTCTCTTTCTACCTCTACACCACCTCACCTATCGTTCTCTATCTCACCTGTTTCTGCTGCAACTCTTTTCTCTCTGCCCCTCATCTTTCTTTCTACTCTTCACCACTCCCTCTCTTTTTTCTTACTTACTCACTACTCTCTTATAGTGACAAGTTTTTCTAAACCTAACCTTTTATTGGTTTGCCCTTCTCTATCTCAACACCACTTTCTCTACCTTGCATTTCTCTCCAAATGTCTTCCTCACTAGCCCTATTCTTCTTTAAATTACCTCTTTTTCTACATTAACTCTCTCTACTTCCACCTTTAGGATGTCCAACCACTCTTCCTCTCTCTAGATGTCCTTCTCCTTATCTGTAGTTCTCTCAACCTCACTCTAAAACAGCGCCAGTCTTTATACCTCTTAGTTTACCAACTATTACTCTTTCTAACCCACTTTATCTTTTTTCTAGCTACCACTCCTTCCTCTCTTTATCTTATACTTTTCCCTATCACACCTATCTCTCTACCTCATATATATCTTCAACTCTGCCTTCATTCTTCTTCTACTTCTTCTCTTTCACTGTGCTTCTCTTTACTTCTTTGTCCTCCTCATGTGTCCCGCTCCTTTCTGCCTCAGAGTCTCAGATCACTGACTAGCAAAATGTGTGTGCACATAAAAAAGAGGGTGGACATTATTAAGGAAGAAGTTATCATATCAGCTTTGATTTTTCACTGTTTCAGCAAGAATGGCAATGGTGACTGAGAGAATCCGACAACTAAAGCTATTTGTGATTATGAGTATCTGGCAATTAAAGCTACAATTTCAAGCATAATGGGCCTTATTACAACTTCTGTGGTCTTCTTGTGGCACCACCACCGCTCCAGCCGCAGGAGGATCACCAAGACCGTGGTGCTCCCACCCGCCGGAATCAGAGTTGAATCCAGGTCAGGCGGGTGGTGCAGCAGCAGTCTCATGGTGGGGGCTATTTAAGGCTCATAGGAGAGCCTTAACAGCAGACCTCCGCTGAGACAGCGTATGCAGCACGTTCCTGCATGGTGTGGCATGTACCATGATGTGCATGCCATACTGACATACCGTGCAGGAGCGGGGTGCAATTCCAGGGGGGCACAACATGTGCCCCCTGCATGCACCCCCTGGCCCAGAAGTGGCAGGGAGCCTGTTAGGGCCCCTTTAGTTGCCTCTCCGCCACCCTTCTCATGGCGGGCTTACCGCCATGAAATGGGCGGTGGACAGGCAACTCAGAATATGCCCGGCAGTGCCCCAGCGGCACCGCCAGCATATTTGCGCTCCTGGTGCTATTGTGTGATCCTGGATCCCGGTGGACGCAGCGGTCCTGTGGCAGTCCGACTGCCACAGTCAGAATATTGCGGGCGGGCCAGCAGTGTGCCGGAGGTCGGACCGCCACCGTGAGCACAGCTTTCCTGTGGACCACTGATCTCGAAATAAGGCCCTATGTGTTTATAACTTATTGTAATATTGTACACTTGATTAATAAACATTCACCATGTCACTCTAAACATATCTGTACTACAAATGGAGGAAGAGACTGGTTACACTCTGTTTCCATGTAAAATATCGAATGCCAAATACAAATCTAGATCCACGCACAAAAAGAAACATTTTTAATAATGCTTGCTCAAGCTATTTTGGTACTGTTTGGCTACTGGATACCAAGGGTTCAAAGTGTAATTCAACAGGGTGTGCCTGTAACATCTCTAACAAGCCCAACTGGTGTGCCTGTAACATCTCTAACAAGCCCAATCAAGGAGTACGGGGGACTAGACCAAGGTTCCCCTATCAGTGATCCAGTTGATAGGCCTTTTCTTAGGAATTCTCCATTAGCGGGGGCTGCCAGTATTACAGTTGGCTCCTGGAACATTGCGGGTCTTTTATCCAAAACTGATTCCAGTGACTGGTCCACCTTCATTGAACAGCACGACATCTGGGTTTTTCAGGAGACATGGTCTATGGATCAAGTCCATCACCCCGGGTTTCTTAATTTTTCCAAACCAGCACAAGGGGGATGTAAGGGTAGACCATCGGGTGGGCTAACATGCTGGGTGAGACAGCAATCGAGCTATACTGTTAAGGAAGTTTCAATCGATAGCCCGGATATCATAGCTCTTTGTGTATGTATGGGCCAAGATCGGGACATCTTGCTAATTAACATCTATGCAAGAGGCCAGCCGGGTGGGAGGCGCTCCGAGACAGTTGCCATCCTTGATAGTTTTCTGGATAGTTGGAGAGAAGGGTATAATTTGATTATAGCGGGGGATTTCAATTGTTCTTTTGAACCCCTTGGCTATGAGGACGGTAATTTAACTGCTGACGAGGACTCTCAATGGAACATCCCCCCCCTAGACCTTAGTCCAATTAAAAAATGTACGGAAGCTGCTTTGCAGCTCAAGGGTTTGTGTCTGGAGAAGAGTGTAAGGGCAGTTAATGGGAGGTCACAGTCGGATCGGAAGGGTGTGCATACCTTCAATAACGGCCTAAGATCAAGCCGGATAGATTATATCCTTCTCAATGTGGAATTCTGGGCTCACTTACATGACATGTCGGTTGTTGAGCGGGCCGAAAGTGATCATGATCCCCTAGTATTATCACTTATGGCACTGAGCACATTAGGCAATGCCAATAAGGACGAAGCACACCCTCTAGTGGAAGCAGCTGTCTCGAACGATGATAGAAGAGTCAGATGGGTTAGGCTGGTAGAAAGAGAGGGGGACCTGGAACAGATGAAGTCTATGGTCACCCATTCGGTTGCCATTCTTAATAAATGTCACTCACAGGAGGATATTAATCGTATCGTTTTAAGTGTCCATAGTGAGTTATTTTCTAGTTTAAAATCCTTTTTTACTATACGTCACTCTAAGAAGAAAACCTCAGGTGCTAAAACTGCTTCCTGGTATAATAAGTTATGTAGAGATGCATATCGGGAACTTACAAAAGCCATTAGATCCAAAAATGTGGGTGCGGTTAGACTGGCTAGGTCTAGGTACAAAGCAGTTCAAAAATCAGCCAAGAAGAACTGGGACGACAAACGTTGGCTCGACCTACTTGAAGCTAGCAACGAGAGAGACATGGTTAAATTCTGGCAGATAATTAAGTGGGGTAGCACTGGTACACCACACATACCGGCCAACCATGTAGCGCAAGATTCGTGGGTCGCGTATTTCGAAGCTCAATTATCAATCGCAAACAACACTGACTCCCACCCCCTACCTGGTCTTACGCCCACTATTTTATCGTTCGATAGCTCGGAGGTTGAAATGGTCCTCTCATTGATGCCGAAAGGGAGGGCCCCTGGTCCGGACTGCATACCGGCCGACTTGTATCAGTATGATAAAGAGAACTGGGTCAAATACATTACTTTTATAGCCAATGCTATAGCTAGTGGTGCACCCATCCCGGATACATGGTCTGGAGCTATTATACTACCAATATACAAAAAGGGCGATCGCTCGTCACCTGGCAATTATAGGCCGATTAGCCTTATTGATTCAATGCAGAAAATAATTGCCAGATTGGTCCTTAGTAGAATCCAAGTGTGGATTGAGGAGAATGAGATTTTGTCACCTTTGCAGGCTGGCTTTCGTCCTTTTACCAGCACCATTGACCAGGTTTTTAGGTTTGTTATGATCTACTGGAAAGTAGTTATCATGGGAGGAGGTTCGCTATACGCAGCTTTTATCGACCTTAAGTCAGCATTTGATCTGGTTCCACGCATCAAAATGTGGAGCGTCCTTTTGGTTGCAGGGATGCCCCAGGAGCTATTAGCCTTGATAATTAAACTGCACACCTCGAATTATGCGCAGGTGCGGTGGGGCACAAATGGTGAGGTTACAGCCAGATTTCCAGTCCTAAAGGGGGTGCGCCAAGGATGCGTCCTGGCGCCCACGTTGTTTTCCTTGTTTATAGACAGGGTGGTTCACTACTACTCCACATGCCAAACAGATGCCCCTAGTTTGGTGGGGCTGAGGATACCATTGCTCATGTTCGCTGACGACACCTTGATCCTATCCAAGACACAGAAGGGCTTGCAGGCTGCACTGTCTAGGTGTTTTGTCACGACCATGGGCTGGTGGTAAATGTGGATAAGACAAAGTTTATGGTCTTTCACAACTATAAGACCATTAAAAGTAGTGTGTTTATGAACAATGTCCTATTGGAACAGACAAATGCGTTTGCATACCTGGGGATTACCTTGGGTAAGAAACTTAACTGGAAGCCCCAGATTGACCTCTTAGCCATGAAACATGCACAGTTGGCAGGAGCTCTGGTAAAAGAACATAAGCTCTCGTCCACTAAGCCCATGGCCCCGGTTCTTAAGATTTATAACCTCAAGGTTATCTCCTCAATCTTATATGGTGCGGAGTTATGGGTCTTTGAGAACATCTCCTCCTTGGCACAAGCCCAGAATAAATTTGTTAGAGCCATCACGAGCCTTCCACAATCTACGCCCCTACTGCCACTTTTTATGGATATGGGTTGTCCTCGCATAGAGGATTTAGCCCGATTTAGACCGATAGCGTTTTGGAGACGACTCTGGGTCACGCCCGAGCTCTCCCAATACGCCAAATCCCTTATGGATTTCAGGGGGGTCGGCTGTACGGGGAAGATCAAATGGCTACAGAATGTAAAAAACACCTTGTGCGGGATGGGGATGAGTGGTTTATGGGAGCATCCCGATGATAATCCATTTCCGTCTAAAAGGGAGTTTAAGGCCACATACTGGGAGATGGTCAAGAGTAACTACTTTTCTTCCACTACTAGGCCTACTTTAACCAGGGACTTCCTCACGCAAAAACAGGACTTCGTGCTTGAAAAATATTGGGATACCATCCTTAGACTGGTTGATAGGAAATTATATTACCAGTTTAGGGTTGGCTCTTTCCCAATTAACGCCTTTACATGCAAATGGCTCTTGCACGGGTCAGAGCATTGCCCTGCATGTTTAGCTCCGATGGAATCGATATCCCACTTTTTGTTGGTGTGCCCGGCTTACAAGCTTCCTAGGAGTAAATGGCTGAAACCCATCTGCATGAACCTGGGCATTAGATCTGCTATGGAGGCTTTAAGGATCTTGCGGTCATCCACAGAGGCTCCTATAGTTGTAGCTATGGCCACATTTTTGAGTTGGGCGTGGATTATCCGCTGTAAAAAAATTAAGAGTAACCTGCGCCTAGTCCATAGCTGCGGTGTCATTTTTGTGAGACACTGTTATTTAACCTATAGTAGTGATGATAATTTGGTTTTATATAGTATCATTGTACTTTTATGGTTTTAATGTGGTCTTTGGCTATTGAGCCATTTTATAAGATCAATGTCTTGCACTAATTATTGTAATCAGTTTTACTGTTTTGATTGTTACATACAGTACTGTGTTCTATTTCAAGTACTTTTAACCTGACATTGTATGTACTGTCTTTTATGATTATTTTAATCGAAATAAAGACATAATGAAATGTAATTCAACATTATTTGTAAACTGGATAAAACTTAAAAATTGTTCTGAACAGGGGGTCCCAAAATATGCCTTGTCCATGGTCCCAAAATTCCTTAAAATGGCACTGATGGCAGAGTGAATAAATCGTCTTAATCTCTCACCAGGAGCTAATAAAGATTCTACCTCCTCCCAGTCTCTGGATTTCGAAAATATCACTGAAAATAATTGGCTTCCAGTTCACAGAGAGGTCAAAGACGTCCATGAGGAGTATTGATTGTGGATGGGAAGGAAGTGTAAGCCAGTCATTGTGCAACTGCAGCAAAAGCCTATGACCCAGTATTATAATAGCATGTTTCCCAGACTTCATAAGTGTAGGTTTAATACTCACTTTCTCATATAAACTATCTTTGTCTTCAAATCAAATTCATATTATTATCAAATTCTTGAAAATATGCTTTGATTGAAATTATATGACTTATGTGAACAAAGTGTACGTTCATGAGGCAAGAAATAGGAGAAATTGGAATGTTCCAATTCTGCTACAAGAAATAAGGAGGGAAAATGAGTTGAGAACCAAAAGCAGCCCTGGCAAAAAAATGCTCAAAGCAGACTCGCACCCTTCCTCTCCTTGCTTTATCTCTTTTGTTAGAAATTGGGTTTCTAGTTGGCAGAGGTATGCACCCTGTCCAAGCAGGAACCACAGTCCTAGTCAGGGTAAGTCAGAAACCTGCTTTAAATTGACCTTTGCTCACACTCGAGTAGCTTGGCACAGAGCAGTCAGGCTTAACTTAAGAGTAAATGTGTAAATTAGTTGTATAACACCTCAAACAACAACACAGTGAAAACACCACAAAAAGACCACACTAGTTTAGAAAAATAACTTATATTTTTATGAGTAAAACAAGATCAAAACGACAAAAATCCAATAGGCAGAAGCCAAGATATGAATTTTCAAAGAATAAACAGTTTTGCAGTGCTTAGAAACAAATAGCGGCAACTGGGGCTATCTGGTCACACTTGACCTGGGCAAATCCAAAGGTTAAAGCCGACCACGATGGAGCACAGGTCAGATACAGGGACCAGTCTTGGCCACTGAACAGAACATTGGATGCGTCGACATCGAGGGCGAAGCGTGGAGCAAAAGAGGCGATGCGTTGCTGTCGATCCCGTAGATGTAGGTGATGCATAAGTTCTGAACTGCACAAAGTTGAAGATGCATCGAGTGTCAAGATGCAATGAACATCGGGGTGATGCATCGTCGTCAAACCGCTGGGCTGTAGACGATGCGAGCAGCACAAAGCAAAGCATTGCTGTCCAGTCGCATGAAGCAACAGATGTCACATGCGTACAACCGGTGGATATGCTTTCAGATCTGCACATCTATAAGTTAGTTCTTCATGTTTTGACAATCATTTTATAGCTCATCAATTTCAAAGGGTGCTCCCATGGTGCTACAATACCCCCCACCTTGGGTATAAGTCCACTAGACCTGCAAATGCAGTCTAGAACAAAATATTCAACATATGCACCAAAGCACACCAAAACACTGTCACTTTTATCCCCAATCAGTAGTTCAACGAAGAAGAAAAAAACAGTTTTAAAGTTCCGTTGGCGAATTTCCAATAAATGATCCACAGAGGATGATGTATCAGGTCACTCTACTTTATTCCATTCATAGACAAAAAATGGCAGCCGAGGCGCGTTTCGTCCTCCTGGACTCTCTCAAGGCTTCTTTCAAGATTTTGAAACACGAGGCAGTTCGGGAGTCCCGGTGAGGTTCTGGATTCTGTTACACTTGCGCTGACTTATCAAGGTGGAAGCGCCCCTTAGATGGATAGAGTCGTTTGTGTGGATACTATGTGGTCTGTGGAAATGAAATGACAGACATTGGTGAAACGAATGGCATTAAGTCTACCCTGGCTTAAAGAGCTTTTTGCTGTTGAATCAAGAGAGGTAGATACAGAACTCATTCAGTGAGATATTTATCTTATGAACTATTCATGCTATACATCGGAAAGAACTGCCTTTCAAAATCTTGAAATAAGCCTTGAGAAAGTCCAGGAGGACAAAACGCGCGTCGGCTGCCGTTTTTTGTCTATGAATGGAATAAAGTAGAGTGACCTGATACATCAACCTCTGTGGATCATTTATTGGAAATTCGCCAACGGAACTTTAAAACTGGTTTTTTTCTTCTTCGTTGAACTACTGGTTGGGGATAAAAGTGACAGTGTTTTGGTGTGCTTTGGTGCATATGTTGGACATAAAGCCACAGATGTGTCAGAAGCAGGGGACGATGCGTTGTGCAGTTGGAGATGCGGTGTCTGTGGTTCCGGCAGCAGCGGCAATGCGTAGGTGGCGAGGGAAATGTGTCTGTTCCAATCGGCGCAACATAGTCAATGCGTGGATTTGTTTAGTTGCAGCACTTGGTACTCACTTCCAAGGGCCCAGGACTGGATTGGCACCACTTGGCAGAGCAAGGCTCACAGCAGACAGAGTCCAGATGCTGGTTGCAGATGAAAGAAGTCTTTGATGTCTCTTAGACTTCAGTAAACAGGACGCAAGCCAACAAGCCCTTGGAGATACTTTGGTTCTGGGATGTAGAGATGCAGGTCCTGTCCTTATCACTCCCAGGCAAGAGGCAGCAGAAAGCAGGCCAACACAGCAAAGCAGTTCAGCAATATAGCAGTCCCTCTAGAAGCACAGTCGTCCTTCTTCCTGGTAGAATGTCCTCAGTTCCAAAAGTGTTCTGATTTGGAGGTGTCAGAGGTCCAGTGCTTATACCCAGATGGGCCTTTGAAGTGGGGGATACTTAAAGAGATGCTTTGAAGTGCACAGAGTCCCTTTCTTTCCTCCCCTGGCTCGAGACTCACTACAGGGGAGTATGCAACTCTTTGTGTAGGAACTGGACGCTGCCCTTTCAGGTGTAAGTGTCAGCTTCTCCCTCCCATCCCAGCTCAGAATGACCCATCAGCATGCAGATGACCACTCAGTCACACCTACCCTTCCTTTGTGTGTGGCTCTCTAGAGGGAATACAGGAAGCCAGCTTTCACCCACTCCAGATGTGTATTCCAGAGACAGGCAGAAGGCACCAAATGGTTACAGTAAAAAAATGCCAACTTTCTAAAAGTTCAACATTCTGTCCATCAATTGTTCTTTATGCATTTATCGCCCTAAGTGGTACGGATATGTCCAGACGTGGGCCCCATGCTCTCCATGCCACTGGAGTCAAGCTACCTGGCTGATGAAGGAGGATACCCAGAAACTGGTCCCAGGATACTTGCTGCCGGTCCAGGCCTGGCAGTTTGGGCTGGACTGTTCCCATGAGGAGCAGGGTCAAGACTGATTTGCATATGGCTGTGTCCAAACTGGAATGGCATGGTGAGTAAAAAACTGGATTTAGGCCCAGATCTCTGAACTGGGGGTGAATGTTTGGCATTGTTCCACATTCCCCCCGTCAATTGTTCATTTAGTAATTGTCGCCCTAAGTGGGATGGTAATGCCCAGACGTGGGTCCCAAGCTCTCCATTCCCCTGGAGTCAAGCTAGCCTGGCTGATGAAGGGTGATACCCCTCAACCGGTCCCAGGAAGCTTGGTGCTGGTCCAGGGAGGACCTGGCCTGGCAATTTGGGCAGGACTATTCCCATGAGTAGCAGGGTCAAAGCTGATTTGCGTATGGCCGTGTCCAAACTGGGATGGCATGGTGAGCAAAAACGATGGCTTTAGGCCCGTATCTCCGTACTGGGGGTGAACAATTACCATTGTTCAGCATTCTGTCCATCAGTTGTTCATTTTGGATTTGTCACCTTAAGTGGGTAGGGTATGCCCAGACATGAGCCAATGCTCTCCATGCCACTGGAGTCAAGCTAGCCTCGCTGATGGGGGTGATACCCTGAAACCGGTCCCAGGACGCTTATTTCCAGTCCAGGGAGGACCTGGTCTGGCAGTTTGTGCTGGAATATTCCCATAGGGAGCAAGGTCAAGACTGATGGGTCCAGACTGGAATGGCGAGCAAATAAATTATGGATTTAGGCCCAGATTTCTGTACTGGGGGAGAATGTTTGACATTGTTCAGCATTCCGCCCATCAATTCTTCTTTTTGCAGCTTTCTAAAACTGCCATTTTCAGAATTGTATTTTAAAAACCAACTTCACCATAAGTTGTTTTTTAAAATTGTGATTCCAGGTACACCAAATTTGGGGGTTCCATCTTTTACCATTTGGAAATTACATTTATAAAATGTAATAAGGCAATCCCAATGTTATCCTATGGGAGAGATAGGCCTTGCGAAAAACAAATGTAAATGTATTTCACTACCAGAACCTGTAAAACTTAATAGTACATGTCCTACTTTTTAAATATACTGCACCCTGCCCATGGGCTATTCAGGGCCTTCCTTAGTGGTGATCAATATCTAATCAAAATGAAGGTTTGGGACTGGCAAGTAGGTTAACTTGATTGGTCGACATGGCAGTTTAAAACTGCACACACAGGCTCTGCAGTGTCAGGTCTGAGACATGTTTAAAGGGCTACCTGAGTGTGTGGCACAATCAGTGCTGCAAGCCCACTAGTAGGATTTGATTACTGGGCACATGTAGTGCACTTTACTAGGGAATTATAAGGAAATCAAATATGCCAAGTGTGGATAAACCAATGTGTTAGAATGGGGAGGGTTCAAATCCCCACCCGTTGCTACCCAATGTTAGAATTGGGGGTCCCCAGTTGGCTGAGGTAGGTACCTTAGTCCAACTAGGGGCCCTTGCTTCTAAGTCAGGGAAAGGAAGGGCACCTTCTCAGATAGCCCCTGCTCACCCCCTCGGTAGCTTGGCACGAGCAGCCAGGCTTATCTCAAAGGCAATGTGTAAAGTATTTGCAATCCCGCTCTCAGTAACCCAATGATGACACCACAAATGGACTCCACACGAGTTTCATAAAAACAATTATATGTTTATATAAAAAGGTATACGATGAGACCACACGATAAAAATCCAACATATGCGTATTTGTAATATTTCACCTGGCCGGTTATTAGGCCAGCCAGCCCTTGTAGGTTCTTGCAGTATTAATGAGCAATTCTCAATGATCCAAATGCAGTCCTAATGCAATGCTATGCAGTTCGTAATGCAAGAATCAGGCACTTCGTAATATAAAAATAATGCAGTTCGTTATGCAACAATCAGGCAGTTCGTAATGCAAAAAGAATGCAATGCATAATGCAACAATACGGCAGTTCGTAATGCAAAAATAATGCAATGCGTAATGCAACAATCAGGCAGTTTGTAATGCAAAAATAATGCAATGCGTAATGCAACAATCAGGCAGTTCGTAATGCAAAAATAATGCAATGCGTAATGCAACAATCAGGTAGTTCGTAATGCCAACAATAATGTACTCCAGCACCGTTCACGGTGCTCTGGACGGACTCTATGCCACTCGTGCTGACTCGCGGTCAGCTACTGCCAAAATATGCCCCCAACACAGGTCTGGTGTAAAACAAAAGGCAGCTCCACGCTCCGGCCCCGGTACTGCCACTCCTTGGCAAGTACGGGCCGCGATTCTAACTTGAGCGGGGGCTCGCGCTGCAAGGATGAGAAAGGCCGAGAGCTTCTCTCTCCGAGACCGCACCCCGCCCCAGGCGGCGACACACGCACGCTCGCTGAGCGTTACCTGGGGGGCGCTATCTCGCTCTCCTCTCCTCGTGGCTTGGGCCTCCGGGGCGACTTTGTTGATCTCGAGCAGTGGAACACGGACCCCCGACGTGAGGGTTCGAGGTCTTCTCCTTGGCAACGGCAGGCTCGGGTCGGCGGCACAGCTCCTCTGGGGTTGCCGGTCCGAGCCGATGGCAATGACGAAGGTCTCAGGCTGCAACAGGGCACACGCACACAGCGTCGCTGAGACTCACTTGAGCTTCGGGTGTACACGATCACAGGGCAATCCTCACGAAGGTCTCAGGCTGCACGAAGCACACTTACACAGCGTCGCTGAGACTCACTTGGACTCCAGGTGCCCACGATCACAGGGCAATCCTCACGAAGGTCTCAGGCTGCACGAAGCACACGCACACAGCGTCGCTGAGACTCACTTGAGCTTCGGGTGTACATGATCACAGGGCAATCCTCACGAAGGTCTCAGGCTGCACGAAGCACACGCACACAGCGTCGCTGAGACTCACTTGTACTCCAGGTGCCCTCGATCACAGGGCAATCCTCACGAAGGTCTCAGGCTGCACGAAGCACACGCACACAGCGTCGCTGAGACTCACTTGAGCTTCAGGTGCCCACGATCACAGGGCAATCCTCACGAAGGTCTCAGGCTGCACGAAGCACACGCACACAGCGTTGGTGAGACTCACTTGAGCTTCAGGTGCCCACGATCACAGGGCAAGCCTCACGAAGGTCTCAGGCTGCACAAAGCACACGCACACAGCGTCGCTGAGACTCACTTGGATTCCGGGTGCACACGATCACAGGACAATCCTCACGAAGGTCTCAGGCTGCACGAAGCACACACACACAGCGTCGCTGAGACTCACTTGGATTCCGGGTGCACACGATCACGGGGCAGTTCTTACGTAGGTCTCAGGCTGCAAAAAGCACACGCACACAGCGTCGCTGAGACACACCTGGAAACGTTTGTGTTCCTGAGTTTCCACAAAAGGGAGCCAGCTTTCCTCAGGCCCTTGGGGACAAGTCACTTCAGGACACAGCACACAGCAAAGTCCTTTCAAGCAGGGGGACACAGCACACAGCAAAGTCCCTTAGCCTCTCCTTGGTTAAATCAGCAAACTGCAGGCCAGCCCAAGAACACACAGCAAGGGTCAGTCCTTTCCTTCAGTCTCTTCAGCTGTTTCTTCCTTGGCAGAGGTTCCTCTTGACCATGAAGTAGTTTCAATCCTTTACAGTCTTGATCAGTCCTACGTTCAGGGGTTTCAGCTCTCATAGTTATACCTCTCAATGTCATTGAAGTCTTTGTGTTCAGGGGGGCACTGACCCCTGTCTAAACCAGTTCTGGGTGTCTCCCTGCCAGTGACACCTTTTCCCTTTGATAGTGGGGGTCTGGATCTTCAATCACTCAGCAGGAGATGGAGCAATTGTTTTATGACGGCAGCCCAGGCCTCTTCACCTCCAGGGGGCTACTCCTCCCCCCTACACTCCAGATGCAGGTCAGCCTGTTGCTGTCTCACCTCCTCCCCTGGGTCAAAACATTCCCCAGATCCTATCACTTTCAAATCCAGACAGTCAATCCACAACCAGGCAGAGACACACAGAATTATTAGAACACAAAAAACCAGCCACTTCTAAAAGTGGGGTTTCTAAACACACAATGCAAAAACCACCTTCACAAAAAGATGTGTTATTCAATTGTGAGTTCAGGCACACTAAACTTCACCCCTCCATCTTAAGCCTATGGGAAGATAGGCTGGAAACATATTACACAGCCTCCCCATTCTGTCCTTTGGGCAAGATGGCCTTTCAACAGTGAAAAACGAAATAGAGAGTATTTCACTGTCAGGACATGGTACACACCTCAGTACCTGTCCTACCTTTCACATACACTGCACCCTGCCCAGGGGGCTACCTTGGGCCTACCATAGGGGTGTCTGATGTGCATAGAAAGGGAAGGGTAAGGCCTGGCAAGTGGGTGCACTTGTCAGGACAACAAGGCAGTTTAACAAACTGTGCACAGGCACTGCAGTGGCAGGCCTGAGTTCTCTCTTTAGGGCTACTTGTGTGAGTGGCACAATTAGTGCTGCAGGCCCACTAGTAGCATTTGCATTACCCGCCCTGGCACACATAGTGCACTTTACTAGGGACTTTACTAGTAAGGCAAACATACCAATTATGGACACCCAATTACCATTACACTTTACACAGAGAGCACTTGCACTTTGACACTGATCAGCAGTGGCAAAGTGCCCAAAGCATCTAAGCCAGTAGAACGAAATCCATCACAGCATCAAAAATAGAGGAAGTAGAGGCAAAAAGTCAGGGGTAATCACGCCAAGAAATGCCAGGTCTAACACAATGTTAATATATTTTAACTAAAGAACGCATGCACTTTAGCATTGGTTAGCAGTGATAAATTGCCCAGATTTATAAAGCCAGTAAAATGAAGTCAGCAGCATTATTAAAAAACAGGAGGTCAGAAGGCAAAAAGCCAGGGTAAACCACACCAACGATGCCAAGTTTAACATGTGTTCCCTCTAGCGGAACGTAGGGTTAGCTACCCGACCCCTTGGAAATTCTCATCACTAAGGCGGAAGAACATGGAGAGACCATCAGCATTGGTGTGGTCTGTTCCAGGATGCTGTTCACCATAAAGTCCATTCCCTGTAGGGAGATTGACCACCTTAACAGTTTGGGATTCTCACCCCTCATTTGCATTAACAATCTGAGGGGCCTGTGGTCTGTCGGAACACGGACGTGAGTGCCAAACAGGCATGTCCTTAGCTTTTTCATTGCCCAGACCACAGCAAAGGCTTTCCTTTCTATATTGCACTCCACCTCTGTTCCCTGAGAAGTAACCTCCTACTGATGAAGACTACAGGTTGATCCAGTCCCTCTTTGTTCAGCTGTGAGAGCATGGCCCCTATGCCATGCTCTTAGGTGTCTGTCAGCACAAAACATTCTTGGGAGAAGTCAGGGGCCTTGAGCAAAGGTGCTGTGCACAGGGCCTTTTTCAGGGTACCACAAGCTTTCTGGCTCACCTCTGTCCAGACCACCTGACATGGCTGCTTTTTGGAAGTCAGCTTGGTGAAGGGGGCAACATTGGTGCCATATCCCATGATGAATCTCCTGTAATAGACAGTGAGGCCTAAGAAGGCTCTTATTTCTGTCTGGGTCTTGGGGGGGGGGGGGGTTCCAAAGCCAGAATGATTTAAATGTTTGCCTGAAGGGGCTGCACCTTGCCACCCCCTACTTGGTGTCTCAAGTAGACAACAGAACCCTGTCCTATCTGGCACTTACTTGCCTTGATAGTCAGGCCTGCACACTGCAGAGCCTGAAGCACTTCCTGAAGGTGGCACAAGTGCTCCTCCCAACTAGAACTGAAGTCAGCAATGTCGTCTAGGTACGTGGCACTGAAGTTCTCCATCCCAGTAAGGACCTGGTTGACCAACCTCTGGAAGTTGGCAGGGACATTTTTAAACCCAAAAGGCATGACCCGGAACTGGAAGTGCCCTTCTGGAGTACAGAGTTCAGAAATCTCTTTAGCCCCCTTGATCAAGGCAATCTGCCAGTAATCAGACGTTAAGTTAAACATGTTGAGGAACTTGTCGGCTCCAAGCCGATCTATGAGCTCATTAGCTCTGGGGATGCGGTGTGCATCAGTCTTGTTGACTGTATTAAGCGTACGGCAATCCACAAAGATCCAGAGTTCAGGTGTGACACCTGGCGGGGCAGCCTTGGGGACCGACACCACTGGACAGGATCAATGGCTGTTTGAGGGCTCAATAACCCCTAACACCAGCATCTTAAAGACCTCATCTTTGATGCTGACTCTCACCTTGTCAGATAAACTGTACATTTTGCTCTTCACAGACATGCTGTCCCAAGTATCAATACCATGGGTGCATCAAGTAGTGACTCCTGTATTAAGGGAGAACAGAGAGGCAAACTGTCCCAGCAACTGGTGCCAGCCTCTCTGTTGATCTAGGGTCAAGATAGGGGAGAAGCTCACACCCTCCAGTGACCCATCTTGCTCCTTGAAAGAAAGGAGGTCGGGGAAGTGTTCACTCTCCTCTTTCATCCCAGCATCAGTAGCCAAGAGCATGGCAAAGTCAGACCTTTCAAAGTGGGGCTTCAGGTTATTGACATGAAGGACCCTTAAAGGGTTCCTGGGAGTTTTGAGGTCTACCGAGTAGGTGACATCACTCTTGCGCTACTTCACCTCAGAAGGCCCGGATCAATGGTCTTGCAGGGCCCTGGGCTCCATAGGCTCCATCACTCACACTTTTTGTCCAGGCTGAAACTCAACCAGAGTGGTATTTTGGTCATACCAGCATTTCATGCCCTATTGTCTGGCTTCCAGATTCTCCTGTGTGAGTTTCCAAGCAGGCTCTTTGGTAGCGGAACGCCAGCATGTAGCTAACTACATCCTGGGGTGGGTTCTTGGGAGCTTGCTCCTAGCCTTCATTAAACAAACTGAGAAGTCCTCTCACAGGGTGCCTGTACAGCAGTTCAAAGAGTCTGAAGCCTGTAGGCAAACAAAACACGTCCTACTTATGCCTCATGTGAGGGTTTGGTTGAACCTTTCAACCAACTCATTGGTTTGGTGGTGGCAAGGAGTGGAGAACTTGTAGGTTACCCTACACTCCTTCCACATGACCGTCATGTACCAAGACATGTAGTTGGTAACCCGGTCAGATAGCACCTCCTTGGGGAAACCCATATGGGTAATAATCCCTATCAGTGCCCTGGCAATGGCGGGTGCAGTCACAGTACTTATAGGGATAGCTTCTGGGTACTGGGTGGCATGGTCCACCAAGACCAGAACAAATCTGTTGCTCATGGCTATCTCGGGGTCCAGGGGCCAACAATGTTGATGCCTACCCTCTCAAAAGGGGTGCTAATGACAGGAAAAGGTTGCAAGGGGGCCTTGCACTGCTCCTCTGACTTGCAAGTCGCCTGGCAGGTAGGGCAGGACCTAAAGTACGCACCTGAGGCCTTCCTCACTTGAAGCCAAACAAAAGTGGGTGACAAACCTTTCAAAGGTCTTGTCTTGCCCCAAAGGCCCTGCCAGTGACACATCATGAACCAGACCAAGAAGAAAGGCCCTGAAGCACTGGGGTACCACCAAAACACATGTTGCACCTGGCTCAGGAGTCTTAGGCTCACTATACAGGAGACCATTCACCCAGTAAATCAGGTGTTTGCAGAGGTGTCACCAGATGCCTGGGTCTCAGCCTGCTGTCGAAGACCCACAAGAGTTGGGCATTCCTTCTGCACCTTGCAGAACTCCTCCATGGTGGGTCATCCTTCCTGCTGCCAGTTGGACAGCTCAGGCAGGTTCCCTAGTTCAGACACATCCTCCTTTGTAGGTTCCGGGGCGTTCCCCTCAGGGTCAGCCTTCTCCTGGACCGTGAGAGTTTCAGGAGAGGTTTCCCTTGCCTTTCCTCTTTTTGACAGGCACTTTGGCAATTCTTCCAGGCTCCAGGTCCTCCTGATCACCCTCTTGAGCTGCCGTGGACCATGAGGTCAGGCACTCTGCAACACCAATATCTCCAAGTGTGACCTGGGCGCCACCTCCTTCCAGGTTGTATGCCCCAGGTCACTGCCAAGCAGACAATCCACAGGCATGGACAGACTTGCAGCTACCCTCAAGGAACCTGAGACCCCCCAATTCAAAGGGAACCAGAACCACCGGGTAGTGGCTCTCACAGTTGTCAGCTGCAACAACTTGGTGGAACACATTAGGGACTACCTGCTCTGAAGACGCCAGATGACACCATATGGTAGTCATGCTGGCTCCAGTGTCTCTCAGAGTCTCCATCCGTTGCCCATTAATTGTGCTCCACTGCTTGTACTTCCTAGTATTGCAAGGCATGTGGGTTCTCTGAACCATCTCTCCATCACCCAGTGACACTGGGGTAACCCCAACTCTGTCCCCACCACTAGCTGGGACAAACTCCTCCCCAAGCACTGCACTAGCCAGTCCCAGTGACTGCCCACTGGTGGGGGGCTTTACCTACTTGTGACACTTGGCATCTCCATTGTAGTGTCCTTCCTGTTGACACTCATAACACTTAGGGGGTGCCTTCTCTGCAGACTTACCATCAGGGAACCACTTCTTTTTCTTCTCAGTGGGGGGATGGGAGTCCTGACCCATAGAACTAGCTTGAGGCCCTTCAGAGAACTCGTAGCTTTTGTTTTTGTTCTCCCTCCTTCCCTGCTGACCCTTGTGGTGATCCCCTGAGATATCTTCATACGGACCCTGGTGCTGACCCAGCGGTCATCCTCCTTATCAAGCTCCCTTGGGTCTGAGAGTTTACTATCAATCAAGTGCTGGCGCAGGTCTGGAAAACAAAGACTAAACATGTGCTTCTTTGCAATCAAGTTATGCAGACCCTGATAATCCTTAACATAACTGGCCTTCACCCAACCATCCAGTGCCTTGCAAAAGCAATCAACACAATCCACCCAGGTCTGTGGGGATAGTTTCCGACTGTCCCTAAAGTTCTGCCTGTACTTCTTTATGGCCAAACCATATTTCCTGATTAGGGCTTCCTTCATGGAGGGTTACCTCATCCTATCACTCCCATCTAGGGCCACTAGGGTGTCCCTCCCCTCAGTAGGGATATGCTTCCACAGACTTACCCCACAATCCCCCTCATGGATCTTGTGCATCTGCAAAGCAATCTCATATGCCTCAAACCATCTGTCTATGCCATCTCTCACTACAAAGTCAGGCACCAGACGCTTGGATATGTATACTCTCTTGTCAGAAACACTGAAGAAATGCTGCCACCAGCTTGGCTGGGCTCTGCCCTCCTGGCCTTTATGTCCAGCTCCTTCAAGGTCACCTCCTGAGCCAATCTTTTTTTCCTCTAATTTGAGCTTAGCCAGCTCCAATTTAAATTTTCTCTCCTCTCTCCTGTCCTCCAGCCCCTCTGCGGGCAGGCCTCTGGATGATGCACTGCTCCCTGCCCTGGTGGGACCCACTGCTCCTGGCAGGATGTTCGCCCCCTGTCTCACAGGCAGTCCCGGAGTCTCCAGTGAATCCTGGTCCAGCTCCTCATCATCATACAGTTCTTCATACTCTGGCTCTGAGGTTACAGGTACTGCATCACAAGCATCTACTCAGGCCCTTAGCCCCATTTTGGAGCTCCACCTTCCTTGTGAAGCCTTCAGTAGAAAGCTCACCCCCTTGCAAAAATCCTTGAGCTGGGCCACAGTGTAACTCTCAAGTTTGGCCAGCTCAAAATCCATTTTTGCAGATGCAGCTGCTGCTCCTTCAATCAGAGACATGATTTGGGAAAAATGTAAGATGCCAACCAGGGAGAATTTGAAAAAAGGTTTGAATTGGTCTTTGATATGGAAATTAGTATATACCAATCACTGTATATGTTAGAAAACCGGTCACTAGTTGTGTGCCCTGCACAAGTAATGGGTCCACCTTTGTCCTCCACTGGGAACCAAACACCCCATTGTAGCGCTTGACTATCTCAGGGTAGTGAAGCAGAGCAGTCCAAGGCCTACTCAAGAGAGGTACTGTGTGCTAGTAATCACCAATCACAGATACCCAATAATAACACTCACTAAATGATTGTCCAGTCTGCACTTTGTCTTTTGAAAAAGCAAAAAGTACATTTATTGCACACACACACTATTCAGTACTATGCAGTCATTTACAAATATACATAAGCTGATGGAAATACTTCTTGATAGCAATGCATAATCATTCCTACTCCTCCATAGGGGAGGTCTTCATCAACAAATCACATGCCAAAATATTCACTTAAATTAAAATGCATTATTTTTATATAACTTTGAATAAAAGCACTTAATATCTGCAATAAAGAATATATACTATTGAACATAAAAGGTTGTCCACATCATTACTTCATTAAAGCATTCACAAGAAGGAAATTTATGTGCATGTCTGGGTGATTTGTATACTCAGCATAATTTTGAGCATGAGTATTGCAATTTTAGCACAGCACCTAAAGGGCCTCACATTTATAATCACAACAGATGTAATTACAACATTTTACCTCTAGAGAGTGTTTGCTCAACATGAAAACTTATGTTAACCACCTTTAGGCCACGGACACTGTAGCCATAGACTTTGACTCTAGAGGGCACAAGACTCCCAGCTGTAGAGCACCTGCTCCTGACTGGGGAATACTTTAAAATCCCAGGAATCCCTTGAGAGGTTATCTTGTCGGAACCCCCCCTCAACATAGGGTTCCCTGGTATCCCTTTTGGGGGGAAGGCTGCGCTAGTCCTGCAGCTCCCCCCTCACTTTATCAATCATTTGATGGTGACCCGATAATCCTGGGGCCACCACAAGCCAGAGACTAGTGATTTTACTTGCAAAAAGAAGATACAAATAGCCCCAGGTTGTTTTCAGCCTGGATAACAGAACTTCTAGAAACTATTGATGACCAAGTATTGTCCTATGTCAATGACATATATCTGATGGATGATGACCTTTCTGTACACTTGACAAGAGTAGATTGCATAAATCCGGAATTTGCTCACATGGGCTACATATTTAAATTTAAAAAATCAAAAATTGCCTACCTCAATGTCCTGTTTCTGGGATACAAGTTGTCAAGGGAAGGCAAACGCCTGGTGACACACTTCTTAGAGAGGTCTGCACCTTCTACAGCCTCCAGAAACATTGCAGAGGTTATAATCTATATTAGGATTCCTACATTTTGGCAGAATTTACATTCCAGATTACGCAGAATGGGCTAAACCATTCTACGACCTGATTTGTCCACATTTCTCAAGCACACACTGGACCACTGAACACACACATATTACGCTAAGTACAAACTGACATGCTAGCTTTAAAGCACAGACATGTGTAAACACGACAAACCTGGTGAACCACGGAAATTGAGGGGGCATCAGGGTACACCTACGTGACATTCAATGAAGGTGACCCTGTACGGATTGCATATAAATAGCATCTAAATATTAATGCTGAAATGCATTTTGCACCAACAGAAAAAATACTGACAGAGGTTCAGACTGCTGTGGTGAGGGAGAGAGCACTGGCTCAGGGAAAATAAATATTTGCAGTGACCCCGGTGTCGACTTTAGAGGCCGTCACAAGAGCAAGCGCTCCAAACTGAAAAGCATTGCACCCATGTTGGATACAATGGGCTAACTCATTCACTGCAACAGATGTAGACTACATATTTGACTCACTACAAACAAGGGCATTTCTGTAATATGAACAAGAATATCCTCTGCCTAATGAAATCATGCCTCTAGGACAGTATGATTGCATCATATATACTGACGGTTCTGCCTAGCCTGCAGTAGAGACGAAGCACCAATATTCAGCAGCGTGCTTTATCGTGAAGGGGCGCATGCAGGATGGAGAATTCCATCCCGAGAAAACCTACATGCAGTCAATTCAATTTATGAAACTTTATTCGGCTAAGAAAAACAGCCATAAAAGTGCATAGGCAATAACACACGCATATAAATACAATAAAATAATGTCCCACTGCCATATCATAAAAAAACCTCAATTTTATACAATACATAAACACACAGTACTGTAACTCAGTCGCTACCCTATTACGGCATTATAACATACAGAAGATACAGTCAGAGGCATCTAAAATTTCATACTTGCGTTATATGATCTAATATTCTATGCAACAAACATCAATTTAGGTAAAACAACTTAAGTCCAAATAAAATGTACGAAACAATGAAAAGTGCGTAGTGCTCTGTTTGCCTAATTATTACAATATGCTTTTCCTTAAATTAATGGCATTCAATATAAAAAGGGCAACATTATAACACAAGGAAGGGTCGCTCAGTGTCACCAGGAATTTCATAGATGCTTTATGTGATCTAATATTCTGGGCAACAAACATAGGTTTCAAATAAAAAGACCTAAAATTCTGATAAAATTTACAGAACAATAAAAAGTGCAGTGTGCTTTGCTTACTTTGGCCATTGCAGGGGCAGAAGACCATATCAGGGGGGCAAGTATTCATGTTAGGAAAGGCAACTAGATGATGTATGATGCCACAGCTCAATCTTACCAGCACAAATCGGTGCTGCATATTTGACACATGAAGTAAGTATTTATAGCCCCCATCCTCCTGCTCCAGGGACTTGTAGAAGACTACTGACAAATCTTTTACTATTGTCTATCCCACGCTTGTCCAATCTATATTGTAGGAAAGTGTCTTTAATCCTACTCTTAGTTAATAATATAATCTGGGTAGTGTCTGACCAAATTAAAAGATTAAACAACCTATCAAAATGAGAATTAATATAGAAAAGCGAAGGAATACTTAGAACATTATCCAAGGCTAAGCAGTCCAGGATAATAGTTCTGGTGAAGCTAGTTTCTTCCTTTGCCCATAGTGAAACCCATAATAACAGAGGTCTCACCAAAAGCTGGTCTTCTAGGAACTGCAGGCTTACCTCATTGTGTAAAATTGTATTTAAAGCAGAAAATGGTAGGCATAAAAGCGGTTTAAAAATCTGTTTTCTTCTATTTGCAGAGCAGAACCATTAGCATGACCCCAGAGGCCTGCCCGTAAGAGGCAGTGGTCACTCCCTTTGCTTTATATATAGCAATCATTTCCTTAATGGGTCAACTGCCCAATTTAGAGGAAAACCTGAAAATCCCCTGAGAGACCCTACTCATTTTGGCTCTGGTGGTCAATACATGCTTTGTCAATGAACCATCGCCCGCAAATGAAATCCCCAGATAACAGAAAGAATTTACTGAAACTATGTGTTATCAATAAAAAAGTTTTACATGGCTTACGCATTGGGCCACAGACCATGGTGAATGTTTTAGCTTTATTAATGACCATTTTCTTGGAGGCCATGAATTTGCCAAAGGCACTCATCAGTCTCTGAAGGCCCACTGGTGTTCTTGCTAAATGTACTGCATCATCAGCATATAGCAGCACTGGTATAGGGCATCCTGCAGCCTGAGGGCCGTTAGTCTTCAGAGACTGTAGGTGAGTATCCATCCCATTAATAAAAAGTGAAAAAAGTAGTAGGGCTAGAACACAACCCTGACAAATTCCATGCTCCACTTTAAACCTGGCTGTACATTACCCTTGGGGGACAAAACAAACTTGGCTAGGTAGGTTCTCATAGAGGCGTGAGAGCAACCCAACAATTGGCCTAGGTACACCTAAGGAAATCAGTGTTACCCAGAGTAAATTTTAGTCGACCAAATCAAAAGCTCTACTTAGATCAGGAAAACATAGGTATAGGGCGTCCGCCTTAGCCCTGGTATATTTACAGATTAAAAGCTCAAGATTAACACATTGTTTGACACCCCCAACTGCTTCCTGAAGTCAAACAGTACCGGGGTCAAGATAGATTGCTCGTACGCCCATTCCTCCAACCTTGCCAAAAGGACTATACTCATTACTTACATTGAGGAGTACAAAAGGGAAATAGGGTGATAGTTTTTAGGGTCTGCTTTATCACCCTTTTCATATATGGGTACAATGGTAGATGTTCCCCAGGAGGTTGGAATCATGTCTGCTGTGACTGCATTAAATATTCTGGTCAAAATAGGCCCCCAGAAGTCTGGGGCAGATCTAAATACATCTATCGGTACCCCGTCTGGTCCGGGGGCCCGTCCTCTAGCACTGGCCTGTATAGCCAGCAAGACTTCTTCATTAGTAATTTCCAAGGTATTGGGTCCCCATTCACACACCAACCCCGAGGAACACCGTATGGGAACCTCATTATTCAGTTTCAAAATTTCAGAAAAATGTATCAACCATCTATCACAGGGAACAAAAGAACTGAAGTCAGAGATATCGCCATTTTAAAAAAAGGATGCATTCACTGTATCCCAGAACAACTTAATGTTCTTATTCTCTGAAGCAAAGGCTAAATTTTCCCATGCTTCGTTTTGGAGCATTTTTTTCCTTGTGGCCACGGCCTGTTTGTATTGAGTACACAGGGACTTAATAACCAAAGTATCCTGTGGGGAACTACTCATGGCATATTTAAAGGACCGAAGAGCTTTATTGCAGGCATTGTCAAACCATCCCCTTTTGTTATTCCCTGATGTAGTTGGATAGCGAGTCAGGAATAATTTTATGGAGCTAATAATATGATTACAATTTTTGACTTATGATAAAAAAATTTCACTAACATATTTGGTACGACAGCTTCCTGGAGGCAATCGTCAATCTCCCTGAAATTAGTCACTGCTATTTTCCGTAACATATTGCTAGGATCAATACCTTCCCACTTAATTCTTACACCATTAGTCCTACTTGGGTAATGCTATTCACTGTAAGGAATAAGTCATACCTCTTACCCCAGAAATAGAATGGTAATAAAATTAGGTTATGGTCACTTAGGACCGCCGATACGATAATAGGTGTACCACACATAGCATTAGCTGGCCCAGATACCAATACGCGGTCGAAAATTGTAGCCGAGTTTCTCCCAATAAATGATGAAACTAGCTCCCCAATAGTGTCGCAGTCACCCCTCAATAGCCGTAAATCATATCTGGAATAATAGAATTCAAAGTTTCTCCATACTCATTGTGGCAAAAGTGGCCGTATCTCACACTATCCTGATCGGTGCGGCCACATGCCTGGGTAGCAGATAGTGCACAGGCCTGTATATTAAAATCGCCTGCCCATAATAATATAAAATTCATATGAATGGAGCTTAAAAAGACTTCCAGACTATGGTCAAGTGCCGTCGCCACCCTACTGCGTGTAGTATCGAAAGCATTATTATAAAAGTTTACTACAACCAGATCTTTCATCCCCTTTTTCTTCAGCCATAATAATTGAGAGTATGGACCCACTGATGAGGTCTTCTTAACAGTCACTGAAATCTTATAAGAAATAAGAGTCAGGAGCCCCCTTTTGCCTACCCAGCTTGTGATGCTATTGCTTCTGAAAAATATGAAGAAAACCCTTCTACATATACAGGGCTCGTACACCAGGTTTCTTGCATGCATATAATATCAAAAGCAGACTAAGGGGCCGATTCTGATGCGGGTTGGAAAAGCTTCCCGACCGAATCGGTTGGAAATGGTGTCCGACCCACTCGGATCGGGAAAGTCCGACCGGCGGAGTAGGATGCATCTGGATGCTTCCAGATACGATTTGGTTGAACTCCCATTGACTTCAATGGGAACATTTGTTCCTAACCGCATCAGAATTGGGCCCTCGGTCGGGAAGACACGTTCCCGATCCGATTTGGAAGGAGCAAATGCCGTTAGGAGGCCTTCCTAACCGCATCAGAATCAGGCCCTCGGTCGGGAAGCTTTTCCAACCCGCATCAGAATTGGGCCCTAAGTATTAATCCAATCGATATTCCATATTTTGTTCGTGAGCCCCTTCACGTTCCATGTGACAAACTTCAATCATCCCTCCAAATAATTGCTGGTTGGGTTCGTCGTTGGGGAAACTGTAAATGGGCTACTGGAATTAGATCGGTCATTACAATTTATGTTAACAGACTTAGGTATCACCACTCTATGCTGCGTTACCAAACATGCAGTCACTTGGTGACTCCACTGCGCAGTTGGCTGAATTTAGGGCTCCAATACTGACACTGCAGAATATGGATCCCAGATTCCCCACACTCATAGTGTGTGATTTGTATTACTATATCCAGTCTTATAATGAATATTTACATTACTGGAACCAGAAAGGATACAGAGATTCAAAAGTGTGCACAATAAAGCACAAGATTCTTTGGGAACAGGTGGCAAAGCTGAAAGAGTGCTTGCAACCGACTCATGTAATCCACACATTGAGTGATCTGCGTGTTGGCGTACACATTGCCGGGAATTTATTGGCTGAAGCTGCAAAAGCAACAGAGCGAACTGCTGCAGTCACTGCAATAACTGATGACACTGACATTGAGTCATCAGCGTGTTGGCATACACATTGCTGGGAATTAATTGGCTGAAGCCACAAAAGCAACAGTGCAAACTGCTGCAGTCACTGCAATAACTCGTTCTAGTACGAGATTAGACATTGACATCATGACGGCTGTCAATGCTGCATGCAACGACACCCATCTGCTGAAAGGTTTTCAACTCAAGTACTCCGTCAAGTTAGATAGGCGAAACATACCACTTGCTAACATTCCTGGAATGGGGGATAGACTAATACTAAATTCAGACTGCAGGCTAAGTTTAATTCTAGTTGCACATGTGGGTCTTGCATCCACATGCAGGGGTGGCTGCTGCAATTTCACTATTGCAGCAACTCTACTGGTGGCCATGTCTCTATAAACAGACCAAGGACTTTGTCCTTAAATGCGACATCTGCCAGCAGATGAAGTGTTCCACCGTGGCATGTCCACCACAGACACCTCTTCTGATTTCAAACAAGCCTCTCGCTTATGTCTATTTGGACCACTGCAGCCCTTTGCCATCAGATGGGGCTTACAAGTATATCTTGGTTGCAGTGGATTCTTGCTCTCGATTCCTATGGGTATGACCACAGCGATCGGATGATGCCCGAACTGTTATAAAGGATCTGTGAGTCGTTTATCGGGACATACGCAGTTGGCATACAACATTCTGACCAAGGTCCGGCGTTTGCCTCCAGGGCTTACAAAGATGCCATGGGAGGTTTGGATGTGATCCTGCGGTATTCCTCCCAGTTCCATCCGAGGGAAATTCGGTTGTGGAGAGAAAAACTGGGACTTAAAGCAGTCTTTAATAGCTAGGGTACTAGGCTCAGGTCGCAGTTGAGTCCATCATCTATATGGGGTCCAAAGGGCACTTTATAATCTGCCTAGAAAATCCCTGAGTGGTCAGACTCCCTGTGAAATCCTGTTTGGGGTAAAGAGATGTTCGACAGTCCCAGAACAGTGGCGGAGGGAAACGCCTTGTGATCTAAATGAACGTCTGGCTGTTTTACAGGAACTGTACAGTTTCTGGGCCGACCAAATTAACATCCAAGCAAAACGCACCACTACTGGTAAAGTGAAGGAAGTCCTGGGTGGCCTGGCTGGATCCCCAGAATTGGGGATCTGGTCAAGGAGAAAATTGTGGACAAAAAAGAACTTGGGCCATCCTACAGAGCACCTGTATCTGTCCTGGCCGTTGAAGGTACCAGAACCATACTTCTTCCGCCCCTTGCCTGCTGCAAAAAAAAGAGATTTGTCTCCATTGATCTGACCAAACCACACTATGTGGCCGATTCTCAACAGTAGGCCATGTGGGCTCCTGGGTAGTTACCTGCCTCCTCTCTCTAAAATACAGGAAGTGTGGATGGAAGCTTTAATAGCTGATGAAGCATCATCTCCCCAACAGGAGATTGCAGTAACCAACAATAAAGTATCCCTTCTACAAGTTAGTTACTACAACAATTGCACACTCAACAAATACGGAAACACAGATTTCAGTTCTAAAGTTGCCTTCTCTTCCATGCAACGACTTTTGACATACATTTGCTTGTGTGAGAGTTCAGGATTCGTTTCTCTGAAACCACCTTGCTTACAATTCCACTTCATAAGTACACAAACACGACACCTTGAACATTGAGTACAAGGCCTGAACACACACTGTGCAAATGTTGTCATTTATTATTTGTCCAAGAGGCGACAGAGCTATCACAGAGACAATAAACAATGTCAGCTTGGCTGAAGCCTTGACATGGAAGCATGGATACTGTTGTTATAAATACACATGTATTTCTGTGCTCACATTAGAGGAGCACTCTGCTGTCATTGTGAGGTCATCGTTATTGTTGGAGTCTCAGCCCAACTGATTCCTGTTTACCCTCTGCGAGGAGGGATGTCCAACTTGTGACCAAGACGGGGGCATACATAGCTTGTCTTCAGGCAATGGGGATTTAGATCATCCAGTAGGGATTCTTGGCAGACCACCCTCCCAAGACTACTAGAGAGCGCATAGTAGGAGTACACTATATACAGTACTTATATGCCAGCACATATACACTGTTTAGCACAATAGTGGAATAATTAATCCTTTTCACTGTCCATATCCTGCTGATCACTTTTATCTGCTTCTGTCTATTAATCATTGCAGCACATATACTTTAAACAAGAATCACAATGGTTCAATAAATATTGAAAATGCTCCTTTGTGTATTTCTTGTGTATCTGTCTGAGTGAGCACAAGTAACTGAGCGACAGGTTTCTAGATCTGTTGCCTCAATTCCCTGGGAAGTCAGGGTTGTCTTGTTCTTATATTGCAAAAACCATTTGTTACCTTGCCAGGTTTAGAGGTACTTATGGTGGCACTGTGAGCAGGTCTATCGGCCAACATATCCTGATGGGGGCATGGAATCAGTCTGGCACCAACCCAACATTTAAGTTGTCCAAAAAAAAAAACAGTGCCTGCTGAAAAGTGGAAACTGTATGACACTCCCATGCACGCGCTTTCTTATCTGGTAGTGTGAGGTCAGTGGAGTAATGCAAAATTTTGAGCCTTCCCCGTAGAATGTTGTTAGACCTTGCATCCATGGCGTGGTGTCATCCCTAACTTTTTGCCTTCAGACCTCCTGTTTTTGCTGGCCATTTGTGTAGATGGAGAATAGAAATGGTGCGAGGACGCAACCTTGCCTTACCCCTCTTAGAATCTTAAAAGGGCGGGTACGCTCCCCGTTTTTCCCATACCGGACGCTTGAGAAGATAGATTTTTCCACCCTTAGCTCTGGTATATTTATCCATAAATAATGAAAGTTTCATGCATTGATCAACAGTGCCCTTCCCCTGCTGGAATCCATACTGTGGTTGCATTAAGATGTTCTTATCCTGCGCCCAGGTCTCAAGCCTAGGCAGAAGGAGGTGGCCCATCAGTTTGGCTGTTGTATCTTTAAGGGAAATTGGTCTATAATTCTTAGGATTTCCCTTATCGTCCTTTTTATAAATTGGAACTATTACGCTCGTCTTCCACGAGGGTGGAGGGTCTACTAGCGCTATCTTATTAAAAACATTTGTCAACAGGGGGACCCACAAATCTTGATTCTCCAGAAAAAAGTCTATTGGGACCCCATCGGGGCCTGGGGCTTTCCCGGTGCTACAGGCCTCTAGCCCACTCGAGAGAGAACACTAGATTTTCCTGTGTGTTAGTGCCTGTAGTGATAGGAGATGGAGGAAGGGAAGTAGTGAGAGAGAAGATGTTTGAATAGTGTGCCACCCATTCTTCTTCTCCTTCATTGATGTCTAAAGTAAGGTCCCTTTGGGTCTTAAAATAGGGTGCATTTATTATCTCCCAGAACTCCTTGCTATTGCCCGTTAATGAAGCATGCTCTAATTTAGCCCAAGTCTCCTCCCTCATTGCCCTCTCCCTATGCCTTCTTGCCAGTTTATACTCACTACGGATGGAGGCAATTTGGGCCACGTTTCTAGGTTGTATCCTTAGGGCTTTTACAAGGGCCTTCCTGGATTTTGAGCAGGGCGAGTCAAACCAGCCCTGAGCCCTTTGACATTTATCTGACTTATACTGTGTTAGCACCATTTTTATGTGTTCTAATAATTCCGTAAAGACTGATAACAAGGCACAGGGGAAATATTTAATTCCAGGCAGTTATTAATACTATCAAGGGAGTTCCTAAGTATTTCAGGGAACAATTTAGGTTTATCAATTTGGACCCACTTTAATTGATAGCCGTTTCTCCGTGCTAATAGACACTCCCATGCACGCGCTTTCTTATCTGGTAGTGTGAGGTCAGTGGAGTAATGCAAAATTTTGGGCCTTCCCCATAGAATGTTGTTAGACCTGGCATCCATGGCGTGGTTTCATCCCTAACATTTTGCCTTCAGTCCTCTTTTCAGGCTTTTTTTTTTGTTACTAAAATGGCCGCCGGGTAGGAGCTCTCCCCTACGGCTCCCGGGTCAGGGATTACCAAATCGGTAGGAATCCCTCTGCATACCCGACCATCCACCTCCATTCTTCAAACAACCTAACTCCTCTAACATCGGACTACGCCTGCAGAGTTATCCTACCTTCGGAGACGACCCCCAGCGACCCGACGCTCCCTCAACTCGCAGGCCTCGCCACTCCTCACCAGGACAGTGCCCTACGAGCCATCCTCTGGCGACCTGACGCACCTGCCTCGTCGCTTCGGAATACGACTCCTTCACCACCATATGCACGGAGACGAAGCTGCTTCCATCGTCAGACACGCCACCCCATTTCTGGTCTAGCGCTCTCTTGGGCTGGGATGTGATCCCCCCCGTCACCTTTTTCACCAACATTGCGGGCAATGAGGGGCGTCGGAGAGAGGTTCTCCCTTGTTGCCCCCACTGGCAGGGCTACTGGTGCCTGGGCTTGTTCTTTTTCGCTGGCCACCTGCTTGGGCCCTTTCATCGTGCTCCACCACTAGCTGGGCTGTGGGTGCGAGCACCTCTGTTTGCCTACCGCCGTGAGGAGCCTTTTCTGCGCGGACCGCCGCCGGAGCTACGGAATCTGAGCCGAAGCTCCCCTCTGCACAGCCCTCTGCCTCTCCCTCCCTGTGACGCTGGCTATGGCTAGACGAGCCAGTTGGGGTGATTATGTCCGGTCGTGAGACTGACGAGGCGGCAGGACCTGGTCTGCCCCCATGCCTCCGCACAACCCCTGACGTCGTTGAACCTGCGCCCTTCCCACCGCAAGGGACACTTGCCATGTCCTCTCTGTCTGTTTTGCGGCCGCGTCTCCGACGCCTGAGCATCGTGCCATCCTTCAACCAACCGCCGAACGGCCCCTGACTCTGACGGTCAGTGTACTCCCTCATCCTCTTTGATGTTCACTTCCACCAGACAGCACGATCACTAACATGGCGACATCGCTCCAATTTTCACCCTTCAAGATGGCGTCTAACGAGGTCCCCCATCGAGAATAGGGTGATTGATCTAGGAGACACCTGAAAAAGCGGCGCTAATACACTAGGGGCCCCTGAGAATTCAAAGGGGAATGTTAAAAATGGGGACTGGCCGAATGGAAAACCAGGGACAGAATCTCTTGCCTGACCCTAAGATGGCCGCCAGAATGGTCCTTTATCACGATGAGCTACTACACTTAGACAAAATTGGACATCGTCCAGACCCACTGCTTATCCCCCATCCGTCTCACCTACCAGGACATTGAAACTGTGAACTTGCTATCGACCGTTGAGACCTAGCACTTTGGCTGATGCCCGGTGGAGCTACCTTGTTAGCTATAGAGGAGATGGGCTGTGGACTCACTCCTCGGCCGTCACCTACCCAGCCGGACTTTGGGCAAACTTTCCTTCGTCTCACCGCCATACCTCCCTCCTACCCTTCTACCTGACCCCCTTTACCCTTCCGCGCTCCTTATCTCGTCCTCTATGCTCTTTTATGTTTTTAGAAACTGATGTAACTTGTACCTGATGTAACTTTGTAACAATGTGGAACCTCATGTAAAGTGCTCTGATACCTCCGGGTCTAGCCAGCGCTATATAAAACTCATCAAATAAAAAATAAAAAAAATAAGTCCTCCTGTTTTTGCTGGCCTTAAGACTCTGCGCACTTATCACTGCCAACCAGTGCTAACCTGCTTGTGCTCTCTCCTTAAATCATGTTAGTTTGGCTTATACCCAATCGGCATATTCAATTTACTAGTAAGTCCCTAGTAAAGTGGCAACACCTGTGCCCAAGGACTGTAAATTAAAAGCTACTAGTGGGCTTGCAGCACTTATTGTGCTACGCACTTAAGTAATGCTTAAAACATGTCTCAATTCTGCCATTGCATCTTGCGGGTGTGCAGTTTTAAACTGCCATTTCAACCTGGCAAAGTAAACCTTTTGCCAGGTGTAAGTCTCCCCTAGGGTAGGCCCTGGGCAGCCCAGAGGGCAGGGAGCAATGTATTTAAAAAGTAGGACATGTGCTTTTAAGTTTTACATGTCCTGGTAGTGGAAACTCTCAAATTCGCTTTTCACTACTTTAAGGCCTACCTCTCCCATAGGATAACATTGGAGTAACCTTATTATGTTTTATAAGTGTAATTTCAAAATAGGAACAGGTAACCAGTTCATGTTTGGTGTCTCTGGAATTGTAATGAAATAGCCTAACTCATGATGAAGCCGGATTTTAAATTACAATTTTGAAAATGCCACTTTAGAAAGTTGGCATTTTTCTTGACTTAACCATTTGGTGCCTGTAGTGTTTTTCTGGGTCACATTACTGGGTGTAGCTGACAGCTTTGTGTAGTCCTCCTAAACAGCCTCACTCAAAATGGGGAGCTTGGGTATAATTGGATGCATCATCACAGGCCTCCTTTGATTGTTTTTGTGCAGGAAGGTGTCCCTTCCTCCACAAAAACAATCATGCCAACAACAGAGCAGACACCCTTGCACCATGGTGCAAGGGTGCCTGCATTGCCATCCGACTGCAGTTTGTGCATTGGCATAAATAACAGGAATGTGCTGTATCTTCTTGATACGGTGCATTTCTGCCATTTTCGTTTGACATAGGGCAGCACAGAGAGAAGGCTTGCTACGCTGCCCTACTCCAAAATATTGTAAATATGCCCCTTAATTTCTTAAAAATGTGAGGAGGGGCCCCATAGTTTATAATATCTCACAGACATTCATTGATCTTGGGGACCCCTTAAAAAGTTGGGAACCCCCTGGAGGGTTGGGGCCTCTTGCGCTGCAGCAGCCTGCTTTACACCTTTACATGTGGTGCTGTATCAGTAGTGTATGATCATATGTGAATGAGAAGTGAAAGTGTACTTCCTGGTATAATGAATTGTAAAATCAAACAGAACATGTTTAAGAGACTGGGAAATATAAAATATGTGTTGGTAGCATTAAAATCTCTGGTTTGGTGCAAGTGTCGAGACCAGAAATGTCTGAAATGTTCCATGGCAAAATGAGAGCAAGGCAGACATATTAGAACCAAATTCAATATGTGATGTTAAACAAATTTAGAAAGGCTTTGCATCGTGGTTGCCTTACTTTTTCAAAGCAGTCCCAATGCAAAATCTTTTGGGGGATTTACAAAGTAACGTAACTTGGTATTTAAGTTGGGTTGTATGAAAAAGTAACGTAACTGCTGCTTTGCATTACTCTGCTTCAACAGGGTGTTCCATGGATGGTACAGTGGCATTCCTGTGCTACCACCCATGGTATTTGATGCAAAACCCTATCTACTAACAATAGTAGACAGGGTTTTGAGCCAAAAATTAACTCCACTCGAAACAGGAGTGAAAAGGGGAAATGCTTTCATTTCTCCTGTCTTTTCCGACTGCATGTGTTGTGCACGCATACAAAGTAGGAAAAGTTTTAAATTTGGTCTAAGCATAGTATTTTATTCTTTGTATTTTATACTGGAAGGGCACACTTCCAGCACAAAACCTATGCTAAGCTCACACAGACACCTTTGCACTGTGGCGCAATGGTGTGTGGGTGGCACTCAGCACCAAAACTTTAAACCAGCACTAGGGAGAGGAGAGCGTCATATCTCTCTAGGTATGGTGCTCTCCTGCTCTCTTTTTGTCACGCAACGCAGTGCAGCAACTTTAGTTGCTGCGCTGTTTTGTGTGATTTTTAGATCGAGACATACTGGTTTCACTCTGTGGACTTACAGCCTGCCTACTTCTTTTTTTATTCATCCCTTCGATTGTCAAAAATGCTTGCTTGATAGTGGTTAATCTTTCCGCTTTGTCCCTCCTTTTTGGGTTTGGTTTCCTCCAGCGTAGCACCACCCAATTACTGTTAACATTATGCTTTTGTGTTTACGTGTTCATTTGGGGTGCTATTTTTTCTTTGATTTCTGCTTGTGTCACTGTTTGCCTGTCTTTGGTGGTTCAGCTTTGGTGCCCGTCACTTAATCTCCCCATCTCATTCAAATATTGAGATGAAATGTCTGATTGTTGGAAAGTGGAGTATTGGTAGGGGCAAATGTAGGTCTGCACTGACAATAAGGCCACTAACCATTGGTAGGACTCAGCATAGGTGTTAGAAAATTATTCCTATGCTCAACCCTTGGTAACGTGGCTGCAAGCAGACAGGCTTAACTTCAAAGACAGGTATGTAAAGCATTTAAAAACACCAATTCAGTAAATAATTAAGACACAGCACATAATAAAAATCCAACACCAATTTATAAAAATAGGAAATATTTTTATCTTTAAAATGATACCAAAACGACAAAAATCCAATGTAGGGAACAAGAGATATGAATTTTCAAAGATTTAGCAAAATATAGCACTTAGAAGATTATAGCACCATATTGGGATACCTGCTCGCGATAGACCGGGTCAAAGTCAAAGTTTCAGGCCGACCGCGATGGAGCCCTGGGCGGCTACAGCTCGAAGTAGGTCCCGGTCTCAGTTTCTACCTTCACACGTAGAAACTTTTCTGGAGCTTTTCTCCCCGAGGTCCCTCGAAGCTCCCAGCCAGTCCGGATCCGGTGAGGGCTCGCCGGATTGCCTTTCGACGAGCTCCAGGTCAACTTCCCTGGAGCGGACTTAGAAACTTTTTCTTTAGCGCTTCAGCGGGGCAACCCAGGAGCCCAGGCCGACATGGGATGGAAGGCAGGCGGCTTGGCTCTATCGGTTGCTCCCGGTCACCTTTTCTACGAGCGGACTTAGAAACTTTTCTGGAGCTTTTTCTCGTGGAGTCTCTCGATGCTCTTCATGTAGCCGGATCCGGTGAGGGTTTGCCGGCTTCAGATTTCTTCTAGTCCCGGTCAAACTCTGGAAGTCAGACCGACTGAGCTTTTAGCGGGATGAACCTGGATGGCTTGGCCGGCTCGCGGTTGAAGGCAGGCGGCTTGGCTGACCAGGTTGAGTCGGTCCCTCTATGGAGCTTGTTTCAAAGTTCCTCCAAAGTTCTCCAAACTTCTTGAACGTCTTCCTGAAGTTCCTCAAAGGGTCCCAAAGTGTCTCAAACTCACTCCAAGGGTCTGGAAGCTCCAAGATGGTCCTTGAAAGTTGAGGACTTCAGTTCCCACAATCCACTTGGACGTCACCCTTACAAATCCACTGGTAGTTCTCCAAGGTGCAGATTTAGTTGGTGATGTTCCAGATGAGCTCTTTTAACCTGTAGCTTTCAGGGAGTCCACTCTTTAGTTCCTTTTCAGCAAGATAATCCACAGGGCTGTAATTTCAGATGGTGCAGTCTTCAGAGGTTAGGCCTTAGAAATCTTTGCACAGCAGAACTTCTCAGCTTAGCAATGTCTTGCTTCAGTAAGTTTCAAGCAGCAGATCTGGAGGGCTCTGCCCCTCTCAGATACTTATTCCAAGTTTTCTGGGTCATGCAGGAGGTCACTCCTGACCAATGGGAGCAGGGTAACTCCTCAAAGATATGACCACATCCTGTAGAGTGTGGCATTATTTTGTCCCAGAGTGCATCAAATCTTCCAAATCCATAATGGCTGATTTTCCAGCAAGGAGGTAAGAGCTGGCTAAACACACCCCTAGGATGGCTAATTTACTTAGACTCTCGCCCCTGCATCTGCTCATACTTCCTTAATCCTACCATCTGCCTAAGGTGGGAAGTTCAGAGTTGTAAATGACACTGTTCTCTGCTCTCCTCTTTGATGAACATAGTTTACGACTCCTCCCCCTGGCCTGGCATTCCTATGGAACAGCACACTGCCCTGCCAGCAGAGCTGGTTGACCCCAGGGGCTCTTTATCACCTCTTCAAGGCAGCCTGGCTAATCCACTTAACTCTGACCAATCAGGGCAGACAACTGGAAGGCTGAATTTGGACTTACAAACAAGAAAGTCTTATAACTTCTTGTATGTACAGTTTAGGAGAAAATCAATAATACCATATTCTTGAGTTTACTAATACCATTCTGGGCAGTCTTTGAATGGGACCTCTAGCCCTCTCCTATCAAGAGTTAATAATTAATAACTTCCTACCATGTTAACCTCTGTAACAGGGGATTTGCAACGGGAAAAATGACTTGGGCCATTTTTCCAGCACCAGGACTTACTAAAACATATTTTATAAGTACTTTGCTTATATCTACAGGACCCCCACCCCATGGGACAACTAGGGGAGACTTTAGGGGTTCTGAATCTGTAGAAATATTGCAGATCCTCACTTCACAGTGCTCCTAGCATCAAAGTCGAATTTGGGCAGCATTTTATCACAATGTGGGGAGTGAAATGTGAAATTTCACTTAACCCAGGGCATATAAAACTCACTTTATAAGGGTCTACCTTATAGATACCTGACCCCCCACCCCTGGGACACCTAGGGGAGACACTGGGGTTCCCTAATATGCCATAACATTGTAGGTTATCCATTTTTAAGTGCCCCAAACACCAAAGTCGAGTTTGGGTACAATTTACTTTTTAAAAGCAGTCCTGGTACCCAGGGCTACTTTTAAACTGACCTCAGGCTTCAGCAGTGCACACATGCAAGTGCAAAAAGAGCTGCAGGCCTCTAAACTGCCATGCTAGGGACTTTTAGGTAGTTTCAATCCCCCTGCCCTATTATATACTAGGGGCTTATAGGGTAGGTCATGCCAATCACAGGGGTACCCCACCATACCATTGTGTACCCTAGTGTATGTAGGTGTTTTAACTGTATTCTAATGTGTCTCTTTCAGCATAGCACTGGCCCTGGGCCTGGTTAGGCAAAGCCCAGGGTCAGTCAAAGTCAGTTACCACCAGTATCAGTCAGCAAAAAGTTGGGGGGTGCCCAGGGTGACTTTGCAACACTGATGCATCAGACACTGTTTTCAAAATCACCTCTCTAATTTTCTCTGACTTCAAAGTGAGAGGATTTCCCCCAAACCCCTCCCGCTGCTTGTTGCTTTAGCGACCCTCAGTCTTTTTTTTCCCCAAAGTTTTATATAGCGCAAACTTGACCCGCAGGTATCAGAGTGCTTTACATGAGCACCAGTTGCATTACATAAGGACACATTCATTTTTGTTAGGCACGGGGAGATTAAGTGATTTGCCTAGAATCACAGGATGTTGAGCGTCATTGCCAAGATTCGAACCCGGATCCCCAGATTTGAGGTCGACCGCCCTTGCCGTTAGACCACATCCTCTCCAGCCAACTTCAGTAGCCAACCTTGCAGCACAGTTAAGGGCAAGGGTTGGCCAACTCCTATTGCATTTTCCCAGATCCTTGTTTATATAATTGTATATATATATATAACCGTGAGCAAGACTAGGAGGAGTTAAAGCGCATAGGTGTTTGCTACGCTTGAATAAATATAAGTGGAAAATTCTTACCGGAGACTGGAGTGCAGCGTTTTTTTCTTCCATCGGTGAAAGTGGACGTGCAATATATATATATATATATATATATATATATATTATCTACTGGCGGTCGCCAGTAGATAGTTATAGTTAGGACCTATTTTCCATAGGAAATCCGCGACATTCTATTTGAAATAACTCTTGCGTCGGTTGATGAATCTTCGCGAAATTTTCAAACTTTATGGCCCGCTCTGGTCCGCTCCTACCCTGAAAGTCTCAGGGTGATTCGTCAAGCGGGGGCCGAGAAAAAAGGGGGGTCCCAAAACGTGTTTTCCCCATTCATTTTCCCATAGGAAACTTTAGACACGGCTACAGCCCGAACTGCTGAACGGAATTACACCAAATTTGGCAAAGAGGTAGTTCTTGGTTCAGAAAGAACCCTTTTTGTTAAATGGTGTAAATCCGTTCAGTAGTTGCGGAGAAATTAAAAAAATAAGAGTCAAAAATCAATTTCCCATAGGAAACTTTAGACACGGCTACAGCCCGACTGCTGAACGGAATTACACCAAATTTGGCAAAGAGGTAGTTCTTGGTTCAGAAAGAACCCTTTTGTTAAATGGTGTAAATCCGTTCAGTAGTTGCTGAGAAAATCAAAAGTAAAAGTACATATATATCTATGGCCGCGTCGGATTCGCGCACCCTCCCGATCACGAGCTGTCTGCTAATTGGCTGTCAACACTCCAAACCAGGAAGTGTTGGCAGCCATCTTGTTCCTCGGTAGAACCGAGGAACAAGAAAGCAGTAAAAAAGTGCGCAAAACGCACAAAGGGGGCAGGGTAGAAAACCCTGACCCCCTAGGTCTGCTCAGGGGTCCCACAAGGACCCCTGGGCAGAAAAAGCATTTTTTTTTTTAAATCGGCAGGATGCGCTCAGGGAGCGCGAATCCTGCAAAAAAAAAATCGAGCGGTCTCCCGCGCTTCGATTGTATTTTGCCCCCGGGTGGCCCAAGTCCCGGGGGCATGGTGGGGGGTTAAATTTATGTATGGGGGCCTCAAGGGCCCCCAAGCCCCGGGGACCGCCACCCCCGGGGCTTTCATTTTAAAATGGTGCGAGAGGGCTCTGAGCCCTTCCGCAGCCCCGGGGACCACCACCTCCCCGGGGCTTCTTTTTAAAAACTTTTTGCAGTGTGGGGGGCTCGAGCCCCCTACACGCCCGGGGACCGCCACCTCCCCGGGGCACTAACAAATTAAAATGGGGGTCCGTTTTGACCTCCGAAGCCCCGGGGACCACCACCTCCCCGGGGCTTTGCTGATGTGGGGAGGGGGGCCGCGCGGCTCCCTCCTGGAGCCTGTGGTGGCCCTGGGGACCGCCACCCCCAGGGCCGGCTCCTGCAGTGTCCCGGGGTGCCTACCCCGGGACACTGCTGTTTGCAATGACAGGACGGGAGCCTCGCGGCTCCCGTCCTGTCATTGCAAACTGCTTTGGATATTGGAAGAGAGAGCAGGAAACCTGCTCTCGCTTCCAATATCCAAAGACAATTGCTTTTCCACACGGGGAGCAGCATGTTAGCTGCTCCCCATGTGGAAAATCAATGCCGGCTCCCTTAGGACACGGGGAGCCGGCGGGACTGTGGGGGGTTTGGGGACCCCCCCCACAGTCCCCAACCAGAGGCCAGGCCCCGGGGGATGGGTCCCCGGGGCCATAAGTGGCCCGGGAGGTGGGCCCCCTCCCCAGAAAAAAAAAAAAAAAAAAAAAGGCCTGCCCCGGGGGATGGGGTCCCCGGGGCAAAGGAGGCCTGAGGAGGGGGGCCACGCAGCCCCCTCCTTAAAAATTAAAGAAAAGTGTGGCCATGCCCCGGGGATGGGGTCCCCGGGGCAGGATTCGGCCAGGGGAGGGGGGCCACGCGGCCCCCTTCCCGTTTAATTGAAAAAAAAAAAAAAAGGGGGTAAGGCCCTGGGGGATGGGGTCCCCAGGGCCCAAAAATAGGAAAAAGGAAGGGGGGCCACACAGCCCCCCTTCAGGAAAAAAAAAACGATCGGGCCACAGGCCCCGCCCCCTTCCTTCACCACTCTGCAAACGCGCCCCTGGCGCGTTTGCAGATGGGGAAGTAATTCCACTTCAATACTGGGGGTCCCTGGGAGCCAACTAGCCCACCAGGAACCTCCAGTATGCGCCAGGGGCTGCGTTGCAGAGAGGTGTACAGAGGCCACGCCCCTTTATACACCTCTCTGCAACGCAGCTCTGTGGCGCTTTTGGATATACCTGTTGGGCTAGTTGGCCCCCAGGGACCCTCAGGATTCAAGGGAGTTAATCCCCCGACTTAAAACGCGCCACGGGCGCGTTTGCACAGTGGTGAAGGGAGGGCGGGGCTTCAGGTGACATGTGTGCAAACAGGCCCGTGGCGCGTTTTAAGATGGGGAATTAAATCCCCTTCAATCCTGAGGGTCCCTGGGGGCCAACTAGCCCAACAGGTACATCCAGAAAGCGCCACAGAGCTGCTTGCAGAGAGGTGTAAAAAGGGGTGTGGCCTCTCTACACGTCTCTGCAACGCAGCCCCTGGCGCATACTGGAGGTTCCTGGTGGGCTAGTTGGCCCCTAGGGACCCTAATGATTTAAGGGGACTTAATCCCCAACTTAAAACGCGCCACGGAGCGCGCTTGCACAGATGTCACCTCAGGCCCCGCCCCTACCTTCACCATTGTGCAAATATTCCTCTAAAATCTGCCGAACTACGAATTCGGATTTACTCACCTGTTATCAGGAGAGACCTCAGTGCTGCATCTTTCAGCCCAGTACTAATCCTGAAAAGTAATTTTAACCGTACTTACCAGTAACTTGAATTTCCTTCCATAGGATATCATTGCCTGCTTTTTGCTGAAAAAGTTTCTAAGTGTTGATTTTTGAAACATACAAATATTCCTCTAAAATCAGCCGAAATACGAATTCCGATTTACTCACCTGTTATCAGGAGAGACCTCAGTGCTGTATCTTTCAGCCCAGTACTGGTCCTGAAAAGTAATTTTAACCGTATTTACCAGTAACTTGAACTTCCTTCCATAGGCTAACATTGACTGGTTTCACTTGGAAATTCTTCTAAGTGTGGAGTTTTGGAACTTTAAAATATTCCTCTAAAATCAGCCGAAATACGAATTCCGATTTACTCACCTGTTATCAGGAGAGACCTCAGTGCTGCATCTTGTAGCCCAGCACTGACCGTGAAAAGTAATTTTAACCGTACTTACCAGTAACTTATATTTTCTTCCATAGGAATCCATTGTCTGGTTTTCAGCTGAAAAGTTTCAGTGTCGATTTTCACAAACTACAAATATTCCTTAAAAATCGCCTGTATGACTTAAACGCATTCTTTCAACTGTTTACAGGAGAAGCACCAGTGCTGGATCCAGGATCCAACACTGAGTAAGAAAAAGTAACGATAACAGTTTTTACCTGCTAAGTGAATTTCCTTCCATAGGATAACATTGGTGATTCTATGAGAAAAAGTTTCTAAGTGTCAACTTTTAAAATACAATAATATTCCTTAAAAATCACTACTGTAACCAAAACGCTTTTACTCAACTGTTTACAGGAGATGTCCCAGGACTGAATCTAGGATCCAGTCCTGTGGTTAGAAAAGTAATCCATAAAGTAACTAATTGCATTTAACTAGAAATTCACATTGAGCTGAATGTTGCATTGTGTTTGAAAATGTGTTGCCCATTGCAACAACTGTAACTACTGTACTTAAAAGTCTATTGCCTATGTGCAAAGTATTTAAACTAAAGTAATTCATTCTGAGAAAATATTTTTTGTAATGTATAATGTAATTACAATGTAATTTAAAAATAAAATATGTAAAAAAAAAGGTTTCTAAAAATGTAGTAAATCAGTATGAAAAAAATAAATATAACAATTAATACATTTAAAAATTGTCATTTACAAAACCTTTGAAATTCACTGAAAAAACCGTAGGTTTCAGACATGTTATAGTTAGGAACTAGCATTTAAAAAACCTTTGAAATTCACTGAAAAAACCATAGGTTTCAGACACGTTATAGTTAGAAATTAGCATTTAAAAAACCTTTGAAATTCACTGAAAAACCATAGGTTTCAGGCACGTTATAGTTAGAAATTTGCATTTAAAAACCTTAGAAATTCACTGAAAAAACCATAAGGTTTTAGGGACAGTTATAGTTAGTTGGACATTGCACTCGTACAAAACCGGTGAAATTCCCCCGTTATAGGTAGTTCAGGTAACTATAACTCGCGCCCCCGCAATGCACTGCTGATGACGTCACATATTACATCACTCATGACATGGTCAGTGACATCACTGATGACATCACTGATGACATCTCAAATGACATCACTGATGACATCACTGATGACATCATCCATTTGAGAATTTAATGCATCTTCTCACACCCTAATATAAGTTTTGAAACACCCACTCTAAATTACAGACTGCCATTCTCAAAACCATACACACTCCAATACCAATAAGTACATACCCACTCACTGATTCTTAGGTCTACACACACACATCTACTCACTCACCCGTACAGTCACTCATACTTACAGTCACTCAGTACAGGACTATCATATGCACTCATACACCTATATAAACACTCACACAACGCAACTCATCCATAGAGGTATTCACACACCTAGTCAGTCATGCAAATAATTAATCACACTCCAATTTACTCACCTATACAGTTATACACACCAGCTCACTTACTCATAAAAATACTAGCACATTCTTACGCTCCTATGCAATCACTGATGCAAGCACACACTCATCCATATAGCCACTCTCACAATCACACACTCTCACTTATAGCCATTTATATACTCCAACACACATATATACTGCCTTTCACATATGTAGTTACTCACACATGTACCACTGAGATATACATTCAATCACTAACACACCCATACACACACTCACCCACCCATACAGTCCATCACAGACGCACTCTTGAAACCATGCACCCAGTGAATCACCCACTCACACATCTATGCACAGAGTCACACACACCCCACCCACACAAACACTGAGGCACCCATACAGATACTCTGAGAACCAATCCATAACCCATATAGACACTCATTTAGCTAGTCAGAAACCCATGCAGTTGCTTACACAACAACAGACAGACGGATACAGACATTCACATAGTTTAGTCACTCACCCATGCATCCAGTAAGATACGTTTAATCACTCACTTATAGACTCAGTCACGCACCTACTAAATCATCCATTCAGGCGCTTCTACACCCACTCATTCTTCAATACGCCTTTCCCTAAATATATTAAACATATTTAAACTTTACAGAAACACACAGTCACTGGATGATGTCATCAGTGATGTCATCAGTGATGTCATTTGAGATGTCATCAGTGATGTCATCAGTGATGTCACTGACCATGTCATGAGTGATGTAATATGTGACGTCATCAGCAGTGCATTGCGGGGCGCGAGTTATAGTTACCTGAACTAACTATAACGGGGGAATTTCACGGGTTTTGTACGAGTGCAATGTCCAACTAACTATAACTGTCCCTAAAACCTTATGGTTTTTTCAGTGAATTTCTAAGGTTTTTAAATGCAAATTTCTAACTATAACGTGCCTGAAACCTATGGTTTTTTCAGTGAATTTCAAAGGTTTTTTAAATGCTAATTTCTAACTATAACGTGTCTGAAACCTATGGTTTTTTCAGTGAATTTCAAAGGTTTTTTAAATGCTAATTCCTAACTATAACATGTCTGAAACCTACGGTTTTTTCAGTGAATATATATATATATATATATATATAATTATATACTGTGAACTAGCGACCTGAAATGTTGGAGCACTTTACATGAGCGCAAGTTACATTACACAATTAGATTACACAGATTAATTTTGGAGTGCATTTTTATAGAGCGCAAACTCGACTGACCCAAAGGTACTAAAGCGCATTACAAAAGTGCCAGTCACATTACACAAGGTCAGGTTACTTTTTTTGTTTTTATGTACGTGGAGATTAAGTGATGCGGCCGCTACAGTTTAATCATTATTTCCCCTCTACCTGACAAATAGGAGTGACATTCGTCCCTCCTACCTCCTCCCCAGTTGCTGCATGCAGGACCTGCTGCATCTTGCTGTCGTCGTCCTCCTCTCAGAGCTCTAATTTCAAAGCACATGCACCGCAGCTCCCCAGGGACCGTGAGACATTTTTTATGATATAATGTGAACTCGAGTGACCCGAGGGTGTTGGAGCGCTTTACATGAGCGTTAGTTACATTACACAAGGTCAGGTTAATTTTTTTGTTTTTAAGTTCACAGAGATTAAGTGATGCCAACCCTGTCCCTGTTTATTCATTATTTCCCCTCTACCTGACAAATGGGAGTATATTTTTGTTGTTGCTAAGTCCAGTGCTCCTATACCCAGGGGTCTGGGACAGAGGGCGGGGCTGGGGGCTTGCTGTTAAACGGATGGTGCGTGCAGTGTTTTAAATGGAAAACTCTGGAGAAGGATGTCTGGTAACTAGATACCTAGGAGAGGAGGGATGTGACTTCTCCTCAATTGGTAAGTACTACACTGTTTTTTTCATAGGCTGTTCAATCCTCTAGTGATGCAGTCGCACACAGAATGTTATAGTGCTGTTGACTTGCATTGAAGCACTTGTCTTTCTGTCTGTGCGTTAAAAAGCCTTGGAATGTGTCCATTAATGTTTCCTGAGGCAAGCATGTATTCCTGAATCACACTGCATGCCCCAATGTGTAGTAATTGTAAAGCTCTTCAATGCCAGTTTTTCTCAGACCATGGGAAACAACTAGCGTGTCTAGCTTTGCAGCAGATGTGCCACTTGGGCAGCACCAAACCCTCATTCTGAAAGGATGCTGTGAATTATTTCTAATGAGCTACGTCATAAATAACAAAGGCTAGAACACAGGTGTCTATTCCCAGTGCAAACGATATGCTGGCTGGCAAAGGAACCCGTTCAGCATAACATTTCCTGCCTCCCCACGCCAGATGAGTCCTAATGTCCCTCAGAACAGCTCCCGGAAGTCATGTGAAGCGCAGGTGTCACGGGCTATAAAATCTGATGGGTGCTGGGTTTTCATGCCATTATTGCCAGCCTTCTATAAGGCCCTTGTGCTTCACACACCCGCAGAACCATTGTTCCCCATCTGGACACTGAACTGTGGATTTAGTACTTGTACATAAGGTGGTGATGCTGCAGGCGCATAGAATTAACTAGAAGCAGGTGACATTACGAGGCATTGTGCATTTCAAGAGTTTCCGTTCAGTAAGGTTCAAAATCATAAGACGCAGAAAACAAAGTAATTTGAAAGGGAAAAACTATTTGCTTTCACAGAGCAATAAAGTAGCCATAATTGGAAGTCTCTTGTCTCCAGCAACTTGGTTTTACATTTTCGGGTGTGAAAATGTTGTTCTATATCGAGGGACAAATAAAAACTAAGAAACCGATTTGATGAAGGAGAATTCCAGACTTATGAGACTCTGGAAAAGCTCTTAACTTTCTCCTGTTCTTATTTTTGCAGTTCACAAAGCATTGCACGATTGTCTGAATCATTAGTTAGCTACTGTTAATCCATACAATGCAAATAAATGTATTATAAAATACCCAGGACAAAGAAATTATAATATTAAAATATGATGTGTATTGTGCAATAGCAGTTTTATAGCCATTGCCAGCATCTGGGATCACTCTAAAGACCAGTACACATACAGCTCGACATTTCAAACATCCATGCTCATCAAATTCAACAAATACAGTATCAGTCATGCATGAATATCAGTCCTAAAATAACAATGTCCACACATGTACGTTCCCAGAAAACATGGAAGTTATTCCATGCCTAAAAAAACAAATATTTATATGTCACGCCATAAAGTATTTGATAGTGGAGCCAACAATGCAAGCGTGTCTAGATTACAAATGCATACATAAGATACGCATTAGTGCACAGAATGCACCCGACGTGTGTGTGTGAATATATATATATATATATATATATATATATATATATATATATATATATATATATATATATATATATATATATATATATATATATATATTCTCCATATAGAATCAATGTGATGGATTGATTCGCGAACCCACTGATCAAGGAAAAAGTATTTTATTTGGCAGAAAGACGCGTTTCGACCACAGCCATGGTCTTGATCACATGACCCTCACTGGGGCCATGGAGTTCTTAAAGGTACAGCCATTAGCGTCTGTAACAATGTAACAATTCATCAACATCGACATACTGTGGTATTGTAACTTAACATACATAACAGATCTTAACGTGAATCATATCAATAAGATGATATTTAATATAAAGCTGTCAACAACCCGCAACCAAGTTGACGCATTAAAACAATCTCAAGTGATTGTGCTCAGAATCAGTGTCATGTTACATACCTGTTTTCAATAAAGTTACAACTTTTTGAAAAAACTTTATGAAGAGGTTAATCAAGAAACACAGTGACATTTCTATACAAGGTATAGTACCTAAGAGTTCTCAACCGTGTAGTTGATTGTTATCCGGGCTGATTGCATTTGAAATTATTGTATAGTACCTCAAATCTCCCATGACAGCAACATTCAAAACACAGAGTATTCTCAATTCTAGCCAACGTGGCGTATAAATCATAACATATACCATGGAACTCATGGGGAGAGGTGTGAATGTCAGATATAAGAATACAGTAAAAAATAAAACACAATAATGAGAAATATCTCTAGTTAACTATAATTACCTGGAGCGGTGGCTGTTTGCTGGAACATCTGTCCACTCCGGTGCTCTTAGCCATCTGTAAAATCCTTGATCCCCCGTCACTCAATTCCTATAAAAGACAAAAGAGAATTATTGGATCTGTGCTGATATCAGGTTATATAAAGACAACTAAAAACGCTAGATGTGCGGGAGATTGATTAATGATTCACGAAGGGTAAAAAGATATTGCAAATACCACATGTAGAAATTATCTACTAAATATATGAAAAAGATTGTAGGGTATGGAGGCAAAATAACATCTTACCCACATCCTATAAACAAAAAGGTATAGGCTTATAAATGAGAATGTATCTCCTCATCATAGTTAATCCCATCAGGGTATTTAGTGCCAGCTTGCAAAATACAGCGGGATTCCAGCCTGCGTAGTGCTACTAGCCGGTTACCACCTCTCTGATGCAGGACAACTGTGTCCAAACCCAAAAACTTGGCCTGAGTCCAGTCACCTGCGTGTTTATTGGAAAAATGTTTCACTGTACTGTAGCTAACGTCTCTATTGGTGATGGCTCTCCAATGTTCTAATATCCGTTTTTTCACTGGGAAGGTGGTTGAGCCAATATACCACATATTGCATGGGCACGTTATTAAATAAACTACATAGTCGGTACCACAGGAAATGAATTTGGGGATTTTCCATCTAGTTTTTATTCTTCCAAGAGTAACCTCCGTGATATTTTCACTGTGTCTGCAAGCTTTGCAGTTTCCACATTTTCGGAATCCTTTGGCTTGTTTAAGCCAATTGGTTTACTTGGTAGAAATATGGCTATGGACGAGAAGGTCTCTCAGTGAGGAGTTTCTTTGGTAGGTCATAGATGGACTCAGGCCTACTTTATTTCTTAGGATAGGATCTTGTCTCAATATATCCCACCTTGACCTCAGTGTCTTGCGTAACTGTCTGGTTTGACTACTGAACTTGGTAATGAACCTTATGGGTTCCTGTGATCCTTCCTTTGTGTTACTGAATTTGGGAGGTTGACACAGAACCTTGTCTCTAGACACAGTTTCAACTCTTGCCTCTGCTTGCTTTAAAGCCTTACATGGGTACCCTCTCGCCTAAAATTTTCCTATCATTTCCTGTTTTTTTTGCGGATAGCTGTCTACAGAACTACAATCGCATTTTGCTCTAAGGAACTCACTGTATGGTATCCCCACCTAAAACTTGGTGGATGGCAACTAGAGGCATGTAAGATTGAGTTACCAGCTGCTTCCTTCCTGTATAGTTCTGTGTGTATGGTACCATCGTTAGCCACAAGTTTCAAGTCCAAAAAATCAATGCTTTTTTTTACTGTACTGCATGGTAAATCTCATGAAGACCTTCTCTTTGAGGCATATTTCGATCATAGACAGAATCATATGTGTGTGCTCGAGCAGATGGATGCTACGAGATTTAAGGAAGTACTTACATGCCTTAAGACCATCTGCATATCTGATGCTCGTGTACAGACTATCAACTTCGAGACACACTAGCCAATGGTTTGCATTGATAGGTATATTCTGTATTTTCTGCAGAAAATTTTGGTGCCCCTGAAGTACATGTTGAGATTTTTGACAAACGGAAACAGAAAATGATCAACAAAAACTGAAGTATTCTCCAAAAGACTATTCTTGAAGGAAACAATGGGTCTCCCTGGTGCTTTAAGGGCATTCTGGTATATTTTAGGCAGAAGGTATAGTGTGGGTGTTGTGGGTGTTTCATTTAAGAGAAATTGTCTCTCATCCCAGCTAAGTAATTATTTATCATACCATCCTTGAACCAATGTGAAATGCCTATGGTGTAGGTCAGTCAAATAAGATTTTTCTACTTTGCAGTAGCATGCCTTGTCACTAAGTTGGCGATGTGTTTCTTGTACATACGTCTTTTAAGTCATCAGCACAACATTTCCCCCTTTACCGGATGGTTTGATGACAAGATTGGAGTCACTCTGTAAGGTTCTAACCGCAACCCACTGTCCTTTGGTCATGTTTTTACATTGTTGTGCTTTCCCCATAAGACTTTTAAAGTCCTGTGCTACCATATGGCAAAAAATGTCAATATTGTCTCTGGCAGTGGAGGGTATGTATTTGGAGGCCACCCTGAATTTGGTTGTATCTGAGTCCCCTGTTTGTAACACAAATATTTGTGGAATTTCCACCAGATGTGTAGGATCTAAGGGATCTCCACTCTCATTGGTACTACCTAGTATGCTGAGCTCATTGATAACCCGTAGTGTTGGTATGTCCTCAATCCCCAAAATCTGATCAGTTGTCAGATGTTCTAGAGTGACCTACTGGTACAGGTGTTTTTTCGCTGTGTAATGCATGTATTTTAAACAATTTTAGTTTGCGTTCAAATTTATAGAGATCAACTCTGGTTTGTGCATAATCAAAGCCTGTTTCTGGACAGAAAGATAAACCCAATTTCAAAACATTCTCTTCCTCTTTAGTTATTACCCTATCTGACAGGTTAATTACCATTAACTTCTGTACTGTCTCTGCCATTATGTTATCTTTGCTGTCTGGCCCCATGTTCCCATGCCAGTTGTCTTGATGTTTCTTTCTTCTGTCTCGTCGTTTCCGATTTCGCCATTTCCTCCCCCTTCGATATATATATATATATATATATATATATATATATATATATATATATATATATATATATATATATATATATATATGCCAGAACAGAAGCAGAGAACTCTGGGTAGTTCTCAAGTTTAGGTGGAAAGCAGCTCCAGTAAGAGCACTCTCAGCACCAGCGACACTGTAAATTTGCTCACCTCAAATGTCTGCTTTTCTATCAAAGTTTTTAAGCATAGGATTAGCACAGTGCTATCCACGCCGAGATAGAAAGGGACAAAGGGGCATATTATCAACGTGATTATCGCCGCTTTAGCGGGACTTTTTCCCGCTAAAGCGGCGATAATTCAATCGCCCTATTAGCAAGCTGTCGCTAACTGCTGTTAGCGACAGCTTCTAGACGATAGCGACCGGGTTGGGTGCCGCTTTGCATGCCAGCGATATTTATCGCTAATGGCATGCAAAGTAGGCGTTCCCAACCTAAAAGCGACTGGAAACAGTCGCTAAGGTCGCTATCGCCTATTAGCGAGGCAGGGGAGGTGATTAACGAACCAGCGCTAACCACGTTTAGCGCTGGTTTGGTAACGCCTGGTCCAAACCTGACTTAGCCATGTAATCCAATGGGAGGTGGATTACATGGCTAAATCCCCCTCGCCCTATCACCAAGCTAACACTGGTCACAGTGTGAATATCGCTTGTTTTCAAGCGATATTCAAACTGTTCTCCAGGGTTTCTATCGCATTGGAGATAAGCGTTGCTGATAGCACGCTATCTCCGCGATAGAAACCTGCGATAGCCGGCGATAATTATCCTAGCGCTAAGTGCGCTTCGCGATAATTATCGCCGGTTATTGCTAATAGGCCCCAAAGTCTTTTGCCATTTTTACAGCAAAGTCTTTAAGCATAGGATTAGCACAGTGCTATCCCTGCCGAGCTGTAAAATGGCCAAAAGCTTTTACCACTCCAGGCACAGTATTACAGCTTTGGATTGGTAAAATACCATCCAAGCCAACCTGCAATGAATAAAAGCAACCCCTGACACGTGTTTCGCTCTCGTTAGAGCTCTTCAGAAAGGTATAGCTTTGTCCAGACACAAGGGAGCACCCAGTATAAGTCGAAACAAAACCCTTTCAGGCATACAGTGACGAATAAATTATGCAAAAACAGAAGCAGAGAACTCTGGGTAGTTCTCAAGTTTAGGTGAAAAGCAGCTCCAGTAAGAGCACTCTCAACACCAGCGACACTGTAAATTTACTCACCTCAAATGTCTGCTTTTCTATCAAAGTTTTTAAGCATAGGATTAGCACAGTGCTATCCACGCTGAGATAGAAAGGGACAAAGTCTTTTGCCATTTTTACAGCAAAGTCTTTAAGCATAGGATTAGCACAGTGCTATCCCTGCCGAGCTGTAAAATGGCCAAAGCCTTTTACCACTCCAGGCACAGTATTACAGCTTTGGATTGGTAAAATACCATCCAAGCCAACCTGAAATGAATAAAAGCAACCCCTGACACGTGTTTCGCTCTCGTTAGAGCTCTTCAGAAAGGTATAGCTTTGTCCAGACACAAGGGAGCACCCAGTATATATATTTATATTTATATATATATATATATCAAACCAAAGTGCTCCAGATCTTCATAGACGCCACTAGAGGACTTTAAATGTACTGGGGAGTAAAAGCATTTTGACAAATATACGGTCCCTACCAAAGGGTAAAATTAGACTTCAAATCCCGGCATTCTACTCACTGGAGTGTGAATGCCACTCAGGGCAAATGTTTTGAAGTACGTTTCCGGACTTTGTCAAACCCCCGCCCCCTATGATTAAGGTGCATGCGCACCGAAACGCGTCAGGGATAGGAACCAGTTGGGGTTGTTTTCCTGGTTTTATGGAATAAAGATTCAGTTGAATCATCCTTCGTTTGGAGTGGCGTCTTTGAAGATCTGGGGCACTTTGGTGGAATATATATATATATATATATATATATATATATATATATATATATATATTCCTCCAGGTGCCCCAGAACATGAAGACGTCACTCCACGAAGGATGGTTTGCAAAACCTTTATTGCGAACCACAAAAACAGCCCATCCATTTTGGCAGAAAACGGACCCTACTGGAAGGGTTAATTTGACTTCAACACCCAGCATGCCACTTACTGGCAAGTGACTGCGTTTTGGGATAAATATGTGTGAAGTACTCACCGGATCTTGCCAAGCTCCCCCTCCCCCTATGATTAAGGTGTTTGTAACACCGAAACGCGTAAGGGACAGTAATGGATGGGCTGTTTTCGTGGTTCGCAATAAAGGTTTTGCAAACCATCCTTCGTGGAGTGACGTCTTCATGTTCTGGGGCACCTGGAGGAATATATATATATATATCCAACAAAACCTCTGCTCCACATGGAAAAGAGCACGCACACAAGGGCAACTGGGTTTAGGGCTTTTTTTATTGCAAATAGCCTCCTCTGACCCGGCAGACAAAAGAAACGCGTTTTGGCTGACACAGCAGCCTTTCTCATTTGTTTGCTGGACAGGGCATTGGCACTCAGGTTTGTTTACGTAACCCTGCAAAGTGTACTTGCGGATATGGAACAAAGTTCCCTGTTCATGTATTACCAGATACATTTCTTCTAACTTGGGAAGCCTAGACACCCATGTTTTTCATTATTATTATGGTTTCTTTTGGTGTTTTTCCTTGCATGTCCAAAGACTTTGGAGTATAGGGGGGGGGGGCGGAGGGAGTCGGGGGGAGAGGGGGTGGTGGTGGGAATGGGAGGACACCAACTTACTTACATTCTACAGACTAATAAGCCCGTATGTCTAGCAAGGTACTTCGCCTTATAGTCCCTATGGCTGTAAATGTTAGTTCTTGGAATATTAAAGGCCTTAAATATCCAGTCAAACAATGCAAATTTTTGAAGTATGTACTAGACCAATGTTTCGAGATAATAGTGCAGCAGGAAACCCATCTTAAATGTAGCGACGATCATAGATCAAAGCACAAAACATACCCACTGATATACAAGTCTTCGGCAGGTACCAAACACAATGGGGTGGCCCTGTTGTTTCACTCTTCTCTGAAATTCCAAATAACCAATGTTAAGGCTGATAGGGAGGGGAGAATGGTTATGGTTAAAGGGCCTTTGCGGAAGGGAAGGTGTTAGTACTGGAAGATTTTAATCTCATCTGGGAACCTAGCCTGGATAGTTCCCATCCCAATAGGTCACACATAGGCATTTTTACATAGCCTATGAAAAAAGAATTGAAACAACTTGGCCTCTTGGATGCATGGTGATCGCTACACCCCACAACATGGGATTAAACTTTGTTTCCACACTCTCATCCTACACATTCTCAGCTCGACCACATCTTTGTTAGCCAAACACTACAACATGTCCTTGCAGCTGCAAACATTCATCCCATAATGATCTCTGCTCATTCCCTGAAGGAGGATACTCTAGACTGGCCAGCTCTGAAACCTCCATTCCATAGATGTTTTTTCCTGAATCCTCTCACACACGTCCGCCTCTTTAGGGTATGAGCTTCAGAAAACCATCAGAGATTAATTCCATATGAATGACCCCCCAAGGCACTAACTACTCCAAGGCCTGGGATGCCTTTAAGGCTGTACTGAAGGGGAAGTGTATCTCGCTAATGTCCACTCTCACATGAAAGAAGTTAGGGAGCGATTGGCATTGGAGGAGGAGCTTCTTCAAGTTGAACGGGCCTATAAGGAATCCCCCACTTTCACCCTTCAACAACAAATGACTGTGTTAAGGGGGAAACTTACCGCCATATACACCAACAGGGCAGAACTTACCCTACTGTGCCTCAGACAAACCACATATGAGAGGGGGAATAAAGTGGGCACTCACCTAGCCTGTCAGCCATGGGAAAGACAGGAAAAGGACTATATAGGTCTGATTCAAGGGGCGGATAGGAAGTTGGCCCATACGGAAGAAGAGAAGGCTGGGACATATAGAACCTTTTACAAAATTATTTATATGGCTGACACAGCAAACAACACTACACAATTGACATATTTGGCAAATGGAAACCTGTACAAATTTTGTACACCCAACAAGAACTACTAGAAAAACCCCTTAGTGCAGAGGATGCTCAAAAGGCAATAGATTACCTTAAGCTACACAAATCCCCGGGCCTGGATGGGCTCACTGCTCAGTTCTATAAGGCCTTCAGCTCCGACCTGGTGATGAACCTGACCACTCTTTCTAACTCTTTAGCTGCATCACAAGCTGTGATACTCTCTATGGGGGAAGCCCTTATTTCTGCAATCCCAAAACCTGGAAAAGACCCTAATAAGTGTTCGTCCTACCAGCTGATAGCACTGCTGAACCTTGATGCGAAGCTGTACACCAAATATTAGCTAATCAATTAAAAGACGTCATGTCAGATCTGATTCATCCAGATCAGTCTGGCTTCATTAAAGGACAACAGACACATGACAATCTTTGACTGGGGGTCCACCTAGTGGAGAAAGCAATTAAGAAACAGATACCTCCAGTGCTATTGGCATTAGATGCCAAGAAGCCGTTCGACCGGGTGGATTGGACCTTTCTCTTTCACACACTTCAGCATTTTAGTTTTGGGGACAAATTAATTGCAATGATAAAGGTCAACTATGCACCCCCCCGCTCTAGAGTCTTAATTAACGGGACTGTTTTTGAATACTTCCCTCTAGAACATGGTACAGGGCGATAACAGGGACAATGATTTGGGATGTTCTGTGGAAACCGAAGCAAGGTCAGCCGCCCAATGTCTATTTAAGCACCCCAACTAGGACTACTTTAAAAGCCTGGCTACCCACCGGCATGATTTACAACCTTTCCCGCACCCTAGAGCCCTATTCACTACAATAGGGCTTTCCTTCCAGCATTAGCCAGCATTAGCCCCTGGATCCTTTGATCTGTGACTGAAGGGGGGTTGTTTTCCTAATTACGACCTTTTATAAGTTGTTGCGACTTTACTCTACCAGCCACAGAGCTGTAAAACTACACCCAATTAAAATACTGGGTAATCCAACCTGAGGTCCGAAAGGCAGCAAGAAGGGACTCACTCCCTATAGAGAAATTTGTACACTGCCTGGAGGGGTCCCGGGGTTGTATCTTGTTTCTTTATTCTCTCTTGGCTTCCATGGCTGACACTATTGTTCTTCGACATAGGAGCCTATGAGACCAGATCTTAGGAATGCCTGTTGCTTTAGAGCAGTGGCGGAAACTACGGCGCGACATTCCCAGGTTCAATCGTTCGATGGGTCTTAGAGACGCCCATTATAAAATGCTCTATGATTGGTACTTACACCCCGCCAAACTACACATCAGATAGATGCTGGAGGGGTTGTGGACTCTTGTGTGATGTCTGCCACAACTGGTGAGATTGCCCCACAATTTGGCCTTATTGGAATGAGAATTTGGCACAGATGCGGGAGATCCTGGGTAACCCACTGCCTCATACACTGGACATTGTACTTCTGGAGCTATGTGATCCCTCCATTAAGCACCAGATGTTCTGTTCTTCAGAGGACTGCCCTGCTGCTTGAGACCAGTCTTGTTCTTCAGAGATCTGCCCTGCTGCTGCCAAAAAATTGCCCTGCTGCTTGAGGCCTGTCTTGTTCGCCAGAGGACAGCCCTGCTTCTTGAGGCCTTCCTTGTTCTTCAGAGGATTGCCCTGCTGCTGGAAGCCTGCCCTGCTCTCTGAGAAGGAAGACTGGGCCTGCGCCCTTCATCCCAGGCTAACCTGAGTTACTCCAAGGGTCAGTTGGCTGACTTCCTATTATGAGCCAAAATGGACACAGCAAGCTCCAGAGGCCTCCTCGCACCTACCCAGCTGATCTGCTGCAATTGGCCCTGCCTGGACCTATAACTGTACCTGTCTGGATCTGCAATGGACCTGCCTGACCCCTACTGGCCTCTGCCGGAGTGAGTCCCTGAGCCGCAATAGGTGCCTCCCCAGGTCTTGAATCCTAGGCTGGCATCAGTTGAGCTTCTCTTGTGAAATCCTAAAGTTTTGAACTCTGCATGCCAGACTTTGAGAAGATAGCTTTCTTTGCAGGTACAGCTTTGGAGGTAACAAACAGTTTATTTTTGTGATTGTTCACCTTACTGATGAAGATCTCCACCCCGCCATCAGTAAAAAGCTATTATCTCTTCTTGCCATCACTGCTTCCATATTCCTGGGTCCCTGCATGTTCGTGAGTATCCGGGCTCAAAGATTATGCCATTTAAGGGCACTGATCATGGTCTCTGGAGGTTTTCTTAGTCAACTGCAACTTTTCAACACTTTTGGTGAACAGCACTATAATGCCACGCCATTTTGCACTTCTCCAACACATTTGTTGCACCATGTGGGGTTCTTTGCCTGTGTGTGGCTGCATATATCATCACAAAGAAGATTGGGTGCAGCACTAATAACATGAGTCCTTGTAGTGTAACAAAGCTGGTTTTCACACTGCAGCCCAGATTTATTAATGCTTTGTGTCAGGTTTGTGTTACTTTTGTAACGCAAACCCAACACAAAAATGTTTATGCTGCTAAATTACTATCCAATGCAAATCAGGATTTGCGTTGAATAGTTACCCATATTAATGCAAGCTTGTGCTATGCACTGCCTTGGTGTATTTTGCATCAAGGGGGTGTTCCATTCTCATGCAACTATCCATGGGTTTTGATGCAAATCCCTATCTACGAACATTTGCAGACAGGGATTTGCACCAAAATCATATGCCTCCTTGAGGCAGACAGAGCGAAGAGAAATCTTTTCAATACTTTGCATGTGTGCTACATTTACAGTAGGCGTAAGAAGCAGGACAAGTTTTAAGTGATACTTTATATAATGGAAGGGTCCCCTCCAGTATGAAAACTATTCTTTACAGAATTGGTATGTCATGATCTCAATACAGTTGACGATCAATGTGGCTGTCTGATGCAGTGATATTACAATGTGTGTAAGAGAGATCTACAACTTCCCCCAAGTATATTGTGGTTGTTGCACTACGCCTCTACTCATTACACACCTTTATTGTATTTGATGATAGTTAGGGTAGAGAGATTTGAAAGGGATGTGGGGAGGACGACAGTACCATATCCAAGAAAAAATCATACAAAGAGAACTTTCCACTTTAGAGTTTCAAGTGTCTTCATAAACAACGCAGACTTTGCACTCACTGTCTATACTGTTACAAAAACAGGTGTTACTTATCTATTCACAAATCCATTTACTAGCTTTGTCTTTATTCTTCCAGGATAACTGTTTGTTTGTCTCCACAAGTCCTTTTAAAATCTGTTAATAATGTGCTGTGGAGGGAACTGGAAAACATAGGACTACTAACGATTAAGTTATTCTTCATAGAAAAGCGTCCCGCAAAGATGTACAAAAGTAGATGATTAAGTCTGCGCCAACGAAGCCTCCCAGATTTCGCCATTTAGGACTGATAATTATTCATACTGTTTTCCATGTTTGTTCGTGCAACTGTGATTTCCTACTGATCAATTCATATTGCCGCAGACCCAGCTGTTAGTTTCTAAAATCAATTCTCTGGAGGTCCTTTAAGCTGTTTATTTCCAAGCAATTTCATTGTTTTTCTCCAGGCATTTTTGTTAATTTTAATCTTTTTTCCTATGCCGTGAGTCTACTGAAATAAATACCCGTGCACAGAAGTACTGTCTGAGTGCAGCTGGACCGAGAAACTTGTATTGTTCTGGGTTTTTAAATACTTTACATAAAACATTAACAATTGTACTGGCGTTCTTCTGCAGCATCTGTGATACCGAGGCATTTCATTATAGAACTCAGAAATATAAAGCATTGTGCTTGTAAAAATTGTTCGAGAAGCACAGCAACAATCAGAAAAGAAAATACAGACTGCTGTTGCCCTGCTAATTTAAAGTAAACTTCACAACAGGGAAACATCTGTTTTAAAGGCCAGACTTTAAAAATGCTTCTGTATTTCCTTTTAGCTTTTGTAAACTGTGAAGTTAGGAAAACAGAGACTAGAAAATCTACCATGTTGCCCTCCCCAAGAACGTAGCTCAGCAGATAGGAAGGAACTGGATTTGAGAACACACAATTCTCAACAATGTGGAGGCGAAACATGTCTTTCTTTAAAGAGGAGGCAAAACAGGGCTTTGTTAATAGGCCACATGTTAATGACGCAAGGTAAGTGATGTAAATGAGTAGAAACTCGCCAGGTCCAAGATATCCAGACTTATTAACAGCACACCAAGGTGGCTAGTCACGTCAAGAGGCTAGACCAAGTCACCTGGAATATTGGTATCAAGGCAACATCACCAATTTAAAGGAAGGGATGGGGGGAGAGAGAAAACAGGAGACGGTTTGGGGGAGTGACTAGGTACACATACAGCGCATCTTTCCCATCACAATAAATACAACTATTCAATTGCATGTGTTATACTTAATTAGATAACCGCAATGGCTAATTGATGTTGATAATAGGAGGAGCATAACAACGTTACAAACCTGCCATATATGCACTTGTTGTAAACATATAGTCCATGAAACGTGAAGGATAACTGGTCCTACTTACAGGTAGATTTACTTACTTTTCACACAAGGCAACTCAGCAACCAAAGTTGCTGCACTGGGTGAAAGGGAGAGAGCAGAACAGCAGCATATCTGCTAAGATATAGCATTGTTTTCCTCTCTCCCAGTGCTGGGGACCCTTCCAGTACAAAAAGTATGCTTTAATACTGTTCTCACTTTGTGCACACATGCAAGTTGGAAACATATGGAGAGTTTCAAAACTGTTTCACAGTTATGCCAGCATCGGGGAGGCGTACATTTTTGGTGCATATCCCAGTCCACCAATGTTAGTAGGTAGGAAATTGCATCAAAACCCATGGGTGATTGCATTGGAATGTCCAGGTGCCACCCACGAAATTCACCCTTGACTCAAAGTAACACAAGTTAGCATATGGCTCTACTCTGTGTTACTTTTAGCTTCCCTTGCTCATGACTTCTAAACTGTTTGCTCTTCTTGAATCTCCGGGAAGAACACATTCGATACATTCCCAGATGTGTCCATTCTATAGTCTTACCACATTCCTCATTACTTCAGAAATCCCAAAGCGACCCAAACACTTGGACATACCATCAGAGAACATGCCTGTTTTTTTTACCATCACACAATAGACTACACTTCATTGGATCCTCTTCAACTCCCTTCGGTAATTGCATCATTTATCATGTTTGTTTTGGCGACTCAACAATTTTTGCCTATGCGCCTAACACATTTTTCTTTCCACTAAGTCATCTTGATCAATATTCTATGACTCAGGGGTTATTTTTGTTCCCACATGTCTGCTTTTGAGTGAAGGGAAAGGAGATTACAGCAGGAGGACTGGTATGATGCACCTACATGGTCTCTTGGCAGATTTTCCTAATGGGGGCCGTATTATACATTGAGCCTCAGGGGCACAAAAGGACGTGTGTGCCCGCTTTGTACTCCCTCGGGGCACAATGTTATTACAGAAGGGGCTGCAGTTGCTTGTGAGGCCCCTTCTGTATTACTGATAATGCTGGAGCACATGTAGTGCCAGCAATATCATGAGAGGGTGTTTACTCATTTATTCACCTGGGTCGTATGATAGACTAAGGCGGAAATGCAAACATGCCCTTAGGAGGTGCACTCAAAGTGCACCACAAAAAGGTGAATGCAGCTCTCCGGTGGGAATAAAGGGGGTACCACGGACCCTCCAGACGTCTCCCTTCAGGCTGAAGAAGTAAGTCACTGCACCTGCCTGCAAGGGGGTCTCTCCCTTCTTTAAAGTCCTGGCAGCATGCAGCATGGATTGTGAAACATGGAGCAGTTTTGAAGCAGCCGCTCCATATTTCACTGATACGTTGCCCCCAGGGCAGGGTGCGTTTGCAGCTGCACTGGGAGCAGTGCATTCATTATAATAGGGCAAACTCTCCCTGTTTGCACCCAGCGTACCTGTTTAAAGGTGCACTGTGGTGCAAACAGGGACAGTGCACCCTTTCCATATTACGGCCCAGGTATCCTATTCTCCCTGGCAAATTGCAGCCAATTCTTTATTATTTTGTTTGTTCTATGGGTCCATTAGCTCTGGGTCAATATAAAAATGTGTTAAGGGGCTTAATAGACATTTTTTTTTAGAAACTCTCTTGTGGTCTCTGCCATTATTGGAATACCATCATTGATAAATAAAACTTTGAGAATGCCCTCACCATAATACACATCTCCAAAGAATCTTACTAATGTGCTAGTCATTGCTTGTGTAGCAACTCTAGTGTGCGCCTGAGAAACTCCTAAAATTGTACACCACAATATGATACCTCAAAAGCACACCCACAGGTGGACGAATCGGAGACAGTGTTATCCCGGAGATAGGGAACCATACAGCATATCAAAAATACATTCAATTAAGTGAGGATAGACTCAATAATTGAGTTCTAAGGCAGGATTAGAGATGTAAAAAGGTGTATTACAAAAATTCAAAAGATGCAGAACCGAAATTGCAAGGCAAATGCATGAACCTATTACCATAAAGGCTCTCAATAATACAGCAATACAAAAAAATAGTATGAAATCAGAAAAAAATGTAGGTCCCAAATGAACAGCAAAATCAGTAAAAAATCAGGCAGCATCCCTAGTAGCATTGGAAAGTCATCAGGAAAGTCTCTGGCTCATCCCCAAAAATCTGAGGTTTATATACACGTTTCTTACATAGGAAAGCATATTTTTTCAAAATCATCATGGTGTGAGCAAAGTTATTGCACTTTTAGCAAATTATAACACAGTTTTATTAATTAGCATATTTTATTAGCATCTAAGCACTATCCCACCACATAAAGATTGATTCTTCCCACTCTTCTATACTAATATGATCCGGAGAGGACAAGGCAAACAAGTTACAAAAACAACAGTAAGCTATTGTGAATTAATGCAGTAAAATGAGCTAGCTGAAGGGCCTTGGGAAACTGCAACATTACTGGCTCCATGTTGGAACATTTTCTTCAAGAACAGCAAGAACAATGTCCCTGGAAATAAACAAACATGAATTTGCTTGACTGTATGCTGCAGAAATAATCGACAGTGAACACGCAAAAAGAGACATCTATTTTGAAGATGATGGCGTTTCAACTGAGGCCTACCTACCATAAGGCAGAAAAATACATTTTAATATATCAAAGCAAATTTGTTTTAGTTGCAATAGTACTTTTTGAATGCATACATTTAAACTCAAGAGTAAATCTATATTCTGCAAGTTGTTAATAATGCACAAATGTATAAAATGCACAAAAACTTCTACACGGGTGACAATCCATCTAATGGGGAGATAAATTAATGAAAGCACGAAATGGAGGGACAGGTAACTGCAAGCAATTTTATGTATTTTTCCTGGAATTTTACATAATTATGTGAAAGCAAATTATGCAAACCTTGCATGTTCCCTACTTACAGGGAGAGCAAACAATGAGCGGAGACACTTTGTTCCACAGTTCATCAGGTACTCTGACTAAAGACAAAGGGGGTATATGGGTTGTATGTATTTTGTCACTACCAGCTTACATAATTCACTGGTTCAATTTCGACTCTAACAATGAATGCATTCCTTGCCACCATGGCCTTAATCTGTCTCTGCTTTTGATAGACTGCTCCCCAAATGCTTTCATGAGCAAGGCTAGCAATATTCTCTGCACAATGACTTTGGGGGGACAATTTTCCTGCCCCGTAGCCATTCACCGTATTTAGCTCATCTTTAACTAGCCAAAAAGCTAAGGCATGCCCTGGAACCTCACTTTAACTAGGACACCCTCTTCACAACCACTCTTTCACTGCATTCAAAACATTAGTATGAACTTCACCACCACACTACTCTTCAACGGTGAGACTTTCGTGCAACACTGCGATTATGACTTAATCCCCTCATGGCTGATTAGGAGCAGCCTTATGGCCAATCCACACCACAAATCATATTCCCGATAAATAAAATTTAAAGAACCCAGTGGCCCAGAACCATGCCAATGCCTCATGGTGTTCTTTCTATTGAGAAAGGAGACTCTGCTGCTTTCAAAGACTTTGAGGCAAAAGTAATGCTTTTGTCTTCACTGTTCAAAATTTGTACTAAGGGTTCATGAGTATTATGTGTCCTGAGGTATCAGCTCTACCTAGCAATAAGGTCTTACAAATTCACTTTCTTACCTGATTAAGTTATTCATCTGTCCAACAGTTATCAAAAGTTCTCTCAATTAATCTACGATACTAGCCTAGCTATTAGCAAACATGGCTTAGCATTCGCATAATCATTTTCAATTCTTCTTTTTCCCAGTGGTATGGGGGCCTATTTATAGCATCTACTAAGTCAACCTGTGGTTTGATGTCTTCCTTTGAGAAGGTATTTCCCAAGTACATCATTACGCCCACACATATTTGACATTTAGCTTTTTAACAGTGAGACCTTCTTCTAACATTATTATCAGAACTTCTCACACAACGTTGTTGCAGTGTTCCAGATCTTGATCATACATTAAAGTATTTTCCTGTAAGCATAGGACATTATCCAGACCATCTTGTACAGTAATCACTATGCACCGGAAAACAGCTGCAGCTGAAGCTAAACCAAATGGCATCCTACAGAACAGGAAGGCCTATACCAGCATGTTGGAGGAAGTCAACACAAGGACTCACGGTGTACTTTCACTTGACATTAGATGGAGTGCAATTCCATATTGTTAAAACAAGAAACTTCTTCAATCATACTTCACATTTCTGTAAAATTTAGCTAAGATTGGCTAGGCACCCAAACAACTTGGTTAAAAAGCTCTGAGATCTACACACATCCTTACTCCTGCATCACCACTCTCAGTTGCAATTAGGTGAAGCCACTCTGAAGTTTCAATTGTTTCAAATACTGCTTGCTCTAAAGGTTTGTTTAAATTGCCTTCCAGAGATTCTTAAATAGATGGAATAGGGGGCCACGCTTTGTGTACCTTGGGCAGTACACCTTTTCAAACTTAATGTGATGTTCAAAGTTTTTTAAGATGCCAAATTCATCAGTAGAAATTTCTGTAGCACAAATATCATTGCTAGCTAATGTTCTTTGTACCACAATGACTCAATTCAGTTAGTTCAGATTTAGATTTATACCCACCCGCTTTTAATGCCTTCACCAAATGTAGTTATGCAAACATCACAAGGTTATACTGCTGTATGCTTTACCACAGGTTCTAGTAAACGTTTTTAAACTTCATTCCATCCACTGCTACATGATGCAGGCAGGAGAACATATTGCTTTCTAAATGGTCTGGCTATAGGTCTGCCAATAGGTCTGGCTTTAAAGGAATGTTATCTAGTAATGTGAAGCATTACAAGTAGATAGTATAGGAATGGATCTGCATTTGTGCGGAAGCAAAGAACTGTAGAATAATATTCGTATAGGTTAAAAAGCTCTGCCGACAATTGCACTTTCAAATTTAGGTTTAAAAATCCACGTAGGTTAATGACTGCCTTCCTCCCATCTGTGCTGCTGCCAGAAAAAAACACCATCAATTATCTAGTTATCAAAGGCACTTTAAAAGTATTACAATATCATATGTGTGCCCCTGAAAGTTCAACCTCAGGCAGCTAGATAAATAAACAAAATGATCACAGCTGTGTGGAGGGCAAGCAATTCCACATGTGTCAAGAAATAAGGAAGTACATGCACTCTGTCATCAGTACATCCTTAGCTTGTCAATGTTTGAAACTGTACATCTTTTGCTATCAAATATAAGCTTTGTAATAGAATTCGAAAAAACAAAAGTGTGTCATTTTCAAGAAAAAAAGGTTTTTGTCCCTAAATACCAACTTTTTATTTTTTGGTAAAAACACATTAGTTTCTTCAAACATTAGATCCTCATTTTCATTCAATATTTACATGTGCTAATGTCACACATGGACAGATTCTTCTTTAAATGCCCATTTATCACCATCACAACCAAAGGTTGCTGGAAAGGTCCACCTTTATGCTAGAGGTAATAAAAATGTGCCACGAATGCCCCAAGATTAGATGCAGCGTGAGCAATTGCCATTGGCTGAGATTAATTCAAGCATTCCATCCATCTCCTTGTTTTTGATGCTCTAAGTGCAAAGGGTATGCCCAGACATGGGGCCTGTGCTCACTGTGCCACTGAAACCAAGCTATACTTTGCAGATGAGCCCTAATAAGTGCAAAACCGTTCCTGGGATGCTTGTTTTCCAGGTCAGGCAGGACCTGGCATATCAGTTCGCGGTGGACTGTTCCATGTGAGCAAGGTCAAGATTTGCATATAGTTGGGTCCAACCTGAGTTGGCATTGTGGGTGAAACATTATGGATTTGGATGATGCCTGAGCAATTGCCATTAGCTGAGATTAATTTAAGCATTACAGGGCAGATGTATCATTGTAGCAGTTTACGAGTCCCTAATAGCGATTTTTAGCGAATCGCTATTAAGTACTCGCAAAATGCTATGTATAATAATTGCGATTCCTACATATTCCTTAATTGCGAATCGCAAATAGCGTTTTGCAATTAAGGAATCCCTTCCCATTCATTTCTATGGTGCAAGAGGCCAATAGGAATGAATGGGAATTGCATGCGCAATTTGCGAGTACCCAATAGGTACTCGCAAATTGCGCATGCAATTTCAAGGGTGCAAGGGTTCCAAAAGGACACCCTGTTGCACCCCTGAAACATGCATGTGTGCACATGTGGCGCACATACATGCCCTAAGGGCATGTATGTGTGCCACATGGCACTTTGAAAAAAGCAAAAAAGTGCTTTTTTTGAGGAAATCGCAAATTACCACCAACTTGAAGTTGGTGGTAATTTGCGATTCCTTACAGCAATATCGCATTTTGAAATGGCTACTAGCATAGCATTTAGGGACTCGCAAATTGCGAGTCTCTAAATGCTCGCGCAAAATAGGGTATCGCAAATTTTGCGATTCCTTATTTTGCGAGTAGGTTTTTCTTTCCTACATTGCGCACAGCTAAATTGCGATCGCAAACACTGAAATTCTGCGAATTTCAGCGTTTGCGATCTCAATTTAGCTTGATACATCTGGCCCGAAGTCCATTACCTTGTTTTTGATGCCCATTGTTAGATAATTAGCATTATAGCACGGATGAGCGCGGTCTTTTAGACAATGCTAGTATGTGTGTGTGTGTGTGTGCCCCAAGGATGGGTACAATAAAACAAGAATCACTACGGTTATGCATAGGCAGCATTATGCCAGGCATTTGCACCGTGATTCCATGGATGCTTAAAATGTGTCATGAATTGCCATCATTAGGCACATGCAAACAACATACCAGAGTGGGGCACCAGATTTCCCATGATGCACACAATACGCCAAGCATAGCCACCAATTGCTTCGAGCTAGCAAAGCAAATAAGCTCCAAGGGGGTTTGTGTCTTCTCCCTATAAACTTTGTGTAAGGAATGGGCCCAAGCACCTTGTCAGATTTGTTTTAACATGCAATTATCTCTTGATTTTGATCTACAGACCTCAAAAGTGGGTCAGTCCCATGCCCACCAGCTTTGGATAGTTTTGGCTTTTCTTCAACAAAACTTTGCATTCTAGCACTTGTGGATTTACCTTTATGGCTATTTATTCGAATAAAAAACACGTTTACGTTAAAAGCCAGAACTTAATTGCAGTCATAGCAAATCTGTTGAAACATTACGAAATGGATTTAGGTCATGTCAGCAGTTCAACTTAGATCATATTTTGTACTTTGCCTATGTGTTACCCTGACCATTGACCAATCGAATGCTTGATTGATTGGCTTGGGATTTTGGAGAGAGGGGTTAATACCAGGGAAGTGGGCATTACTAAGAGAATAGGCCAGAAGTGTCCTATGCTTGGCAATAATGGAAGGATTTTCGTTGTCTAGAGAGGCCTTAGGTCCTGCTTTAGCTGTGGCCACAGAGAGTGGGCGACCACCAGGCAGGCGCGCTTAAACCTAGGGATATGGAGAGGAGAAGCAGATGATGAACAGAATACCCTTACAGGTTGAAAACCTTTTGAAACTATTTAGAGGGTACAGTGCCACGGGCCTTGAAGCGATTTATAGCACTGACAAAAGGATTTGAAAATACACTGCTTCTTGGTAGGTGCCTAGTGAGGATTTTGAAGATGGGAGGAAATACTCGATCGTTTTTGGATCCCAAGACTGAGGTGAGCTATAGTGTTCTGAATGATTCTAACATTGAATTCAAACATCAGATCCTCATTTTCATTAGCTAATCACACGCACTGATGCCACACATGGATACATTCTACCTTACATGCCCATGCATCAACAGTACATCCCAGTGCTGATAGAAGGTTCCATCTTTGTGCCAGGGAGAGCCACAATGGTGTAAAGACTGCCCACAATGTGCTAATGAGGGTCACCATTATGCCAGGGATAAGCACAATCACACAAACTATGCTTGCAGTGTGCCAGAGATGCCCACACTATCTAAAAAATGATCAAGGTTATGCACAGCCAGATTTACACCTGGAATTCGCACTATGACTCCATACATGGCTAAAATATGTCATGAGCTGCCATCATTATGCCTATGCCAGCAACATACTATGGACGAGCACCAGCATGCACAGGATCTCCACAATATACCTAGCATAGCCACCAATCGAGCTAGCAAAGCAAACCAGAGTTCCTCCTTGGGTTATGTGGGGCTGGGTTCTCCTCTATAAAAGATATGTAAGTAATTAGCTACATGAACCAAAGCATAGTGTTACAGTGTAATTACCTTTTAATTTTTTCTACAGACCTCAAAGAAGATATAGCTACAAAGTGGCTCAGTGTCATGTTCACCAACTTCGTACAGCCCTGGGGGCTTATGTATAGGCAAATGTTGGAGCATGGAGCTGCGTCAAATTTGGCAGCACTACACCTCACATTTCAAAAAACACAGGGATGCGCTGTATTTACAACAATACGGCACAACCCTGTGTTTTCCCTAGCATTGGCGCTAAAATTAGCTGCCTAGCACCAATGCAGGCAACCTTACACCATAGTGCACCATAGTGCGTTGCAGGGAATGGTTGTTTATGTGCAGGAAGATGTCCCTTTCTGCACATAAGCAATCAATGATGGCGATTTGTTACTTTTATGTGTGCTGCAGAATGCAGCACACATAGAAGTAGCAAATCGTCATTATTTAATGATTGTTTATGTGCAGGAAGGGACACCTTCCTGCACATACACAATCATTCATGGCGATTTGCTCTTTCTACGTGTGGTACAGAATACAGCATATATAGAAAAAGCAAGAAAGAGGCTAAGTAAAACAATTTCTCCTCGTATCGCCATTCCAAAGCCTGCTCTTGTATGGCGTTAGTTTTTGGCAGTGCGCCAAATTGACACATCTTGTAAACCTGGTTCAGCATCAAAAAGCAATGGATGTTGGGGTGGAACACCCACAACAACACCCATTGCAAGTCCTTTCACGCAGAAAACTGCATGAAAGGGTACCATATTAACAAGGCAGCATTAAGCCACATAAAGTGGCTTAACGCCACTTTGTAAATATGGAGCATGGAATTGCACCACAGGAACATCATTAAAATTGGTGTTCCTGTGATGCAATGCCCTTGTAAATATGCCCCCTGCATTTTTATCCTACAGTACTTTGCAAGGCAGCACTTACAGATTTATTTTTCTGATTGTATACTGGGATGCAATTAGGCCTGGGTGGAATTCTTGGAGTTCCGCGAATCCCGCACTGTAAAATTAGCACGTATGGCACCATGTACAGCACAAGAGGGTGCAGCTTCTTTCTGCCGCTCGAATAAAAATTCTACTCGAGTGGCAGCTTCCTCAACGTGAACGGAAGGTTTCTCATTGCGAGCAGTAGCGACCATCCGCGACTGCCCACATTGAGAAATCTCGCTGTGAGGTGGTATAGGGCATGATTTTCCCCGCTCGCGCTCCCTAACTTAATGTTGGCAGGCGCGAGCGAGGAATATGGGGAGTGGAGTTATTTGGAACTCCGCATGCTCCGCGGAGTTCTAAAAACTCTGCAAACTCCGCGAACTGAGCAGATTTCACCGCCCAGGCCTAGATGCCACACATGGACAAATTCTGCCCTACATGCCTATGTATCACTAACACATTCCAGTGCTTCGAGCAGGCCCCATTTTTATGCCATGGATAGCCAAAAAATAATCAAGAATATCCTCAATGTGCCAATGAGGAACACAATTGTGAGATACTCAACATTATAACAGAGTTGAACACCTTCATGCAAACTATGCTTGCAATGTGCTAATTATGCCCATAAAATACCAAGAATTACCAAGGGTAGGCATATACATCATTTTATCAGAAACTAGAACTGTGGTCCATGGATGCCAACAATATGTCATGAATTATCATTACTATGCACATGCCTGCCACGTGCCAGATCAGGGCTCCAGCATACCCAGGATGCCCACAATATGTAAATCAGAACCACCAATTGCAAAGTAATTTGTCCTGTGCTGTTAGACCTGTCATCCTTAGGGTGGTCTTCCGTCAAACATTTTGCTTGCTTACCTCCTCTTTTTGCTGTATATTTGTATGGCTGTGGGACTCTGAACACTTCACTATTGCTAACCAGTGCTAAAGTGCATGTGCCTCTCCCCTAAACATGGTGATGTTGGTGTATAAATGATTGCCATATTTAGTTTACTTATCAGTCCCTTTTAAAGTGGTATACCATATATCCAGGGCCTGTAATCTAAATGCTACTAGTGGGCTTGCAGCACTGGCTGTGCCAACCGCACAAGTAGCCTTTCAAACCTGTCTCAGGCCTGCCATTCCAAGGCCTGTGTGTGTAGTTTACTGCCCCTTCGACTTGGCATTTAAAACTACTTGCCAAGCTGTGAACTCCCTTTTCATTACACATTTGTCACCCCCAAGGTAGGCCCTAGGTAGACCTAAGGGCAGGGTGCTGTAACTAAAAGGTAGGACATGTACTTGTACATTTTACATCTCCTGGTAGTGACAAACAGCAAAATTCATTTTTCACTACTGTGAGGCCTACTCTTCTCAGAGGCTAGCATTAGGAATTCCTTAAAGCACGTTTAAGCTGTAATTCCTGATTAGAAAGGAGTAGCTGCATCACGTTTCATATCTTTGGAACGGTAGTGATAAAACCTCTTTACTGGTGAAGCTGGATTTAACATTACTGTTTTAGAAATGGCACTTTTAGAAATTTGACATTTCTCTGCTCTCACTGCTCTGTGGGCCTTGCAGCCTGTCTCCAATACATGCCTGGGGTGAGTGTTAGCTACACTTTGTTCATTCCATCCAGACAGACAGCCACACACATAGAAAGGGTAGGTGTGACAGGAAACTCATCTGCATTCATCTATATTTTGATAGCTCTTCCTGGGCAGGAAGAGGGAGAGGGAGCTGATACTTACACCTGCATAGGCAGTGTCCTGTGTAACACACAAAGGGCTAATTACCCCCCACAGATAGCCTGGCAGACAGGACTGGGATGAAAGGGGAACCTGTGCACTTCAAGGGCTTGCTTTGAAGTCACCTCCACTTCAAAGACACAAATGGATATAAGTACTGGGGCTCTGACCCAACCAAGAGAGTACACTATTGGACCTGTGAAAAACTCTACCAGGAGTAAAGACTGTTGTGGCACAAAGATTACCACTTTGCCTGACCACTGCTCTAAAGGAACTGTTTTCTGCTTTGCTGAGCTGCCCTGCTGCCTACTGATCTCTGCCCTGCTGAGGACAAGGACTGGACCCATCTCACTTGAACCCAGAGTGACCACAAGGGCTTGCTGGCTCTCCCCCTGTTCTGTCTCAGGGCCATCATAGACTTCCACCCTGCAATAGCATCTGGACTCTGCCATCTGTGAGTCCTGTCCTGCCAAGTGGTGCCAACCCAGTCCTGGGACCTTGAAAGGTGCTTTCTGCTGTCCAGAACCATCAAAATCGACTCATTGAAGACTTTGTGTCGATCGGATCCAACACATTGCCTTGCCCTTCGACGTTGACACAGGAGTCGATCAATGACATTGTCTCGACGGACTGTGCTACTCGACGACAACTGACAGCGTGGCTTGATGACAACGCAGTGCCTGCATCGTAAAGGGGTTCAACGCCGAAGCCTTCATAGACTGTGTGGATCGGCACTGGTGCTTTGCCTCCATCCACAGGATCGATCACGACACGGCCCCTTCTCAACTCCTCGCTTGCTCCATCCAAGGTACTTTGTCAGCAGGACCTGTCTGAGTCCTGTAGCTGGCCTGCCCTCCATTACGGTCGGCCTGAATCTTGGATTCACCCTGGTGTAGCACGACCTCAAGTAACCCCATAACGCTATTGACTTCTAAGCACTACTTTTTGATTTATTCTTTTAAAATTCATAACTCCAGTTCTACATATTGGATTTTTGTCGTTTTGGTCTTGTTTTATACATACAGTTGTTCTTTATTTTTCTTAACCTGTGTGGAGTATTTTTGTGGTGTTTTCGTTGTGTTACTATGTGTGTATGTGTGTGTGTTGCACAAATACTTTTCACATTGCCTCTTTAGATAAGCCTGACTGCTCTGTGCCAGTGTGAGCACAGGTTATCTTTTAGTGTGTATCTAGCTTACCCTGACTAGGATTGTGGTCCCTACAGGGTGCATACCTCTGCCAAAAAGAGACCCAATTTCTAACACGTGCCAACAAAGCAAGCAAGGCACAAGCAAACCAGAGTTCCTCCAAGCTGCGTATGTAATTAGGTATGTCAACCCAAGCATGGTGTCAATCTTGTTTTACAGTGCAATTGGCTCTTCGCTTTTTCTTGAGACCTCGAGAAAAATGTGTCATGTTATGTTATGTAGTTTTGCATGGTGCATTAATCACCCATGAGGGCATTCAGGCACTGGAGCAGGCACGTAAGCATAGGTGTTTAGGTGTTGGGTTTGGTGTTGGATGTTAGATCCTGCAGAATTAGCCGAAGAGCAAGGTCTTCAGCTTCTTGTGGAATTCACAAAGTGAGGAGGATGCAATATTGTGCTGGAGGAAGTTGTTCCAGGTCTTGGGTGCGAAGTAGGAGAATGCTCTAGCCCCTTTATGCTTTTCTGGAAACAAGGGGTGTGTGCCAGTGAGACAGTGGCTGACAACGGGGAGGCTAAAAACAGGGAAGAAAAGGCACAAAATTGAGGAAGGAGAAGAGTAAAAGTGGTACTAAGAGGATGCAAAATGGAGGAGAGAATGCATAAGAGTGAGAGAAAAGAGTTTAGGAGGAGGGCTGAAAGAGAGGAGAAAGAGGAGGAGAGAGAGCAGCAGCAGAAAGGTGTGGAAGTCTCAGGCCAAATAGGCGGGTCCGAAAGGTCCTTGACTGGTCGGAAGATGAGTATAGGTAAGTCCTGGCCTTTCATCCAACAACACTTAACATGCAACACTTATTTTTTTTTTCTACATTTAAAATAAATATATAAAGTTAATTCACATTAATATTTAACATAAAAATATGCTTACTTTTTTTGAGTTAAATAAACTTTTTTACTTTTCCCTTTATTTTACCATAATGAGACTTTACAGTCAGGCTGGAGATCTCCCTATGGTAAAGTATAGGGGAAATTAAAAAAGTTTATTAAACTTTATAAGAAGTTAGTAAAAATATTATTATGTTAAATATTAATGTAAATTAATTTCTATATATTTATTTTAAAGTTAGAACAAAACCGAAAATGCTCTAGCGCTATTTTACCTTAATTTTTAATTAAAGCTTTAACTCATTTAAGAAAAGCAAGAGCTGTAGAGAGATGGTCTTATGGGATACATCAATACACGATACATCAAGGCGGTTTAAGCATGTCATGGTTGTGGTAAACAAATGGTTTAAATGAACTTAAGTTTAAACCCTGGTTTAATTGAAATTAAGTTAAAGCACTCGAACTCTGGACTCTAAACTTACTACAAATCTTAGTGCAAATAGGGAGGCACTATATAAGTTTTGTCTGAAAATAAACCATAAACTTGTTGCATAGAACAATGATGACTCTGCAGCCCTTCTACTGCCCCATCAATATCATTTAGCACCTGACGCCCCACCTCACTTTACCAGAAAACCTATCTTACACTTCAGCAAAAAGAGGGCCACCCACAGCTAGTAGATCAGGGGCTGTAATAAGCTAAAGGCGCATTTTCATTGTTTGCACCCGGCGCAAACAATGAAAAAGCACCTTATTACCATGAATGCGCTGCCCCCAGGTCAGCCAAAAACTCGCGCTGCCCTGGGGGCAGTGCATTCAGGTGAAAATTGGAGCGGCTGCTTTAAAGCTGTTCCGTGTTTTCACTGTGCAGGCGACATCCGCCAGCACTTTGAAGGGGGATTAGAGATCCCCTTGCAGGTGGGTGCAGCCAGTGACTGCATCTGCCTGCAAGGGGATGTCTGGAGGGTCCGTAGAACCCTCTTTCCCCACTCCAGAGGGCTGCTATCAGGGGGCACACTGACAGTGCGCCACCTTTTAAATGGCACACTGTCAGTGCTCCTCCTGAGGGCTTCTTTGCCTCTGCGCCCATGTCTGTAATACGGCGCGGGTGCAGAGGCATAGGGATTACCTCATTTGCATGAGGCAGGCCCCCATACAAATGAGGGAATACCCCCTGAAGATAGCGCTGGTGCTTCATGTGCGCCAGCACTATTGGTTTTACAGAAGTGGCCGCAGAAGCGTCTGTGGCCCCTTCTGTAATACCAAAGAGCACTAGGGGGTGCACAAAGCGGGCGCAAACACCCGTTGTGCTCTCTATAATACGGCTCCAGGTCATAAGAGCACTGCATGCCCAAGTGGATTAGATTATCACCTACAGAGCCCACAGCTAGTTCAGAAACTCTCTCACGTTTGCCTGCCTCTTCCTCTCCCCAATATAACTCCTCTTTTCACAGTGCCTCAGAACCAGTCGTGTCCCCAACTGAATGACCGGCCTAGGGACTGATCAAATGTACTGGGTCCACCAACGGGCCCAGAGAAGAGAGCACCAGTTTTAGCAGATATACAACTATAATCCCTACACTGCATCTTTAGTTCAGGTTGATATAGCTCATGAGGTGCAACAAGACCATTTGCTCTCTTTTTAAAGTGATCTGAAAGGAAGGAAAACCCTTCATTTAAAAATGATGCAGCACACCTCTTCCTTTGTGGAGGCTGCATCGAAGACTCAAGGAACCCCAACCAAGAAGAGGGTTGAGGACAGATACAGCACGAGTTGGATCGAAGATGGTTGGAGCACTTGTTGCCCCTCTCCAAGCCTAAAACAAACACATAGTTGCAGATCTCATCTGGGATTATGGTATTCACACAGTTGAGTCTCGACTGAGCTCACCCTGCCATGGCCCTGCAGTTTGCAACCAGTAACTGGGATGAGAAAATGGGTGTAAAGGGGGAAGAGAGGGCACATGTGTCCTCCTAGCTCACTGTTGTGCAGTCAGATCTCTCTGGATATCACACATCCTTCTGTGTCATGCTAGCTTTGTTCATTCTGGACAATCTCTCCCCCAACAGGGCCAGGCAGACTGCTTCCCTCTCTCAGCAGGCAGGCAGGTTTCTAGGTGCTTCAGAGCAGATCAACAGATCCTCCAACAGAAACTACAGGCTTCTGGTAATGTCCCCTCAACTTTGAGAGACACCAAATTCAGTTGCACAGCATTGCATATAGTTGTGTCTGACCTGGGGTGGCAAAGTGAGCTACAGAATGATGATGGATTCAACCCAGATCTGTGACTGGGGGTGAGCGTTTGAAAAGTTTCAGCACTCCGTCCATCATCTCCTTGTGTTTGCTTTGATCGCCCTAAGTTGGCAGGGTATGCCCAGACGTGGGTCCCTTGCTCACTTTGCCACTGGATTCAAGCTAGCCTGGCTGATGAGGGCTGTTAGCCCGAAACTGGTCCCAGGATGCTTGATTCCGGTACAGGGAAGACATGGCTTGGTAGTTTGGTCTGGACTGTTCCCATTAGGCACAGGGTCAAGACTGATTTGCATATAGTTGTGTCTGAACTGGGGTCGCAAAGTGAGGTAAAGAATGGTGATGGATTCAACCCAGATCTGTGACTGGAGGTGAGTGTTTGAAAAGTTTCAGCACTCCGTCCATCATCTCCTTGTGTTTGCTTTGTTCGCCCTAAGTTGGCAGGGTATGCCCAGACGTGGGTCCCTTGCTCACTTTGCCACTGGATTCAAGCTAGCCTGGCTGATGAGGGCTGTCAGCCCGAAACTGGTCCCAGGATGCTTGATTCCGGTCCAGGGAAGACATGGCTTGGCAGTTTGGTCTGGAGTGTTCCCATGAGGCACAGGGTCAAGACTGATTTGCATATAGTTGTGTCTGAACTGGGGTGGCAAAGTGAGCTAAAGAATGACGATGGATTCAACCCAGATCTGTGACTGGGGGTGAGTGTTTGAAAAGTTTCAGGACTCCATCCATCATCTCCTTGTGTTTGCTTTGTTCGCCCTAAGTTGGCAGGGTATGCCCAGACTTGGGTCCCTTGCTCACTTTGCCACTGGATTCAAGCTAGCCTGGCTGATGAGGGCTGTTAGCCCGAAACCGGTCCCAGGATGCTTGATTCCAGTCCAGGGAAGACATGGCTTGGCAGTTTGGTCTGGACTGTTCCCATGAGGCACAGGGTCAAGACTGATTTGCATATAGTTGTGTCTGAACTGGGGTGGCAAAGTGAGCTAAAGAATGATGATGGATTCAACCCAGATCTGTGACTGGGGGTGAGTGTTTGAAAAGTTTCAGCACTCCGTCCTTCATCTCCTTGTGTTTGCTTTGTTCACCCTAAGTTGGCAGGGTATGCCCAGACGTGGGTCCCTTGCTCACTTTGCCATTGGATTCAAGCTAGCCTGGCTGATGAGGGCTGTTAGCCCAAAGCCGGTCCCAGGATGCTTGATTCCGGTCCAGGGAAGATATGGCTTGGCAGTTTGGTCTGGGCTGTTCCCATGAGGCACAGGGTCAAGACTGATTTGCATATAATTGTGTCTGAACTGGGGTGGCAAAGTGAGCTAAAGAATGATGATGGATTCAACCCACATCTGTGACTGGGGGTGAGTGTTTGAAAAGGTTCAGCACTCCGTCCATCATCTCCTTGTGTTTGCTTTGTTTGCCCTAAGTTGGCAGGGTATGCCCAGACGTGGGTCCCTTGCTCACTTTGCCACTGGATTCAAGCTAGCCTGGCTGATGAGGGCTGCTAGCCCGAAACCGGTCCCAGGATGCTTGATTCCGGTCCAGGGAAGACATGGCTTGGCAGTTTGGTCCGGACTGTTCCCATGAGGCACAGGGTCAAGACTGATTTGCATATAGTTGTGTCTGAACTGGGGTGGCAAAGTGAGCTAAAGAATGATGATGGATTCAACCCAGATCTGTGACTGAGGGTGAGTGTTTGAAAAGTGTCAGCACTCCGTCCATCATCTCCTTGTGTTTGCTTTGTTTGCCCTAAGTTGGCAGGGTATGCCCAGACGTGGGTCCCTTGCTCACTTTGCCACTGGATTCAAGCTAGCCTGGCTGATGAGGGCTGTTAGCCCGAATTCGGTCCCAGGATGCTTGATTCCGGTACAGGGAAGACATGGCTTGGCAGTTTGGTTTGGACTGTTCCCATGAGGCACAGGGTCAAGACTGATTTGCATATAGTTGTGTCTGAACTGGGGTGGCAAAGTGAGCTAAAGAATGATGATGGATTCAACCCAGATCTGTGACTGGGGGTGAGTGTTTGAAAAGTTTCAGCACTCCGTCCATCATCTCCTTGTGTTTGCTTTATTTAAAATTACTTGCCAAGTCTCAAACTCCCCTTTTTATTACATATAAATCATCTCCAAAGGAAGGCCCTTGGCAATCCAAAGGGCAGGGTGCTATGTAAGTAAAAGGTAGGACATGGACTTTTATGTTTTACATGTCCTAGCAGTGACAAACAGCCTATTTTGTTTTTCAATACTGAGGCCTATTCCTCTCATAGTCTAGCATTGGAAATTACTTAATACACTGTAATTCCTGATCAGAGAGGAGTAGCTTTTTCATGTTTCATATGTTTTGGAAAGTTCTTGATAAATCCTCTTTACTGGTGAAGTTGGATTTAACATTATTGGAATAGAGATGGCACTTTGAAAAATTGGACATTTCTCCGCTGTAAGCTCTTTTGTGCCTTACAGCCTGTCTCCAATAAAAGTCTGGGTTGGGTGACAGCTACACTTTGTGCATTCCCTCTAGACAGCCACCAACACAGGAAGGTGAGGTTCATCTGCATTCTGAGCAGTCATCTGCATTCTGATGGGTCTTCCTGGGCAGGGAAGAATGGGAGGGGCTGACATTTACACTTCAATAGGTAGTGTCCTGTCCACACACAAAGCACTGATTTACCCCCCAGGGTTAGCCTGGCAGACAGAACTGGACTGAAAGGGATTGTGTGCACTACAGAGGCCTGCCTTTGATGTCACCTCCACTTTATAGGCACTTTTGGGTATAAGTGCTGGGTCCCTGACCCACACAAAGCAGACACTTCTGGTCCTACACCTGAACCTCTGTCAGAAGAACTGCAGTGCTGCTTAAAGGACTCAACTGGACTGCTGATCTCAAAGGCCTGCTTTTCTGTGTGTTGCCATTCAGCCTGCTGCTCTCTGACTCTGCAGAAGGAGAGCTGGTCTTTGCCTTCTTCCAAGTGATCTCCAAGGGCCTGTTTGCTTGTCTCCTGTTGCTAGATACTCAGGAATATCAAAGCCTCCACCCCTGCTCCTGGATCACCGGAAGTGGCCGAGATACTTGCAAAAAGGATTTTGACACATCTCCTGTCTGCGTGTAGAAGAGCCGGTGCATCGACCCAGTTGCTGGAGCAAAATTGGCACATTGCTTCAGAACCAGCGCCTTGCCTCCAGAGATCGATACATCGGACAGCGTATCGCCGCTTCTGCAGCTTGGTGAGATCGATTCATCCCCTCGAATGCGTGGTAGAATTCAGTGAATTGCTCAATGCCGCTTGACTCTGGCACTGACGCATCGCCTTCAAGCAGATAATAATGAGATTGTCTCTAACCTGGAGTACCCACACCAGAGGCACAAAGAGGTGTGAAGTTTCTGATCCTAGCAGTCATCAGCCCAACTGAAGAAATAATCAAGGACAGACAAATAGGCAGGCTTTACCTAGAAACATCCTCATCACTCACAAAAGAGGCTGCAGTCCCACCCCTCTCCCCTAGCATCCACCAAGGTGCAGTGCACATTAGCAGTTCCTTACTAACAAAGACTAATCAGTAGCTCCTTGCTAAAAAAAGGTTTCTCTGAATTTTTACCATTCGCTCTGTCTCCATCCTCCTCACTTCAGTGCCTCCATCTCCTCACTCCAGCTACGGAAATGCAGGCAATACACTTCCAATGTGTGTGAGTACAATCCTCATCCTCCATCTTGTGCTACGGCATGGGCATCCAAAATGGATCCAACAGGTCTCCCTTACTCATGCTCACGTTTACCTACTACTTATTGCCCCACATTTGCTAACCCACTACACATACACACACACTTGACACTAGCACTGAATGTCAGTTCAAAATTATGGATATGCACACAAAGAGGAACTTTATACAAGTGCTCCAGTAGGGTTCTTCCCCAATGAAAGAGATAAATAGGTTAGGTCACACCAATGATCTCTTCTAAAATATTACATGCTGCCACCACTTGTTTATGTGCCATACCTAGAACAGGGACAGTACTCCACTGACTACATAGTAAGTGCAACCCTCCAGGTCACAGGATATGTCCAGGAATGCACATAGTCAGACACAGGCCTATAACTCCGCTCACTCACTTGGATTGGCATGACACAAAGACTAAAGTAAAAGTCAGGATACCAGATTTGTATGCAATTGGGCATTCAGGGCAGGGGAACACACCCATATACCATTCAGGAGACATTCCCACCCCAACAGTGTGTAAATACATGTATACATTAAATGGGTCCTTGCATAAACTATACATTAATGTACATCAACTTTTCTGCTACTAAGTAGTGAATGTTTGAGGCAATACAACAACATTCATTTGAAAATTAGTGTTTACATTTATAAAAAATTAACTATACCTACCATGCTATAAATTGCACACTAAAGAATGTAAATATAGCTTTGAAGAATTATGATCTCAATCTGTTATCCTTTATATTTGGTCCTGAATAAGTTAATAGCAATGACAGAGCATTTCAAATGCACTTATTTTTGATACATTGAAGAAAGTGAGCTATGGGAATTGAGTGCAATGTTTCATCTAAGGACCATCAGGATTTATGTTCATGCTACATGTTTATAAGTGCTCTGAAGTGGCTTCGACACTGTTTCAACATTATACAACAATATACAAAAATATAACAAATGAAAAAGTATTATTACAGAGGGAAATTTGAAAACGGGATATTGAACTTAAATGCAGTGTGCCTAACTTCCAAATTCTCTGTATAATTCTGAAGACAGACTACGTGGAGGCCACATTCTGGCGCTCTGATAATCCTGATAGTAGCAGAATCATTTCCACTCACCTCAAAGAGTATTAGGGGCATATCAACAATGAGTGGCGATAATTATCGCCCAGCGCGCCTAGCGCTGATTTCCTTAACGCCGGCTATCCCTAAATTAAATCGCCGAGTTAGCGCGTTATCATCAACGCATAACTCAAGGGCGATATATAATCCAGCTATAGCGGCGGAAAAGCCCCTTATCGCCACATAAACGGAGATAAGCGAGCAGCGTTAACTGTTCAGCTCGCTGATATGGGAGTGTGGATGTAAACATACAATCCACCTCTCATAGGGAATACTGCTAAATCCGGATTTCAGCAGACGTTAGATTAGGCGATAATGGGAGTTTAGCGCGATTCCCATTATCGCAATGCGAGTCTGTGGCTTCCTTGTAAATATGGAGAAGCTGATTATGGGAGGTATTCACATGTATTTAGTTGAGGAACGCCTACTTTGCATCTCATTAGAGATGCGATGCGAGGCGTATTCAAAACGGCGGCTGTCACACAGAAACACGCATTAGCGTGTGCTTGATGATAGGGCAATGTTTAATTCGCCGCTTTTCGGCCAAAAATGGCCGATAAAGCGGCGAAATCGGGCTTGATAATATGCCCCTTGGTTTTTATTTATGTGACACATGCATTGCGCAATGATATTGTCAATAAACTGAACCCAGAAATCATCCAGGCCATACTTTGCTCCCATATCATCTGTGAATATCCCTGCGGAATGATTTCCTGCTTGGTGATCAGAGCGTTAAGGTTATCCACTGAGCAGGACGCTTTCCATGGACAGCCAGTTTTCTCTTGTCAATGAGAGTGCTAACAGCCACAGGGTATGGCTCTCCTTACACCAGGACAAGCAACAGTATTTCATTCTACCTGTGGGTATGAATTGTGGTGTATCTGCTCATCCTGGGGGGGTTTAAACATTGCTCAAAACTCGGGAAATTATAGTGAAAAGAAAAACGGAGTTGGGGCATGATCCTACAGAACTCAAGCCACTCTCTCCCATCTCCGGGGCAGAAATACATAAAAACAAGTAGAGGTAGTGGGCAGGATAACCATATCTTTGAGTGGGCAGTATTTTCCCATCTCCTAGGTATAGAAGAACTTTCAGCCTCCCATGGGAAACAAATGTAGGGGTACTCCCATTTCGCCCCAGTTTCTGGGTTCATTTGGATGGTGCTGAAAGAAACAATAAACCAACATAAGGCATGAATGGAGGATGCATTTTTCAAGCATGTTCACCCGACTCGACTAATATTCTTTCCAGTTATTCAAAATTGGAAGAAGACCTCTGTAGTTTCGAAAGTCACGGATTTCCTCAACCTCCCACTCAGGTTGACTATGTACCACGATGGTAGATGGTTCAGAAGGTATATGATCATAAGGATCAGATGTCATATTGTACTTTTATGGTTTTATTGAAAAAGAAAAAGTATTTTGAATTTGATCAGATATATAGAATTTGAACTGTGAACTATGAAAACAAGTTGAGTTTTTCATTTATAAGGGAAACTTGAGTATTGGTTTGATGGGTGATGGGAAAATGATGTAAATATTGTTGTTGAAATTTGACTGGTAACGTATGGACAGGAATGTAAGACAACAAACCTTCTGACCAGAAACAAAAGAAGAAGAAGCCAATCTAGATGTGTGATCACATTCTTTCAACTTGCTCTTAGAATGTCATAAAATGTTAAATGCCTTATTTATGAGAAAGTGACTCAGGGCGGTGCCGCAAGCCATTTTGCTGCGCAGCACTGAGTCACTTTCAAAGCGGAGAGGAGTTGGCCTAACGGCTAGGGCGGTCGACCTGGAATCTGGGGCACTGGGTTCCAGTCTCGACAATGACGCTGAACATCCTGTGATTCTGGGCAAATCACTTAATCTCCCCGTGCCTAACAAAAATGAATGTGTCCTCATGTAATGCAACTGGTGCTATGTAAAGCGCTCTGATACCCGATTCGGGTCAAGTTCGCGCTATATAAAAACTCTGTAAAATAAAGCGCATGGATGCTCATATCTACAACCATATGATGGATTCCTGTGGTCCCCCCAGCGCTGGCACACAATTGGCTGCCATATGCTGACGCAGGCACCCTTGCACCATGGTGCAAGCGTGCCTGCATCGTGGGGAGATTGATTTTGTGCAGGAAGGGGCACCTCCCTGCACAAAAACAATCACAAGAGGTGTTTTCCTCTTTCTATGTGTAGAGGAAAAAACGAGGAGAAATGAAAACATTTCTCCTCATTGCGCCTCGCTACACCTCCCCTTGAGAGGCATAGCATTCGATGCATTCCCAGGTTTACGCAAGGTTATAAATCTGGGAATGCGGCAGAAGCCATGAGTGTTACATGGGAACACCCACAGCAACACCCATGGCACGCCCCTTTCACGCAAAGTGCTGCGTGAAAAGGGGGCGTATTTACAATGACACAAAAAGCCACGAAGGGTGACTTTACGAGTCCTTGTAAATATGGGGCAGCAAAATGCATCGCTGGTGCATCACAAAAAGTGACGCACCAGCGGCGCAAGGGGCTTGTAAATAAGCCCCTAGATGTGTTTGTTTTTGTAAAGGGTTCACATAGTCAGTGGCAGCTGGAAGTTAAGGATTGATGTGAGTTGAATATGGTAAAACCTTACAAACAGAATAATGGTGAAACCTTGGCAGTACTGCACGTTGCATTATCATAAATAAATTCAGTTAGTGGTAAATAGGAGGCCTGGCCATCTTGCTTTTCATTAAAGTAAAAGTGAAAATAGTGTTCAAAACTCTGATTAATTCACTCTTTTTGCCTATTGGTCTGAGAAAGGTAGGCAGAAGAGAGGATTTGTTCAGTTCTTAAAGCCGTAGAAAGAATCTTCACAAATGTTATGGATATAGGATTTCTTTATCAGAAATTATTGTGTGAAGTAAGAAAAGACAAAGAAAAATAACTGTCAAAGACATTGGGCTATTTCTTCCACTGTAGACAATTTGGATAAGGGGAAACATGAACCATCTTTGAGAAAGTGTCACCTGTGACCATAATGCCTCAATATCCTTCTGAGGGTGAGAAATCAGCTATGACGTCCCAACGAATCAAATTCAGTACAAATCATGTACCATGGTTCTGGAGCTCCTGGTAAAGATTGTAGGTATGCAAATGTTTTGGATTTTATGAATTGTTTTCAGCACAGATGGGACAGAGGCAACATATTCATGTGTATCAAAATGAAATGTAGGCAATTTAGGTAATCGTTTTTGCATCCTATATGGCTTTAAATGTCTGAATTATTACATTTACTCATCACAATGAACTGCAGATTTTTATTTTTAAGAATGAATATAGATTGTTTGCTGAAATACAAATTGCTATGTCTTGTTAGAGGCTTAAGGAGAGCATCATCTGGGGGCATATTAGCAACGCTTTGCGATAACTATCGCAAAGCGTGCTTAGCGCTCATTTTCCTAACGCCGGCTATCGCAGGTATTTATCGCGGAGATATCGCGTTATTAGCAACACGTATCTCCAAGGCGATAAAGATTCCTGCGATAGCGGGGAAATCGCCGTTTTGCATGGAACATCGCTGGTTTTCCAGCGATGTTCCCTGCAAAACGGCGATAACCTTCCTGATACGACCCTGTGGTCGTATCAGCAGAATCCACCCCCTATGTTAGGGATGGCTAAGTCAGGATTTTAGCAGACGTTAGATTTTGGCGAAAACTGCAGTTTTCGCCAAAATCTAACCTCTGCTAAAATCATGTGGGCTGCCTTGTAAATATCGCGATGTGAACATCAGCGATATTTGCAACGTAGTCCATCCGGGGTACGCCAGTGACGCCCACTTTGCATCTCATTGGAGATGCAAAGGGAGGCGTTGGGAAAAAGGGTGCTAACATGCGATTATGCATGTTAGCACCCTCTTGTTGATAGGGCGATAGTTTTATCTCCGTCTTTCTGGCTTTTAAAGCCAGAAAAACGGAGATAAAGCCCTTGCTGATATGCCCCCTAATTCCTTAGAATCCAATTGTTCCTGCACCGCCGTAACGTTTTGTCTATGAAGGACTGATCATTTCCAAGTACACAATATGATAATACCATTGGTTGAATCAAGATAAGTGATGATTCAGGATGGAACGAGACAGAGCATCTTCAAAAAGATTTATTAAGCCCATAATGTAGATTATAGAGAGGCCATATTGTCAAAAGGAAACTGTTTTCTGCAGATATTGTAGGTTCCTATGATCATTCCAAATGTCAACTTAGTCCCTGCCACCAAATATTTCCATTCAGTGCCAGCACTGTTCATTAGTAACTCTCTAGAAATTAACAGTTAAGCTTACTTTCTGACAAAACTTGTGACAGACAAAAATAGGCTGATATTATCTATTAACTTCCTAAAATTGTAACAGGATGACTACAACTGCCCATTGCAAACAGTCAGTCCCCAATGTTAATTTCTTAGTAGTGCTAGAAAGGTGCAAGATAGGAGCTTTAGTGAACATTTATGAGCATGTTGAATGCAGTTTCAACTTGGGAATCCCAAAGAAAACCTCCTTTCATGTTTTCTTTCTTTAAGAAGAGGCAATGTCCCCAGTAAGTTGTGCAAAATACTTGATAAATTATTGAAGAAAAGCTTGGATTACCACGACATTGGTGGGAGAAGGCCGCTCAAAAATGACTTATTCTTTCTCTGGACCCACAGACAAGCCAGAATGCATTCAAATTAAACTCAACATATTCATCTCCTCCTTCTCAAATTCACCTTTTTAACCCCTTCGATGCTCATGACGAGCTCAGCTCATCATGCTGCGCGGTGAGCGTGTGCGCATGACGAGCTGAGCTTGTCACGACCACGCCCGCGATAGGAATGTCCAGCACCTGGGCGGAATTCCGATCGCGGCGAAAGTGTTAAGGTTTACAGGTCAATTGACTACTGCATGTTCTTGATGTTCAGCAAGGGATGTGGAAAAAAGGCAGATTGTTATCAAGGTGAATCAGTACCAAATGATTAAAGACATTAGCAAAAACGAAATACTTAAACAATGTCAAAGGTATTGCACAACTCCAATGGTATTACTTGAGACACAGAATTTCCAAAACAGTGTGCAGGAAGCAGTTTCCCACTTATCTCCCTCTTGTATATGCAGGACACAGTAAGCACGATGCAAATCGAGTTTGTGAATATTTGAGCTTTTTGCACTGATTCTAAAATGTCTTTAATAAAAAGCAATACATAATGATGCTTGATCATAAGTTGATTCAAACTTCTAAAATTGAATTGTGATCTGAGATCTCAGTGTATTCCCAGAACAAAAAATAAAGGTGTACCAGCTGGGAATGCAGAAAGTACCATCTACCCCTTCTACAAGTGCATTCCTAAGTTGGCCATAGGTTTCTCTTTCTTATTTTGTGACAATGAATAGATATTGCCCAAAGGCATAATGGTTGTTGGTTCAGTTAATGTGGTGCAATCACACTGCTGGTGAAAGAGAGGAGAACAAACCTTGGGTTTGACAAAACTGTAGAGTGTGCATGGTATTGAACCGGCACAGAAGAGAGATTTGCCACTGTTAGGTTAGAAGTTGTGGAATCCTTCACTTCTTTCATGGACGACATCTAACCCCCTGAAGCATAGCAATGATTATAACAAAATTGTGATGATGATCATATTATTCTGTTAGCTCAATTGACATAAGGATTGTGTCTCTTCAGTCAAGTGATTTCAAAGAATAAATCATAGTTGGGCCAGCTTATTAAATTAAAGGAAACTTTCTCTGTGGTCTGTAAGAGACCTGTAATGGAAAACAAAACCTCCTTAACTGGCCCTGAAAAGTGTACTCTAAACAGTCTGGACTATTTCCAAAATCTTTTAGCTATCTTAGGAAGATTATTCTTTACAACCTAATCATGATCAATAACTATTTCACATGCTTCACTACCCAACAGAATTGGACCAATAGTAGTCTGCCCTTCTTCAGTTTTCAGAGCCATTTAAGAAGGAAACAAATAACTGTCTGGGCTGATCATAGAAACTCAAATACAGGGGAACCAATGCACACCTTCAATCATGTAATTTACAATTAATTCACAGTTCTGCCTTTTGTGTTATTCTCTTTTATTTTCTGTCAATGGGTCCCTGGATGTCTCTGTTTGCAGGGGTTCCTCTCAATGCAAATAATCACTTTTGTTTTGGAATTGCGAAGGGGATACATTTTAGAGGAGTATGATAACGCAGCTTGAGACTTCTTTCTTATAGTGTGGCTTCTTCAAGCCGATGTTCAATTAACACAGCTATATCAATGACGTCAGAAGATTGAGTGGGACTATGAGTACAGAATAATTAATTCTTATTCTTTTGTTATAATCCCCATAAAAATAATGTCTTTTGACTCTTTTCAACCCCAGTGGTCTCAGCTGCCAAGTGCATCCTTACTATCTTGCTGGCTATGACAAAGTACCTCCTCACCGGACTGTTCAATATTGGGATGTTCAAAAACCTTCTTTTTAGGTGAATAGCAAGATACCATAGCTCTCCAGGCAGAGATTAGTAGTGGTATCTAAAAGTATGGCTGAAATCAAAGTAAGTCAAGAAAGAGAGTAACTTAGATATCCTACCTTGGCTCGGTCATAAACATATTGAACAAGGCAAATGGCAAAATATACCATTAGGGATTTGAAAATTCCCCAAAGTCCCCAAAAAAGCATGGGATACCAGAAGGGACTTCAGGGATGTCAGCAGACCTTTATATTAAGGTCTATTCTAAGGCCTTATTTTCAAGGCGGAGATGTTGTAACTCTTGAGCCAAATACTAGGACGGATCCATGGCTAAACCAGAACCTTGAAGCCATTGGTATTACAATCTGTCAAGGTCTCTCTCATTCCTCTCTTGATTACCCAAGAAAAGGCTGACTCCCAGTAGCCACCTTGCCCCCCTGCACTAAATATATATGTGAAAGGTGTCACATGTCTCGTTAAGAGGACCCCTGTTAAAGAAAAAGCCACAGAGGGCATAAAAAAACCTCCTTAGCAATATTGATAGTTCTTGATTGAAGATGATGAGTTTTACTACAGTGGAAATCAAGATACTAAAACGACCCTGAAAATTAGTAGGGGAAAAATCTTGCAACTAGTCTTCCAGATAAAAGAATCAAACAGGAAATAAGAACAGAGAAAGAGCAAAAATTAAGCACAAAAGTGTCTAAAGTGGGTGATAAATGTGATGAAAAGAGGGGATTCAAAAACATTGCGATGTATCCTTTCAAACCAAAGTTTACCCATATATGAGTTAGGCAGGAAATGCCATCATAGGAAAATGTATGAGCTCTATTTTGGACAGCGAAGTTCTGACAATACAAACTGGAATGATGACCATCTGAGTTAGGACTGGATACAAGGCTAAACACGCCCACCTTCTCAGGATAAATGGCATTGTCCTTGTATGGTAGGCACAGGAAGAAGATCCAAATGTTTGACATCCTTCCCTTATTCCATCTGGACCTCCATAAACCTCTGTTCTTTCTTCTAAGTCCTCAGCCTGGTGTCCTGCATCACATGCAAACAGCCCTCTGCCACCTAGAAGCCCTCAAGGCTGCCACATCCATGGGCATGGTAATGCTGCAGTGGCTCTGAGTCCTGGGTAAAGCAGACAGGTAATCCATCCTGCACATAAGGCACAAGGACCTTCCGGAGAGAGACAACGTGCACAAGGGATGCACTGCCTTCCATTTTCCTGCTGAAGGGTCAGACACCCAAGCTGATGCCACAGAAGCAAACTTGCTCTTTGGTGTGTTCCATCGGCTTGTTTAACACTCAAGCACTCATCATTTTCTGCTCTTCTGCTGTGTAGCCTGTAGAAAGCAGATACAGCTATTTTGGAAGCTGCAGTTGTCAAGGTCACGCCTACTTGTTCAACCAGCAGTGTGGAAGCAGAACAGATAGGACCAATCAGAGGGAGCAGGATGATACAGATACATTGATGGTAATGGGTTGAGATTGGTCAAGGGGAAAATAAAAAATAAAAGTATATGCACCTATCTGTGGACTCTGTTTTCTGTGTGTGTGTATTTGCTGGGTGTATGTATTTATGTTTGTGTTTGGGTATGTCTGTGTGTATATTAGTGCTCAGTTGCATTTGCATCTGATGGCTGTCCCCCTAGCACCTGGCAAACACCTAATGCCCTTGTAGTCTGTCTTGGAATAAGGTGGTTCATCCTTGCTGCATCCCAATATTCTTTTCCTAGCAATTGTACTACCCCTAGCACATTATTCACCCAAAGCTCCTGATAGACAATATGATACCCTGGCCTCATCTTGCCATCTGCATTTTCCGCTCCTTTGGTGGAGTAGGAATTTTCTCCAAAGCTGTCATTTTCAGGGGACTAAAATACTTTCTGGACAAAGGTATTCATTTTTTCTGGGTGAAAAAATCGAAATAAAGTGGGAAGACAGGTTTCTTGGCACAAGGTGTGCCTCCTCCAGCTTCTACCCACTGAATGTATTACCTTGGCCTACTGCTTTCTGAGTGGCTCAACAATGTATTTAACTTGATTCCTGATTCTGAATAATTGCCCACCCCTGGGTGCAAGCAGAAATATTATTGAAAATCAGGCGTTATAATTGAGATTGCTGAGGCCTATCAGTAATTGGGTGTCTCTCCAACACCTACAATGAATTGGTCTAGTCATAATGCCTACTTAAATGGAATACTGTTGTTACAAAATGTCTTCATGAATACAAAATGCCTGAACCCCTCCATTACACATTACATTGGCTTATTCTGACAAAATATTACGATGATTTTATGTGCTGCTGCTCCAGTATGAACTATTAATCTATAACAACAGACATGTTTTAGACATAGACTGTTTTTAGATTATTTCTGCTTGAAGGTCAGTTTCTCAAGTACTTAATTGACTTGTGCTGGGTAGGCCTAAAAGATTATTATGGCTGAGAAGATACTTTTGAATTATATGGGTAGACCCCATCCAAAAATGTATTAATTATTGGAAAGATCAATATATATTGCAAACGTTTTAAAAATACGCATAAGCTCTAGGCAATCTCTGTTATTACTTTTGATCTTTTAGCGATACATCGAATTAGATGGAGGAGTGGGAGAATAATACTGTGGCACTAATACAATATAACAAAGGAATAACTTAAAAAATCTTACCTTTTCTTTATTTTGCTGATATGAAAACTTTCAATCATTGGGGCGCACTAAGGTACTTATTTATGAGAGCCCTGCGTCACTTTTGCAAAACATAAATCATGAGTAAGGTGACACAGTGCAAATCACTGCGTCACCTTTCTCTGCGCCTAGAAGATGTTCAAAGGGCGTTGTGGTGGGTTTTCCTACACAACAACCATGGAATTTGATGCTGCCATAGATTTACAAAGTGATGTAAACCTGGGGAAGCATCAAATCTGTACGCTTCCCGAGGTAAGGCGTAATAAGGAGAAATATGCAAGACGAAAACGCCTTGCAGGATTGTGCCTTGCTGTGCTGCCTTGTGCCAAATGAGGCACTGATTTTGGAAGTACAACACAGTGCTTGGCTCCTCACGACTAACAAATTGAGCACCACATCGGCCCCCGCAGCGACCTGCAACGCATCAATGTTGATCAGTAAGAGTGATCAGAAAGTCAGGGTAATTGTTGGGAAGTCCACAGGTTCCAATCCCAGTAACAGATATTATTTGCAAAAAGAGACCACCCATTCCGACAAAGATTTAAACCTGTGATATGGGGCAAAAAACATTGCAGCAGGAGCTTAGCTAATAGAGCTATGTTTTTTAACCTTTTCACAAAAAGAGAAAGACACAATGGATCAATTTTTAAGAGTAAACAATATTTAGGGGCACATGCATCAAAGTTAGGAATTGCGAGTCCTTAATAGCGATTATTAAGGAATCGCTATTAAGAGAATCGCAATTACCTATGCATGTAGGTTTTACAATTTGCGAATGCATGATGCATCGCATTTAGGGAATCGCAATTTGCGATTCCTAACTGCAATCGCATTTAAGGGAATCGCAAAAAATTGTGATTTCTTTAATTGCAAATTGTAAAAAAGGTACATGCACCTGAAAAGGCCATTTTGCAATCGCAAACGGCTGATTTTTGCGATTCGCACTGTTTGTGATCGCAAAATGGTTTGATGCATATGCCCCTTAGTGCTGAAAGTTGCCCATCATGCAGCGTAACTACCAAGTAATGTATGCATGGGGAGTGTCCTGCATGGGCCAGAGGAAATAGCATAGATTTCGGCACAAACCCAGATCTAATAAATTAACAAGATCTAGCTTTTGCCCGAATCCTAATCCTTTGAGAAACCATTAGGAAGCAGGGGTGGTTTATTGTCTGGTAAACCAATGTGTAAAATATGCTTTACATAAAACACACATATTATATGCCTTACGCTGTGCAGTGGTCTACACGTAAGAATTTGTACTGGATATGCATCTATAGACCAAATCCTTAGCTAGCACTGATGACTCACCTTTGCACAAGGTGAAGGCATAGATTTACAAACACTTTGCATCAGATTTGCCTTTTTAACACAAACCAGATGCAAGGTGTTCTCATAGGATTTACAATCTAATGCAAATTACAATTTGCATTTGTTTGTATCCCAAATTAACACAAAGCTGTGCAATGTGCTCCCTTACATTACTTTGCGTCAAAGGGGCATTCCATGGGTAGTGCATGGCCATTCCTATGCAACCACGGATGGGTTTTGTTACCAATTCATATCTCCAACCAATTGTAGGAATATGTAAGGAGCAGAAATGTTTTCATTTATCCTCATTGTTCTTACTTTGCATGTATGCTGCATTGTACATCACACATACACAGTGTATGCTAGACATCATGCACACACCCTTGCATGATGGTGCACATGTGCATGTGTGGAGCTAGGCAGCATGATTCTTTCTCAACATAGGGGCATATTTACATGGGAATGGTGAAGCGTGGCATTAAGCACAAAATGCTAACGCCACCCTCCGCCATTCCGCAAACGCAGGGATGCACCATATTTACAAGGATACAGCCCATTCCTGCACTTTCCCCAGTGCTGGCACTAAATTAAGCTGCCTAGTGCCAAAGCAGACACCCTTGCACCTTAGTGGAAGGGTGCCTGCGTTGAGGGAATGATTGTTTATGTGTAGGAAGGTGTCCCTTCCTGCACATAAACAATCCCAAATGGTGATTTGCTACTCCTATGTGTGCTGCATTGTGCAAACAGAAGTTGCAAATCGTCATTTTTGTAATGATTGTTTATGTGCAGGAAGGGACACCTTCCTGCACATATATAATAATTCATGGCATTTTGCTGTTTCTATGTGTGCTGGACAATGAAATAAAGCATTTCTCCTCGTTTCGCCATAATAAGACCAGGTTTTCCCTGGTCTGAATTTTGGCTCTGCCTCCTATTTACGCCACCCTTGTAAATAGGGGGCAGCATCAAAATCAATGGGTGTTGCAGTGGACCGCCCTCCACAACACTCATTGCTCACCCCTTTCATGCTGAGTATAGCAGTGAAAGGGTGCCTAATCTACAAGGCGGTGTTAAGCCATGTTATGTGGCTTAACGCCGCCTTGTAAATAAGGCGAAGCCCCTATTGCCAGAGGAATGTCGTTAAAAGTTACATTCCTTTGGCGATAGGGGCTTGTAAATATGTCCTATAGTGCCATATCTCTGTGGATATGGCACTTTTTTTCTCTTTCCCTGTCACAAAACACAGTACATCAACTTTGGGTACTGCACTGCATACCATGATACCTTTCTAAATCTGGGCCATTATTTCTTAATCTCTAAATAACCTGATGTGAATCAAGCAAATGTTGCTGTTGCCTGATCAACTTTCTTGGAAGAAAAAAATACAAATCAGGTTTTATGAATCTGGACTGCAAATGCTGTCCATTCTTCTCCCACATCTTCTGACATGGACAGTACATAACATATTTCACCTTCAGCTTGGCAGCATGTTACACGTCATTCAGTCTCTGGCGCTGCTTAAGCGTTGCTCATGGTATGAAAGGGATGACATGAAAGGATGCTTTGGTGTACTGAATGAGCAGAGATGCAAGAAATGTCAGCGAACTGACACCGAAAAATCAAGGGCTGGAGTCGTTGCTTGACGAGGGGAAACCTAGAAACAATGCTGTCAAGCTTGACTCACCCCACACCCATACATCCTTGATGCAAAATAAAAAAATCATTCGAGATCTTAGCATGTTTCAAAAAGGTTTCTAAAAGGAAAAAACACTACAACTTATTTCTGTAAATGTTCAGTACATTTCTATATATAGCCATAGGCGCTGTAAGTATGGGTACAGGGGTGCTGCACAGGGCTGGACTGGGAACAGCAACCAGCCCTGGCAGATTTCTGCACGACCGGCCCTGCGAGTGGGGGGGGGTGCTAGCAAGAAGCACTGCTCCTGCTTTTGTCACAGGGGGCTGATACTGCTGCAAAACTGGCCCCCAGTGACAAAACCGGCCCTCATGGTCACAAAACCGGCCCCCACCCCTACGGCCCACCAGAGAAATGCCCAGTGCCCGATACTGCCAGTCCGGGCCTGGTGCTGTAGCACCCCCAAAATAACCATTTTGTAATTCAGAAGGTGAATTGCCTTCAAATGTCTCTTGTTGCATTCGTGGTGAGTTCAAAGACAGGGGTATAATAGGTTATATCCTGTGCTACTGGAATTATGGGCAGAGGAGGACCAAGTTAGGAAGATGGTTGACTAAATTATGCGTGAAGGAAAGACAAATTATGTGGCATAGTGCTGCACATTTTTTTGATAGTATTACTTCATTGTTTTCTAATTTTTACACTTGGTAATTCTGTCTGGGCAAAGATTTAACCTAATTGGTATCAGTTTAAAAACGAAACACAGAAATAAACAACTGAAAGGTGACCAGTTAACCTTTCTGAAGCGCTTTCCACTGCGTGCTAACACGTTGTCAAGTTTTTAGTAACTTTTGATCCATTTGAGCTAGAAACAAAAACATATCAAAATCTGCAGTCTGCTGCAAAATATGGATTATGTGGCAAATCCATAATTATCACAAAAAAGCTCTCCTCAGACCAGAATAACACCAAATCTAACTTCCACAGGTGCATGACCAGCGTCACAGGCTGGATGCATAGTAGATGCCACAAACTCAACACCGATAAAACAGAAATACTCATCTTTGGGAGTGGCAACTCCCTGTGGGACGACACCCGGTGGCCAACAGATCTCGGCCCCGCATCTACACCCACAGAGCAACCTAGAAATTTCAAAATAAAACTCAACAAGCAAGCAAGCACTCGAAGAGGAAGCAGATAAACGCTGTCTCATCCTCTTGCTTTCTTACACTGCGCTGACTACAAATGGCTCCCCTTCTAAATCAGACTCACCGTCAACCAGCCTTCATTACCAGCCGCCTGAACTACGGCAACTCGCTCTATGTGGGAATCACCACTCAACTGCTAAACAGACTCTAGACCATCCAAAATGCAGCAGCCAGGCTCATCCTCACCCTCCTGAGGCCTACTCACATCTCCCCCCATCTCAAAGCCCTACACTGGCTCTCTGCCAGTAAACAATGCTAGTTCAAACTGCTCACCAATGCCTACGAAGGCCTTCACAACAAGGGTTCAGCCCACCTCAACCACAGGGTGAACTTCCACCAACCTACCTGCATACTTCGTTCCTCATCCATCTTCATGGCCCACACCCCTCGCATCCACAGAAGCAGGGGCTGCGCCTTCTCACACCTGTCAGCCGTGTCCTGGAATGGCAACCACCTCCATATTTCCCCCACACTGCAGGAGTTCAGGAAGGACCTAAAGACCTGGCTCTTCAACTAACTCATCTCAGCACCAGGATCCTCTCCCCCGCCCAAGCACCTGGATACCCTCAGGGGTGATGAGCAGCGTCTACAAATCCTATTTGATTGATTGATTTTGAATTACTCATTTTGTGTTTATTTCTGGCCTTTTGTGTTTTTGAAACAGACACTTAGCCAACTGTTTAAGATTAATTTAGTTTAATCATGTCTTGATCTTTTTAGTAAATATTTACTTTCTTTTGTGCCCTAGTGGGTATACTTTTTTTGTTTTGTTTTAGTAAATAGTCATGCCACACTACTTAAACTGAGATTGGTTACTAATGAATAACTATCAAATAACTGTGTTAAATACAAATCGAATTATTTATTTCTCATGACACCAGGACCCTTCAAAGCATTATAAATAAGATTGAATTGGTAAAAATGCAAAAATGATCATGAAACGGTATATAAGATAAAAATCCATGGGTTACTGAATATCTGAGGACAAGGCGAGATTGTGTGTGCAGTTCAATAAAAAAAATCTGGGGCTGGTCTGGCATTGCACATCACTCCAAAGTGTGTGCCATGACTGTAGCTGATTCCACACATCTTTTACACACATCCCTAAAGCACCTACTACCTCGTAGTGCATGAACCAACTACTGTATTCAATGAAACGAAACTGATTTAAATTCATGGTTAAAACATACATTGAGCTGCCAAGTTTTCAGCCTTCTTATGTATGTTATTTCCATGTTTTCATTGTGCCTATGTGTGACCTGTTCATACCTTATATGTAACACTTAGAGTGAAGCATGACACTTCATAGCAGATTTCAATATTGACCGGAACACAGATAATCTGCTGTAGCAGTGGGAAGTATTGTCACACTCCAGGAAAATGAGGCCTGCGAGGAGCTCCAGTCCTGAATCTATATTCCTGATAGCTGCAGTCCTGAATCTATAATCTAATAAAAGCACTATAGGTATCAAATAAATAAAGCAAATACACGTGGGTAGGATGCGTCACTTGTGCATGAAACTTGTCTGCTTTGGCACTGTGGAACTAACAGAGCAGTATCTGGTCACAGCATCTCTCATCAGCAGGAAGTCCATACCAGAACTCCACACCCTCTGCTAGCTCTGTCTCATTCCAATGCAACAGGCTCTCCTACCGCTTGCTGCAGAATGCCCTCCACCCACTCCGCTTCCGTGCCCCATCCTTCTCGAGGCCTTTAGCATCCCCTCTCTCAGCACAGACTGCCTCGCTTCAGTTTGCTGCAGCACTCACTCGGTTCATGATCCTTCAGTGAACATCCCTTCAGGCTCTTAAAGTTGTTCTCCTACCCTCTCACCCTCCATGCCCCTGTGTGCTTGCTCCTTCATTTTAAGATTCTGCAGAAACAGCCGCTTTATACTAAGAAAACAGAGTCAATGGAAGATATACCCCATGCACCCACTGCATACATATCCCATTTGCTGCCTGTTGCATTCGTTCTGACACCCACATTCCGCTCACAGGTCCAGGTAGATACTTTTTCTGGCCTGTGTGCTGGCTCACAAATTACCAGGTCTGCAGGGAGATTGGATGTATTGGACTGCATGCAGCAGTGCTTGCTCCCCCGTGTCACGCTGGGGTATACCTCATGATGGAGGGTTCCTTGGCTTACCCAGGCCGGACCCTCAGAGAGCATTTGGGTCAAAGAGCACCTTCGTCCTTTGGCGCACCGGAGCAGCACCTCACCTACACATGCTGTTCTCTGGGGAGGTGTGGGGCGCAGCTCTGTGGGTGGTGAGCAGTTTTACAAAGCCAATGGAGAACTGGAGTGTGATTTCTCAGGATGAGTGCCTGCCAAGATTGCTGGTAACTATCTATGTATAAAGACAATGGTCCCTAAGACAGTCAAAATGAGGTGCAAGATTAATATAGACCAATTCAGTACTATATTCTTTGTCCAGCCTGACAGATTTTAATATTACAGTGAGAATATATCGGTTCTGTTACACGGCCATCCTTGTAGTCACTTGGTTCTTTTTCTACCAAAACATGCGACATGTTTTCTGGTTTTCTTCTGTACCTCTGTAATTGTTTGATACACGGCCAATTTCTTTTTATACTAGGCACGCCTGAATTCATTTACAGATTAGAACCTTTTTATAAAACTGTTTTGATTAGTAAGTGCTCTTTTTGTAATTGTGTGTTTTTATTGTTTTTTCCCCCCATTTTCCTCCCCTTTCAATTCAATGTTATATAAACACAGGCATGTCATCATAAATGTCGTGAAGATGATCCCACTAATTAATTAAGGGATCGAAACGTCGTCGAAATAATGTACACCATATACATTGACTATAATGTAATGATGAAATTGTAATGGTGTCTTCACAGTATTCTGTCTGCTGAACTTTTATCAAACTTAAATGCAGACAAGCTTTCCCTTGCCTCACTCTTTCACTTAATGTTGTTTGTCTATGTTAGTAGGACGCAGGCTGTGCCCCACTTGGAATTTCTTTCCCTTATTTTGTGTTATATTCTCACTGTGTAATATTAAAAATCTGTCCGGCTGGACAAAGAATATAGTACTGAATTGGTCTATATTAATTTGCACCTCATTTTGACTGTCTAGGGACCATTGTCTTTAGAAATAGTAACGTACCCAAGGTCCTGGACCGATTGCATATTGGGTTCCCTTGTGTTTTGTAACAGGTAACTATCTAAGGGCAGCCGCTGGATAAAATCTCATCTGCAGTAGCATTACAGCAAAGAATGCCTGGTTACTCACTGCTAATCTTCACTACTCTGAGTCCTGGTCTTCCCGTTCCATTCCTGAGCCCGTCCCTCCCTCCCTGGTTTCTGTTTATGGTGATCGTTATTTTGTTTTTCTTTCTTATGAGTTTCTTTGGTATTCTCAGGCTGCCCTAGTGTCGTGCTTCCCTCTTTATGCATGCTGGTTAGGCAGCGCCTTATAAGGGAAAGTATTTTGACCTCAGCTAGGTAATAGTTGGAGCAGGCAAACTTCTCATGCATAAGGAATGGGACAGGAAGACGGACGAAGAGGTAATGAAACCCTTAAGGAACATGCTACGAGCAGCAAGCAGCTGAAATGTGTGACAAATTATAGACCTTGTGGTAGTACAAGGACTCTGGCAAAATGTGTTAGTTTAACCCCAGATGACTGGCACTTGGCAAGGCTGCATGCATTCATACCATCGATACCATTACATGGATTACCCAAGAAACACAAGAACTCACAACAAAGTCCACGCGACTCGCAATCTCACACAATTGGAGTGAAGGAACATGCTTCGCAGTAAACTACAAAAATGTGAGAGTACAAAGGGACTTCTTGAAATAATCTCAACAAACTTGAAATATCTGAATCAGTGAAGTTCCATTTCGCTGGCATCTCTTGCAATTGGATTCTTTTTCCTACTTCTCAGTTACCTCATTTCTCATTTTACCTCTAAAATAGCTATTTATAGCATCACTATAGGGTTTAATAGCTAATATGAGGACACAATGTCCCACAACACAACTTTGGTATAACATCCTACTCTTTCTTGTTCACTTAGGGGCATATTAGCAAGACCGGCGATAAAATTATCGCCGTTTTAGCTGGCAGGAAACTGCCGCTAAAGCGGCGATAATGGGCTTGCTAATATGCGTTATAGATTCAATAGAAGCCCAGGTTAGATGTGCAGGACATCTAACCTGGGCTTCTATTGGAATTCCATGCGCATATTAACAAGCCCATTATCGCCGTTTTAGCGGCAGTTTCCTGCCGCTAAAACGGCGATAATTTTATCGCCGGTCTTGCTAATATGCCCCTTAGTTTTTATTGGCTGGGTATCTATGTCTGTTTAAATACAAGCATGCAAAGTGAACATGTATTGTTGACAACGTCAACGGACGTGGTCGAAATGTTGGCAGGAGATGGGTTGCTGCCTGCTCTTTATATTTTTTATATTTGACCATTTGTCACTGTTTATTAAGACCAAATAAAATATTTTTGTACTTTTACCAGCTTTGAGGCAACTCTGATTTTTGCTGCCAGCAGTACAGTCAAAGGTTTGATGTTGTGCTCTTAGCGTTTGTTTGCAATGTGGACGAGACAAGAGCTGCAGGGGATTGGGCTTTTTATTTGATGCCAAGTTCTTAGTTACCACAGATGATATATTTTCATAGATTTGAAAAGTAAAACTTATTAAAACAACAGACTCTGACACACAGCAGAATATTGATCGCAGTACCGGTAGATCAATAGAAAATTATATATCACTGTCACTACAGAGCCAATCAAGCTAAACACAATATAAGAAAGAGTGGAAATTATGATGATTGTGTAAGGATGTTATTTACAGAATGCAAGCCTTTGCAGTCACAAACAATTGTTTCTGGCTCAGGTCAATCAATGTGTGAGGTGATGTTGCACTAACAAGCCTTTTAAGCCTTCCTTAAATGTCTCATAAGAGGATAATGTGATGTAAGTTGTGTTTCAAGTATGGTATTGATTACGCTAACTTGCACCCTTAAAATCTCTTCTAAGTATAGCGTAAGCGATCGATCTTTTATTTACCTAAAGTGGTTGAGGGGAGGAAAACAGCTTAAACAGATATCAACAAAATTATCATGCCTGGAAAGATCACTGACTCCGAAGTGCGGTTTGAATATTTATTATAAGGCCAAAAACAATTGGATGTAAATACATCTCAATAGCAAAGTATAGAGATACAGGAAAATTAATACAGAGCCGATCTTTCTAATATAAGTAATACGGCCCAAAAGACAAATGATTATGAATTCCAAAATCACAATGCAACACAAGATAGATGCAAGATTCAGCTCTCGATTCATTGAAAAAAATATAAAATCTTTCCCTACACTATTCTATTTGAGGGCCCTTCCTGTCTCCCTTCTATCGTTCCCCAATGGTGTCAGCACGTGTGACTTCCTAAGAAGTACTCACGTCAAATGGGTTGTTTAGCTTAAGGCTATGGAGCTCGCTCAAAGATACTCCGTCTTCTCCGAAAGCTAGCAGAAGTCTGGTTTCTCTGTCCCTGCACTTCATACAAAAAGATGGGATTCAATCAACATTGCGTCACCTTTCTAAAAGTTTCCACTAAGCCTTTATACAGTAGTTGGTGCTCTTTCATGAAGCAAAATTAATTAGAGGTATCTTCTTCCAGTGGCCTTGGCTTCCAGACAGATCCTCCCTTCTCGCTTCCAGTATCTTCAAAGGCATTCCGGATCTCTCCTTAACTCTGAAAATAACGATGTGTACTTCTGCACCTGCAATGGGGTGAGAACACTCTAACCTTGAACATAACACTCATTTAATTAATTATTTCTCGAGAGCAAGGAGAAACCTTTTGGGCCTATAATTCAGACAATTTTAGACAAACCACAATTGCGATATATGTTATAATAATGTCCTGCACGTTATACATGAAGGAATCATAATACATACAGAAGTATACTTAATGCGTTCACTAATTCAACATTAAATGATTCAATTAAATGTTCTTAATAATCAAAACACTGCATACAATACGAGTATAAGAGTGCATTTTTAAAACCATGAATATAGTGCACTCATACAAATAGAGTGCTATCTGCGCTCTATCAGTTCCCCCCTCTTATGACTAGTGTCATAACACCAATTCTCTTTTCTGGATTAGTTTCTCCTTGTAGAAGAGACCGACCTAAACAGGAGCTGTAGCTTGCCGTCCCTGCCTGAATCGTTCTAACCCTTTAAGATGTTGGTAGTGTCTGTCCTGCAGTTGCTCAAGTTGCAGCTCTCTCTTTTTCAACACAGTCTCCTGATGTCTTGCCCTTTGCCATTTGTAAGCTTTGATGGCGCCTAATAGGACGATTATACAAATGACAGCTATTATAATAGGCTTCAAAATATAACCCATTATTCCTTGTCCCAGACTTCCAAACCAACTGCCTATCTTGCCAAAGCCTTTCCCCACTTGCTCCCAGAGTCCCTCAGCAGCCATCTCACGTAATTCTTGGTGTATATCTGAGATATTGTTGATGTATTTCCTTATATCCCGACTGTTGTCAGGAATATAAGTGCAGCACTGTTGAACTTTCAATAATTTGCAGACTCCTCCGACTTTTGCTAACAACACATCTAGGGCAAGACGGTTTTGCAAAACCATAGCCCTTATTGAAACCATCTCCCCATCTACAAGTAGTAGAATCTGAGCTGTATTTATGGAGAGCTTATCCACCAATGTTGCCAGCTTTCTAATTTTCAAATCATTCAGAATCACACCCATACTCGGTATCATAGCTCCAAATATGTCGCCAATCACTTCTCCTGCACTCGCACCACGTTTCCCTCTTTGAGGTTTTCTTTTCTCCAGAGGCCATAAATCATTCACATGGAAAATCTTAGGAAATACCACAGCCAGATAGCAGGTGCCATACCAGTTTTTGGGCAACTTCACATATGCATTCTTTCCACACACAAAATACACATTAGGCACTACTGTTAATTTATCCAGTAATGCTTTTCTGATTGATTCTTCAATCAAGAAAATATGCTCACAATCACTCTCACCCACAAATATCTTGTCGTAATATGTGGTCGGGTGTCTAATGCACAATTTTCCTTTCTGCTGAAAATCTAATGCTATAGGTCCAAAACTCCCCTTTGCTTTATGATCTAATTCTTCTTTGGTCCATGGGGTAACCTTATGCTTTAGATCTGGTCTGAATAGAGTCAGTCTATGTCGATCTTCTATCTGATCTATGAACTTCTTTTTGATGTCAGTCAACATACAAGTTAAATTATGTCTATGGGCATAGGACGTATCTAATGTGATGGCAGGCACAAAATACTTTGACATTCTCTCTACTTCCTTATAATAATCATATTTATTCATATATTTCAGAACGGGGACTTCTGAGAGTACCACATCATAATTAGAGAAATAGTACTCGAAGTGTGCTTTGTTATAAAACATGCTCAATAAGACACTACATGTAATGCCATAAGACACAGGCAAATGGTGATATCGAATGCCTTCCTCCACTGAGGCAGGTAACTGCATGCACACATAGCAATCCTTCGCTTCCATGGTATCCGCATACTCATACAATAATCGAGCATACGCATTCAAAGTGAAATCACCCTTCGACAGATCAACATGCATTCTACGACTGGTTTCCTGAATCATTTCTAGGTCATGAGCGTTTGTGTTCTCATCTATCTCCGAGCCTGGTGTAGTCAGTGTTGTCTGCACCCTGTTCTGTTCGTCATTTTGATATTCAACTAGAGATACAACAATCACCACAGTTATAACAATAAGCACCGCTACAATGAGGGTGCCAATGATCCACTTCTGTTTGCGTGTTGCTTTTTCGGACACCATGGTTTTTCTTGATTTGTTCCAAACACACAAGGGAAACACAGTCTTTTCCTGTTTCTTTGTTTTAACAATGTCTTTCTTGGTTCTTTTCGTTCATGCAATTAATGTCAGAGTTCTTGATTAACACTAACCCTATTGAAGAGATGTAGACAACCCTACTCCTCACTCCATCATCTACAAGAGAGTCCCTAAATTTAAATCTTCTTAATCTGGGGTCTAGGTTATCTTCTTTCTAAGGCCTAAGGTCTTCTTTGGTTATATATCAAGCTTCGTCGTTAATGATATTTGATCCAAGTATTTCAAGGACAAACTGCAAGATCTCTGCACGGATTTCTCCCAACTCTTGCGCGCTGTGCTGTCGGCCAAATGAAGGGAAAATAACCTGATTGAGGATTAGGAAACGCAATGCACTTAGCTTTGGAGGATTTGGGACTTGTAGAGTTAGCTTTCCAAGTGCTTCTATGCCTGGGACCAGTAACTGTATTTCAATCGAAAGGGTGTCCCCTTTGTAGCTCACCGTACCAGCTCCCAACCTCCCGGACTTCGCTGGGCCCTGCATCTGCAACCAGGTATGTCCACTCAGGAGATGCGTATCTTCTAGATGCTGTTCTTTCTCTTCGGGAACGTCTCAGACCATCCGGTCTTTCTTCCACGTCACTCTGATCTGATTCAGATGTTTCAGGAATCGGAGTGAGATTTTTCTCAGATGCAAGCCGTATATTCAGCCTTTCTTTTCTTGCTGGCCACTTTTCTGCTTTAGCATCTGTTCTCCTTTCTTCCTCTTGATCGGACCCTTCTGCAACAGACAGTTCACGTTGATCTGAGGCACCACTCACTTCTGCAATATCCTCTATTTCAGGATCTGGACTCAGTTCAGGAGCATTCTTCTCTTCTCTTTCTTGCTCACTTGGCTGTTCCGTTTCCTCCGAAACTCTTACAGCTGAGTCTGTGCCGTCGTCGTTGTCTGTCTCAGGTCCACACACGCTCCTCGGACCCAGGGAACTCTCTTCTTCTGCAGGCGCTTGAACTCGGCGAGTGTGGGAAGCGTGGATCCAGTTCGGCAATCCTCCACACTTCACAGCTGTACTTGTGACTAGTATCACTTGATAGGGTCCTCGCCAGCGAACATCAAGACAACTCTTCCTCACGTGTTTGCGCACAAGCACCCAGTCACCAGGATTAAGATCATGCAGCAGGTCTCTCGAGGTGGATGCAGTCGCAGCCTCGACCTGGTGGGATACAGAAGTAACCACATCAGCCAGTCCTTTACAATAATCCAACACTAAATCATCAGTGATGTTTATCAATGCTGTAGCTGGCACCATAGGCAAACGCATAGCTCTTCCAGTGAGGATCTCATGTGGAGAAAGCCCTGTTCTCCTATCAGGGGTACTACGCAGACTCATGAGCACCAGAGGCAGCGCATCTGGCCATTTCAAGGAAGTGGATGAACACACCTTTGCCACTCTTGACTTGATGGTGCCATTAACCTACTCTACTAGACCTGAAGCCTCGGGCCTGTAGCTACAATGCAGTCTTTGATCAATATGTAACGCAGAGCACAATAACTTCATTATTTCACTGTGGAAATGAGTTCCTCTATCTGTTTCCACTGATGTTGGGAAACTGTACCGTGGGATCAGTTCTCTTAATAACAATTTAGCTACTGTGAGACTGTCACATCGTCTAGTTGGATATGCTTCCACCCACCATGAAAAGATACACACCATCACCAAAACATATCTCAACCTATAGCACCTTGGCATCTCTATAAAGTCCAGCTGTATCCTATTGAAGGGACCCCCAGACTTTCCAATGTGACTCATTCCGACCACAGTTCTTTTTCCCACACACCGGCGACATACTGTTTCAGCCCACATACGGAAGCGTGGATTAAAGCATGTCTGCCTGTACACTCGCACCATTGCATCTCTTCCCAAGTGAACTGCTCCATGAATTTGCCTTGCCATTGGGCTTAGTAGACAATTGGGTAATACTGCTCTCTCATCTGTGGACACCCAAATGCCATCATCTCTTTTTGTGCAACCTGCTCTGACCCATGAAGCAGCTTCCTCTTCTGGGACTTCATCCTGCAACCGCTTCACCTCATCCCAAGTATCGGCGATAGCTAACATCATGCTGAGCTCGGTCTCTTCTGTGCTCTCGCCTATATATTCTCCATTGAAAATACAAACATGTTCAGCGCAGAATCGTGCTACTTCATCTGCATAATTGTTGCCCTTTGTGACAAAGTCTTCTCCCTTTCCATGAGCTGCATATTTGACAACTGCTATCTCTTTGGGGTTTTGCAGAGCTTCCAATAATTGGCGCACATACTCGCCATTATGTATAGGTGATCCTGAGGACGTGAGAAACCCCCTCTGTGACCATAACTGACCAAAGTCATAAACCACACCAAATCCATATTGACTGTCAGTATACACAGTCACTCGCAGATCAGCTGCAACGATACAGGCACGTGTCAAAGTGACAATCTCGGCCACCTGAGCAGAGAATACTCTAGTTAAACAGGCGGCTTCTACTACTCCCATGATGGTGCACACAGCAAACGCTGCTCTCAAATACCCTTCATTCTCTCTTATGCATGAACCATCAACAAAAAGGATCAAATCAGCTTGGGGCAAAGGTTCATCGACAATGTCAGGTCTGGGTTTGTTGGATAGGTCAGTAACATCTAAGCAGTCATGTTCTTCACAATCCTCATCTCCTTCCTCCTGCGGAATAGGTAACAATGTAGCAGGGTTCAGAGTGGTACAACGTCTCAGGGTCACATTATCAGCAGCCGAGATGACCTGCTCATACTTAGTAAGTCTGTTGTTTGTTAAATACTGTGTTTTCGTTCGGGTCATTAACAATTCTACAGAATGGGGCACATAAACAATGAGCGGATAACCCATCACTATGCTTTCACATCTTTCAATGCTGACACCAGTTGCAGCAACGGATTTCAGACATCCGGGCAACGCAGAAGCTACAGGATCTAACGTAGCTGAGAAGTAGGCTACTGGTCTACGGGCACCCCCATGTGTCTGCACTAAGACTGCTAACGCACATCCTTCCTTTTCACAGCAAAAGAGCGAAAACGCTTTGTTATAATCCGGCATTCCGAGAGCTGGAGCACGACAGATACTTTCCTTCAGCTCACGGAAGGCTTTCAAGCACTCGTCATCCCATGGTACCGGATCATTAACATCCTTTTGAGTAAGTTTCAACAGGGGCTTTGCTTGCAAAGAAAAATTTGGGATCCACTGTCGACAATAGCCGACCATTCCCAAAAACTTGCGGACTTCTTTTTGTGTTTTCGGAGTTCCCATTTGCAGAATCGCCTCTATGCGATCCGGTGACACCCTTCGTTTTCCTTTCTCAATCCGGTGACCTAGGTACTGAACTTTAGACAAACAATACTGCAATTTGTTTGGAGACACTTTGTGTCCATTCTCTGCCAAATGATTCAGCAATGCTACAGTATCAATCCTGCAAGCATCCTCAGTCTCTGAGGCGACCAAAAGGTCGTCGATGTACTGCACTAAGACTGAGTTGTGGGCCATCACCAGTCCCTCAAGATTCTTTTTCAGACATTGACTAAAAATAGAGGGGCTTTCTGTATACCCCTGAGGGATTCTGTTCCATGTTAAGACACGATCGTCCATCCTAAATGCAAATAAAAACTGACTTTCTTCATGCAATGGTATAGAGAAGAACGCGTGACACAAATCTATCACGGTAAACCATTCTGCTTTGCATGGTATCTGGAATACAATAACAGCTGGATTTGGTACCACAGGACAACATGGGATCCCAATTTCATTAACCTGACGCAGATTTTGCACTATTCTGTACTTGCCACTTGGCTTGTGCAGTCCCATGATAGGTGAATTACAGGGACTACCTCTTATCTCCTTCAGAATACCTTGTGCAATCATAGCCTCAATCACAGGTCTTATGCCGGCCACAGTTTCTGGAGTTAACTTATATTGTGGCGTTCGTGGGAATTCAGCATTAGGTTTCATCTGTATTTTAACGGGCTCCACTCCTCTCATCAAACCTACATCCTCGCCCGTAAAATCCCCCACTTTCGGATCAACTGAGTCTCTCAAGTCCTGTGGCAGCTCTGCTATTGTGAGCACTACAAACAGTTCTGCACACAAACTCATGTTAGCCATTTTAAAATCAGCATCGTCATCATATGTTTGCAATTCCACCCCTCTCGGAGTGCACGATATAGTACAGTTGAGCTTGCACAGTAGGTCTCATCCCAAAAGACAGACCGGACTTGAATTGCACACTACAAATTGATGTCGGTCCCGAAATGGTCCTATTCTCACGGGTAATTCGTTTGTCAATGGATTGGTCATTTTCTGATTACTAACCCCCACTACTTGAATCGATCGTCTTGAAAGAGTTAAATTCGGGACTACTTCAGTTCTCACTGTAGAGCGAGCAGCTCCGGTGTCTAATAAGAAGGTAACAGGATATCCATTCACATCTGCATCTACAAACGGCCCACTCTGATCTACTTCTAGGATCGCATCTAAGGTGCATTCCTCATGCACCCCCCTCTGGCACTCCCGTGAATCTTGATGTTTATCAAATCGGTCTTGTATTTCGAAATACGGCATTTGATGGTATAGCTGGTTCTGCATGGGTATTCTAGGAGGTTGAGGCACTTGCGCTTGTGGCTCATATCCTCCACCATACATAGACCTGGGTCTTGTTACAGTATTGACAGCTTCGGTCAGCTGACCCTCTCCTTCCATCTGTATCTGATTTGCTGGATTTGATCTACACTCGCACTTCCAATGCCCGATTTTGTGACAATAATGACAGGCAGTGACTCTTTTCTGTTGAGCCACCCAATCACTTGTACCTGAATCCATTCCTCTTCCTCTACCCTGACCAGGTTGGGTCACAACCTGTTGTCCCATTCCTCTTCCACCTCCTCTACCTCTTCCTTGACCTCCTCCAAACCCTTGCGTCATATCAGCATTTCTCAACTGCACCAACATCAACTTGTCCTTCAATTTCTTCTGTGTTGACTCCACTTGATCACTACAATATTTAGCATAACGCAGAATCTCGTCTACCGACTTATTCTGCCAACATATCAAATGCTGTTGTATCATTAAACTAATATCAGATTTCAGTCCCAACACAAACTTTGAGACGAACTGTCCCATATCTTTCTGTTCAATTGTATCCAATCCACTATGTTGCTTAAAAGCCAACAACAGTCGCTCGTAGTAATCATGTACTGATTCTTTAGTATCTTGGGTAGTACGATCAATCTTCAACCAATCCACCGTTTGAGGAGCTACCTTCGATTGCAATCATGTAATCACTTGCTCATACTTTCTCATAACATTAGGTGAAGGACCATGAGTCACTCCATCTCTAGGTGGCTCTGCAGTGGGCCACTCAATGCCAATCTTACATGCCGCCCACAAGTCTGCGGGTACTACGATATCAAACAAGGTGTTCAAATCAATCCACAGTACTTTCGAAATCTTCACAAACCTATCTATTTGCTTGTACCACTCAGCAGGGTTTTCCCTCAGCCGAGGGAAATCATTTGTAAATGCTGCCAAATCACCCCTGCTCCATGGCACATGTACATACCCTCCGTTCTGTACCTCTCTAAGGGGGAAATTTCCGGCAGCTCCTGTCCCTCCACCCGGAGGCGGAGTATTCCCTATTCCAATCTGGAAACATTTCTTCTTGGCCCATTTCTCTCTCCATCTGTCTAAATCCTTCCATGTCCGCATCCCCATCACTAGTTCTTAATGTGTGCTTTCAATCCGCTCGTTCGCTTCTCTTCCAAATCCTTATCGGTATAATTTAATCTGGAAGAACCCTGAGTTAACTTAGTTTTTGACAAATCAACCTCATATCTTTGTGCTAAAAGCAATAAGGCATCATAAGCTCGTTTGGCCTTTCTTGTCATGTCCTTTGCTACGGACAGTAGTTCGCTTGAGTTATAAGTATCAATTTTAATCAGGGGTAGATTACCTTCAATCACCTCGTCTAGCTCTGCCTTTAATTGTACCACATTTAACATGGGCATCTTTATTGCGCTTTTCAACACTTTCTGAATTTCCTCTTTTTGCGTCTCCTCTCTGTCACAACTTTGGGTTCTCCTAAGAACTGCACCCTCTTCTATCTTTTCATCCAGGCGCCTCTCTCTCTCACAACTTCGACTTCTCCAATGGTCACCTGCACAAATCACCTGTGGCCCAAACAATACTTTAGGAGTTTCTTGTCTCCTGCTTATCTCTTCCCTCGGCATCATTGACTCTCTCACTGGTTGAACCCACATTCGAAGGTCAGAGCTAGAATTCGCTAGAGCACCTGTCCGTCCTTGTTCTGTCCCACTATCCATTCTAGATGGATCAGCTGTAGCTGGCAGTGGAGTACTAGCTTCTACTGGTAATCGACAGAAAGCTGTCCCACTCATTGCGAGGCTCCCTCCAGAAATTGTCTCTTCCCCTTCACCCATGTGCTGATGACAATCGTCAGTTCTGTCTCGAGGAGTATATATCGAAACCACTGGCCCTATTGTGACTGGTACAGACAAAGCATCTGGCAACTGCATATTTCCTACAGGTGGTTCCAGATCAGTATTTGAATACCTTCTTCCTCCAGACCCTCCTGGAATGCGTACCATGGTAATTTGGCCTCTTAACCCTGCCGTTGGTTCCCCAGGATTCAGTTGTTCTACACCCAACTTCTCTTCTGTTGGGCGCACCCGCTCTGTCTCTAATCTAGACGAACAGGGTGGAGGACGGTCCGCTAACAATCTATCGAGAAAGCTATCATCTGTATCGCTGTCCTCCTCCGTCTTCTTTTTCCCTTCAGGCCCCTCTCCTACTGTGAGAAGGGGGTACAAGCGCTCTCCCTCTATAGTATCTACTCTCCATCTCTTCAGCTGAGCATCCCATCTAGCATCATGATATGCCTTCATTGCTTTTCTCATTCTGCCATTTGAAGCCTCCCTCTTTTTCACTAGAGCTGCTCTCATCCATGCATCTAATGCCTCAAATTGTGTGGGTCTAGGGGGCGGTTTCCGTGCATTCATCACCCCCCTCAGCTGGGTAAGCACCTCCATACGAAAAGACCCATAGCGAGGGAAAGCCAAGTCACCCTCTTTCTCTGTAATTTTATGCCAATTCTGAAGCCACACGATAGTATGAAGTCCTACATTCGTTGCCATGTAATCTTCCGGTGTGCCCTCTGGCGGGGCTTCCTCCCCTACTCGAGTCACTACCCCTGTGTCACCTCTACACAAATCTCGCAATACCCTAAAACATCTAATTTTTGAAATCGATCAATTGCAAGCTCCAAAGTTACACTGTTTTACTGCTAATGCACTTCCACCAATCCCAGCGCAGCGTTACACCAACCAACCTATCACAGTGCGGCGCACCCTGACGTCACTTCTCACTCCTTGCAGCGGCTCACCCGCCTTTACAATTTCTCCGCACACTCGCTCGCACACATTCGTACCACAAGTAACTGTATAACCAAAAGTTATTGAACCAAGTAATTGTTCCTACACAATTACAATAACTTACAGTCACATAAACAAGTAATTGTCTGACACTGACGATCGATAGAACACTCGCACAAGAACATTCAGCCGTTCTGACCCCCGACCTACGTTGGTCACTCAATCGCCATAGTTCACCACCGGTACCTGAGGCTTTCTACCGCGACCTCTTCCTCTTTCACACAAAGGTCCCTAACACAAGTGGATCGTTGATAGCGCTTCACAACGCCCACGTTTAATCAGACAATTACAAGACAAAACTATCCCGGGATCTTGGACTTCTCTTGAGTCCGCTTACCAAAACGTAACCAAAAACCACATTCACTCAACATACACCCCAACTCCGCAAGACATCACCCACTTACTCATTACCGCAATCTAACACATTGCCTTTCATACTCACGCCACAACTGTTTCCGCCGCACCGTCAACGTCCGCCAGTCTCCGGTCTCCTCCGCTCCACTTCAGGGCTCTCCGACCTTCCAACCTTCGATCCTACTCCTAAGTACTCCCCTCACCTTAGAAGTAAACCACTTTAAAGGTAAACCATCCTCTGCTACCATTTGATTACGCTAACTTGCACCCTTAAAATCTCTACTAAGTATAGCGTAAACGATCAATCTTTTATTTACCTAAAGTGGTTGAGGGGAGGAAAACAGCTTAAACAGATATCAACAAAATTATCATGCCTGGAAAGATCACTGACTCCGAAGTGCGGTTTGAATATTTATTATAAGGCCAAAAACAATTGGATGTAAATACATCTCAATAGCAAAGTATAGAGATACAGGAAAATTAATACAGAGCCGTTCTTTCTAATATAAGTAATACGGCCCAAAAGACAAATGATTATGAATTCCAAAATCACAATGCAACACAAGATAGATGTAAGATTCAGCTCTCGATTCATTGAAAAAAATATAAAATCTTTCCCTATACTATTCTATATGAGGGCCCTTCCTGTCTCCCTTCTATCGTTCCCCAATGGTGTCAGCACGTGAGACCTCCTAAGAAGTACTCACGTCAAATGGGTTGTTTAGCTTAAGGCTATGGAGCTCGCTCTAAGATACTCCGTCTTCTCCGAAAGCTAGCAGAAGTCTGGTTTCTCTGTCCCTGCGCATCATACAAAAAGATGGGATTCAATCAACATTGCGTCACCTTTCTAAAAGTTTCCACTAAGCCTCTATACAGTAGCTGGTGCTCTTTCATGAAGCAAAATTAATTAGAGGTATCTTCTTCCAGTGGCCTTGGCTTCCAGACAGTCCCGATACTCAAAGCATCCTCCCTTCTCGCTTCCGGTATCTTCAAAGGCATTCCGGATCTCTCCTTAACTCTGAAAATAACGATGTGTACTTCTGCACCTGCAATGGGGTGAGAACACTCTAACCTTGAACATAACACTCATTTAATTCATTATTTCTCTAGAGCAAGGAGAAACCTTTTGGGCCTATAATTCAGACAATTTTAGACACACCACAATTGCGATATATGTTATAATATTGCCCTGCACGTTTTACATGAAGGAATCATAATACATACAGAAGTCTACTTAATGCGTTCACTAATTCAACATTAAATGATTCAATTAAATGTTCTTAATAATCAAAACACTGCACACAATACGAGTATAAGAGTGCATTTTTAAAACCATGAATATAGTGCACTCATACAAATAGAGTGCTATCTGCGCTCTATCAGTATGTATGCAGATGTTTCGAGTGTGATATGTAATTTATTAGATTGTTGAGTGTTTGGAGGAGAGGAGCCATTATCCATTTTAGGCTGTAGTAATAACATGGGACGTGACCTTTGCACTGGGGTAATAAATATGTAAATTCAAGTTTATTTTATTGCACTTGTTATAAATAACAGGTTTTATCTGGTTACATACTTAGTAGTGGACTTTCACGTCCCTGATGTCCCTGTTGAAATCTTAAGAGTGCTCACTTTGGTAGCTGCCGCTAATTCAGTTTATTTCAGTGGGAAACCTTCCATTCCGGTAATCAACCCTGGCAAAAGTATTTAAACCAACCTAGCACTGAAGGAGGCCACAACTGGAATGGGAGCATGTATCTGTCATGGCAGCCTATTTCATTATGAAAACAATCCCTAGCCTGCAGCTCACTAGGAAAAGGCTAGAGTGGCAAAGTGGCCAGTCCAGCTCTGAAAACCTTCTTTGAAATGACGAGAAACGTGACTGGTCAAATTGTTACACTTTGTGCTATATACTTGGATATCAAGAAGTCAGGGAGGGCAACTTCTTTGATTAATCAAATGTGTCAAAATCTTTACATTGTGCTCCATTCCTCCATATTACACTTTTTCTAAGCATCCCTGATTTTGGCAGATTGGGCACCTGGTCAGTGGGTGAGGGTTATTGTTAGGTCGTGTTTGCAAAACATATAGCCTGCCATTCTATTTGCTGAGGACTGCAGAGTATGGCTACTTGCGGAAGACGATTTTAAAAGCCAAGGGGCATATTCTCAAGGACCTATCGCCGAGTTATCGGCACCTTATCGCAGCCAAAGTGGCGATATATTAATCGCACCATTCACAAGCTGGTGCTAACAGCCCATAACACCAGTTTACCTGCGATAGCAGTTGCAAAAAACATCGCCACAGAGGAGCCCAGCAACTAATGCTAATGATATGCAGAGTAGGCGTTCCCGTGCAAAAAAACGCGACAACACCACTCCACAACATTCTCAACGGCCAGCCAGATCGGCGATAAGATCACAAAACATGCGCTAAGGTGGGTTAGCAGCAGGAAACTAACACCTGCTCCTACCTGGTGTAAAGTCGGACGACAACCGGCACCAGACAAGGGAGCACAGCCCAAAGCCACACATGAAGAACAACAGATGCCCTGGAGCAACCCATCAAGCAGGCCTGAGCCCCAATAGGCCAACACCACCCCCAGGATAACCCCCCCCCCCGGGGCCCTACCCCGGGCACCCCCCACGCCCCACCCCTATGGACAAAGATAATGCACATCAACTCCACGAAACATGAACCAAACAAATCGCCTGAAGTCGCACAATCACAACACCCAACATACATGTGTGGCCAGAAAAAGGGAAATCATACACCCATATCAAAATATCCAAACAATTCGTTTATTACAGAACAAACAAAAAAAAACAATTCTGAAGAAGCATGGCGGGTCGTCTCAGGACATCCTGTAAGTCACAGCCTGCAAAACAGAAATCTGGATCAGAAGGTGTGCCATGCGCCCATCAAAGTACAGAGAGAGAGAGCGAAAGAGAGAAAGAGAGAGGGAGAGAGGGAGAGAGAGAGAGAGAGGGAGAGAGAAAGTGAGAAAGAGAGGGAGAGAGAAAGAGAGAGGGAGAGAGGGCCGACACTGCGGACCTAGGCCTCACTGCTCACCTGCTGCCACCGGTGTGTCTCCAACCACGTGCCGGTATTCACAGCAGTCCCCCAGGTCCCTCATCTGAAACAGTTTCTAGAGTCATGGATGGCAGAGCCCATACAGCTGCACACGCCATCATCGCTTGCCCGCCCCTGCGCACACAGGCTGCTGCACCCCAGCCCCTCCCGCCGCCCAGCGGTTATTGCCCGCCCCTGCTCAACCAGGCCTCACTGCTCACCTTCCACCACCTGCGTGTCTCCAAGAGGGCCCACCACGTTCCGGAGGGATCTCCAAGCCCGGTGCCCGTGACCATGGACACATCCACATCATGCAGCCCCGCACTGGGGGCCACCAGGTCACACACCTGACTCTGGGTCTCGATTACGCAATGGCAGAGACCACATCAGTGCACACGGCATCATCGCAGGCTGCACACCCGCTCAGCGCTTGAGGTGCCACTAACTCTGTGAAGCGCGACACAACGCTACGTGGTGGGAGGGCCGCACTGCCCGCTGGCCCAGACCTACACTGCGGCCCCGCAGGGCTCACACTAATCTTTGCCAGTCCGGACCGCCAGGACGGTGCATCATCGCAGGCTGCACACCCGCTCAGCACTTTAAGTGCCCCTATCTCACTGCACAGCAAGACACCATCCCGTGGCGGGGTGCCTGTGCCTGCCGCAGTGTATCCGGTGCCACCAAGTCTGTGCCCCGCTAGCCATGGACCCTTAATGATTGAGTCCCGTTGTGCGGACGCCATCATGTCACCCCCGGCACTGGGCAATGTGAGGCGGCAGGGCCCTAGGCCCTCATGCACACATGAGAACTACACGGAGACACCCAGTCAGAGAGAGTGGAAATAGCGTCCAGCACGTGCGCCAGGCCATTTTTATTGCCAGGGTCACATGTCCTGTGACGCCAGTGCTGGATGGGTGTGGTGTGGGTGTACACCAGCCATGAGGGAGTGGCTGTGGGATGCTGACAACTAGACCTGTGAGCTGCAGATCCCCACAGTGAAGACCTAGGACATGTAGCGCTGTTGTCCCCCCCTGTGTGCGTAATCGGAGTGGGCTGTCCTGGCATATGCCAGTCCAGCGTAAGGGTGCGAACAATGACCCCGGGGCTCTGGGCGTGGTTCCGTCCTGGGCTGGACAAGGAAGTGACTAATGGATGTGTCTCCGTTGTAGTGTCGGCGCCACCCGGACCAGAATCGGCAATCTGTCACCCTGTGACAATAGTCCCACAACATGGGCAACACGGACGTATGGGGGAATCACTGACCCTACATTCATCGATACTTCCACACTTGAAAGATCATAGACATGACACATCTGTGTGGATATGAATGTTTATTACACATTCAAGGGAGTGTTGCAACTGGAGCAGTACAGGGCCATGCCAACCCCACTTCACATTGTCGGCCCGTGGAGGGCCAGCCAGAGTCCTTCAGGGAATGACAGGTACATCAGGAGAGGAGGACTTAAGTCCGCAGTCTGATAGCTGTGTCATTGGTGACCAAACAGAATATGGCAGTCCATGTCGAGGTGCGAGGTGAGTGTCGCAGAGTGCATCGGGGACAGTGGAAGGTGATGATGCAGAGGGCAAAACCAAGCAGAAACAGGCCACATGGCGGAAATGAATGCTACTGCGTCCTCCTGACCACGAGGGTGGGTTCATCCGCATCTTCGTCCCCTGCTGTTGCATGTGCCTCACATGTGGGTGGTGGTGTACTGTCCCCAGCACTGTGTGGCACGGACACATCAGGGGCCGGAGATGTGTATGGGGTGGTAGCAGCAGCATGCATCAGCGCCAGGCCTTGTGGCAGCAATGCCATGAGGAAGGTCTTTAGGGCATTGAGGGACCCAGCTACCTCTCGCTGGTGTGCAGCCGTGGCAGCCGCTCTTTCCACCTGCGTTCGCTCCATGTTCTCCATGATCCTCCGCATGTGTCCCAACTCCTGTGCAAGATCGCTGGAGGAACTCTGGCTAGACAGTCGTTCTCGTTGCAGAGTCAGGACTCTGGCGATATCAGGCATGGTCCATTGGAGGGCATGGAGCGGACTGTGGGCGTCCGTTAGGGACTGTGAGTGGTCCCTGATGGGACTTAGACACCCACGTATGGCGTCTAGTTTGGCTGCCATGCGGTCAAACCCCACCTGCACCTGTTCACCCAGCTTCTTCTGGCACCCCAACACACGGTGTTGGAAGGCCATGTGTTCGTCGTGGGGGTCCTGGGAGGCAGCCCTGGTGGTGGGTGCTGCCTGCTGTGTGTACTGTGCAGGGGGGGCTCCTCGTGGCAGCTGGGTTGCCCCAATCCTGGAAGTGGGCTGCGCAGGCTCTCCACGAGCTGTTCGAGGGCGTCTGAGTCGAAGGTGTGGTGGTCCTCTTCATCATCAGAGAAGAGAGGTTCGGACTGCTCTGCAGGACGTGTTGGATTTCCCCCTGCAATGTGAAGGGGAGATGCAGTTTGACATCGTGTACACATGTATGTTGACGCATTATACATCTCTGCATTCAGACTGCATGACAGTGTACATTGTGACTGTTTGGGGGAGCTGCCTATTTGATGCGGGACAGTGGACATTCCGACTACATCACGGATGTGGGTTTGTACTTGTACATTGTCAACTCACATTTCCCTGCAGTGCCATATGTGATTGGCCAGTTTCTACGCACATGCGGCACCTGTTGTGTCCTCTGTTCTGTTGTGGACGTGTTGCGGTTTGTACCACCTAGTTGTCAATGTTGATGTGCTCTGCATGTTATGTGTGTGTGCCGCATTTTGGGGGAGTCGCCCCTGCAGCTCTGATTTAGCTGCCATCCTCCTGCGGTGTGCCTCTGGGTTCTGTGCTTCTGCAGTGCTGAGATGTTGCATACCTGTGTGCATTGGTCTCTTGGTGGGAGTTGTGGGTGTGGGGCATGTTTTGTCCGCAGATGTGCTATGCATAATTGTGCATGTGTGCCATTGTGCCCATCTTCCCCCGTCCCCCCAGTTCCTGGTGGTTACTCACCCTGTTGCTGTTGTGTCCGGTCATGTTGAGCAGTGTCCGGTCCCCCGACTCCTGCCATCGTCTCCCCACTGATGACTGTGGACACCATTTCCTCCATCTCGTCCAGCTCCTCCTGTGGCGCTGGACTCCCACCTCCAGTCTGCATTGCTGCTGTCCGGTTGTTTGCGAGTTTCAGCTTGGTTTTGCGCTTCACATCATTCCAGCGCCTCTTGACCTCGTCCATTGTCCTCTTCAGCACTCCGACTGCATTCACCTTGTCCACGATGGTCTGCCATATTCCATTTTTAGTTGCCAGTGACACGGTGGAGGTGCCGAACAGTGATTGATGGTGTTCTATCACCTCCGTGGTGATGATCCTGTTTTCCTGCGGGCTGAACTTTGTCTTCCTCTTCTTCTTGTCCTTGCCCTTCCCTGACCCCGAGGTCCCAGGCTGGTCCTCCGTGGGGCTTGTGGGGATCTGGTTGTCCTCTGTACTTGCCCCGGCTGCCTCCATAGTGCTTCGCTGTTGTTTGGCTTTTGTTGGTATGTTTTTTTCTACTTTTATGGTGCTTTTTCCCGCATGACGCGTGGGAATTGCAGGCCTGTGGCTGGTTTTGGTATATTTTTGTATCACGATTGGCGTCATTGCTACTATTTTCGCGTTGGGGTTTCGTGTTTTTGCGGCGTTGCGTTGTTTCTAACGCGTTCATTTGACGCGTTGTCCTGTGACTATAGCATGGTACCGCCGTGTTGTGAATACCACGTTAACACGGAGTTGTTTTCCCGCGATGGACTGCGATGTGTAGGGTTGCGTTAAGCTACACTTGCAATAGTTATCACTAAGCCTGGGCGTAGTTCGCGTAGTCGCGCTACGCGAAGCTACGCAAAGATGTCGGAGCACTACGCGAGCTACGCGTAGCTTCGTGAGCGTGCGTAGCTGCTTGTCGCGCCCGTTCGCGATGCGTTTTTCTTGCTCGGGAACGCGTTGTGCGTGTTCGGGACGCTGTTTGCGTGCTCGGGGCGCGAACTTACCCATGCGGTCGCCTATGGGCGCGGCCATTTTGTTTTTCACTTGTCCCGCCCGTTCGCGATCCCTTATTTCCTGTTCCGGGTCACGTATAGCGTGCTCGCGATGCGCATTCCTTGTTCGGGAACGCGTTGTACGTGTTCGCGACGTTTTTGCGTGCTCGGGGAGAAATATCGCGCGAACTTACCCACGCGGTCGCGATGGGCGCGGCCATCTTGTTTTACCACTCTATGCTATGGTTCTGGGCCTGCTTTTCTATCCTCCCTCAATCTTTGCAATCCTTAGTTTTTACACTGTTTTTCAATTTTTCTTTATTTCTTATCTATCTCTCTCTCTGCTTAAGTCTATATTTTGCATTTTTTTCTACTTTTTACTGTGTTTTTTAACTTTTCGACTGTTTTATATAACTTTCTTCTTTAAGCTCCTACTTCTTCCCCTAACTTTATTTTTCCCTTCTAACTTTTCTTTTTCACCTCCTCCCACCCCAGAACCATGGCGAAGGGTAGCAGCAGCGGCTCAAAGGGCAAGGCGCGTGCGCCCAATCGCCGCCTGCCTTGCGACAGACTGCGCCCTGCAGGGGTGCAAGCCCGCCAGCTGTTTACTGAGGCGGAGGTGGCCGCCCTTGTTTTTTTATTCAGCGCCATCTCCCCTTGACCTTGGCAGCAGGCGGCAGGCCAGGCTCCGGGTACCCGACCCAGGAGCGTCACCGCCCGGTGGGCGAAGGTGCGTCGGGCAGTGTTCCGCTGCTCCGCGGTCCGGCGCACCCATAACCAGCTGGCCCACCTTTGGTCAGACATCCTTGACCGGGAGCAGGACCTGTTGGACCTGCTAGGTGTCGAGGTCGTGGGGCTTGGTGAGTAGCCAATATATATAGTAGTATAAGTATTGTGATTTGTGTATACATTTTTTACAAATAACAAGAATACTGCTGCTTACATTGCAGGTAAATTACGTTTCAAAATCTTCTGTGATTGTAGGACACAGGTGCTGGGCGGTACTCTTACTTTTTTGCAACTTTGCGCTCGCTTGTCATTATTATGTAAGAGTTTACTTTAGAGAACTTCAGTTAGGTAATGCTATTGCTAGAGAGACTGTAGTCCTTCCTTTGTCCTCCTGTCAAATAGTGGTGGATGCATTTGATACTAGGTTTAGTTACTATTAGTTGATAATTTTTGAGCGGTCTGCGTGACGCATCCTCTGTCACTGAGTGCTGCTTACCCCAGTCCTTAGAACCTTTTGTAGTTTGTTTAGTGAGTGGTACTGGTAAGCTTAGCTTAGCAGTGTCAGTCAGCTGCAGAACATCAGACGCAACCAACCAACAATTTGGTGTATGCATTATGCACTTTATGCATGTGTCCTCCTTCTCATCTATGCATTTTTGATGGCAAAAAAAAATGGAAATGCAGGCTTAATGAACAATTGGCCCGCCTGGAATAGGTGGGCTAGGTCAGGTGGTACTTAGGCTTAGTTAGTGTTCTGGATTTTATTTGAATCAATCAGAATGGAACACTGAATTAGCGTTCCCAAATAAGTAGACTGTCCGTGAATCCCGCAAGCCAGTAGTTGATCGGATTAGATAGGTCAATTTTATTGCAATTTTTGTTTCCTAAAACGTTTTTTGAGCATTTTTTTTAGATAATTTATTTGTTTCACAGCAATCATTAATGTTTGTGTCTTTCTTTTTCTTTATTATATCTTACATGATCACTGATCTGCAGCACCCAGGGGCAAGAAGACGGGGTCCGAGTCGGCGGGACAACCACCAGAGGACCGCTCCTCTACCGAGGGCCCTGCTGCTGGTCCCAGTAAGTCCTCCAGTGGTTAATATTAACAATTATATTGCCCTAACTTTTACTGCACCTTATTTTTTCAGAACTATTAATTCTGGCTCCACTCCCTAATTCTATTTTTTACAAAATATTCTTTGATCTTGACTTGACTATCTGTTTCTAAATTCGGGTTATCCCTGCCTCTAAGTTCTAACTGCCTCTGCTATGAATGTCTGTACTCTGTACTACTAATATTAGTCTGTCGCTAAGCTTGCCCAGTTTGCATTGCCACTCTTTATTGTACGGTTTTGAATAAAACTCAGATTGACCAATACTAATAGCTCTAGCCACTGAGTCCAGTCCTTTCGGTTGTCCTCTTCTAGGCTTCTTAATCTTGAGGCTTTGACAATTACCACAAACAAAATGCCCAACCAGATATTTGACTATTTTTGATAGGATATAGTACATACTACTTGGATTCTGCACAGCCCCATGCAGAACTATGCACAATGAAATAGGATGTTGGTGATGCGAGTTTGGAACTTGGACGTTCCTCACACCTCAGTCAGATGTGAACCCACAATCCCCTGCACGACTAGCTATAGTGTCTCATTAGGTCCCCGAACCCCCACCCGAAGATACCCAATGATTATGATTACACAACCCAGAACATAACACCCTTTCGCTCACTCACTCGTGTAAGTCCACCACCACCACCACACCAAATACCACAGAGTCTATGTGTAAGTTCAAAAGGTTTATTTTCAACTAACAAGCTCTGTATGTATGTTGTTCTATAAAATTCAGTGTACTCCAGCCAGCTCCAACAGCAAAATGCATAAGATTAAAACAATAAACAGTGTTGCAACAAGTGCATGATCATTGATGATAGATCTGTGCGAATTCTGAGCGACTCCTCACCGTAGAACGTACAATTACTGGTTACATGCATCATTCATAAGCTCTGCAAATCTCTGGTTCGTAGAAGGGAATCCTCTGCCTGAGAAAAATGGTGCGTGTTATATAGTATAATGCAAGCATTTCTCAGTCCTGCCCAAAAAGTGTAACATGTTACCTATGGCTAAGCAATACGGACTAACCGAACTCCATAACAAAGTGGCTTGTTTTTCGACCTCTTGTACGCAATGCTCAGACAGTAGCTGTATGTGCTCATGTGGGCTCAAAAAGGCGTCTTACTGTTACTGCACAACAAGCTGCGAGGTAACATGCGCAAAAGACATGAAGCGAAAAATGGTTGCATGGCTCAGGCTAACTTTGCAAAGAGTGCAATCTTGCTAGTGAAAAAGAATAAATAGGGGGAGGTGTACAGGCATCTAAAAATGGGTCATGTTTTTATCTAGGCGTACTAGCGACCACCAGTGGTGGCGGGCCACCGGCGATTCTAGCATTCCGGAGGGGCAGGAGAAGATGCGGCACCTGCAGGAGCTACAGGGGGAGCCAGCAGCAGTGGCGGGCGGTGGTAAGTTATATTCATGACTTATTGACATTGCACTAGCTGGAAGGGTGTGTGGACTTCACTCACTGTACTGTTGTTGAGACTTATTAGGTATGAAGTTGTAGTGAACATTATACAACGGTTAAAGAAGACACCCTTTACTTAGCATGAGCAATGCAGTAGCAATAGCATTACCAGCGTGACTTGATTAACCAATGGCCTCTTATATCTGACTCCAACTCAGCTGTGAAAGTTTTATGGAGGAGACTAAAAGTCAGATCAGATGACCTTGATGGATGTGTTGAACAAGAAGGGAAAGAAGGGTGGAAGGAGGAAGGGCGGGCGAGATTTAATATGATGACTGGCAGAGAAGGATACGTTGGAAGCATTGATAGGTGGCTGATAGGAATCAGATGCATGTGTTGTTGAAGGATGGGTGGAAGGTGAAAGAAGAATGGATGCCTGCCTGGGTGGGCGACACAGTATGGGTGGATACTGTGGATAGCAAGAATCATCAGCGGTGTTTGGGTGAAACTCAAAGCCAAGGCAAGCAACGGAGTAAGTGGACGCATGCGTTGTTGTTGGTGAAACAAAGTAAGGTTTGTGGAGAGATTAAGAAGAATGATTGACATTTACTTAGAATGGATGGATGCCTGTATGTATTCATCATAGACAGCATAGGTGGAGACTGTCACGGGATGCACAGTTTTAGGGAATGTAAAAGAAACCGCGCCAGAGTAGCAAAGCCGATGTGGGGAGGGGCAGGGTGGGGGGTAGTAGTAAACAATGTATTACGCGGGCAAATACAGGTAACTTTACTGTAAACATACAAATAAATAAAGCGAATTTCATTGTGCGCACTGCACCGCCAAATGCGATGCAGTGTGCGCAACAAAATTAGTTTCATTTATTTATATGTTTACTTACCTGTAATTGGCCGTAATCCATAGTTTACTACCCCCATCCTGCCCCTACCCACGTCACCGCTCGGCCGAACTCCCGAGTCCCACCACCGACCGCTACTGACCTTATGTCGTTGTCCCATATAAAAGCAACGATCATTGGATCAGATATATAATCTGCCTTTTGTAGTAGCCAAGGCACTGTGAAATTGAGCAATTGCCCTCCATGTAACAGAGAGGGTATGGCCAGTGCCACCCGTAATAGAAAAATACGAGCTTCCCCACCTGCAAACAGTAGTAAATCAAACTAACGTGAGTCTGCGTCATGACTCGTATGTTTGTCTTGGGTGCAAGCATAGATGACCGAGCTGGCAATGCCGGCTACAACCAGGTTATGTCATTTCACTAAACTAGAGATAAGAAGAACACTGGTGTACTGTGTACAGGTTGGAGTCCATAGTGCTAGTATAATGCCTGAAACTCCCACAAATGTTAGAGGCCGAGGAAGTGGGAGGATAGATAGATTATTACCACAAATGTTATGTACTGTGCTTCTTGCTAGTGCTACTGTGCCATTATGTGTTGAATTAATTTTGTGTTACTGTTTAGCTAAGAGTACTGGTTACAACAATATTTTTTTCTTTCTTGATATAGATAGTACTCCTTCCCAAGACAAACCATCGCGGAAGGAGTTGGCAGCCAGGGCCCGGCGCCGGAAACAGGAGGCCATATGCCAGGAGTACCGGCGGCTGGTGGCTCAGGCGGAGGAGGAGGAGGCGGCAGCAGCAGCTGCAGCCTCGTCCGATGCCCCGGGCCCCAGCCAGGCCACAACTCCAGCGGTACAGCGCCGCGGTCTGGTAGCCGCCCGCCGCCGCAATTCGCTAGCAGCCAGCACTGCTGTCCCCCATCCTGGATGCCACTGCAGGGCATTTCACAGGAAGATTCTCCTCCGGATGTCACGGCTAGAGGAGCAAATGGAGGAGCGGGTAAAAATACTGGTGGACAAACACCTCAAAGCCCGCCGAATTTAACATCGAGGACCCTGTTGCTTTGCCCCTTTTTATTCCTTGTTTTGGTGGGTGGGAATTGGGCGTTGGGGTTTCGGGACATTCTTTGGACTTTTTCATTTTGGACATTGGTTGGGGTTAGGGAGAGGGGTGGGTCAGGTGTGGGATAGTTTATTTTTGTTAGGGTAATAAATTATATTTATACTTAAACATACAATGTTAATGTTTTGTGGGGGTTACTGTTTTACGAATTAACATCACATTGGTTTCCTTGCTGCTGCAGGGCCGCAGCCAGTGTTTGATTTAAATAATCTGCCGATGATGTAACACAAACAGATAGATGCGGTACCCCTCACTGAGTTATTTGTCCTACTAGTACTGTCAGTCTCTCCTCCTAGTCCATTTATACCTCCCACCAAACTTATCTTACCTGTGATTGATAATGTTTACGTTCGGCACAGCGATGGCTGCATGGTTTCCAGAGAGAATGTAGAAGATGCCATGGTTGTGGTGGTAGTAGTAGAGTAGACACTGGCAGTAGCATTTGCTAAAAAATTAAAAAGAGACAGTCACTTGCCTGAGAGCGACTGTGGGAGGAGTAGTAGAAGCAGTAAAATACAGTACAGAAGAAGACTGCCAAACAAACAATATTGCAGTTGCAACTGCTAAAGTCAAATTAAACATAATGGTGGCGGGGACAGCCTAGTACAAGAAGTTACAAACTGTAGTTGTGTCGAGTGAGTCACTTAACTTAACACAATCGTAATTCGTAACCTTTACTGCTGTGTGGTAGGAGTTTGATGATTAATCCAATCAATGACGGCAATTAATTATGATGTACTACTATTAGCCGGTGACGGCTTGCACATAGACTGAGCATGGGTGGGCAAGCAGAAGAAGCTCCTCGCCCTGCCTTGCAATTGAATTAGTGTTGCTTTCACCACATCTGCCCCAGCAAGCGTGTGATCAATTGGTGTACATTTTATGTAGTCACATCACACCTCAATATAAATCACAGCCCGGGGGAAGAGGGTTAGGGTTTGATGAATGGATGGGAAGGGGGTTTGGGGAAAGGTTTGAGAATGAAAAACAGTACGCATGGACAACAAAAGCAAAGCGCAATCTTGGCAGACGACCATGATCTTATCCAAAAAATCTATAAAGGGAGAAAAGGGAAATGCATGCATGATGATGAAGATAACTTGATGGTTAATGAGTAGTACTTAATAACTCCTACTAGACAATTAGACAGTACAGGGCAGCAGTATATTCTATGCAATTTGCCTTGCCTGTAATATGCCCTCAGAGACCCAAATTCCATGTTGTACTGGGCTTACTTGTAAAGATAGCAAAGACAATTAAAACACAGTTGTAGGGATCAATTAGCAAACAAACAACACACAACACACAGTCCTAATGATTGAAGAGAAAAAAGGATTCAAATTAATTAAAAGATGAATGATGAATGATACTAAAGTTACTGTATTATCATGCTCAAATTGTGGAGTTGAATCTCGTCCTTCCTCTTGGTCCTATCTTCCATGGACACTCCGCACATCAATCTTGGTGGCCTTCCTGATGCCGATTGGTAAGGTAATTGTGAGTTGTGTCTCCCAGTATAGCAAGCACAGGGTAAAGGCCGGCCTGTAACGTCTAGATGGAAAAACAAAAGGGGTATTGAGAAATCAATGAATAAAAAAAACACATCATTTACGGTGGAGTCCAAGAAGAGAAGAGAGAACACTTTCAGAGTGAGGCGGCTTGGATATATCGTGTAGATTCTGTTTACAGCATTAAGCTACAAAAACAACAGGACAGAACAGGCCCACCACAGCACCAGCCCGTGACCCAACCTCCATTTACCTTAATTTTTGACATAGCCAGACAAAAGGCATACACAGCAACTTAGCATTTTCCTAATTAAGTGACAAAATCAATGCGCCGCTGTCAGTCATCACTACACTCGACTACACACCACTACATGGACATGTAGGTCTGCTGTGTTTACTTTCTTGTTGAATTGTTGTGTTTATGTTTACCTTATGCCACTTCATGAAATGCAGTTATTCCTTGAATCATCTCCGATCCAACTGAATGACTGCGTGCAAAGATAGTATGGTCATCATCATGGTGAGGTACGTGTTGTCCATCTACAACTCAGTCTGTAGTGACTCCGATTAAGTCCATATTCCATATTAAAAAATTGCAACAGATATTGGCCTGCACCTGCATTAGTAGGAGTACAATTTGGTTATTAAACAACAAGAAGGAAACATTGACTGTCACTGACTTGAGTCACTTTGTAGATTAACTAGTAGAGTAGAGTTCGACTTCATGCACAACATCAACAACAAACAACAGCAATCGCTCAGAGTCTGCAAGCATCCAATGCATTCCATCATTACCTGTCTTGCTCTTCTCTTTGGCTATCAGATCATCAGATGCCTAGTTCTGACAGTTGTTTTTTTTTTTTTACGGGGCAGTGGCCTCATCATTACTCCAGTCCACATTCATTTTGAGTGTTAGTCGCTGTTTCGGTTTTCGTCTTATTCATCTGTGGCACTTTGTCACAGTTTAAGTTGCTTCCCATGGTCAGCACTGTGATGATGGGCCGCGGCCTGGGTAGCGCTCATTGCTGGTCATTTGAGTTTGCGCAAATGTCAGCAAGTTTCTTCGAAGAGTCTCTTGTCTTTCTCTGCCAAGTACCTTCTGTCCTGACAGTGAGGACCTTTGGATGCCTGCTGAGGCTGTAGCCTTCGGACACTGATGAGTTTCGGCTCGAAAACAAAACGGAGGATAGCTATAGTCATGTTTCACTTCTTATGGAGGCGGGACTGGTAAAGGCAACATTTCTTGTACTAATGTCTGGCTTGATGGAAATGTACTTGTGCGAGACAGGAAGATGAAGCAGGACTCTGAAGAGTGGACAGTTAAATGCACAGACATGCAACTCCAATAGGGAAATAAAAAGAGAAGACGGTGGTGATGGATTTGTTGTGATTTGATTTGAACCAGAAAGACAGATACACAGACACATAAAGGAAGGAAGAAAGTAACAATTTGAAAGCCTAGTTGTCAGCGAAGAGGAGCTCGTCCTCAAACTCTGGTGGTTCGGACAGAAGTAGGTCCTGTAACGCACTATTTACGTCTTCCAAGTCGCTCTCCTCTTCCTGCTGTGATTCACGTATTTTGTAATCCGGTGGTATAAAGTGCTGATTCATTTTGATCATGGTTAACCTCTCCACGCTTTGGGCCGAGAGACTGGTCCTTTTCGAAGTTACAATGGCACCAGCAGCACTGAAAACACGCTCAGAAGAGACACTTGCGATAGGGGAAGCCAGATACTTTATCGCCAGCCTGCTGAGCACTGTCCATTGGCTTCTTTTCCCATACCAATACACCAATGGGTTTCGATCCATGAAGACCTCTGTTGGGTCATCCAGATAGGCCTGGACCATCCGCTCAATGTTCAGGGGTGCTCCGATGTGCTCGGCCTGTTTTGCCTTTGCATCAGCACTGGACTTACCATACCCCTGCCGTAGAAACCAATCAGTTGCACATTGTGCTGTGGGTGATCCTGTTCTTGATGTTATTGTTGGTGTAGGTGACTGCTGGGAGGCAAATGCACTGCCCTCAGGCTCCAAGTAGAACTTGACTCTGGATGCCCTGTAGTACTGGTTATGGCCTGGGGTGGGGGCCTGTAATTAACAGCCGTTCGCTTTCGAAAATAGTGGCTTCCTTAGCTATCAAAGTTTTGTAGTTGGCAACATCCACTTCCGAAAAGGAATTACTGCCTTGCTGTTCAGAAATACTTTGTACCGTGGATCCAAAATTGTGGCACTAATGTAATGTGGTTGTGACAAAATTTTATTTTTAATCCTTGTATTTTCCGATAAGCGAGCGGCTAAGGTCTCCGCCAAATGATATGCGTCTTGTTTGTCATCCACACCTGCGTACATTTCAGACACATCCTTCAGCTGTTGCTCTAGCATGTGCAACAATGGGAGAGCTTGGCCCATAGTACAGTCCTCCCTGCTGACTTCACGTGTGAAGATCTCAAAAGGAAGTAGCATCTCAGTCAGGCATTTAATGAGGTCCCATTGACCCATCTCAACGGTCATGCCTCTCACAGTAGGTTCCCCTAATCTTTGCATGACATAAGCATTGAGTGGTATGTACAGTTCAAACAGACGATCAAGCATGTAATAAGTTGAGTTCCAACGTGTTGGCACCTCCTGGATGAGCGCTTTGACTGGCATTTTATGCTCACGTTGAATGACTCTCAGCTGCTTCCGGGCTTTAAAAGAATGGCTGAAATGTGTGCATATTCTTCTGCAGGTGACCAGTAAGTTGCTGACTTTGGATTCATTTTTCAAAAGTCTTGAACAACAATGTTAATGCAGTGTGCCAAACACGGGACCCTGAAATAGCCACCATTGCGCATGGCCAAAACTACATTACTGCTGTTGTCCATGGCAACAAAACCAATCGTAAGCCCTCTTGGGCGCAGCCACTCAAAGACCTTGGTGTTAAACTCTTCCAAAATGTTTGCAGCAGTATGAGATTTCTCCATGGCAAACATGGCTACAGTTGCATGTTTGCGAGTGGCATGAAAAATCTCTGCAGTATCAACACCAGCAGATATCTGTTCTCTAACCCCCACAAAACAGATCCAATGTGCAGTGATGCACATGTAATCTGTGGCTTGGCAACTGGTCCACATGTCTGTAGACAGGTGGATACTGTGAACAGCACTCTGCTTCAAGGCCTTTCCTAGCTATTCCAGCACGTCGTGATGTAGTGCTGGAACTGCAACTCTGGCAAAATAGTAGCGGCTGGGAACATGCCATTTTGGGCAGATGGTTGACACAAATTCCAGAAAACCCACCCCTTCAACAAAAGAAAAAGGGAGAAGGTCCAGTGCTAACATTTTAGCCAGCTTCGCATTGTACAAACGTGCTATTGGGTGGTTGCGTTCGTACTGCCCCTCACCCCCAAACATGCTGATAATGGTAGGCTGCATGGTTTTCCTTTCTCTTAGGCTCAACAACGCACTTTTTGGTAGTGCGGACCTGGTACTTCTTGGTGTCTCCGGCTGACTCTTACTCTTGTGCCACTGAGATGTTGCTGAAGATGTGTGCGACGTTAAGACTGCACTGCTGGGGTCAGGGACACCTTGTGTACCACTACCAGAGAGAATGTCTCCCTGTCCTTCCTCTTCCACCGTGATCGGATCTTCTTCTTCTACTCCTTTATCCCCACCAACACCAATGGTTGCAGTTTTTTTCTGCCGCGAAGGTGGTCCTCCCAGCTGATCAAGTGGTGTTTTTTCAGATGGGTCATTTGGCCTCCGGTACCATAGTTTGTACCAAGCTTACGACGACTAACAGAGGTATTACAAATGGAGTATATAGCAATATTGTCCTCCTATTTTTCGCTAACCGTAAAGAAGTACCAAACTGGGGAGCTTAACTTTGGCCTCCTGCTGGAGGTGCCACTTCCAATGCCGGATGAACTGGAGGGTGTGTGTTGAATTTGACTCTGTGCTGCTGTACCACTACCTACTCCTACTGAGGTGGTGGTTGTGCTGGATGTAGGTCGCTGCCGGGCCTTTGCTAATGCAAATATGGAAGCTGTAGGTCGTGTTGGTGTTACCTGTGGAGGTATGCGTGCTACATCCCTCGCAGCGATTTTGGATAGGGTAATAATGTTGGTCTCCATCTCCTCGGGGCCGGGAGTGATGTTCGTGATGACTGGCTCGTCATCATCATCATCTTGCTGTTCTACATCGACCTCCATAAGTGTAAGGCTTTCCGGAACCTTCCTTTTCCCTAGCTTGGTCTTGGAACGTGGCTCCCTCTCAGACTCAGTTTGTGGCTTCCAAGTGGCATCTAGATCATCAGAAGGGGGCTTGGCGAAGAACTTGATGGACTACCCCTCCTTTTCCTTGCTGGGGATTTGGAAGACAATGGATCTTCTGAATGAGTGGCTTCTTCTTCTACCTCTGCATGAGGCTCAATTTCCTGAACTGCCCCTACTTCAGGAGGAACAACAACTACTATTGCGGGCGGTGGTTGCGGCTGTTGTTGTTGACCACTTATCTGCTGTGTTTCCTCCTGCGTTGATTGGGTACTACTTTGAGATAGCGATAAGTTTATCTCAGGCTCAGCATCACTGCTTTCCACCATTAGGCTGGCTACCTCTTCCACACTCATGTGCTTGGGCCTGGGTTGGTGGGTTGGGTCCACTGATGCAGAGGTGCTGCCCCCAGCTTGCCCCCGGACACCGCTGCTGCAGGCGCAATTTTTATCCCAAAAAGGTATTGGCCGGCACACCAGACTTAAGTGTCACTTCCTTCTTCTGTTCCTTCTTCTTCTCAATAGCAACTTCCTTGGTACTGGAGGACCTGGTACCTGCTTTCTTTGGGCCCATCTTCTTCAGATGTCAGCAGCACTCAGTTGCAGAGATGTCTGGTCAGGTCACACGTCACGTTGTGTTGTGTGTACAGCAGCAGGATGTCTGTCTGGCAGTGCAACGGGCAATGATGAGAGACACACCTCCTCCTCAGTCTTTGTGCACCTAAAAGCAAAAAAGCCAGAACATCAGTCAAACATAGCACAAATCAAACAAATAGAATATAGAACTTAGGGGCATATTAACAAGGCGTCGATAAACAATTATCGCCGCTTTTGGGAGCCGCTTTCGGCCGAAAGCGGCGATAATTATATCGCCTTATCAGCAAAGACACGCTATCGCGTGTTTTGCTGATTGCTGCTCCCGTTCCAGCACGCCTGACTTCGCATTGATAATGAGATGCAAAGTAGGCGTGTCTGTGAAACAACATGGGTAAATATCGCGAAGGCAGCTTCGCGATATTTACAATGCGAGAAGCGATTATTTTAATCGCGTTAAGTATGCTTATAACGCAGGAATTTAACGTCTGTTAAATTCCTGACTAAGACATACTTAACATGGGAGTGGATTCTGTGGCTAAGACCACAGGCCCTATCATCTAGGATATCGCCGTTTTCCCATGGAAAGCGGCGATATCCACGCTATCTCTGACATTTTTATCGCCTCGGCGATGCGCGTTGTTAATAACGCGCTAACCGGGCGATAAATTCCAGAGATAGCCGGCGATAAATATGCAAGCGCTAAGCGCGCTTTGCGATATTTATCGCCGGCCCTTGATAATATCCCCCTCAGTGTGTGGTGGCCTCAATTATTAAATTTCAGAAACTCTGTGAACAACAACACACAGTCTAGCCATTTATGAGACGTTGACAACAAGGCCAGGGCTTTCCTGGCTACTGTGTAGTGCTAGTGTACACTCTGGAAGAATAAGAATAGTAAAGAACAAAAACTAAAATGTAGTGGAGCATGTTTGGCCTAAATTTGTGCATCACGTGGGATGTATTATATAGCAGCATCAGGGAGCTGCAGCTGGCAATGGGGATGGATTTGGAAGCAGTAAGACAAGAGGAACAATGGAAAGACACGCAGGCCTATGTGGCAAAAACAGCACACTAATAACTACCACAACAAAATGGCCCCCAGAAACATGGTGACTCACAGGCACAAGGCACGGCAAACAATGAACTCAAGCAGGCCTATATATGGGCAGACAAAGGATGCCTTATAAAACACACACAGCTTTAATGCAAAAACTAAAATCCACATGGCTAAAAACACTTTTGAAAGTTAGACAACCACTACAACAACACAATTATAATTACACAGTACACACGCAAAAAAGGCATTTATTTAACACACCCAAAAAGTGAAATAGTCAGCCCTCCAAAAAAAACCACATTTCGCAATTCAATTCAATGCCATCCATGGCCTAAATGATGTCAAAATTCCACAGACTACACAGAAACAGTTTTATGCACCCATGGTGACTACCTCTGGGCCTACTGGCAGACTGGGCGCAAGCTTGGAGGCCTATGGCAAAAGCACAGTGGCTGGCTTTACAAAATGGCCGCCACCCACATGGCCAGGCCACCCAAAATAACAAAAAGTGAAGACAAAGGACAGGACCAGGCAGTTGGAGACTCTGGGCAACTTCCTTCCTCTTGAAAAAAATTGTAAAACAAAAAAAAAGTGACTCCTTGCTCACCAAACTACATCTAAATGACAACCTGAGGAGTTTTTTGTGCAAAATGAACTAAATCAACATTTTCGAGAAGGTTTTATGATGCTCGAGAGATATTCTTCGCCAGATTGTAAATTCTGCGTGTTCGGCATCGCGATCGTCACAAAAAGTCGTTATCGCGCGCGCAACGTACATTGAGCGCGCGAAGAAGATAAAAGTGTAAGTCCGCGTTGTCGCGCAGTGCGGAGTTACACAAAGTCCGCAAGCTGAATGCCCAGGGTTACCTACTGGCTGAAAAGGCCTATTTATTTAACAAACACCCAAAAAATGAAATACCACCCCAAAACCCACATTTTGCAAATCAATCCAATGCCATCCATGGCCTAAATTATGTTACAATTCAACAGACAACACAGAAACAGTTTTTATGCACCCATGAGGATGACTACCTCCGGGCCTACTGGCACACTAGGCCGCAAGCTTGGAGGCCTATGGCAAAAGCACAGTGGCTGTTCCCACAAAATGGCCGCCAACACATGGCCAGGCCACCCAGAACAACAAGAATAGGAACACAAGACAGACAATGCAGGCCTATGGCAAAAGCACAATGCCTGGCTTTACAAAATGGCCGCCACCCACATGGCCAGGCCACCCAAAATAACAAAAAAGTGAAGACAAAGGACAGGACCAGGCAGTTGGAGACTCTGGGCAACTTCCTTCCTCTTGAAAAAAATTGTAAAACAAAAAAAAAGTGACTCCTTGCTCACCAAACTACATCTAAATGACAACCTGAGGAGTTTTTTGTGCAAAATGAACTAAATCAACATTTTTGAGAAGGTTTTATGATGCTCGAGAGATATTCTTCGCCAGATTGTAAATTCTGCGTGTTCGGCATCGCGATCGTCACAAAAAGTCGTTATCGCGCGCGAAACGTACATTGAGCGCGCGAAGAAGATAAAAAGTGTAAGTCCGCGTTGTCGCGCAGTGCGTAGTTGCCCAAAGTCCGCGAGCTGAACGCCCAGGGTTACCTACTGGCTGAAAAGGCCTATTTATTTAACAAACACCCAAAAAATAAAATACCACCCCAAAACCCACATTTTGCAAATCAATCCAATGCCATCCATGGCCTAAATTATGTTACAATTCAACAGACAACACAGAAACAGTTTTTATGCACCCATGAGGATGACTACCTCCGGGCCTACTGGCACACTAGGCCGCAAGCTTGGAGGCCTATGGCAAAAGCACAGTGGCTGTTCCCACAAAATGGCCGCCAACACATGGCCAGGCCACCCAGAACAACAAGAAAAGGAACACAAGACAGACAATGCAGGCCTATGGCAAAAGCACAATGCCTGGCTTTACAAAATGGCCGCCACCCACATGGCCAGGCCACCTAAAATAACAAAAAAGTGAAGACAAAGGACAGGACCAGGCAGTTGGAGACTCTGGGCAACTTCCTTCCTCTTGAAAAAAATTGTAAAACAAAAAAAAGTGACTCCTTGCTCACCAAACTACATCTAAATGACAACCTGAGGAGTTTTTGTGCAAAATGAACTAAATCAACATTTTCGAGAAGGTTTTATGATGCTCGAGAGATATTCTTCACCAGATTGTAAATTCTGCGTGTTCGGCATCGCGATTGTCACAAAAAGTCGTTATCGCGCGCGCAAAAACGTACATTGAGCGCGCGAAGAAGATAAAAAGTGTAAGTCCGCGTTGTCGCGCAGTGCGGAGTCGCCCAAAGTCCGCGAGCTGAACGCCCAGGGTTACCTACTGGCTGAAAAGGCCTATTTATTTAACAAACACCCAAAAAATGAAATACACTCCAAAAACCACTTTTACCAATTCAACCCAATGCCATCCATGCATGCCCTACATGATGTTTAAATTCAACAGACATCACAGAAACATGCACCCATGGGTACCTCTGGCTCTAGTCCGGGCCTACTGGCTGAAATTCCAATCAAAGAAAAACAACTAGGCCCCTGCCGAAACTACAGGCCACAACAATACATTTTAAAAACTATGGAAATCCCCCAAAAAATGTAGGTACAAACAAGCCCCAATCAAACAAACAAGTACACCAATTCTCCAACTTACTTGTAAAATCTCAAATCCAAGAGTCCTCAAATCCAATTCAATGATATGATGCAGCAGACAGACACAAAAAGTGATCCTTCCAGCTCCAAATCCAAATGAAAGTGAACAGCACATGGACAAAGCACTGGGAGGAGCCTGCTGGACAGGAACAGGAAGTTTGAGAATCAGGGGCACTTCCTTCCTCTTGGAAAAAAAGAAAAAGGACTCCTTGCTCACCAAACTACATCTAAATGACAACCTGAGGAGTTTTTTGTGCAAAATGAACTAATTCATCATTTTCGAGAAGGTTTTATGATGCTCGAGAGATATTCTTCGCCAGATTGTAGTTTCTTCGTGTTCGGGATCGCGATCTTACCAACACTGCCGCCGGAAGTCAGATCGCGCGTCCGAATGACGTGTTCGCGTTCGCACACTCTCGCGGGATCGTGCGGCCGGATTCCAAATCTCGTGGCGCCCGCGAACGGATAGGAAGTTGCGTTGGCGAACGCAGAATCACGGTAGGTCGTTACCGCGCGCGAGAACGTATATTGAGCGCGCGAAGAAGAAAAACAGCTACGCTACGCCGCAAATTGCGTAGTGCACGGTAACTTCGCGTTCTACGCGAATCGCGAAGTTACCGAAACTTCGCAAATTCCGCGAGCGTAGCGTAGTTCACCGCCCAGGGTTAGTTATCACATGTTCTTGAGAATATGCCCCTAAGTCTCCTGGAAAGAGTGTGAGAAAGTTACCCTCTAGACTGCATTTTCTCCCCTATGAAGCCATGAACGCCAAAAGGACCTGGACAGTCAGTACATGAAAATGACTTGAAATATGGCGGCTCAGAGGTTAATATTTACCCATGATTACCAACAGTGGTATTGCAATTTTTGCTGTAGTGTGTACTAGCAAAACGCTACAGCTCAGTGAGGTGGAGAGCTCCCCGTTTTGTCGCGAACAAGAGGCTATTTCTCGACTGGCAAACTTTCAACCCCAGACACGCTGCACTACTCGAATGGCTATGCTGCGTGACCTATGCGGCACACACAGCGTGCACCCACACGAAACCCATTGTGTTTGCCTGCATGCCTTTCACGGGGAATCCAGCTTAAAAGACAACTGGCAAAAATCTTGTTTTTTCCCCTTTTGCCATCTGCCCAAGAAATAGACTTTGACTGTGAGATAACTTCCCTAGATGGTAACCCACAATGTTCGGGTATCTTGGGATATTAATCTATCATGATGAAGGAAACCTACTCTCAAGCAACATAACCAGTGCAGTAACAGCGCTGAGAAACCAGGTGACTTTTTGGAGGAACCTCACCCTATCACTCTGTCAAAAATGGTCATGCTGCCCAAGCTCTTATACTATTTCACCAATCTCCCCATTTACCTTTCTCGCACGTTTTTTCATCTGTGAACACATTACTTGGAGACCTGATTTGGGGAGCTGGCCACTGTGGAGTGGTTCTTGCAAAAATGCACAGCCCTATTGCTCAACGAGGGCTGGGATTGTCCAATTTCAAGAATTACAACCTCTCCTCCCAACTACAATGGATAAGCCTCTGACTAGCCAAATTATATTTGAGAGAAGCAGCCACCGTACAGGCTCCGATGTCAAAGGAGGCGCTTTTGCAGTTTTTTTCTTCTGTGTAATCCTCCAGAAAGACTTGATACACCTGCTGAAAGTTTCAAGGGATTGTTTCAAGAGAAGCAGACGTCTTACTTCCCACACACCCCCTTAGGACACAAGCAATTCCTCACAGGGACACAATTGAAATGATGCAGCTCGACTTCGCTCAAAACCATGGGCGCAAGATTTCAGGGCAGCCCCCTACTACCATTCCAGGAGTTTGTTGACCAATACGAAATTCCCAAGGGTCGATTCTTAGCATTCAATTAAATGTCCTGCATGCTTTGTTGGGACTGGCACACTGCTGTGAAAGAGCCTCTTATACATGAGATGCCTTGTCAGCTGGCTAGATAGGGGACTCAATGTGCTCTCTCAGGTCCCCCAGACACGAATACATGAAAAAGGAAAGGCAAGGCTCTTAGGGGTATATTCACAAGAACGTGCGCTAAACATCTCCAAAAAATGTTAACTCAACTTTACACATCGCAGTCCATCGCGGGAAAATAACCCTGTGTTAACGTGGAATTCACAACACGGCGGTACCATGCGATATTTTCCCGAAAACGCGGCCAATGTCCGCAATACAACCACCGCGACGGAGATAAAAACACAAACCCCAACGCAAAAAAACATGCGATGAGCCCATTCGCGATGAGGAAAGCAGCGCCAGGCCCGCGAAACACACACGGCAGGCGGGAATAAGCACAACAAAAGCAGGAAAAATAAAGACAAACCAAACAGAAAACAACAGCGAAGCACAATGGAGGCAGTCGGAGCTAGTACACAATCCCACAAGCACCATTGGCAACAAAACATTGTACATGGCAGTCCATCGTAGACAAGGTGAATGCAGCCGGAGTGTGGAGGAGGACAATGGAAGACAACCAGAACAGCTGGAATGATTGGAAACGCAAAAACAAACAGAAACACGCCAACAACCAGAAGGCAGCAATGCACACCGGGGGTGGGAGTCCAGCGCCACACCAGGAGCTGGATGACATGGAGGAAATGGTGTCCACCACATCAGTCTGGAGATGGTGGCAGGAGTCGGGGACTGGGAACTGCTCAAAATCAACAGACACAACAGCAACAGGGAGAGGAACGGCCAGGGACTGGGGGGACGGGGGAGATGGGCACAATGGCACACATGCACAATTAAGCACAGCACAACTGCAGACAAACCATGCCCAAGAGTAACAACACCAACCAAGAGCACAAGTCACACAAGTCGGCAATATCACACCACTGAACACGCACAGAAGTGAAAACCACACTGCCTGAAAGGGAGAAGGGTGAGCCAAATCAGAGCTGAAGGGCCAATTCACACACAATGCAGCACATTCACAAAGGAAGCAGAGCACCCCAACATCGAACACAATGTGGTACAAACAGCAACATTTGCACAACCGAACACAGGACACAAGTGCACCCGCTTGTGGCCGGTAAATGGCCATACGCATCTGGCAAAGCACGAAACAGGGACATGATAATGCACAAGTACAAACCCACAGCCCTGATGGGGTAGCAATGCATGTATGGCAGGGACCCAGATAGGCCGTGACACAACCATTGGCATACAAACCAACACTCATCACAGTTGGAGACAAGTGAAGGTGCGGAAACTTCATCAACAATTGCGTGTCAGTACGGCCAAGAGAAGTGCCACAACATGCAGACCAATGCAGCAGCATATCTGAATGAGGAACGTTGGAAAGCGCCCATATCCACCCGGGGAGTCCATCACCCACACAAGTGAGTGCCAACCCGCGTTGGTTGTCCGCGCATGTATCCGGAGTCCAGGCCAATGCAGCCATGTCCACTGTCGTCTTGGGACATGTGACCAGATCCCCAACATGCAACCAGGCGTCGGGACACGTGCAATGGGTCACATTCAGTTGTGGCTGCAGGTACGTTGTCACTCGTCCATGAGCGCAAGTGCAGCAGCGTGAGGCCAACATTTCCAATATGAGCTCGTTGTCGACTACATCTAACATGTCGGCGACGTAACCCATCAGCTGTCCCGGACAGATGTGCTGACTCCAACCCCTGGCCCCAATTGGCACTAAAGCCCAATAGGGAGTGGCTCAATGTGGTCACCGCACACGACGAGTCGTGCAATCTCCCAGGTCCAGTTGCCAGCATGCATGCCAATCATCCAGGCATGCCATAAACGGGCATCACGGTGACACTCCTGGTCGTGGGCCAACAGGGGGCGCACAAACACGTCGAAATCCAGCTCAGCTACCGTTACTTTGGAGAGGCAGACATCCATGGTCCACTCGAATATGCACGAGCGACAATGCAACACAGGCTGAACGCAGGTGACGTTGGCAAGGCGGAAGCTTAGCCGTTAACTGATCCGCAGCACTGCTAATGGCAGTGCCCCCAGTACATGCAGCAGACGTGCACGGTACCGGTCCACGTGACTGGGGTTGTGCATGTGTCCGGGATGGTCTGCCATTGCGTCAGTGGCTCTGCTTGAAGCGGCACTGTGCTGACCTGCGCCAGTCCTGTGGATGAAATGCCACAGCTCAGATCAATGAGCAGTGTCTGTGTGCAACGGGTGCAGGCCTGGGTGGGAGTACATGTGAAGGCCATTTCACGCACAATAACTACGACCAAGGACTTCTGTGTGTGGGATGTGTACACGTTGGTCTCACGTCGGGCAGTGCGTAGTGTGGGAGTCGTCAGCAAAGGCTATCGTATCTGTCAGGGGGGCTGGGCACATGCAAGTCCCAGCTCGGAGCTGCAGATGTGCTTCCGCCTGATAGTCCAGACAAAGGACCTTTCATCCCTACAGTCAGTTTACCATCTGCTTGCATACAGGAGATGTGCAGAGGCCTGTCATGGGTGGGGTGGGATGTCTGCGACCCAGGGAATCATGGATGATATGCCGGGCACGTGGCACATGAGCGGCCTCACTGTGTGTTACATTGCCTCACAGCTGCTCCTCCCTCCCCCGAGACTTTACACTTGTGTGCGCTGTGCGGTTGCATCACGTGCACTCCTATGGCACACCATTGTCATGCCTGTCTGCGCATGTCCAGCAGCATGCCAACAACACCGTGATGCTGGCCGTTGAGGGTGTGCGGCCACGTGAGTGTAGGCCAATGGTCTGGACAGGGCGGACACAGGTGTACAGTCCATGGCTGGCTGTGATCGCGCTGCGATTGAGGCTAGGCATCTGACTCATGCAGCCGCAGGACTGATACACATAACACTTGGCATGTATGAGCCAAGACCCCGAGCGGTCTTGCGCTCCTACATTTCCCCGTACATGCGGGCCCGCCCTCCGGGTGCATGCTACATTGCAACATCGATGACTGTGGCCCTGGTGGCGACAACACTCCAACACAGAGACACGCTTACCGCACTTCCTGCTCAATGCCAGACCAGAGCCACGCCCTGAGCCCCTGCCAAATCAGCACACCCCGGCGCTGACCTGGCGTACGCCGGCCCAGCACACGCCACTTGTGCATGCAGGGAGGGGCGGATGAAGCTACATGTCCAAGGTCTTAGCCACTGCTGAGGTGACATGGTATCATCCACTGAACACAGCACACTGTGATGTTGCAGGGCTCGGGCCCATCATGCTGACATAATGACCACTCGGACACACTTGCTTAGATGGTGTGAATGGCTACGGGCATGTGCGCCCAGCCACTTTTATTAGCAGGCTCACATGTCGAGTGACACCTGTGTTGGATGTGTGTGGGGTGTGTGTACACCAGCCGTCATGGAGTGCTTGGTGCAGTAAAAAAACTACAACAGTGTACATCGTAAAAGACACAACCATTCAACCATAAAGACTCCATGACTTGAGCTGCACAGAGTTAGTGGCCCTGGATGCACAGCGTCCGGCACAGGCCTACCGCCACGGCACGCTGACTTGCGGTGCACTGTTTGGCAGGGTCACGAGAGCAGAGCAGGTTCTCGTAGATGTCTAAGGGGGTTGTCGCAGAGTGTCTCGGTGGACAGTGGAAGGTGTACCCCCAGGGCATGATGCGGAGGGCAGAACCACGCTGAAACAGTCACTATGGTGGAGATGAATGGAACAGACACATGTCGAACACCAAGTCCGTCCCAGCCAGATGATGATGCAGAAAACCCCCAGGCCAAAGACTCAGACGCCACCAAAGTTCAACCAGACAGTGCCCATGACTCATTGCGCACAGAGTTAGTGGCACCAGTGCTGATAGGGGATGCCGCCTGCGATGAGGCGTGTCCAATGGTGTGAACTCCTCCATAAATTACTCAAGACACAGTTCCACATGTGGGACCTACTGGACTGCAGTGTAGGCCTGAGCCAGCGGTCAGCAGGGGCCCTCATCCAAGTGTCGACATCTTACGTTGGATGGTCCCACCGGCCTGCGTAGTTCAGGTTCAGTGGCACCACATGTCGCCGGCTTGCGCTGAACAGGGTTAGTTGCACCACGTGTCGCCGGCTTGCATTGAACAGGGTTAGTGGCACCACGTGTTGCCGGCTTGCGTTGAACAGGGTTAGTGGCACCACGTGTCACCGGCTTGCGTTGAACAGGGTTAGTGGCACCACATGTCGTGTGCTTGCGATACAGACTTTGGCTTCACTGATCGGAGGGAGTATAGTGATGTGGACACTGCCACAGACTTTTGGTCACTGCCATTCAAAACTCACGACTCAGTACAACATGTGCCAACAACTGGGCCGAAGAGTACGACGGTGGGGTATGTCAACGAAAAAGGAGTACTGTGGGCCAGCGTTGTGGAGGCCAGCGATAGTCTGCGGAGGCTGCAAAGGTCGCGGGACTGGGGCTTGGAGCTTGCACCGGCATGTGGTGGGCCCTCTTTGACACACGCCACTGTCGGCAGGTGAGCGGAGCCTCCTTGGTGCGCAGGGGCAGGCAAGACGGGTCTGGGGACCAGTGGCCTGGGGTGCAGCAGGCGCACAGGGTCGCAGGCCCCGCCGCTCACGGCGTCGGCCTCTTGGCGGGCTGAGAGGCGCCGCCCTGGCAGACACGTTGGCCATTCCGAAAGAGAACCACGCCCAGTGCAACGGGGTTTTTATTCACACCCCTACGCAGGCCTGGCGTACGCAGGGCCAACCCACTCCGCCCGTGGCTACAGGGGGGGACGTAACGAGCAACATTTCCACGTTCTGCCCTACAGCCTGTGGTGACATGGTAGCGTCCACTGGCCACTACACTCCATGCACCAGCAGTTAATGTCCACATGGCCATTTCCGTGGTTTGCACACTGAAGTCTGTCCGGCACATCCACGCCACACTTGGCATTGGGTAGGTTCTCATTCATTAGTCACTTGCCTCTCTCGCACATGCCTGCTCCAAGCCTCTCCTCACATTCTGCTATTGTGTGGCTGTGGTGCTATGCCGTGGCTGGGTTGTGTGCATGGCAAGCCCAGGTTCCCAATGGAGTCGTGTTGTCGTGTCTGGTCAGTTGGCATGTTGTGTGGCATGTTGCATGTAGTTTTGCGGCGTGCCCATTGCCAGTGTCGTGAGTTGCATGACTGTGGAGTGGAGGTGTGTGGTGTGTTCATTTGGTACTTACCAACGAGCAATGCATTTCCATAGGTGCCATCCTGGAAGCGCTGGTTGATGATGGACTGTCGGAAGATGTATGAATCATGCACACTGCCTGGGTAGTTGGCCACAACATTGTTGAGGAGTCCCCGGTGGTCCACTATTGCCTGCACATTGATGGAATGCTTGTGCTTTCTGTTGCGGTAGTTGTGTGCAGTGTCGGCAGGAGGCACGAGGAGTACATGTGTGCAGTCGATTGCCCCCAACATGTGAGGGAATCCAGATATGGCGTAGAAGCCTTGCTTGGTCTCCAGCTGCTCCTGCGCAGTGTGGGTGAAGTGGAGGTGCTGGGGTACCAGGCTGATGATGGCATCCAGGGCAGGTGTGATGAACTTGGATAGGCCTGGCTGTGAGACTCCTCCGACTCTGGCAGTTGTGGGTTGGAAGGTACCAGAGGCCAACATGTGCAGCACAGCCAGCAGCTTTGTCTGCGGAGGGATGTTGGTTGTCTGCTGTGTTGGTACCGTCAGCCTGTGGGCGATGTGGGTCAGGATGCGGAGGATGGTTGTCCTTTTGAGCCTGTAGTGGGAAATGACCTCCTCTGGCGTTAGGTCTGTACGGCTGGTGCGTTTACGGTGGGTCCACTGTCTTTGTCTACGCTGCCTCTGTGGTGGTCCGGGGGAGCGGGGCGTGTCCTGGGGTGGTGGCGAGCCTGGGGGTGGTGGCGGTGGGTGTTGTGGCCCTCATGGGTCTCCGAGCTGCATGATCATTGGCTCCATGGCATCTGTGGGTCTTCAGATGTGGCTCTGGGATGGGCTCCATTTCATACTGCAGGTAGTCGTCCTGCTTAACACCAGCAAAAGGCAGGTGTTAAATCCCTGCTGCTACCGCGGCTTATCGCCTGTTTTTGGTTCGCATCGCATATCGGGCAGTTTGTTGTAAAAGTGGTGTAGTGGTGTTTTTGTGTGTTTTTGCACGGGAACGCCTACTCTGCATCTCATTAGGGTTAGTTGGTGGTGTCACCCGCGGAGATAAATTTTGCGGCAGTTATCGCTGGAATACTGGCGATGTCTGCAATTTGCACCCGCTTGTGAATGGGGCGATAAATCTATCTCCACTTTTGATGCGCTAAAGTGCCGATAACTCGGCGATAAGTCGTTGTGAATATGCCCCTTAGTGACAAAGAGTGGGTTTGGCTATTGGCATACCCAGCCACAGTGACAAGAAATGCAAGATTCAAACTCATCCGATTTTTTCTAACTCACAGGGCCCACCTCTCCCCCAAATATTTCCCACTGGCGAACTGTATTGATATTACCGATTTGGAGTGGATTTACAACATATGCTGTGGTCATGCCCCTCCCTTGCACAGTTCTGGACAGAGGTCACCACCCTTCTAGGAACCGTTCTGGGAAACATTACATTACACATCTGGGGCCGCTGAGCTATTTAAGCGATTGAAGATAACCAAGCTTGGTGCTCATTTCTTAGATTTAGCAATGCTGCTCGCGGAAGGACAGGTGACCTTCCATTAGATGGCCAGCATATCTCCACAGCGCCCTAGTTGACAACACTCAGTTGTGACGAAGATGAAATATGAAAGCAAAGCACTACATCAGGAAGAGGCAAGGGACCAAAGGAAGCGCCCTCTGTCGCATAACTGATACACACTTCTGATAGTTGCCCAGAAAGGTATCAATGATGACACTCTTCCTCCCTAGATGCACTGTCCTTGAGCCATGGCGATAACACCATTGTTGTTACGGTTTAAGAATCATTGCCCTTCAAGACCGCCTGGTTGTTTAGGCGCTGTAGAGGCATCACTACTGGGTAACCGGTTGAGCCCCGTGTTCACCGTCCTACCCGCTACACCACCTCAACCTCCACTCTGTGCACTAGCAAGGCTGAGCAATCCAAGCGAGGAACCACCCCTCCTGTTATCCCCAAATCTCATCCATGATCAGGACTTTGGACAAACCACCCGCTTAACAAAGATTTAGCAACTGCAAGTGTACACCCACCCTCGCCCAAGAATGTTCCTCATCTGCCAGAGATTTCCACTACTACACATTCCCTTCACTAACACAGAGCTACATACCAGTAGCCAGGAAGATTAGAAACTTTGTGTATATATATATATATATGTAGCTTCTGGCTAGAACATTGTTATGCCAACACAAACTGGTTTAAAATGCTTGTAACCACAATGCATCCGCAACAATCCATATTCGCTAATGTCACTAACAGTGGATGTGGATTGAAACGTGTATTGCTCTTGTTAAATGTAAAACTAATAACAAAACTGTAAAAAAAAGAAAACAGTGGTATTGTAAATACGCACTACCACCGAGATTAAGTATCATCATAAGCAGTTAACAATGAAGTGTATCAGCAAAATGATAGCAACAACTTATAATTTGCTATAAATATTTAATTTTAAGACAGGAATGTGAACCATGCTAGACACATACTTAAGTATACTTGCCTAAATGATCGATAAACAAAAATGACTACAGGGTCATTGTGTGGAGCAAGATTATATGTATCTTTTTTTTAGTTACGGTAAATTCTTCTCAGACCTGATCGTACATGAAAAGGCAAATTAATTCAATTTCAGGTGGAATTATTCTCTGTAAATGGGATCTCCAAATGTGCAATGAAGATCCTGAAATTAATTTTCAACTAGAAAAAGGTCTTCAAAGCAAGACAACACCTCCATATGTCTTAGCCATGTATCTGGTTGAGTGAAAGACACTGTCCTTTGCATGAACAGAGGCAAGACAGAAATCTTAATAATGGGAGGACACTCATCCCCTATATTGCCATTTGAGTGTCGACCACTTCAAGAACATAAACATCCACTGCACTGAAGGTTAAGAGGCTAAGATTCTGATACATATATTTGACTCTGAACTCTCCTTCCTTCCCAAGATAAGCACAATTGTCAAAGGTATCAACCTGAAGTTCACAATATGCTGGACAATCTTTCAGGTCCTCAGAACTTACTAGTGGGTGGATGACCAAGTTAGGCTACTGTAACATTACTAAAACTGGACTCACATAGAAACACTTAAACCAGCTTCCAAGCCCCCAGAACTAAGCAGCCAAAATGTTTCTCAAGCTGTGGTGACATGAGTTATGACCACATAAATTCAAGCTTTTTTATTGGTATTTTCATACAGCAGAGATAACAGACATACTATGGTATTTAGGAATACATGGCTACCTTCACCCCAAGAATACAAAACAATGACAAGTCAGAATATTACAATGTTAAAGAGAAAAGAGGCATGTAGAGAATAAAGTGTGGGCATCTTGTCAATATCTTTAAGCATTATACTCTCATCAGAGGCCTTTTAAATAATGTGTCACAAGGGGTGTTGACTGTGAGGTTCTATGGGGTTTAGTCCATCCCTGACCCAGCAGTTGTGGAAGGTTCCAATGTAAGAGATGCCCTCAATGGTTCCCACACACCATGCAGGCATGACTGACATGGTTGTAGCTCTGCATAATGTTCAGCGCGTTCATGAGAAGGTGCTGTGTCTGTTAGCCAGTCTCTGCTATTAGATGGCGGGCCTTGCATACAATATCGTACCAGGCATGTTTTTGCCAGTAGGAGTAAAAATCCTGTCAACCTTCTAATCGACTGGGGGGCGCTAGAGAGCCCACGGCAAGATGGCTGCACTGTAGTGCAGCTCTGTCGGCTGGAATAAGGAATCAGTCGATAATCTGCGACATGGGTACTCATCTGTGGTGCTAGACATCAAGAGGCGACATGTAGGAAAGAGATGTCCAAATATAACTGATGGCAGATAATAGCGGAGATTCGTGGAGTGGCAAGGTGCTGAGCCGCAACTTGCAGTGAATCAAGATGGCGACCATGAGTGCTGCAGTCGGAGGCTGAGGGATCGGGCCCCATTGGCGATGTAGAGCAGACACCACAAGCGCTGCCCTGTGCTTGTAGCTGGGAAATATCAGGTGCACCCTGTGCATCGGTGGCAGGCCCTGACAGTTGGCGTCTGGCAGGCGGAGGGTTCAGAACGATTGTGCGGCTGCCTCCCGTGGTCGAGACGCTGCTGCTGGTTGTGAAGAGGAGCAGCGCGGAGGCGGGTAAACCTGCTCCTGTCGCCTGTTCAGATGTAAGCAGCGCATAGAGATCTGGTGCGTGGCTTGTACCAGCCAGGGCAGGAGCGCTGCTGTGCTGAGATGAGTAGAGGGCGTGCTGATTAGCCGTGATAGATTGGACCCGGCAGTGTCCCCAGTTTGAGTGCAGGGGCCTTGACACACCGGCGGTATTGCACTGAATCGCGGGACGCATGAGCATCTTGAGGGAAGACGGTGGGGGGGTCTCCCCCACATCAGTAACTCCATGAGTGGCAGTGGGCAACGTAGCTGCGCAGTGGCATCATGAGGCCTTGAGGATATGGGCGTGAGGCCTAGCTTCCTTGGAGGCACTCTCCCCCGTGATTTAGTTTCCATTCCTACACCAAGTCAAGGCTATCAAGGAAGCCAACGTGAGAAGTTAGCAGAGCAGAAATTCGGGTGCCGAAAGGACGATACACTACCACTGATCTGCCAATTCTTAGGAGGCGGAACACAGAACGGATAGCTGTTACAGAGTGCTTCTCCCTCCCGCCCGCAACTAGCACCGCATGAACGGCAAAAATGGGCAAGACTGATAAACAGCAATCAAGATTAACCTTTGAATCTCGCTGATCGCCGCGCCCTGCGGCGACGCACTCAGACACGGAAATGGACATGGGGCAGCCAAGTACACCATTATTGGAGTCCACCTTGCTGGAGATGCAGCAGAGTCTACAGGCCATAGACGGAAAGGTAGAGACTCTCTTTCTGAGAATGGATAGTATGGCTGCTAAGCTGGATAAACAGGTGTAGGACTTGGCCTTTTTGGCTAAAGTTCCCTAAACATGTTGCTTTCCCCCTAGACCGTTTTCCTGACATAGAGTTGCCAATTTAGATGCTTTGGGTACTTTGCCACTGCTGATCAGTGTCAAAGTACAAGTGTTCCCTCTGTAAAGTATAATGGTAATTGGCTGGCCATGATTGGTATGTTGCCTTACTAGTAATGTCCCTAGTGATGTGCACTGTGTGTGCCAGGGCTTGTAATGCAAAGGTGCGCGGAGAAGGGAACTCAGGCCTGCAGTGTAGGGCCTGTGTGCAGTTTGCTAAGTTAGCATGTTGTCCAGACAAGTGTAACCACTTGTCAGGCCTTACTTTCCCTTTTGCGTACACAGTGGGCACCCCTGTGGTAGGTCCCGGGTAGCACCTGGGCAGGGTGCAGTGTAAGTAAAAGGCAGGACATATACTGAGGTGTGTGTTATGTCCTGACAGTGGAAGAGGACAGAATGGGGGAGGCTGGGTATTTTGTTTGTTAGTCTAGTTTCACATCAGTTTAAAATGGAGAGGTGAAGTTTAGTATGTATGAACTCACAGCGTCATAACACATCTTTCTATGAAAGTGGTTTTGTCACTATGTGTTCAGAAGCCACACTTTTAGAAAGTAGCTGAGTTTTGTGCTTTAAGCATTTCTGTGTGTCTCTGCTGAATGTGGATTGACTGTCTGGATCTGAGAGAGGAGAGGAGACGGGGGAGGTCTTGACCCAGGGAGGGGTTGAGATGGCACCAGGCTGACCTGCAGCTGGAGAGCAGGCGAGGAAAAGCACCGGGAGGTGAAGAGGCCTGGGTTGCGGCTATAAAACAATTGACCCATCTCCTGCTGAGTGATTAAGGATCCAGACCCCCAGTATCAAAGGGAGAAAGGTGACACTGGGAGGGAGACACCCAGAACTGATTTAGGCAGGGGTCAGGGACCCCTGAGCACAACGAACTTCAAAGACATTTAGGGGTATAACTAGGAGAGCTGAGACCCCTGAACAGGGGGAATGGAATAGAAATGGATTGAGACTGAAAAGGCTTGGACCCATTTCGTGGTCAAGAGGAACCTCTGCTAAGGAAGGAACAACTGAAGAGACTGCTGGGGAAGGACCAACCCTTGCTTCGTGATCTGGGGCTGGTCTGCAGTTTGCTGTTCTAACCAAGGAAGAGGCTGTTGGGACTGTGCTGTGTGCGCTGGGTCCCCCTGCTTGAAGAAGACTTTGCTTTGTGCTGTGCCTTGTTACCCCCCAAGGGCCCAAGGTGAGCTGGCTCCCTGTTTGGGAAATGCAAAAACAACAATTGATGGACAGAATGCAGAACAATGTCGTACATTCACCCCAATACAGAGATCTGGGCCTAAATCCATCGTTTTTGCTCACCATGCCATTCCAGTTTGGACCCAGCCATATGCAAATCAGTCTTGACCCTGCACCCTATGGGAACAGTCCAGCCCGAACTGCCAGGCCAGGTCCTCCCTGGACTGGAAACAAGCATCCTAGGACCGGTTTCGGGCTTTCAGCCCTCATCAGCCAGGATAGCTTGACTCCAGTGGCATGGAGAGCACGGGACCCACGTCTAGGCATACCCGTCCCACTCGGGGTGACAAATGCAAAAACAACAATTGATGGACAGAATGCAGAACAATGTCGTACATTCACCCCAGTACAGAGATCTGGGCCTAAATCCATCGTTTTTGCTCACCATGCCATTCCAGTTTGGACCCAGCCATATGCAAATCAGTCTTGACCCTGCACCCTATGGGAACAGTCCAGCCCGAACTGCCAGGCCAGGTCCTCCCTGGACTGGAAACAAGCATCCTAGGACCGGTTTCGGGCTTTCAGCCCTCATCAGCCAGGATAGCTGGACTCCAGTGGCATGGAGAGCACGGGACCCACGTCTAGGCATACCCGTCCCACTCGGGGTGACAAATGCAAAAACAACAATTGATGGACAGAATGCAGAACAATGTCGTACATTCACCCCAGTACAGAGATCTGGGCCTAAATCCATCGTTTTTTGCTCACCATGCCATTCCAGTTTGGACCCAGCCATATGCAAATCAGTCTTGACCCTGCACCCTATGGGAACAGTCCAGCCCGAACTGCCAGGCCAGGTCCTCCCTGGACTGGAAACAAGCATCCTAGGACCGGTTTCGGGCTTTCAGCCCTCATCAGCCAGGATAGCTTGACTCCAGTGGCATGGAGAGCACGGGACCCACGTCTAGGCATACCCGTCCCACTCGGGGTGACAAATGCAAAAACAACAATTGATGGACAGAATGCAGAACAATGTCGTACATTCACCCCAGTACAGAGATCTGGGCCTAAATCCATCGTTTTTTGCTCACCATGCCATTCCAGTTTGGACCCAGCCATATGCAAATCAGTCTTGACCCTGCACCCTATGGGAACAGTCCAGCCCGAACTGCCAGGCCAGGTCCTCCCTGGACTGGAAACAAGCATCCTAGGACTGGTTTCGGGCTTTCAGCCCTCATCAGCCAGGATAGCTTGACTCCAGTGGCATGGAGAGCACGGGACCCACGTCTAGGCATATCCGTCCCACTCGGGGTGACAAATGCAAAAACAACAATTGATGGACAGAATGCAGAACAATGTCGTACATTCACCCCAGTACAGAGATCTGGGCCTAAATCCATCGGTTTTTTTCTCACCATGCCATTCCAGTTTGGACCCAGCCATATGCAAATCAGTCTTGACCCTGCACCCTATGGGAACAGTCCAGCCCGAACTGCCAGGCCAGGTCCTCCCTGGACTGGAAACAAACATCCTAGGACCGGTTTCGGGCTTTCAGCCCTCATCAGCCAGGATAGCTTGACTCCAGTGGCATGGAGAGCACGGGACCCACGTCTAGGCAACCCTGTTTGGAAACACAGGAACATAAAAGTTTCCGGAGAAGTTTCAAGCAACGGGGTGGGCGTGTGTTGTGGCAGCTTGAAACACTCGGAAGGTGTGCCCAGTGATCTTGGATACACAGAGGAGGAGTGAGACTCGGACGCGCTGGGTGCGTGTCGTGGTGCACAGGAGATGCGGGTGAAGAGCGCCTGGTCAATGTGTGCACCGAAGGTGAAGTGAGTCTCGGACGCACTGGGTGCGTGTCGTGGTGCACAGCAGGCGTTGGTTAAGAGCGCCTGGTCAGCATGTGCATCGGAGGTGATGTGAGACTCGGACGCGCAGGGTGCGTGTCGTGGTGCACCCCAGGCGCTGGAAGCACCTGGTCGGCGGGTGCATTGGAGGAGAAGTGAGTCTCGGACACGCAGGGTGCGTGTCGTGGTGCACAGGAGGCGTTGGTGAGGAGCGCCTGGTCAACGTGTGCATCGGAAGTGGAGTGAGTCTCGGACGTGCAGGGTGCGTGTCATGGTGCACCGGAGGTGCTGGTGAAGAGCGCCTGGTCGTCGAGTGCACCGGAGGAGAAGTGAGGCTCGGACACGGTGAGTGTGTTGGGGTGCGGCCGAAGGCGTTGGTGAAGAGCGCCTGGATATCGGGGCACCGGAGTTGGAGTAAGTCTCAGTGAAGCAGTGTCGTGCTTTGGTGCAACCTGGGACTGTGGAGGTGATCGGCTGATCATCGTGTGCACCGGAAGAAAGTGAGTCTCTGCAACGTGGTGTGTGGGTCTTGGTGCCAACTGAGACTGCAGGAAGGAGTGCCTGGTGAGCGTGCATTTGGAGTCGACGTGAAGTCCCATCAGCGTTGTTTGTGTGGCTTCGTGCCAGAGGAGACCCGGAGGGTTCTGTGGTGAAGTGCACCCGGAGTAACGTAATCTCAGGGGTGTGGGGTACGTGTGCCCTGCGGCCGCCTGAGATCTTCCTAACAGTCGCGGCCCGGACCGGCAGCCCGGAGGAGCTGAGCTGCCAGGCCGAGCCGCTGAGGCCCATTGAGAAAGTTCTACACGGAAGGCCCAGTTCGCTGAAGGAGGAGAGGAGAGTGGGGTCGCGCCCCCAGGTAATGTGGATCACTGCCTGGGCGGAGCGCGGGCTCGGAGGGACACTCTCTCGGCCTCTCAGACCTTCTGGCGGCGTGAGCCTTTGCTTCGGCTCAGAGTGGGGCCCCTACTGCGTTCAGGAGTGGCAGTACTGGGGCCAGAGTGGGAAGCTGTACTTTGTGTCATCGTTGATACGTGTGGGGGGGCAACTATTATCGAAGAGGCTGATTGTCGTAATACACATTGCCAATATTGCTGCTAAAGAACTGCCGGACTGTCTTAGGACGCCTGACACTATTTCTGCATAACGAAGTACACAATTGTAGCGCTACGCACTGCATTATTTCTCCCTTGCAAAGTACAGGATTGTAGCGGCCCGCATTGCATTATTTCTTCATTGCAAAGTACATGATTGTAGCGGTGCGCATTGCATTATTTCTTCATTGCAAAGTACGTGATTGGGGTGTGACGCATTGCATTATTCCTTCATTGCTCAGTACATGATTGTAGCAGTACGCATTGCATTATTTCTCCCATTGCAGGTACTGTGGTGTATCGTTACGCATTGTATTATTTCTCCTGTGCCCAGCACAGGATTGTATCGTTACGCAACGCACTATTGTTTGTCCATTGCAACGTGTGTGATTCTAGCATTACGAGCAGCATAGCATTTTGAAAGTGGTGGTTGGGATTTGAACCTACCAACCAGCCGGAACGAATATTACCCTGTATTATATGTTGGCTTATGTATCGTGTGGTCTGATCGTATATCTTTTTACATAATGTTTATACTCGTTTTATCAAACTCGTGTGGAGTCCATTTGTGGTGTCACCAGTGGGTTGCTGTGAGCGTGGTTGCTTATACTGTACACTCATGCCTTGGAGATAGGCCTGGCTGCTCATGCCAAGCTACTAAGGGGGTGAGCAGGGCTATCTCAAACGGTGTCCTTACTTGGCCTAACAATGAGTGGGGAGTCCCGGGTCTCGCATTTGTGACAGTGGCGCGGGACGGGGACTCCGGCATCCAACATTTGGCGGCAGAGCGGTGGGATACGATCCTAACGTAATTGAAACGCGTGTGTGCAAAACCACTCACAGTAATTGGTGTACATCACAAATTGATCGCAGACCACGACGCAACAACATATTGTTTTGAATTGTGGGTTCTATTGTTGAATAACCTTTAAACCACACATCATGTCTCAGGAGGGGAGCCAGATAGCCGGTGAGGCTGGGGCTGCAGAATTAGAGTTTGACATTGAGGTATTGTCTACCTACAAGGTTGATCAGTTGAGGAAATTCTGCAGAGCTTTGGGATGTCCCATGAAGGGTAGCGCCAAGAAGGAGGAGCTGCAAGTTGCCTTGAGGGCCTGGTGGGAAGCCAAAGAGGCTCAGGAGACGGGTGATGTTCAGGTGGATGAGGATGACCCAGGGAATGGATTTGTTCCACAGGATTTGCCAGTAGAGGGACGAGCCGGAGGGGTTGGTAGTAGCCATTCAGGGAGGAGTTTTTCACCAGAGGAGTTGGAGGAAAACCAAAGGGTCAGGCTGCATGAGTTGGAGGTGTTAAGACTTAAAACTCAAGCAGAGGAGAGCAGGAACGCTCTCGCGTTGGAAGAGAAACGGGTTCTCTTCGCTTATGAGTTAAGCATGAGGGAACTGGACATTAAGGGTAAACAAGTAGAGTCCAGTTCGAATGGTGGCAGCGCACAGCCAGTGCCAAGTGTGGATGAGTACAAGTGTGCACTGGAAGATTGAGTAGTGGTTAGCATGGTAAAATGATTTGGAGGGGTTGTCCAATTTGGCCCCAGGGGAGCCTAGGCTCAGAAACTATTTTCCAGGATTGCGCCACCCCGGGTTAAGGTGTGGGCTCCTTGATTCCCGGGAGCCTGCATGAGAATCGGACCCCTGGTCATGGGTCTAGGGGCCTGAAAAGGCCTCAGAGAGGGAAGAAGGGCTGAGTGGCGCAAGGAGATCCCAGAGTAGTGAGGAGGGGTTGTTGGCTAGCCTCTTGTCTCAGAAGTGGGGGAGGAAGAGTAAGCAGTACCCCCAGGGATCAGCAGCACCACCCAGGATACTGGGGGGGCCGTAGGAGAGCCCCCGGGTGGTGGCCTAGTGCCTACTTGCCAGAAGTGTGAGGAAGGACACCCAGCATCAGGAGGGCGTGGGGAGTCTGTAGCCAGAGCTCCTGCCGTCCTGAAGTTTGTGGGTGCCATTCCTAAGTGGCAGGCCCAGAAAAATGAATGGAAGGATAAAAGAGGGTTGTATTTCCCAGTGGGAACACCCGTGGGACAGTGTCCAGCCAGTGGGGCTGGGTCCCCTAGAAGTGACCAGGGTAAACCCACTTTTAGCCTGGAGGGCAGGATGACTGGAGGTAGTATCCTGACCGATGGGCGTTCCCAGGGTACCACTCCAGGGTGGGGTTGGCATGGGTCCAGCACCCCTGGAGGGGTCCCCCTGGCCGGGGGGGATCCATGCAACAGCATTGTTGGCTCAGGGAGTAGTGATCAAGAAGACCCCCTGGGGTCAGGAAGGCGTGGAACAGGAGGGTGTCCCTGTGGTAGAGGGCCTGCGCCCTGGGTCTATCGCCTGAAGCCGGGAAGTCCATCAAGGTAATGATTGGTCTACCCTGGCTTTTGGCTGGGAGGGGGTTGTGTAGGACTTTGCCTTTTTGGCTAAAGTTCCCTAAACTTTTTGCTTTCCCCCTAGACCGTTTTCCTGACATAGAGTTGCCAATTTAGATGCTTTGGGTACTTTGCCACTGCTGATCAGTGTCAAAGTACAAGTGTTCCCTGTTTAAAGTATAATGGTAATTGGTTGGCCATGAGTGGTATGTTGCCTTACTAGTAAAGTCCCTAGTGATGTGCACTGTGTGTGCCAGGGCTAGTAATGCAAAGGTGCGCGGAGAAGGGAACTCAGGCCTGCAGTGTAGGTCCTGTCCGCAGTTTGCTAAGTTAGCATGTTGTCCTGACAAGTGTAACCACTTGTCAGGCCTTACTTTCCCTTTTGCATACACAGTGGGCACCCCTGTGGTAGGTCCCGGGTAGCCCCTGGGCAGGGTGCAGTGTAAGTAAAAGGCAGGACATATACTGAGGTGTGTGTTATGTCCTGACAGTGGAAAACGCTCCATTTCGTTTTTCACTGGTGAAAGGCCATTCTGCCCATAGGACAGAATGGGGGAGGCTGGGTATTGTGGTTGTTAGCCTAGTTTCCCATCAGTTTAAAATGGAGAGGTAAAGTTTAGTATGTATGAACTCACAGCGTCATAACACATCTTTCTATGAAAGTGGTTTTGTCACTGTGTGTTCAGAAGCCACACTTTTAGAAAGTGGCTGAGTTTTGTGCTTTAAGCATTTCTGTGTGTCTCTGCTGAATGTGGATTGACTGTCTGGATCTGAGAGGGGAGAGGAGCCGGGGGAGGTCTTGACCCAGGGAGGGGTTGAGATGGCACCAGGCTGACCTGCAGCTGGAGAGCAGGCGAGGAAAAGCGCCGGGAGGTGAAGAGGCCTGGGTTGTGGCTATAAAACAATTGACCCATCGCCTGCTGAGTTATTAAGGATCCAGACCCCCAGTATCAAAGGGAGAAAGTTGACACTGGGAGGGAGACACCCAAAACTGATTTAGGCAGGGGTCAGGGACCCCTGAGCACAACGAACCTCAAAGACGTTTAGGGGTATAACTAGGAGAGCTGAGACCCCTAAACGGGGGGGAATGGAATAGAAATGGATTGAGACTGAACAGGCTTGGACCCATTTCATGGTCAAGAGGAACCTCTGCTAAGGAAGGAACAACTGAAGAGACTGCTGGGGAAGGATCAACCCTTGCTTCATGATGTGGGGCTGGTCTGCAGTTTGCTGTTCTAACCAAGGAAGAGGCTGTTGGGACTGTGCTGTGTGCGCTGGGTCCCCCTGCTTGAAGAAGACTGTGCTTTGTGCTGTGTTTTGTTACCCCCCAAGGGCCCAAGGTGAGCTGGCTCCCTGTTTGGAAACACAGGATCATAAAAGTTTCTGGAGAAGTTTCAAGCGACGCGGTGGGCGCGTGTTGTGGCAGCTTGAAACCCTCGGAAGGTGTGCCCTGTGATCTTGGACACACGGAGGAGGAGTGAGACTCGGAGGCGCTGGGTGCGTGTCGTGGTGCACAGGAGACGCGGGTGAAGAGCGCCTGGTCAACGTGTGCACCGAAGGTGAAGTGAGACTCGGACGCGCAGGGTGCGTGTCGTGGTGCACAGGAGGCGTTGGTGAGGAGCGCCTGGTCAACGTGTGCATCGGAAGTGGAGTGAGTCTCAGACGCACAGGGTGCGTGTCGTGGTGCACCGGAGGCGCTGGTTAAGAGCGCATGGTCGTCGAGTGCACTGGAGAAGTGAGGCTCGGACTCAGTGAGCTTGTCGGGGTGCGGCCGAAGGCGTTGGTGAAGAGCGCCTGGATTTCGGGGCACTGGAGTTGGAGTAAGTCTCAGTGAAGCAGTGTGCGTGCTTTGGTGCAACCTGGGACTGTGGAGGTGATCGGATGATCATCGTGTGCACCGGAAGAAAGTGAGTCTCTGCAACGTGGTGTGCGGGTCTTGGTGCCAACTGAGACCGCAGGAAGGAGTGCCTGGTGAGCGTGCACTCGAAGTCGACGTGAAGTCCCATCAGCATTGTGTGTGTGGCTTCGTGCCAGAGGATACCTGGAGGGTGCTGTGGTGAAGTGCACCCAGAGTAACGTAATCTCAGGGGCGTGGGGTTCGTGTGCCCTGCGGCCGCCTGAGACCTTCCTAACAGTTGCGGCCCGGACCGGCAGCCCGAGGAGCTGAGCTGCCAGGACGAGCCGCTGAGGCCCATTGAGAAAGTTCTACACGGAAGGCCCAGTTCGCTGAAGGAGGAGAGGAGAGTGGGGTTGCGCCCCCAGGTAACGTGGATCACTACCTGGGCGGGGCGCGGGCTCGGAGGGACACTCTCTCGGCCTCTCAGACCTTCTGGCGGCGTGAGCCTTTGCTTCGGCTCAGAGTGGGACCCGTACTGTGTTCAGGAGTGGCAGTACTGGGGCCAGAGTGGGAAGCTGTACTTTGTGTCATCGTTGATACGTGTAGGGGGGCAACTGTTATTGAAGAGGCTGACTGTCATAATACACATTGCCAATATTGCTGCTAACGAACTGCCAGAGTGTCTTAGGACGCCTGACACTATTTCTGCATAACGAAGTACACGATTGTAGCGCTACGCATTGCATTATTTCTCCCTTGCAATGTACAGGATTGTAGCTGCCCGCATTGCATTATTTCTTCATTGCAAAGTACATAATTGTAGCTATGCATTGCATTATTCCTTCATTGCAAAGTACATGATTGAAGCGGTGCGCATTGCATTATTTCTTCATTGCAAAGTACGTGATTGGGGTGTGACGCATTGCATTATTCCTTCATTGCGCAGTACATGATTGTAGCGGTACGCATTGCATTATTTCTCCCATTGCAGGTACTGTGGTGTATCGTTACGCATTGTATTATTTCTCCTGTGCCCAGCACAGGATTGTATCATTACGCAACGCACTATTGTTTGTCTATTGTTTGTACGCAACGTGTGTGATTTTAGCATTACGACCAGCATAGCATTTTGAAAGCGGTGGTTGGGATTTGAACCTACCAACCAGCCGGAACGAATATTACCCTTTATTATATGTTGGCTTATGTATCGTGTGTTCTGATTGTATATCTTCTTACATAAAGTTTATACTCGTTTTATCAAACTCGTGTGGAGTCCATTTGTGGTGTCACCAGTGGGTTGCTGTGAGCGTGGTTGCACATACTGTACACTCGTGCCTTGGAGATAGGCCTGGCTGCTCGTGCCAAGCTACTAAGGGGGTGAGCAGGGCTATCTCAAACTGTGTCCTTACTTGGACTAACTTTGAGTGGGGAGTCCCGGGTCTCGCATTTGTGACAGTGGCGTGGGACGGGGACTCCGGCTTCCAACAACAGGGGTGCACCTAGCCACAGCGGAGCAGCGAATATCCTCGGTTGAGTATGAGTCTCACGAGACAGCGGGCAAATGCCATGACATGGAGAAGATTCTAGAGGTCATAAGAGCGAAGAATGAGGATTTGAAAGCGCGCTCTGGGCACAACAATCTGTGAATCATGGGGATCCCAGAAAGCACCAACACGGGCCGCTTGGAAGACTACATATAGGCAATGATAAAGGATATTTTTGGCCCAGAGCATCTTTCGCAGGTGCTCATTATTGAGAGAGCACACAGATCACTGGCCCCCAAACCGCCACTTGGAGCTCCACCACGGCCCATCTTAGCCAGGTTTTTAAACTACAGGGATCGCGACGCTGTTCTGCATCTGGCAAGGGAAAAACAGAATACTAGCTACCGAGGGAACAAGGTATCTTTTTTTCCAGATTTTACTGTGGTGGTCCAGGCGGCTCGCAGAGAGTTAGCAACAGTCAAGAAGAAACTGTGTTCGTCGGACATTCCCTATGCGATGCTGTATCCCGCTCAGCTGCGGATTCCGCATGAGGGCAAGATGAAGATCTTCACCACGCCGGGAGCAGCTACAGATTTTCTGAATCAAGTGCAATGTAATCGGCCGAGCCCAAGGCGATCGACCTCTCCTGCAGTCGGAATAAATCCTGCTGCTGTGAATCAATTGAACTGGGGTTGGTTGTCAGAAGTACTCACATGAGATGGCATAGATGACTGCTCAAGTGGTCATGGACCATGATTGCCGGGAGATTTGGTAAATGAGGGGTCCTCAGACTCTATGCTGCACTGCAGGTAAAATGATTAAGGTGATATGGGTAACAACGTGGTACTGTGCCGATGCTGGCAGATGTGCTGATGCTCGATTTGTCTGGAGGGTACTGTTGGGAGTTGGTAAATAGAGTTGTTGTCATCAGTGTATGATATTTGTCATTGATATGATTCCTTAGACAGGGGTATATGCCTACGCTGCAAGGTTGGGCAAACGAATTACTTATTGTAATTGAACTAAGCTAAACACTATATTGCTATGTACCCATACTGGCCTCTCCGGCCACACCCGCGCTGCGGGTGGGAGTAAAGGCATCTGGTCGACCTATGAAGGTATACCCCAAACTGGTTACAATGCTATATGTTTGGTTATCTGGGGTGTGTCTTTGGCATTTTTGGGATGCTAAAGTGGGTGTGGGGACCGTTGGGATGTTGAATGTATGTTTTAAGCACTGTACAATCCAGGAAGTAGGCACACTTGTTACGCAGGCATGATAACACAAGGGAGGACGCACATACAAGATTTGTGTATACTAGATAAATGTTAGGGGAGGTTAGACTTATGACATGGAATGTCAGGGGGCTGAATAACCCCAAGAAAATCAGACACTTGTTGGCTTATTTAGATAGGCACCAGGTACATCTGGCACTACTGCAGGAGACTCATCTCACGTGGAGAGAAAAGGGTGGGAGCAAAATGGGCAGTAATAAGAGTGGCATCATCATACTCCTCGTATGCCAGGGGTGTAATTATATTAGTGAAAAGGGGCACACTCTTCATGCTTACTCACACAGAATCGGATGACATAGGCGGTTTACACTCATACAGGGAAATCTCTGCGGAACGAACATTACTGTTATTACGACTTATGGGCCAAATGTTGATGACCCAGAGTTCTATCTAAGAGTTGAGAGTAAACTGTACGCCCTCCAACCAGAAATAATAGTATGGGGGGATCTAAACACTTACTTAGATCCTAGTATGGATCGTAGCGTGGCAACTGAGTGGAAGAGGAAACGGGCAGCACAAGTTATTCCTGACATCATGCACACCCATAAGCTCATTGATATCTGGAGGGCACGAAATCCACTGGCACAGGAGGGCATGCACATCTCCTCTGTACATAAAACATGGTCCAGATTGGACTACTGGTTGATCTCTGAGTCGGCATCTTCCTGGGTAAGAGAGGTCGCACACCTTCCACACACTCTCTCAGATCACTCTCCTGTGGTATTAGATTTGGGAATTCCCACACAACACACCCAACCCTTTCAGTGGTGGCTACAGGCGACATTGCTGCTGGATCCAATTTTCAGGGAGAGGGTATGGCAGGCTATTGTTCATTTTTTCCTGGAAAACTATGGCATAGTTGAAGAGGCAGGCACACTCTGGGAAGCTTTTAAGGCAACAATTCGGGGGACATGCATTGGGCTGCAGGCAGGCATGCTGATGGATTTACGTTCACGGATGCACACGATAGAGACAGCATTAGCCAGGTTGGAAAGACAATATGAACCCAAAATATGGAAATCTGGCAGAAATTAGGGAACAGATTACGGAATATAATGAAACAGCGGATCAAGAAATTAAACATCTATCCAGACGCTGGGTGGACAGGGCATATGGGGAAGGTGGGAGGCCATGCCGTAGTTTGGCAGCAAAGATTAGGGCACCACGGGTGCAGGAGTTTGTCACAGAGCTAGAACACCAGGATGGCACGAAAAGTTAGTGCACGGCTGAGATACTTAACCACTTTGTGGAATACTATTCTGAGTTATATGGTCCGTGTGAGGCAGCCACAGGTGAAGAGATTCATGCCTTCTGGGAGGAAATAGCACTTGCTTGGCTGTCCCCAGGGCAAAGAGAATTCCTAGTGCAACCATTTGCGATTGAGGAGGTGAAGGAGGCTATACAAGCGGTCCCTGGTGGTAAGGCATCAGGCAGCGATGGGCTGCCTAGTGGATTTTACAAAACGTACTCAGAGTTGCTGGCTCCACACTTACATAAAATGTACGTTGAAGCTTATGAAAACAAACTGCTCCCCCCAACGCTGCATGAGGCACTAGTTATCGCTCTACTAAAACCGGGCAAACACCCTGCGCGATGTGAATCATATCGCCCTTTGTCACTTTTGAATATAGATACGAAAATCATAGCAAAAATGGTATCCTCCAGATTACGCCCGCTGTTGCCAGTGCAGTTCCTTCCTGATCAATTGGGATTTGTTCGATCTCGTTCCACAACACATAATTTGCGTACGCTCTTTGCAGTGATGCATCAACTTGACCCGGAGGAAAAAGCAGCGGCGGTGCTGTTTGATGCTGCCAAGCATTTGACTCTATTAAGTGGGGATTTATGTTTGATGTGTTACGGCGCATGGGGATGCCGCACGCATTTATACAATGGATAGAATTATTATATACGGCCCCTGTTGCCAGAGTACGGGTCAATAATTGTCATTCCACACTCATCCTGATTTGCAGGGGTATGTGACAGGGCTGTCCGGTCTCCCCATTGCTGTTTGCCATTGTGCTGGAGCCGTTGGCATGTAGGGTGAGGCAGAGACATGCGGATGCAGCACTGAGATTTCGGCAGCGCCCACTTGATATTTCGCTGTACGCAGACGATATGGTGCTGTATGTCCGCAATCCAGAAGCGCAATTAAATGTTTTAATAAGGGAATATATTACCTATGAGCACCTCTCTGGTCTCAGGATTAACTGGGATAAATCAACCATTTTCCCACTAACATCTAGTATGTTGCCACATGATCTGGACTATCAGCTCGAATGGAGCTTGGAACCGGTCAAATACCTGGGGTTTTGGATTCATAACAAAGCGGAGATCGTTCTCAGCGAAAATTTTGGTTGAGAGTTGATGCAGGTAGAGGAACAGGTGGAGAGATGGATCAAAGTTCCCCTATCGCTTGCGGGTTGAGTGGCTGTTTTAAAAATGGTTGTTCTCCCGAGATTTCTCTATTTATACACTAACGTCCCCCTCCGCCTGACTCAAGCATTTTTTGCAAAGTTGCTCTCCGCTCTCATTAGAATGGTTTGGGTGGGAAAACAGCCCCAATGCCGCTGGGAGGTGCTCACCAGGCCATATTCACAGTGGGCTTTTGGGGCCCCTGATATATTCCTCTATTACCTATGTGCACAAGCGCATTTTGCGCATTACTGGTATTTTCCCCCGCCCTTCATGCCACACGTTGCAGTGGAAGCGGATGGCGTAAACCCGGAACCATTGACTGCTATGTTGCCACGGACCCAATCATTATGCCTCCGGCGAGAAATGAGCACGATAGATTGCACAGTTAAAGCTTGGCGGACGTTAGCGGTGCAAGCGGGGAAGTTGCCATGTATGTCCCAGCACTGCCATTGCCACAACACCCTGAAATCTCGGTAGCGCAGGAACCTAAAGCGCTCTCCCTCCTGGCAGACACAGACATTGTCACAATGGGCAATGTATACCCAGAAGGCACATTTATTACCCTGGAGGCTATACAGGCACGCAAGCCCAGTACCCCGCTGTTAGTATTCACATATTACAGATTGAAGGAGGCCCTTAAAACTCTAAGGGGCATTTACAATGCGGTGCATCGTGGCGCAAGGATAAGCAGATGCGTGACGCATCTGCCGGCGGAAGGTTGGCGCAGTGCTGAAGTTGTGTCGCAAGCGCGACGCAACTCCAGCACTGTTCCAACCTTCCCTATCCCTAACATGGTGCGTCAATCCTTACGCCTGCTTGAAGCAGGCGTAAGGATTTGACGCACCAGCGACGGAAAAGTGACTGCGTGAAATCTTGTAGCCCTGCGCCGGTACGCCCACATGAAACCTGACGCAGCTTTCATGTGGCGCAGGGGTTTACTACGTGACGCATCTCCCTAGTTGCGTCACGTTGTAAATATAGCGCAACGCGGCGCATGGTTTGCGTCGCCGCTGCGTCACATGCGTGACGCAACGGCGGCGCAAAAGTGGTGCAAGGGGCCTGTAAATATGCCCCTAAATGCATTACACCCTGCGAACCACTGACATAGAAGCCGCTACAGGCTATGCTTGCTAGTCCCTCCTGCACGAAACTGGCCACTCAATTATATATTGCAATGCAGGCAGACACTGCATCACAACACAGCAGAGGTATGGAGAGGTGGAATGAGGTCCTTGATGCACCAATCACAGGAAAGGATTGGGACTACTGCTGCGCTCTAAGAAGATTGTTAACAGCTAACTGTAATTTGCGTATCATTAATTTTAAATATACGCAACAGTTGTATTATTCACCCAAGCAGTTACAGAGATATGGGCTGAGAGAGTCGGCTAACGGTAAATGATGCAAAAAGCAAGACGCAGACTTTATACACTTGCCGTGGTATTGTGATCGAGTGCACGAATTTTGGGAACAGGTCACAAAGGCTCTGTCTGATATGGTCTCGGAACCGATGAGATGTACACCACAGATGTGTCTGCTGGAACTTACGGGACACTTAAAGCAGCAGAATAGGAGGTTTGTGGCGATTGCTCTTTTGTTAGCAAAAAGAAAAGTGACTCAAAACTGGGATGGTAGAAATGCCTCCAAACTGCAACAGTGGTTAGAGGATGTCACATAATTTAGAGATCAGTTATCCTATTATTCTGAAGAACTTCCTTTTCCATCAAGGCCTAAGGACTTTTGGGCCCCATTTACTGCTTATCTGCTGACAAGCCAATGTGCAAATTCTCCTGATGTTCCCCCTGATGCTTTATCTCTCGGTCAATCATGGATTAATGTGTGTATATATTATAATGTGTAGCAAACACTGTGCTGCATACTTGACCTCTATAGAATCGGAGAAATGTGATGTACCTGCTTGTCCTCTGTTGTATGTGGTATGATGTTGTACTTGAATAAAAGTTTAAAAAAAAAAAAAAACTTCTAATCGACTATGGGGATGTTTAGTGTATCCCAGAAGTGCAAGTAATGGAGTAAGCTTCATAGGGGTTTTGACTATTTTTTTGATGGTGCGTAGGACTTCCTCCCTTTAGGTTCTGACAGGTGGGCATTCCCATGTCAGGTGAAAAAAAACAGCGGGGTTACAAGGGGATCTAATGCATTTTCAATTTTTCCCTGGATCTAGCCTATGTAAGTACAAGAGCAATACATTCTATGGAGGAATATGAAATGGAGCAATTTGTGTCTATAGTTGGATGATATTAGTTTAATGTGACCACAACAATATTTCCATATGTCCCGGGTGACATCATTGTTCATATCTAGATGCCATTTGTCCAAGGCTCTATGATCTGTGTGTGGGGATTTCTCTGTGTATAATTTGTATGAAGTAGAGACCCAGCTCTACTGCTCCTGTTTTTAGATCAGTTGGGTAAGGGGGAGAAACTCTGGAGGTTCAGCAGGGGAATTCTGGCCAGGTCATCTGGCCAAGCATGTAGTCAAATGTGTCTAGGGGTGTAACGGTCCAATCCCCTCTAAAGTGATCCAGGGTAAAGAACTTTCTATCTACAAATAGTTGCCCCACCCGTGTCAGTCCAGTATTCTGCAGTCTAAGCATCAGACTGCTTTCCAAGGTGGGGGCTAATGAAGGGTTATTCAGGAGAGGGAGATGTGTTTAATATGGTTGCATGAAGCCAGCACGATGAGCCTCGCACCGCAGTGCCCAGAGTGAGCAATGGACCATTTGTATATATTATACTGGTTTTAAGGGCTTAGTGCTTATAGCACTGTGGAGTTCCCCTGACAGTACTTGGTCTTTATCTATGGTGCATTGACCGTGGGGGCATACCAGAATGCAATGTAGCCTGATTGTGCAGCATGAAAGTATCACTCCATGTTGTGGACCGTGAAGCCTCTCCTGTCAAAGGATGGTGTTAGTATCTCTCATTTTAGCCTCAAGTGGCGCCCTGCCCAGATTAATCTGATTAGTAAGGATCGCAGGTGGCGAAAAAATGTCTAGTTCAGGGGAATTGGAATATTATGAAAAAGGTATAAAAATTTCGGCAGGACTATCATTTTTATTAAGCAAAATGGCCTGCAATAGAAAGAGTTAACGTTATCCATCTCTCAACTTGGTCCTGCAATGTCGCAAGAGCCAGGCCATAAGTATCCAGTATGATTTAGGGTTCCCAAACAACACATTTACTCCTTCTACCAACTTAAGGGGAACGCCATTCCTGGTTTACTAGCGGTATCTGTCAATGGGAACATTTCGGATTTAGACCATTTGACGAGAATCCCAGACCTATCGGAGCACCATATTATTTTGGCTATAAGTGAGTAGAGGAGTGTATCCGCGTCTTTGAAATAGCAAGTGATCAGCATAGAGTGACAACAGTGCTCGCTTATTTGGGATCATCAGACCTTTGTGTAAGTGGTGACCACGGAGCCAGGTCGCTAAGGGCTTCATGACCAAAGCAAACAGAAGGGGAGAGAAGGGACATCCCTGCCTTGAACCCTTACATTTATGGAATGGAACAGATAGGAAGCCATTGATGGGGATTCGGGCAGTCGGGCTAGTATACGGTAACTTAATAAGGTTCAATATTTGGAAAGGAAGGCCAATTTTACAGAGAACTGCATATAAGAGAATCAAATGCCTTCTCTGCATCTAGAAGGACCACTCCTGTATTTATTTCTGGTATAATTTGCTGCATGATCACAAATAATGTTTGAAGATTGTTGAATGTAGCCCTATCCAAGGCAAATTCGGACTGCTCAGGTAGTATTAGTCCAGATATCAGGGGGCCAGCCTGTTTGCCACAACGCGCACCAATATCTTGTTGTCTGTGTTGAGGAGGGACAGCGGTCTGTAGGATTGACACCGCTGACTATGCATATCAAACCCAGCTTGAAAGCACACTTCTGGATCCCATCAGATGCAAGAGTAAAATTAAAGTTCGGTGTACAACAAAATTTACTGGGGCAGATGGCCAGAGTGCTCAGAAAGACTGGCTACCCACTGTCTGCCCAGCAGAAACCAGTGTTAAACAATGAAAATGTTTATCTCTCATTTAGCCTTTAGGCAAAATACACATGCTAGCATATCTTTGGGAGTTAAACAGCACATACTGTGTAACCCACTGAACCTAAACACTTAGGGGGAGCAATCTACAAAGATTTCAGGAAAATGTTGAGAACTGAACTGTTTCAGATGGCATTTAAATAACCCCTTCCCTCCATGGGCTTGGACTTAAGAACACAGGACTTTTCCTTGATCCATTCCTTCTTTCTATATTTTACCTAGTCTTTTGAAGAAATCAGAAGGAACTATGTAGCTCTCTTACACAAATGTAAATAAAAATCATCTGAAAATATATAAATGTAATCAATGTGTATATTTAGACATAACCTATCCCCACAGATTTCTAAGCAATCACCCTAAACAACATCACCACATGTGATATTTATTCTTTATGAATGTCGACACATACAACAGCAGGAAAGCCATCACATCAGAAACGCTCCAAAGATTGTGAGGAAATAGTCAACTCAGTGTATTTTTTCAGTCATGTAAAGTCTTGTTTAAAGGAATTGCTGAGGCCGTTTTGATGTTTTTCAAGACGTCATTAATTGCAGCATGGAACTGAGCAAATACAAAATGCAAAAAATATGAAGAAAGGTGTTCATCTTGGATTAAGTATTGCCAAATGGAGATAGTATAATAAGTAATTTATTATGCATCACTCACCATTCTTACAAATTAAACAGGGACCAACTATCTGATAATGGATTTGGTTTCAACACAAACCAGTAATAATAGAAAGACTCAACAAAAGTTCGGTGCAAAATCTTTATTTTGCGTCATGGACAGCAAAGCATGATTCACAGTTACAAATGCACTTGCTCATGCTGAAATGTTGACCTACTTGACAGACCTTTTCATCATACTTTGCCGATGGAATAAAGGCAGTCAGGGTGGCTGGGGACTTTATGCCAATCATGCTACCTTTACTCCTCCCATGAAACTAGAGTTCACCACCAGTCCTGCGGTGAACTCTCTGGGTTTGTACAAAACCGTTTAAAAGGTTGTTGGTTAGCCATTCTTGTTGACATGGCTTACATCAAAGGTTTAAAAGTTATTTTCCCAAAAATAACTATCAAAGCACAATTTGTTGTTGGAAAAGATAAAAGAAAATGAAACATTTTCAACGCGAGATTTCTCCCAGGGTGTGAGGGACATTTTCAGGTCTGGCGTTAGCCAAAACCTTTTGATTTTACTAAAATAATATGTATAATCTACTTACTTAAAGGTACATTCAGCCAGCTCTCTTCCTCCTTTGGTCTGTTGTTGTGTCATTCACAGTTTGCTTCCTCCCACAACAGCATGCAGCATGGTGCAATGGGTCAGCCTACTTAAACTACAGGTTAACTTCAATTTGAGTGACTGTATTTTGCTCTCTCACAATGAGCACACCCACACATAAGGTGGTTCCCTTCTGTGCCAATGTTTTTGTTTTTACTTTAATATCACTTGTGATACTAGGATGCTTTCTACCAGCTCTTCATGTGAGCACTGGGCACAATCCAGCTTTATCAGTTTCTGTCTCTTACCAACACTGTTGTAAATTACTATGAAAGTGGCCTTTATCTGACTTCTGCTATTTCACAGCATAAAATAATGTGTTCCTGGACTTGAGTTCATCAATGGTTCTTAATTAAATTTTGCCCAGAGAGAAAAACAAACTTAATTGTGCGTAATTTGCAGCACACTTGTAACATCTTTATCTAACTGTAGGTGGGGTTATAGTTTCCAATATTTTGTACAAGGAACCCTCTTTGCTACCTTCTTTACATCGTCGTTCTTTCTTGCCTTTCTTTTGTCCATCTTCTGTCTTTCTTTCCCTCATTCATTCTTTCTTTTTTCATTCTTTCTTTTTTGTTTCTTGCTTCCTTTCCCTTTTCTTTACTTCCTTTTGCATTCTTTCTTTGCCTTTTTATTCTGTATTACTTTTTAGCATTCTTTCCTTTTTGTTCCTTCTTTCCTTGTTTCTGGCTTGCCTTCTTTGTTGTTATCTTTCCTTCTTCCCATCTTTCTTTCTTTCCTTCTGCTTTTCCTTCCATCTCTTCTTTCCTTCTTTCTTTTTTGGCTTCTTCCCTTCTTTTTACCTTCTTTCCGTCTTTTTTTGCCTTCCTTCTTTCCTTCTTGATTGTCTTCTTTCATTCTTTCTTTCCTTCTTTTCTGCATTCTTTCTTTTTTGTCTTCTTTCCCTTTTCTTTCCATCTTTCTTTCTTTTTTTGCCTTCCATTTTTTCTTTCCTTCTTTGCTTTTTCTTTTTTTTTACCTGCATCCTATCCATTCACCCTTCCTTCTTGTTTTCTTCGTACCCTTTTTCCTTTCTTGGTTGCCCTCTTTGTTTACTTCTTTTTTTTGTGATCTTTATTTCCTTCATTCTTTCATTCTTTCATTTGTTTTCCTTTTTCCTTTCGTACATTCTTACCTTTTTTTTCTCTTTTGCCTTCTTTTATTCTTTTTCTTTCTTTCATTCTGTCTTTCCTTTTTTGTTGCTTTTTTCCTTCCTTCCTTCTTTCTTTCCTTTTCTTTCTCTTTTACCTTCTTTCATTTTTTATCTTCTTTTACTTTCGCCTTTCTTTACGTTTTTCTTTCCTGCCTTCTTTCTTTTTTTCTTCTTTCTTTCTTTTTGCCTATTTTTCTTCTTTCCTTCTTTCTTTCTTTCTTTCCATCTTTCCTTCTTTCTTTCCTTCTTCCTTTCCTTCTTTCCTCCTTTCCTTCCTTCTCTCCATGCTTCTTCCTTTTTTACCTGCCTTCCTTCCTTCCTTTTTTGCCTCCCATCGTTTCCTTCCATTCGTCTTTTCTTTCTTGCCTTCCGTCCTTTCTTTCTTCTCTTTTTTCTTGCCTTGTTTCTTTCTTGCTTTGCTGGCTGCCAATACCAATCCCTTTCAACATTTTTAGGCCTGTGTTAGCCAAGACCTTTTAATTTTACTTAAAGTGTGTATAACATAGTACTTGTAGGGGTTTACGGACAGACTTTATCCATTAGGATTGTGTCATTCACAATTTTCTTTCACCTACTCCAAAATGCCTAAAGGGGCAATACGTCAGCCCACTTCACTATGATTTGATTAATGCCCGGCTGCTTACCAAACAATAAAGCTTTGCAAACACTATAGCAAAACAAAACAAGAATTTCTAAAAGGCTATTGGCTTTGCTAATTCTCCTTTTATTTTTGACTTAAGGATATTCCTAGTCGTGATGGACTGTTAAAAACACCATCCAATCACCCACTCTAAACAGGGCAGATTGTCGGATGGCTTACCTCAGACTGCCCGTGCTCTTTTGTTAAGCTGGAGGAAGGTGTACGCGAATGGAGTAAATTATACTCTGTCAGAGTAAACCCGCTTGTCTGATAAATTCTCAATCAGGTGTGTAGACAGAGAGTAGGGCAGACAGGGTACTCTGTCACAGTTGCGATGGACTACGCTGCCTGCCAAACCCTAAATCAGGCCCTAAACCTGTTTTTTTGCAGGGGAAAGTACATGAACAAGATATTTGATGGGGGAATGCAAATCCATGTGAGCACTAGAAAACATAGGGCTTTGTTTTCAAGGTTTTTACCATCTGTGAAGCAACTCCTGCACAAGGCAGGAGCAACTGCTGCACCCCGAACACTGCAGTAAATCCAAAAGCAGGAATACATTGTGCGTGCACCCATTTTCAGATTATGAGTTGTGAGGAAAATGAGTTTACACCTGAGATTTTCAACATGCTAATTATTATTTGGAGGTATCTGCTCGCAGGCAGGTCTCTCCCCACGCTGTTGCACGGCTCTGCCTGCATTGTTTTTGCCTAATCCTGTACTTTCCCCCTGTGCCTAACTTGCATTCTTGCCCAGACTTGTTTTTATTCCCCTGTGCCTAACTTGCTTTCTTGCCCAGACTTGTTTTTATCCCCCTGTGCCTAACTTGCTTTATTGCCCAGACTTGTTTTTTCCCCCTGTGCCTAACTTGCTTTCTTGCCCAGACTTGTTTTTTTCCCCCTGTGCCTAACTTGCTTTCTTGCCCAGACTTGTTTTATTCCCCTGTGCCTAACTTGCTTTCCTGCCCAGACTTGTTTTTATTCCCCTGTGCCTAACTTGCTTTCTTGCCCAGACTTGTTTTTATTCCTCTGTGCCTGTACTTGTTTTCTTGCCTAAACTTGTTTTCTTTCCTGTGCCCAGTTCTCCCGCGGCCCGCCTGTTTTTCCTGCCGCTGCGTCCCTGCTGCTCCGCCCCCCTGCATTCCCATTCGCCGCCCCGCTCCCGCCTCCCAGCTGCTCCTCCCTCCCACATCCCCTCATATGGAGGCCGCGCAGCGGGCGCACCGCTGGCGCGCCAAAGGCCCGCCTAAGGCAAGCCCATCTGCGCCCGTCCGCGCCTGGACCGCGCCCAGCGCCAGGACCCCTGGACCCCGCGAACGCCACGACGCCCAACACCGCTACGATGCCAGATCCCTCCACGCACTCAACACCGGACGATCACACACCTGCTTCCTGGCCGCCCCGAAGCGCACCCACGGAGCTTTCACCTGCCGGAACTGCAGCTTCACAAGCATCCGCCCCACCATGCCGCCGACCAGGAAAGAACCCAACCACCTCAGATGCATCCTTCTCAACACCCGCTCCGCCCGCAAACACGCCGTTGAACTCTGGGACCTACTCGACTCAACCTCCCCAGACGTCGCCTTCCTGACGGAGACCTGGCTGAACCCCGCCTCGGCACCCGACATAGCCATAGCCGTCCCGGAAGGCTACAAGATCACCCGCAGGGACCGCACCAACGGAGCAGGAGGAGGAATCGCCATCGTCCACAGGAACACTCTCAGAGTCTCGACCAACACCGACGACACCCTCAGCACCGCCGAACACCTGCACTTCCAGATCCACACCGATCCCAACACCACCCTCAGAGGAACCCTCGTCTACAGACCCCCGGACCCCGACCACAGTTCAGCGACTCCATCGCCGACTTCGTCAGCACACCCGCCCTCGCCTCCACGGACTACATCCTCCTCGGGGACCTGAACTTCCACCTCGAGAACAACAACAACACCAACTCCACCACCCTGATCGACAACCTAGCCAACCTCGGACTCAGACAACTCGTCACAACACCCACCCACTCCGCCGGTCACACGCTTGACCCCATCTTCTCTGCAAGCCCCCACGTCTCCTTCAACCACACCACCGAACTCCACTGGACCGACCATCGCTGCATCCACTTCACCTTCAAGAAACCCACCACGCACCACCGGACCCAACAGATACCCCGCCGCTGCTGGAGCAAAGTCACCGAAGACCAACTAACCACCACCCTCGCCAAGAGCCCACCTGCCGACCCCACCGACCCCGACACCGCCGCCCGCAACCTCAGACAGTGGATCAACGACTGCGCCAACACCCTCGCCCCGATCAAGAAACCCTCCAACAGTCACACCAACAAGAAAGCCAGCTGGTTCACTGAAGACCTCCGGGCCTCCAAGCAAACCTGCAGAAAGCTGGAGAAGATCTGGCTCCGTGAACGAACACCGGACAGCCACGCAGCCCACAAGAACGCCACCCGCAGACACCATCACCTCATCAGATCCGCCAAAAGGGCCTCCTTCAAAGACCGCCTAGACAACAATGCGCACAACAGCAAAGAGCTCTTCAACATCATGAAGGAACTCTCCAACCCCAGCTCCAACACGAACGACGTCCCACCCTCGCAAGACCTGTGCGACTCGCTGGCCACCTTCTTCCACCGCAAGATCACAGACATCCACGACAGCTTCAACGCCACGACCGCCCCGACAACCACTGAGACCTCCGCCCCCACCATCCGCACCAACCGCCTGCTCTCCTGGACCAACATCAACGACGACGACACCATCAAGTTCATGAACACCATCCACTCCGGATCTCCGTCAGACCCATGCCCACACCACATCTTCAACAAAGCCAGCACAGCCATCGCACCCCATCTCCGGAAAGTCATCAACACCTCCTTCGAGACAGCAACCTTCCCGGAGAGCTGGAAGCACGCTGAGATCAACGCCTTACTCAAGAAACTCAAGGCGGACCCCAAGGACCTCAAGAATTTCCGGCCCATTTCCCTGCTCCCATTCCCGGCAAAGGTCATCGAGAAGACCGTCAACAAACAACTGACCCGCTACCTCGAGGAGAACAACATCCTGGACCCTTCCCAGTCCGGGTTCCGCAGCAACCACAGCACCGAGACTGCCCTCATCGCCGCCACCGATGACATCAAGTCCCTGCTGGACAACGGAGAAACGGCGGCCCTCATCCTCCTGGACCTGTCAGCCGCCTTCGACACGGTCTGCCACCACACACTACGAACACGCCTCCACAACGCCGGGATCCAAGACAAGGCCCTGGACTGGACCACCTCCTTCCTCTCCGGCAGAACACAGAGCGTCCGCCTTCCCCTTCCGCTCCGAAGCCACCGAGATCATCTGCGGCGTACCCCAGGGCTCTTCCCTCAGCCCAACTCTGTTTAACATCTACATGGCACCGCTCGCCCACGTCGCCCGTCGGCATGACCTCAACATCATCTCCTACGCCGATGACACCCAGCTGATCCTCTCCCTCACCAAGGACCCCCACACCACCAAAACCAACCTTCACGAAGGAATGAAGGCCGTCGCTGAATGGATGAGGAACAGCCGACTGAAGCTGAACTCGGACAAGACGGAGGTCCTCATCCTCGGATCCACCCCTTCGGCCTGGGACGACTCCTGGTGGCCGACCGCACTGGGAACCGCCCCAACACCCACCGATCACGCTCGCAACCTAGGGGTCATCCTCGAATCCACCCTTTCCATGACTAAACAGGTCAACGGCGTCTCCTCCGCCTGCTTCAACACCCTCCGCATGCTCCGCAGGATCTACAAGTGGATCCCCACTGAAACGAGAAGAACGGTCACCCAGGCCCTCGTCAGCAGCAGGTTGGACTACGGAAACGCCCTCTACGCAGGAGCCTCGGCCAAACTACTGAGACGGCTCCAACACATCCAGAACGCCTCTGCACGCCTGATCCTCGACATCCCTCGCCGCAGCCACATCACACCCCACCTGAGAGACCTGCACTGGCTCCCGGTCAACAAGAGGATAACCTTCAAACTCCTCACCCACGCACACAAGGCACTCCACAACACCGGACCAACGTACCTCAACAGACGACTCAGCTTCTACACCCCCACCCGCCAGCTCCGCTCCGCCGACCTCGCCCTCGCCACTGTCCCCCGCTTCCGAAGAGCGACCTCTGGTGGCAGATCATTCTCCCACCTCGCCGCCAAGACCTGGAACACCCTCCCCATCCACCTACGGCAGACCCAAGACCTGCTGACCTTCAGAAAACTCCTCAAGACCTGGCTTTTCGAGCAGTAGCAGCATTCCCCACCCCAGCGCCTTGAGACCCTCACGGGTGAGTAGTGCGCTTTACAAATGATATGATTGATTGAATGGGAAACAGAGTGGAAAATAGAATTCCGTATTTGTATTAGTCGGTAAGGCAAACATTGCACATTATTCCCCAGTTATAATAGGAAAACTAGGAATGAGAACATAAAACTGCCAGGGACAATTCTTTATTGTGCCAGCTTGGCGCTTAAGTGCTTTTCGCTGTAATCCACTTATAAGTGAAAGTGTCATACATGTGACTGACAATACAAGCGGAAAGGGCAGATTCCTTACTAGGATTAGGCTGAATAACAAGACCAGAATATTGTTTAAAAAATGCTGAGTTGCAAGAATATTGTGTCAACTATATTGACAAGTCAAACAATCGAGGCACAGAATAGAGGAGGTAAGAGCATTGTTATATATATATATATATATATATATATATATATATATTTTTTGGGAAATTTCGTAAAGATTCGTCAAACAACGCCAAAGTTATAAGCACATCAAAAAATGCTTTTCCTATGGAAACGTGGTCCTAACTATAACTATCTACTGGTGACCGCCAGTAGATAATATATATATGCATATATATATATAAATATTATCTACTGGCGGTCGCCAGTAGATAGTTATAGTTAAGACCTAGTTTCCATAGGAAACTCGTTTTTTGTTTTCTCAATATCTTTGGCGCCGGTTGACGAATCTTCACGAAATTTTCAAAACTCGTAGCCCGCTCTGGTCAGCTCCTGTCTTGAAAGTTTGGGGTGATTCGGCAAGCAGGGGCTGAGAAAAAAGGGGGGTCCCAAAACGTGTTTTGTCCATGTTAATTCCCATAGGAAACTTTAGACACGGCTACAGCTCGAACTGCTGAACGGAATTACACCAAATTTGGCAAAAAGGTAGCCCTTGGTTCAGAAAGAGACCTTTTTTTTAAATGGTGTAAATCCGTTCAGTAGCTGCTGAGAAAATAAAAAAATAAAAGTTTCGATATCTCTGGCCGCGGTGGATCCGCGCACCTTCCCGATCACGAGCTTTATTCTAATTGGCTGTCAACACTCCAAACCAGGAAGTGTTGGCAGCCATCTTGTGCCTCGGTAACCGAGGCACAAGAAAACAGAAAAACAAACGCGAAAATCAAGAAAAGGGGGCAGGGCAGAAAAACCCTGATCCCCTAGGCCTACTCAGGGCGTCCCACAAGTACCCCCAGGGCCAAAAAAAGGATTTTTTTTTTAAATCGGCGAGATTCGTGCACCCAGCGCAAATTTCGGCCGAAAAAAAAAAAAAAAAAAAAGAAGCGCGGGCTTCGTTATTATTTAACCCTTGGGTGGGCCAAGTCCCGGGGGCATGACACATTATAATTGCGGGGGCCCAGGGGAGCCCCTGCAGCCCTGGGGACCGCCACCCCTCGGGGGTTTCCTAAAATATTTGCGGGGGCACACGGCCCCCCTGCAGCCCCGGGGACCGCCACCCCCCGGGGCTTGTTTTTTTTTTTTTAAAAAGAACCTGTGTGAGGGGGCTCAAGCCCCCCCACACGCCCCGGGGACCGCCACCTCCCCGGGGCACTAAGTATTTAAATTCGGGGGTCCGTAATGGACCCCCGCCCCGGGGGCCACCACCTCCCCGGGGCTCTGCCAATGTTGGGAGGGGGGCCGCGCGGCCCCCCTCCTGGAGCCCGTGATGGCCCTGGGGACCGCCACCCTCCAGGGCCGGCTCCTGCAGTGTCTCGGGGTACCCACCCCCGGGACACTGCTGTTTGCAATGACAGGACGGGAGCCGCGCGGCTCCCGCCCTGTCATTGCAAACTTGCTTTGCTTCATTGAAGCGAGAGTAGGGAAACCTGCTCTCGCTTCAATGAAGCAAAGCAGATTGCTTTTCCACAAGGGGAGCTGCATGTCTGCAGCTCCCCATGTGGAAAAGCAATGCCGGCTCCCGCAGGACGCGGGGAGCCGGCGGGACCGTGGGGGCATTGGGGTTCCCCCCACGGTCCCCAATGGAGAGGGCCAGCCCCGGGGGATGGGGTCCCCGGGGCTAGCAGTGGCCTGGGAGGGGGGCCACGCGCCCCCCTCCCCCCCCCAAAAATAATAAAATAAATAAATAAAGGCCGGCCCCGGGAGATGGGGTCCCTGGGGCCAATAGAGGCCTCAGGAGGGGGCCACGCAGCCCCCTCCATAAAAAATAATAATATTTATGTGGCCATGCCCCTGGGGATGGGGTCCCCGGGGCTGGAATTGGCCATGGGAGGGGGGGGGCCACGCGGCCCGCTTCCCGTTCAAATTTTTTTTTTTTTAAATGGGGGTAAGGCCCTGGGGGATGGGGTCCCCAGGGCCCAAAAAAAGTAAAAAGAAGGGGGGCCACACAGCCCCTCTTCTAAAAAAAATAATTAAAAAAATAACCGCGATCGTGCCGGAGGTCCCACCCCCTCCCAGCAACACTCTGCAAAAACGCCCTGTGGCGCGTTTTAAATTGGGGAATTAATTCCCCTTCAATACTGGGGTTCCCTGGGGGCCAACTAGCCCACCAGGTACCTTCAGTAAGCGCCACAGGGCTGCGTTGCAGAGAGGTGGGCCAGGCCACGCCCCTTTTTACACCTCTCTGCAACGCAGCTCTGTGGCGCTTACTGGAGGTACCTGGTGGGCTAGTTGGACCCCAGGGACCCTCACGATTCAAGGGGACCTAATCCCCCAACTTAAAACGTGCCACGGGGCGCGTTTGCACAGTGGTGAAGGGAGGGGCGGGGCCTGAGGTGACATGTGTGTAAACATGCCCTGTGGCGCGTTTCAATTTGGGGAATTAATTCCTCTTCAATCCTGAGGGTCCCTGGGGTCCAACTAGCCCACCAGGTACCTCCAGTAAGCGCCACTGCGCTGCGTTGCAGAGAGGTGGACCAGGCCATGCCCCTTTTTACACCTCTCTGCAATGCAGCTCTGTGGCGCTTACTGGAGGTACCTGGTGGGCTAGTTGGACCCCAGGGACCCTCAGGATTCAAGGGGACTTAATCGCCCAACTTAAAATGCGCCACAGGGCGCGTTTGCACAGTGGTGAAGGGAGGGGGCGGGGCCTGAGGTGACATGTACGCAAACACGCCCTGTGGCGCGATTTAAGTTGGGGAATTAATTCCCATTCAATCCTGAGGGCCCCTGGGGGCCAACTAGCCCACCAGGTACCTCCAGTAAGCGCCACAGGCCTGCGTTGCAGAGAGGTGGTCCAGGCCACGCACCTTTTTACATCTCTCTGCAATGCAGCTCTGTGGCGCGTTTGCAGAGTGGTGGAGAAAGGGGGCATGGTCTTTGTCTACCTCTCACCAATCCTACTGCGTGGGGCTTACTGGAGGTAAAAGGTAGGCTAGTTGGCCCCTAAAGGACCCCCAGCAGTGAAGGGGACTTCAATCCCCATCCAAGAGCGTGCCAGGGAGCGCATTTGTAGAGTGGTGGGCAAAGTGGGCGTGGCCTGGTACAACTACTTACCAATGCTGCTGTGTGGTACTGACTGGAGGTAATAGTTTGGGAAGTTGGCCCCCAAGGATGTCCTTGGGGGCCAACTACCCCTCTTGTTACCTCCAGTAAGTCCCACACAGTGGGATTGCTAAGACGTCTTTCGGAGGCCATGGCCCCCTTTGTCTACCAGTCTGCAAACGTGCCTCGTGGCAGACTACGGGATGGGGGATGAAGTCCAATTTAGTCCTGAGGGAGTTTGGGGGCAAGAATCCCTCCTGGTACCTCCTGTAAATCCTACGCATCGGAATTCCTGAGCGTTCGTTGGACGCCCAGCACCCTTTCTCCACCACTCTGCAAACACGACTACTAGTTAAAGTAGCATATTTCTGCACCTCTGACTTAGAGGTAGTTTTAATCCCCCTGCCCTATTATGTACTAGGGCCTTACAGAGGAGGTCATGCTAATCACAGGGGTACCCCAACGCATAGTATTCCCTAGTGTATGTAGGTGTTTTCACTGTATTCTAAGTGTCTTTTAGCATAGCACTGGCTCTAGGCCTGGTTAGTCAGAGTCAGTTACCACCAGTACCCGTCTGAAAAAGTTGTGGGCACAGGATGATTTTGCAACAAGGCCACTTTCTGCTCCTCTGTTGGTTCTTTCTGCACATGTCTTGCTTCTTCCTGCACTTTTCTTCGTCTTTGTGGACTTCTGTTGCTTCTTTCTGCATTTCTTTTGCATCTTTCTGTGCGTTTTTTCTTCTTTCTTCACATGTCCTACCTCTGTAGGCATAGTTAGAAACTAGCATTTAAAAAACCTTTGAAATTCACTTAAAAAACCATAGGTTTCAGGCACATTATAGTTAGAAATTAGCATTTAAAAAATCTTTGAAATTCACTGAAAAAACCATAGGTTTCAGGGGCGTTATAGTTAGAAATAAGCATTTAAAAAACCTTAGAAATTCACTGAAAAAACCATAGGTTTCAGGGGCGTTATAGTTAGTTGGACATTTCACTCGTACAAAACCAGTGAAATTCCCCCGTTATAGTTAGTTCAGCTAACTATAACTCACGCCCCGCAATGCACTGCTGATGACGTCACATATTACATCACTCATGACATGGTCAGTGACATCACTGATGACATCACTGATGACATCTCAAATGACATCACTGATGACATCACTGATGACATCATCCATGTGATAATTTCATGCTTCTTCTCACACCCTAATATAACTTTTGATACACCCACTCTAAATTACAGACTGCCATTCTCAAAACCATAGACACTCCAACACCAATAACTACATACCCACTCACTGATTCTTAGGTCTACACACACATCCACTCACTCACCCGTACAGTCACTCATACTTACGGTCACTCAGTACAGGACTATCATATGCACTCATACAGCTATATAGACACTCACACACCGCCACTCATCCATAGAGGTACTCACACACCTAGTCAGTCATGCAAATAATTAATCCCACTCCCATTTACTCACCTATACAGTTATACACACACCAGCTCACTTACTCATACAAATACTAGCACATTCTTACGTCTTATACAATCACTGATACAAGCACACACTCATCCATACAGCCACTCTCACAATCACACACTCTCACTTATAGCCATTTAAATACTCTAACACACATATATACTGCCTTTCACATATGTAGTTACTCACACATGTACCACTGAGATATACATTCACTCACTAACACACCCATACACACAGTCACCCACCCATACAGTCCATCACAGATGCACTCTTGAAACCATGCACCCAGTGAATCACCCACTCACACATCTATGCACAGAGTCACACACTCCCCACCCACACAAACACTCAGGCACCCATACAGATACTCAAACAACCACTCAATAACTCATATAGACAATCATGTAGCTATTCACAAACCCATGTAGCCGCTTACACACCAACAGACAGACGGATACAGACATTCACACAGTTTAGTCACTAACCCATGCATTCAGTAAGATACGTTTAATCACTCACTTATAGACTCAGTCACGCACCTACTAAATCATCCATTCAGACACTTATATACCCACTCATTCTTCAATACGCCTTTCCTTATATATATTAAACATATTTAAACTTTACAGAAACACAAAGTCACTGGATGATGTCATCAGTGATGTCATTTGAGATGTCATCAGTGATGTCATCAGTGATGTCACTGACCATGTCATGAGTGATGTAATATGTGACGTCATCAGCAGTGCATTGCGGGGGCGCGAGTTATAGTTAGCTCAACTAACTATAACGGCAGAATTTCTATGGTTTTGACGAGTGAAATGTCCAACTAACTATAACGCCCCTGAAACCTATGGTTTTTTCAGTGAATTTCTAAGGTTTTTAACATGATAATTTGTAACTATAACATCCCTGAAATCTATGGTTTTTTCAGTGATTTTCAAAGGTTTTTTAAATGCTAATTTCTAATTCTAATGTTCATTAAACCTATCTGCTGTGCGATCCAAAAACAAGCTGGTGCTTGTAGTGTTGTGGACAGTGGACGCAACCATGTTACCTCAGGCAGTGGGGAAGATCTCGGTCTTGAACCTGTGTCGTCGCCCCCTGTAAGCGGAAGCGCAGTGGGCTGGTCCAACGTATGCCACTCCAGCGTAGAAGTGTGAATAAATAGGCCGGGGTTCTGGGCGTAGTTCACTTGTGTGAAAGCCAACGCGTCTGCCAGAGCGGCGACCCTCACCCTGCCACGTGGCTGCCGCCATGACCGCGGGCCTCCTCGACACAAGCCCCCTGCGAACACAGCGGCACAGCACTGCACAGTTATGTCTGTACAGACTACTGCCTTCGATCTACACTGCGGACAGCAGGGCTCACAATTCAGATTGAGTCGCGATTGCAGATGACGCAGTCCAGTAGGCAAGACACATTGCTCCCAGTGCGGCCCGCCCGGACCACGCATCATCGCAGGCTGTGTACACGCTGAGCGCCAGAGGTACCACTAACTCAGTGCACCACAAGTAAACGCCACGTGGCCTTATTAAGGCAGAATTCATTAAACAAAACACATTGCTACCAGTGCAGCCCACACGGACCACACATCATCGCAGGATGTGCAAACTCTGAGTGCTTCAGGTGCCACAAGCTCACTGCACCATAAGTCATCGCCACGTACCCTTAAACCTACATAATATCCTTTTAGTATCCTTGCTTCAAGAACTTTTTTGATATCAATTATAGCTTTAGTACAATGACCAAATTCATCTTGCAAGTCCAAAGGAACACTGAATGGCAGTCTACACTGGGGATAGCAGAGCTCACAATTCGAATTCAGTTTTGATTTATTTATTGCAGAGTGAACTGTACTTTATGTCGTTGGATTTTCTCAAGAGGAAGTCACAAAAAGCATTCCTCGATGTCTGTGCTGACTACTGCCATCGATCTACACTGCGGTCAGCAGAGCTCACCATTCAAATTCAGCCTTGATTTATTAATTGGACAGAGAATTGTACTCTATGTCGTTGAATTTTCTCAAGAGGAAGTGACAAAAAGCTTTCCTCGATGTCTGTGCTGACTACTGCCTTCCATCTACACTACAGACAGCAGGGCTCACAATTCAGATGGAGTTGCGATTGTAGATGACGCAGTCCAGTAGGCAACAGACATTGCTACCATTGCGGCCCTCCCGGACCATGCATCATCGCTAGCTGTGCACACGCGGAATGCTTCTGATGCTCCTACCTCAGTCCACCACAACTGATGGACCCTTTATGACACAATCTTTTGTGTATGATTTCAGGTCTGGTGCCCCTAACTATGTGTAGCACAAGTCATGGACCCTTTATGATTGAATCTCTGTGTGTGATCTGATGATTACTGTTGTACTTGTTACCAGCACCAACCATTCCCGGAGAGCTGGCTTACACTCACCCCACACGCATCCAGCACAGACGTCACTGGACATGTGACCCTGGTAATAAAAAGGAGTCGAGTGCACGTGCTCGTACCCAGTTCCACTACCTGTGTCCGTGTGTTCATTATGTATGGAACATGCTGCCCCTGGGCCCTACCACATTACATTGTGCTCTGGACAGCGTAAGCAACCAACTTACCTTTGACAGTGGGAGAAAACTTTGGTTATGTAACTTTGTCTCGGTCATTGTACAAGTACGTACGTAGAGACTGGATGATTAGAGTACTGCAAGGAGAGTGTATAGTGAATTTATAAGTGCGTGGGGATTGGCGGAGTGATTGTATAAGTACATATGTTGGCGCACCCTAACTCCGACAACGAGCTTGTCTCTAATTGGCTGCCCTCCATGTCCCAAAAACTGAAATTTGAATTTTGCATGGCCCAGTATTGCTACAGCTGCAATACTCCACTGAATGTGCAATAAACATTCACACCCACACAGATGTGTCATGTCCACCATCTTTCTTGTGTGGAACTATGGATGAATGTAGGGTCAGTGATTCCCCGTACCTTCCATTTTGGCCATGTTCAGGGACTTGGCTCACAGAGTAACACATTGACGCTTGCGACCCGGGTGACGGCAGCACTACAACAAGAACACCCGCATGGCGCATCAGTTGATTCCTCATACAGCTCACGATGGAGCCACGCCCATAGCTCCGGAGTCATTCTTCACAGCCTCACGCAGGACTGGCATATGCCAGGCCAGCCCATTCCGCTTACGCTTACAGGGAAGGACAACAACGCTACATGGCCCAGATTTTCATTGCAGTGATCTGCTGGTCACACTCTAGTTGTCAGTATGCCACAGCCACTCCCTCACGGCTAGTATACAACCCACACCACACCCATCCAGCACAGGCGTCACAGGACACGTGACCCTGCCAATAAAAAAGACCGGGCGCACGTGCTCGACGCCATTTCAGAGTTGCTCGCACCGGATGCACTGCGGCCGGCACAGGCACACCGGCACAGGCACACCGGCACGGGACGGTGACTTTCGGTCCACTGAGGTACAGGTACCGTAACTGCTGAGCGGGTGTACAGCCTGCGGTGATGGCCCGTCCCGGTGGTCTGGACAGCTCAGGTTTTGTGTGCCCTGCTGGACCGCAGTGTAGGCCTGAGCCACCGAACAGGAAGGCCTACCACCTTGTGCGTGGCCTCACTGTTCACTGAGTTAGTGGCACCTCAAGGACTGAGCGGGTGTGCAACCTGTGATGATGATAGGTGCACTAGTATGTCCTCTGCCATGGCAAAATCAAGACGCAGCACCAAATGTGAGACCTGTTGGCCTGCGGAGCGGGACTGCATGATGCGGAGGGTGCCCTGTCCGCGAAAAGGTGAGCAGCGGTGGGCAAATATGTCTGGGCGGCGGGAGTGGATACACAAAGGCGGCACAGCGATTTAGGCGTACGCAGTCGTATATACTCTCCCATTACTAATTCTGTACTATGTTTAGATGTGGGATCTTGAGGGCTCCACTAGGTCCCGGCACGTGGTTGGAGACACAGCACTCACTGTCCCTCTTCATCTCTTCCTTTCTCTCCTTCACACTCTTTCTCTCTCTCTTCTCCTCTTACTCTTTCTCTTTGTCTTCCTCTCACTCTTTCTTTCTTTTTCTCTCTCTCTTCCTCTCACTCTCACTGTTTCTCTCTTTCTCTCTGTATTCCTCTGACTCTTTCTTTCTTTTTCTCTCTGTCTTCCTCTCACTCTTTCTTTCTCTCTCTATCTCTCTTTCTCTCTCCTTTGATGGACGAATGACGCACAATCCTATCTTCCTTTTTATCTAACAGGCTGTGATTCACGAATCGACGTCCCCCCCCCCACCACCACAGCTGAACGCGTGTACAAACTGCGATGATGCGTGGCCATCCTGACAACGCCTGACAAAGTTGCTTCACCACGTGGTGCACCCTCTTACACACACGCCGGTGATGGAAGGTGAGCAGAGATACTTCTTTCCGCAGCAGCGGGCAGTCACCTCTGGGCGGTGGGAGTGGATAGTGTGCAGCAGCCTGGGAGCACAAGAGCGCACAGACACCTCCGAGCAGTGGGAGTGGATGGGCTGCAGCAGCCTGAGTGCGCATTGCCGAAACAGATAATTAGGCGTGTGCAGTTGTATGTACTCTGCAATTACTAATTCTATACTATCTTTCAGATCACTAAACATAAGGGTGCACTATGTCCCGGCACGTGGTTGGAGACACACCGGAGGCACAAAGGTAAGCTGCGAAGATTTTCTCCAGTGTCAACACTCCCTCTCCCTCTCTTCCTTTCTCTCTCCCATACTTTCTCTCTTTCTCTGTCTGTTCCTCTCTCTCAATCTTTCTTTCTCTCTCTTCCTCTCTCTCACTCTTTCTCTCTCTCTTTCTCTCTACCTCTCTCTCACACTGTTTCTCTCTCTCTCTTTTCCTTGTATCTTACTCTTTCTCTCTCTCACTCTTTCTCTTTCCCTGTCTTTGTCTGTCTTCCTCTCTCTCACTCTTTCTCTCCTCTCTCTCACTCTTCCTCTCTCTCTTCTTCTCTCTCACTTTTTCTCTCTCTCTTCCTCCTCTCTCACTCTTTCTCTCTTTCTCTCTCTCACTCTTTCTCTATTTCTTTGTCATCCTCTCTCTCTCACTCTTTCTTTTCTTTCTCTCTTTCTCCCTCACTCTTTCTCTCTTTCTCTTTCTCCTTTGCTGGACGCATGACGCACCATCTTATCTTTCTTTTTGTCTTACAGGCTGTGATTCACAAATGGTCCAGCGATGACACGACATGGCTGTACATAGTTTTATTTATTGTTGTTTTGTTTTAATAAAATGATTTATATGTAAATCCATACATGACTAAGATTCTTATTTGTCCAACCTAACATGACTGTCACATTTGTTTGTGGGGGTGAGGGGAGAGGGCGGACAAGGAGCTCCTACTGGGGGATGTCGGAGCAATGTTGGGTGTCCGACCTGCATGATCGTTGCCTCCATTACATCTGTTCTCAGAGACTTAAGAGCTGGCGATCTGGCTCGTAGATGAAGAACTGCGAGCCAACTAGCAGGCTCATAGAGGGAGAACAGCGGCCCGTCAGTTCGCAGAGGAAGAGCTGCGGGCCAGCTCGCAGAGGAACACCTGCGGGCCGACTAGTATAGGGAAAGGTGCGGGCCATCGGCTTCCAAAGGGATAGCTGCGGAACACTGATGTGGGGAGAGGGAGCATGAAGAGCGTATCTCGCAGAGAGACACCTCCGGTATATTTCCAGTATTGGCTTCACAGATACAACTGCGGGCCCGAGAACTCGCACCCGAAGAGCTGTGAGCCGACAAGTGGTTCGCAGAGGCAGACTTGCGGGCCCAAGTATGTTGTTGGAGGTATGCTGTTGATGGTGGAAAAGGGTGCGTTACCTGCTGATGTAGGGAGACGCAGCGTGAAAGTGGTATCTCGCACAGACAGAGCTCCGGTATATTAAATTGCCCCCGGGACCTTTCTTTTATATTTTCACTCGATGCGAGGCACAAGATGGCTGCTAACACTTCCTGGTTTGAATTGTTAGCAGCCAATCAGAGGCAAGCTCGTGCTCGGGAGTTAGGCACAGTCCAGATATATATATATTTTTTTCCTTTAATATCTCAAAAACTACTGAACGGATTTACACCATTTCCACAAAACCGCGCTTTCTGCACCAAGACCTTTCTCCCTGCCAAATTTGCAATTCTTTCTTTGTCACACAGTACATGTAATGCACCGCTCTCATCAAGATTGGAAGCAGTAATGGAACAATTTCCCTGTTGCTCCACACATAAATACATGTAAAGAACAAATCAGAATAGTTCCTTTATTTTTTCAAATTGCAAAACTTCTCTCTATTGGTTATTTTTGAACTTTCCATATAAACAGTTTTTTAAAAATTTAAGAACACATACAGGTGAGAAGTTCAACGTATTCTATCAACAAACTTTCTAGAACATTCTACGACACGTGAAGGTTAAAAGTTCATCATTTTTCAAACCTAACGATATTTTTTTGCAACATTTTCTCGAACATTTAAGGGCACGTGCAGGTTAAAAGTTCACCATTGTTTTAAGTTCGAACAGTGCCTTCCAAATGCAAGTAGCAGGTGTGGTTGAACTGACCAAATGTTATCCTATCATATGAACTCTACGTTGAAACTGCTTTTTATTAACCAATGACAAAGATGCTTTTCGACAAACTAATATGCACCCTACTTTTTAGTAAACAATGTTTTTCATCTCCCAATCAGTTATCGTTGTGTATGAGAAAAAAAAGTAGTTCCCCATCTTTAAACATATCTCTTATTCTACGAACGGACTGCATGAGCTACAGACATCTATCCATATCTTCCAGCTACACCTTCACAATGCTAGTGTGGATCGTAGGACATAGCTATGTTTTCTGGTGCAAGAGGTATGCAGAACAGAGACGTATTGACTTAGACCTAGGTTTACTAAATGTGGACATTAAATGGTTTGGACAGAGAGGATTGAAGTGGCACCAATTACTCCCTTTGGTTAAAACCTGTTTTGCATCTCCAACTCCCTGACCTCATGATTGTGCACTGTGGTGGAAATGACCTAGGCACATTGACTGGGGTGGGTTTGGAAATGCTAATGAAGGACACCTTTAGACAATTGATGTTGCTTTTGCCTCAAACTGTCTTTGTATATTCCAATATATGCCAAAGACAGAAGTGGAAATGGTCAAACAAATTTTGTCCTCAGATTGAAAAATCTAGGAAGAATGTCAACAAAGCTGTGTCTGCATACCTCAGAGACCATAGAATGGGGTCGATCTACAACAACAACATACGTTATGATATGGCTGATATCTACAGAAGTGATGGAGTACACTTCACAGATCAGGGAAATCAAGTTTTTCTGAATAACCTGAAGCTGTGCATCCGCACTTATATGTAGCTCCAACTAATAAACACAAAGGCTCTTTTTAGAGCCGCCTTATATTCCCAATATCGGTTTGCAGACTGACATCTGCAATCCGGATAGCACAGGGAGACCTGCGGGCCGTCTGGCAGCCTCGCAAAGGGAGAGCTATGGCCCGTGAGCTCGGCTCGCACACAGAGAGCTACGGGCCGTCGGCTCACAAACGCAGAGCTGAGAGCCAATGGACTGGTAGTGTTTTATGGTTTAGGGTAGTGCAGTGGTGTTTGTGTAGTGTAGGGGGTCCGGCTGTGGATAGTGTTTTAGGGTTTACGGTAGTGCAGTGGTGTTTGTGTAGTGTAGAGGGTGGTGCTGGGGGTACATTTAGGGTTTAGGGTAGGGCAGTGGTCTTTACGTAGTGTAGGGGGTCCTGCTGTGAGTGGTGTTATAGGGTTTAGGGTAGTGCAGTGGTGTTTGGGTAGTGTAGAGGGTCGTGTTGGGGGTAGCGTTTTACGGTTTAGGGTAGTGCAGTGGTGTTTCTGTAGTTTAGGGGGTCGTGCTGGGGGTAGTGTTTTAGAGTTTAAGGAAGTGCAGTGGCGTTTCTGTAGTGTAGGGGGTCGTGCTGGCAGTAGTGGTTTAGTGTTTAGTTACGTAGTGCAGTGGTGTTTGGGTAGTGTAGGGGGTCGTGCTGGGGTAGTGTTTTAGGGTTTAGGGTAGTGCATTGGTGTTTCTGTAGTGTAGGGCGTCATGCTGGGGGTAGTGTTTTAGGGTTTAAGGTTGTGCAGTGGTGTTTCTGTAGTGTAGGGGGTCGTGCTGGCAGTAGTGGTTTAGTGTTTAGTTAGGTAGTGCAGTGGTGTTTGGGTTGTGTAGAGGGTCATGCCGACAGACTGACTCACAGAGCTCCGAGCCAACGGACTGGCTTCTAAAGGCATAGCCGCGACCTCGTGATGTGGGGAGAGGCAGCGTGAAAGGAGTATCTTACACAGACACAGATGCCAGTGTTGCCTCGCAGAGGTAAAACTACACACCCGATGGCTTCTACACGGAGAGATGCGAGCTGACGGACTAAGTCACAAAATGGCTGCCAACACTTCCTAGTTTCAACCGTTCACAGCCAATGAGCCGCGAGCTCGTGCTCGTAACCGTCAGACAATCAGATGTCAGAATTCTCAAATATCGATATCTGTAAAATTTGATATTTCTCAAAAACTACTGAACGGATTTACACCATTTCAACAAAAGCGCGCTTTGTGGACCACAACATTTCTCCCTCACAAATTTGGCGTAATTCCGTTCAGCAATTTGACCTGTAGCCTTGTCTAAAGTTTCCTATGGCAAATGCATTGAGAAAACACATTTTGGGACTCCCCTTTTTTCTCAGCCCCCCCTTGACCAATCACCCCCAAACTTTCAAGATAGGAGCTGATCAAAAAAAAGAAACTTTTTTGAAAATTTCGTAAAGATTCGTCAAACGACGCCAAAGTTATAAGCACATAGAGGGCTCCAGGAGAGGGGCCTCGCAACCCCCCTCCCAACATGAGTGAAGCCCCAGGGCTGCGGGGACCCCAGCGGGCCCCCGCAGCCCCAGCAACCCCCAGCTATTATTTTTTAAGAAATGCCCGCGGGACCTAGCCCACCCGGGGACCTCATTAAAATAAAACGCGGGAACCCGCGACCCCAGTGCGAATTGCGCCGATCTTTTTTTTTTTTTTTTATAAAAAATGCTTTTTTTGCCCCTGGTGTCCTTCTGGGATCCCCTGAGCAGGCCTAGGGGGTCACAGTGTTTCTACCCTGCCCCCTTCTCTTGTTTTATACCTTTGTTTCTCTGTTTTCTAGTGACTCGCTTCTACCGAGCCACAAGATGGCTGCCAACACTTCCTGGTTTGGAGTGTTCGCAGCCAATCACAGTGAAGCTCGTGCACAGGACTTAGGCTCCGCCCAGATATCAAAACTTTTATTTTTCTTATTTCTTAGTAACCACTGAACGGATTTACACCATTTTACAAAAAGTCGCTTTGTGAGCCAAGCACTACCTTTTTGCCAAATTTGGGGTAATTCCGTTCAGTAGTTTCGGCTGTAGCCTTGCACAAAGTTTCCTATGGGAAATTGATTTTTTGACTCTTATTTTTTGTATTTCTCAAAAACTACTGAACGGATTTACCCCATTTAAACAAAAGGTCACTTTCTGAACCAAGCTCTACCTTTCTGCCAAATTTGAGGTAATTCCGTTCAGCAGTTCGGGCTGTAGCTCGTCGCAAAATTTCCTATGGAAATTAACATGGAGAAAACGCGTTTTGGGACCCCCCTTTTTTCTCAGCCCCCACTTGACAAATCACCCCCAATCTTTCAAGATAGGAGCTAACCTAAAAAGTGCAACTTTTTGCAAAATGTCATAAAGATTCGTCAAATGACACCAAAGTTATTAGCAAATCAAAAAATGCTTTTCCTATGGAAACTAGGTTGTAACTATAACTACCTACTGGCGACCGCCAGTAGGTAATATATATATATTATTGTTTTTCAAATATCAGTGTATATAATATTGTTCACTTTAATATAGTTGTCTTAAATACTTTTTAAAATAATTTAATATATATTAGTTATTATACTGACTATAGGGGTTATTGGTATATTAATTGTTTTTAGTATAATTGGTACATTTTAATGTGCAATTAATTGTTTTTACATTTAATTAGTAATTTATAATTTATGAGTGGGTTGTTGGGTTTGCAGGAGAATAGTGTGAGAAGTAATTTAAATCATAAATTGATGTTTTTTATTTTAAATAACGTTTTATGCTAATTAAATATTTCATTTGTAATTATTTATATAAATTATTTAATTGATGAATTATTATTGTAAACATTTAAGTGTATTTTGTGAATTATAATGTGTATTTTTAATTTTTTATAGTTTATTTACCAATTTATAATTTAGTAGTGGGTGTTGGGTTTGAGGGAAGTTACCTAAATGTTAAATTATTCTTTTTTAACGAATGTTTGATTTTTATTAAATAATTCATTTGTAAATATTTATATAATTTTTCAAATTAATTAATTATTGTCTTCATTAAGTGTTTTGTGATTTGCCTATGTAAATAGTACAAGAGCAATACATTCTATGGAGGAATTTGAAATGGAGCAGTTTGTGTCTATAGTAGGAGGATATTAGTTTAATGTGACCATAACAATATTTCCATATGTCCCAAGTGATATCATTGTTCATATCTAGATGCCATTCGTCTAAGGCTCTATGATCTGTGTCTTGGGATTTCTCGGTGTATAATTTGTATGAAGTAGAGACCCATCTCTGCTTTTCCAGTTTTTAGATCAGCTGGGTAAGGGGGAGAAACTCTGGAGGTTCAGCAGGGGTATTCTGGCCAGGTCGTCTGGCCCAGCATGTAGTCACATGTGTCTAGGGGTGTAACGGTTCAATCCCCTCTAAAATGATCAAGGGTGAAGAACTTTCTATCTACAAATAGTCACCCCACCCGTGTCAGCCCACTATTCTGCAGTCCAAGCATCAGACTGCTTTCTAACGTGGGGGCTAATGAAAGGTTATTCAGGAGAGGGAGATGTGTTTAATATGGTTGCATGAAGCCAGCACGGTGAGCCTCGAACCGCAGTGCCCAGAGTGAGCAATGGACCATTTGTATATATTATACTGGTTTTAAGGGTTTAGTGGTTATAGCACTGTGGAGTTCCCCTGACAATACTTGGTCTTTATCTATGGGAACAATTGGTGCATTGACCGTGGGGGCATACCAGAATGCAATGTATCTTGATTGTGCAGCATGAAAGTATCACTCCATGTTGTAGACCGTGAAGCCTTTCCGGTCAAAGGTTAGTGTTAGTATCTCTCATTTTAGCCTCAGGTGGCATCCTGCCCAGATTAATCTGATTAGTAAGGCTTGCAGGTGGCAAAAAAATGTCTAGTTCAGGGGAATTTGAATATTATGAAAAAGGTATACAAATTTCGGCAGGACTATCATTTTTATTAAGCCTAAATGGCCTGCAATAGAAAGAGTTTATTTTTTTATTTAACAAAGCTTTATTGAATAAAATATAAATGTACAGAATTATATAATACATAAAATAAGAAATCAACTCAAGAGATATAATTTAACCCGAAAGGCAAAAATTACTAACACTTAATACAAAGGAAGAAATACATCATAAACGTATTAAATAGAATCATTCTGCACTTAAAACATTACGGGGCATATTAGCAATGCCTGGCGATAATTATCGCAAAGCGCAATTAGCGCTTGGATAATTATCGCCAGGCATCGCCGGTTTCTATCGCGGAGTTAGCGTGCAATCAGCAATGCTAATCTCCAAAGCGATAGAAACCTTGGAGAACAGTGTTAAAAATCGCCTGAAAACAGGCGATATTCACACTGTTCCCCAGTTCTGCTTGCTGATAGTGCGAGGGGGACTTAGCCATGTAATCCACCTCTCATTGGATTACATGGCTAAATCAGGGTGGGACCAGGTGTTAGCAAACCAGCGCTAAACGTGTTTAGCGCTGGTTCGCTAATCACCGCCCCTGCCTCGCTGATAGGCGTTAGCGACCTCAGCGACTGTTTCCAGTCGCTGTTAGGTGGGGAACGCCTACTTTGCATGCCATTAGCGATAAATATCGCTGGCATGCAAAGCGGCACCCAACCCGATCGCTATCGCCTACAAGCTGTCGCTAACAGCAGTTAGCGACAGCTTGTTGATAAGGCGATAATATTATCGCCGCTTTAGCGGGAAAAAGTCCCGCTAAAGTGGCGATAATCGCCTTGCTAATATGCCCCCATATTTTTGGGTATTTTGTGGATTAAGAAAAGAAAAGAAGAAGAAGAGAAGTTAAGAAAAGAACAGAAAAGAAGAGAAAAAATAATTCATTCATATATATGTAAAAAAAAACATATTATTGCAACTCATTTCTCATAATAACAATGATAAACAATGAGAGGAGTTATTTTAAATATTAGGGGAGGAAGCCACTATGGTGGCTGGAAAACCCTAGTGGAATCACCGGGAGTTTTACGATTTTTATTTAAGTAATTAGTAAGCGGAGACCAAAAAAGGTCCTTGTTGACCATTTTTAGCGTAGAATCAGCTGCTGCTGTATCAAGTCTGTGATGCGAACAAAGAAGATTCCACCAGCTGGTAACACTAATATCTTTGTCATTTTTCCAATTGGAAGTAATGACTTGAAAGGCAATAGCAAGTGACAAATCTAAAAACTTGCCTAGTTTAGAACGTGTTGGCCAAAAGCGTGATGAACTTCCTAGAAAAATACACTTAACATCAAAAGGGAAATCAATAGAACAAATAGTGGAAATAGTCTTGCAAACCTGTAACCAAAAAGTTGTGGTTGGTGGACAATGAAAAAACATATGTATATATGTACCAGGAAGAGTTTTACAAGACCAGCACTTGTTTGAGCGTGTTGAATTATATTTTTGCAAAGAAAGTGGAGTAATAAATAGCCTATTATAAAACTAATGAAGGGTTTGTGTGGTACTAGCATTAAGGGATGTGTGATGTATTTTATTCCAGATGGAACCCCAGTCCCTTAAAGACAAGGAATGTTGAAGGTGAGATTCCCATAGTATCTCAATTGTGGAGTTAGGACAGGAAGGAGTAGTGTAATGTAAATATTTATATATGTATGAAGCTTTAAGACACGACAATAATAGTACAAGTGGAACAGGAGGCGAGGAGCTTATATGAGAATGGGAGTGACTGAGAGTGGAAATAGCTTGCCCAAGGGCACCTCTGAGAGACTCATATTTACCGGCATATGTAGAAGGAATAGTAAATTTGTTTTGAACCTCAGAAAAAGTAAGAGGCATCATGTCATGGATCAACTGTTTTATTTGAATAATGCCCTTCAAAACCCAATTTTTCCAATAAATAGTTCGATTCGAAATGTTTAGAACTATGTCATGCCATATGGAGGATTGTAGAAATTGTTGTATCGGGGGATAAGGGTATTGTGAGGATAAGGGAAGACATCTGACTAGATTACTTAATGGGAGGAGAGGAGAAGGTTTGAGGAGCTTTCGAGAAAAATGGTAACGAATAAAAAGGAAATTGAGACACAAGAGAGTCCTCCAATCTGTGCCAGATGTTATTAGGCAAAGAATCAGTGCCTACCATATTAAAACAAAGGCATTATGATATTGCTGAAAATTTGGGAAATTTACACCTCCCAGCTCCTTAGGTTTACAAAGAGATATTAAAGAGATACGCGCTTTTACCATTCCATAAAAACGCAGTGATTGATTTATTTAATGACTTAAAAAATGTTAACGGTAATTTGATAGGTAACATGGACAAATAAAAATTAATGACAGGTAGAAACATCATCTTGATAGTGGACAGCCTTCCCCACCAAGACAAATATAATGGAGACCATTTCTCTGTCACTTGAAGAATCTTATTATGAACATCATCTAAGTTGATCTGGATTGTCTTTGCCATGGAGGTAGAATATTTAATTCCCAAACACTTAGGGGTCGATTCCGATCTCGGCCGGAAGCGCACCTAACAGTATTCGTCCGGAAAAAAAACCAGCCGAGTGCGTGTTTCCCGACCGATTCGAACACTCGTCCGGACGAACAAGTACGATGCGTATAACAACCCAGATTCCAAGCGAGCCGTTCTTACCCAATCCAGCTCCTGTTCCCCGCCCGAGCCGGATCCGTAAACGCCGAATCGAGTCGTACGGAAGCAAATACACAGCACCTTCCGGCCGGACGAGTACGATGCGCACTCCATACGCGCCGAACCCGTCGCTACGTCCGGGACGTTTGAGCATCCGGGCGAGCCGTACATAAGCTCCGTTTCGCGCCACAAGACGATCCACGGCTACGAGACGAACAAGCCAGCGACGAGTACGAGTCGAAGACACGAGAAACCCGAACGAGACGATCCAAGCATGAATCCCATTGCGCAGGTCCTACCTATACTCTACATCTATTACCGGGACCGGCACGGACGCGTACGGCGCAGACGGTAAGTCAAACACCAACAACACAAACAAACGACACGTACCCGAAATATGTCACACACACATAGGGATGCACAAATGACGTACACTAACAACAGCAGAACCATAGGGGTGGGATGGCCATCACCAATGCCATACACACTTATAGGGGGATGGATGCCTACCACCAACACCACCCTACCACCACCCCTACTCAGGGGGGCTGGATGCCTACCACTACCACCACCCCTACTCAGGGGGGGCTGGATGCCTGCCACTACCACCACCCCTACTCATGGGGGCCTGGATGCCTGTCACTACTACCACCCCTACTCAGGGGGGGCTGGATGCCTGCCACTACCACCACCCCTACTCATGGGGGCCTGGATGCCTGTCACTACTACCATCCCCACCCTTAGGGGGATGGATGCCTACCACTACCACCACCCCTACTCAGGGGGGCCTGGATGCCTGTCACTACTACCATTCCCACCCTTAGGGGGCTGGATGCCTGTCACTACTACCATCCCCACCCTTAGGGGGATGGATGCCTACCACTACCAGTACCCCCTACTCATAGGGGGCTGGATGCCCATCACTAACAGTACCCCCTACTCATAGGGGGCTGGATGCCCATCACTACCAGTACCCCTATTCATAGGGGGCTGGATGCCCATCACTACTACCATCCCCACTCATAGGGGGCTGGATGCCCATCACTACTACCATCCCCACTCATAGGGGGCTGGATGCCTGTCACTACTACCATCCCCACCCTTAGGGGGATAGATGCCTACCACTACCAGTACCCCCTACTCATAGGGGGCTGGATGCCCATCACTAACAGTACCCCTACTCATAGGGGGCTGGATGCCCATCACTACCAGTACCCCTACTCATAGGGGGCTGGATGCCCAACACTACTACCATCCCCACTCATAGGGGGCTGGATGCCCATCACTACTACCATCCCCACTCATGGGGGGTGGATGCCTGTCACTACTACCATCCCCACCCTTAGGGGGATGGATGCCTACCACTACCACCACCCCTACTCAGGGGGGGCTGGATGCCTGCCACTACCACCACCCCTACTCAGGGGGGCCTGGATGCCTGTCACTACCACCACCCCTACTCAGGGGGGCCTGGATGCCTGCCACTACCACCACCCCTACTCATGGGGGGCTGGATGCCTGTCACTACTACCACCCCCACCCTTAGGGGGATGGATGCCTACCACTACCACCACCCCTACTCAGGGGGCCTGGATGCCTGCCACTACCACCATCCCTACTCAGGGGGCCTGGATGCCTGTCACTACCACCACCCCTACTCAGGGGGGCTGGATGCCTGCCACTACCACCACCCCTACTCAGGGGGGCTGGATGCCTGCCACTACCACCACCCCACTCAGGGGGCCTGGATGCCTGTCACTACTACCATCCCCACCCTTAGGGGGCTGAATGCCTGCCACTACCACCACCCCTACTCAGGGGGGCCTGGATGCCTGTCACTACCACCACCCCTACTCATGGGGGCCTGGATGCCTGTCACTACTACCACCCCCTCCCTTAGGGGGATGGATGCCTACCACAACCACCACCCCTACTCAGGGGGGCCTGGATGCCTACCACTACCACCACCCCTACTCAGGGGGGCCTGGATGCCTGTCACTACCACCACCCCTACTCAGGGGGGCCTGGATGCCTACCACTACCACCATCCCTACTCAGGGGGGCCGGATGCCTGTCACTACCACCACCCCTACTCAGGGGGGGCTGGATGCCTGCCACTACCACCACCCCACTCAGGGGGGGACTGGATGCCTGTCACTACTACCATCCCCACCCTTAGGGGGCTGGATGCCTGTCACTACCACCACCCCTACTCAGGGGGGCTGGATGCCTGCCACTACCACCACCCCTACTCAGGGAGGGCTGGATGCCTGCCACTACCACCACCCCTACTCAGGGGGGGCTGGATGCCTGCCACTACCACCACCCCACTCAGGGGGGCCTGGATGCCTGTCACTACTACCATCCCCACCAATAGGGGGCTGGATGCCTGCCACTACCACCACCCCTACTCAGGGGGGGCTGGATGCCTGCCATTACCACCACCCCTACTCATGGGGGCCTGTATGCCTGTCACTACTACCATCCCCACCCTTAGGGGGATGGATGCCTACCACTACCACCACCCCTACTCAGGGGGCCTGGATGCCTGTCACTACTACCATCCCCACCCTTAGGGGGCTGGATGCCTGCCACTACCACCACCCCTACTCAGGGGGGCTGGATGTCTGCCACTACCACCACCCCTACTCATGGGGGCCTGGATGCCTGTCACTACTACCATCCCCACCCTTAGGGGATGGATGCCTACCACTACCACCACCCCTACTCAGGGGGCCTGGATGCCTGTCACTACTACCATCCCCACCCTTAGGGGCTGGATGCCTGCCACTACCACCACCCCTACTCAGGGGGGCTGGATGCCTGCCACTACCACCACCCCTACTCATGGGGGCCTGGATGCCTGTCACTACAACCATCCCCACCCTTAGGGGATGGATGCCTACCACTACCACCACCCCTACTCAGGGGGGCCTGGATGCCTGTCACTACTACCATCCCCACCCTTAGGGGGCTGGATGCCTGCCACTTCCACCACCCCTACTAAGGGGGGGCTGGATGCCTACCACTACCACCACCCCTACTCAGGGGGGCCTGGATGCCTGTCACTACCACCACCCCTACTCAGGGGGGCCTGGATGCCTGTCACTACTACCATCCCCACCCTTAGGGGGCTGGATGCCTGCCACTTCCACCACCCCTACTCAGGGGGCGCTGGATGCCTGCCACTACCACCACCCCTACTCAGGGGGGCCTGGATGCCTGCCACTACCACCACCCCTACTCATGGGGGCCTGGATGCCTGTCACTACTACCATCCCCACCCTTAGGGGGCTGGATGCCTGCCACTACCACCACCCCTACTCAGGGGGGGCTGGATGCCTGCCACTACCACCACCCCTACTCATGGGGGCCTGGATGCCTGTCACTACTACCATCCCCACCCTTAGGGGGATGGATGCCTGCCACTACCTCCACCCCTACTCATAGGATGGGTAATGCATGACACAACCAGCATACTCCCACATAAGGAATGTCTGAAAATTACATCCCCCAACACCATGACAAGCGTGTGTAGTCTGTGTCAAATGCCTACAACACTGAACATGACATTGAACATACAATGTGACCCCCTAGCACATGTGTCACACATAAATGTGTGTGGCCTCGACAATGCAAGCCGACCATGGCCACTGTGGCAATGGGGTTGAACACCCCATCACCACAGCGACCAAAAGGTAAGTATGGGGTCCATAGCTGATGCACATTTTGAACAGTGTGGCAATGGGGCCCAAAGCCCCATCACCACAGTGACCACAAGGTAGGTGTGGGGTCCATAGCTGATGCACATTTTGAACAGTGTGGCAATGGGGCCCAAAGCCCCATCACCACAGTGACCAAAAGGTGAGTGTGGGGTCCATAGCTGATGCACCTTTTGAACAGTGTGGCAATGGGGGCCAAAGCCCCATCACCACAGTGACCAAAAGGTAGGTGTGGGGTCCATAGCTGATGCACCTTTTGAACAGTGTGGCAATGGGGCCCAAAGCCCCATCACCACAGTGACCAAAAGGTAGGTGTGGGGTCCATAGCTGATGCACATTTTGAACAGTGTGGCAATGGGGCCCAAAGCCCCATCACCACAGTGACCACAAGGTAGGTGTGGGGTCCACAGCTGATGCACCTTTTGAACAGTGTGGCAATGGGGCCCAAAGCCCCATCACCACAGTGACCAAAAGGTAGGTGTGGGGTCCATAGCTGATGCACCTTTTGAACAGTGTGGCAATGGGGCCCAAAGCCCCATCACCACAGTGACCAAAAGGTAGGTGTGGGGTCCATAGCTGATGCAAATTTTGAACAGTGTGGCAATGGGGCCCAAAGCCCCATCACCACAGTGACCACAAGGTAGGTGTGGGGTCCATAGCTGATGCACATTTTGAACAGTGTGGCAATGGGGCCCAAAGCCCCATCACCACAGTGACCAAAAGGGAAGTGTAGTCAGGGTAAAAGCTGCCAAAGCCAAACTGCATGGATGATTACTGGTCACACAACAACAAACACATCAGTGGCATAGTAGTGCTTGTGTCCCATAGCAACATAGATTGGGTGAGGCAAACAGTGCAGTGGCAATAAAACATCGTTTTGGCCATGTGCATACAAACATCACCCATGGGGGCTCACATTGTCAACATTCACAAATAACACAATGACAGAAGTGACCATCATAATGCAGACCCACATATCTGCACCAATGGACACACAAATGTAGATATCCTGTGGAGACTGTAGATGTCAGGTGAACAAATACCATACCATGGCAGCAATGGGACATACAAACCATGATTATTGTGCTGACTGATGACCTAGGAGTCCCAGGGACAGCAGGGGAAAGCCACCAAACAACATACAGCCAATGGCACACTCAAGATATGCCAATGCAGTGGTGCAAATGCACAAACACAAACAGGCAGACTCACACTGCATATCAAACACAACAGGTGATGGGGGTGTGTGCCAGTGTTCCCAGGCAACCACACAACACATGAGGAGGCCTGAATTCCAATTACACAGATGTGTATACAGTGCCATACAAAAGTTACTCATGGATCGGATTCCCCTATGTGGGCAAAGAGGCATTGTTAGATGAGAGGGAGCCCAAATTACACATGTCACACAAGCTTGTAGGAACAGCAACTAACACAGCAAGAGACAGACCCACCACAGCACTACCCTCAGGGACCCCACATTGTGGTGACACTAGCCTGCATGATAATCCCACTGTGATGACAAAGGTAGATGTCATTCACACTGTGAACCACAGCCATGTGTCCTGAGCAACAAACTACCATCACACCTACACAAGCACAAATCAATCAGCACGGCCTGCCAGCCATGGCCAATATGGAGGTAGGGATCTAGCCGTGCAACAACTCACATTTGCACACACTCAACACCACACACCTTGATCTCCACCAATGTGCAGCAGTGAAGCTCACATGGACTGGTGACATTGCACATGCACCCATGACAATCCCAGGGGTGGTGGTGGGAACTAAGGTGCAGAAACCCATCACACATGGCCAGTCAACAAGACTCGTGAATGTCTGACACACTGCACACTACGCGGTACATGGGCATGACGTGAAATCCACCACAATCAATGGGATCCCGGCCATAGTCACACACCAATGAAGAAGACAAGGTGACACACAAAGAGCACACGTACACAACTTCCAACATTGCAGCTCTGACCCTGAGGAGTGGCAGCAGTCACACACACAACGTGTCACAATCACTGAAAGCTACCACAGACTGTAAATTGCATGACATGTGTAACCAACAAGTGCCAAGGGGAATCCTGAATGTGTCCCATCTGCGTTTGCCCACATCCCCAGCCCTGACAACAAAGACAACCTGGGATGACAACCTGATGAACCTTAGTTTGCCATGCATCCACATCCCGGAGTAACCAGGTCCAAGATGCTGGATGAACACAGAACAACTCAGCAAGCATCAGAAACAGGAACATCCGTAGGGACACAGCCTGTGTAGGAAAAGGGAAGGGTACACGCACAGACATGCTTACACAACACAAAACACGGGCCCAGGCAATGTCACGGGATTACACACTGCCATGAGGGCACTCCACTGCTGTGGATGGTCCGCTGTGCCAAACCTTCTCTGTGCACGACTCAAACATGTCGGCAGAACACTCGGCCAGTGAGTCAACAACTACAACACACTGAAGGCTCTGCTCACATCAGCCTGGGTACGGAAGTGTCACGTCAGTCATCTGCATACACCCAAAACACGTGTCAAGCAAGGTGCACTGTATACACTGATGAGTCCTTCAACATTGGTGTGCTAAACTGCATGTCCAGTGAAGATGGGCACACAGTCAGGGAAATAGAAACATTGAACAGTGGTAAGCCCACCAGATGTGCATCACTGTAAGACAAAGATGTTAATTTACAAATGCAAAACGTACATCCCTGTGTCATATGCTGAACATCACACCCTCAGACTGCAGCAGAGGATGCCATAGATCCAGACTACAACAGGACACATATCCCATGGACCACATGGAGTCCATCACAGCAACACTTCATTTTCTTGATCTGCACACTATTACAACTGCAAATGCATGATGATACTCATCTACATCATGTACATCAAAAGAAAAACCACAAGTAAACAAAAAGAGGCTTTATTCAGCAAATGTCAATCGAAAATCAGAAGTCCAAATTAAACTAAGGCCAATGGCCAGTCCAAATACACAGTCCCAACAGGGTGATAGGTGACAACTTGTCACCCATTGCTTGCCTGCACTGGTAGGGACAGGGGACATCCCCTTGGAGGGGCATACAAGGGGCAGGCCAGGCACCGCAGGGACAGGATCAGGGGATGCCAGAGTGAGGCAGTGAAGGGGTGGTGGGTGCAGGAGTGTCACCGGCAACTGCAGTGGAGGTGTCTGACTCAGGGGGGCCGGCACCACTGTAGGGCACAAGTCAGATGGTGTTGGTGCTGCAACCACTGCAGTGGGCTGGTCTGATGGAGTGGACTGGGTCCCCACTGCAGTGCCCGAGTCAGACGGGGTGGTTGTGGACTCCACTGCAGTGCATGCCTCCAAGGGAGTGGAAGGGGGGCAGATGAGGTGGGCAGGACAGAGGGGGGGATCCGGTCTCCACACCAGTGGCACAAACAGGCTGAGCGTCTGGGTTGGGGGTGAAAGAGCAAGTGGCAGGAGGGGAGGGCCTAAGCAGTTTGGGGATGCGGTATCAGTGTGTGGGGGAACCTGGGGCAGGGTGTGGCGGTGGAACCTGTGGAGTGGTGGCCTGGGGGATGGAGGAGAGAGACTGGGTGGTGGAGCTGCGTGATGGTGGTGGTGGGGTCTTGCCCTTCCTGGTCCGGGGGGACTTCCGTATGGGGTCCTCAGTCTGCCTGCGCCTGGGGGAGGGTGTCTGGGGGCAAGGGGCACTCCCCTCTGTGTGGGTGGACTTCCTCTTCCCCCGGTATGCCGGATCTGCAGGATCAGAGGGGAAGAGGCTGAGGTCACAGAGGAAGACCTGCTGTGTAGGTGGGGTTGCAGGTGAGGCAAGGGAAGGGGTCTTGGAGGGAGAGGATTTGGAGGACTGCGGAGTGACTGTGGATGCCTGTGTGTGTGTCTTTTCCCCATCCCCTGTGTGTGTGGTATCTGTCCCCTGAGGATGCTTGTGTGCACGTCTTGCCTTTCTTTTGGGTGTGTCTGTGCTGCTCGTGTCTGTGTGTTTGGGTGATTGTGCAGGTGTGCATGTGCTTTGGACAGGTAGGGTGCCAGGAAGTGTGGATGGGGCAGAGGTAGGAGGGGGGAGGGACTGTTGGAGTAGGGACACTGCTGCCATCAGGGAGGAGTCCATGGACTTATTGCTCCTCTGTAGGGCAGACATACCCGTCGAGATGCCCTCCATGAACGACACCAGCTGTGTCAACAGAGTGGTGTGTGCATGGAGGACACTCAGCATTGCTGTCTGCCCTACATGGAGCTGCTGAAGTAGGTACACAGACTCCTCACTCAGGGCAGCAGGGGACACAGGGGCAGGGGGTGCGGTGCCTGGCACGAAGGAGACACGCTCCCGAACCCGGGAGCCTCTACGGACCTCTGGAATTGGAGCCAATGGGAGGGCGGTGCTGGTGGTGGTGGTGGCAGGGCCAGACAGACTAGCTGGGGTGTGGTGGCTGCTGACACCCGCCTCCACAAGGGAGTCATCCTCCGAGCTGCTGTGGTCCTCAGCTGAGGTGGATGGTGCTGAGGACTCCTCGGTGTGGCTCCCCTTGCCCTCCGTGCCACTGGGTCCCTCTGACCACTCGTCGGATGCTGACCCAGTCTGGCTCCACAGCTCCTCCTGGTCCGTGGAGCTGTCCCCTCCTGTGGCCGTGGATGTATCTGCAAACAATTAGGAAAACAGACAAACATCAGTCACCTGCACTGACCTCACACACCACAGTAAGTACAGCACTTACAGAGCCAGCCCTGGCATCCTTAGTTGAACATTACCAAAACTCCTCACACAGATTTGGAGAAGCCAATTGTCAGTCTGATGATCAACCATGGGACTCACACCCCTCCTGCCCTTGCACCCATCTGTCTGGTGCCTGTCTGATGGTAAGACCCCAGTGTGGACACATGCACCACCTACACAGTTGTTGGACATTGCAGGGAACACGGTGAAGTATGTGAACATGCACACATCACATCTCTTGCCACTGAGTCAGTGCAGGTGTCCGGAGAAAGGGATGGCCAGAGTCTAAATAGAAATGCATGTGATGCATACCAGCACCAGACACCATGATGCACCCATGTCCGGATAGTCCATGCCACAATGGGGTGCATGTTGCACATGTCACTCCCCTGCAGGATCACTCTTAGGAAGTTTAATGCCATGACACAGGCATGCGTGCAAAGTCATACATCACTGTCTCCATTCACATGGCCATGGCAGCCAGCCAACAACAGTCTGCACTGTGTCACAATCCTAGGACATGGGGAATGCAAGTTATGTAACTGACAAGTGCACATGTCCATCCCCCACACACAAAAGAACAACTAAAGAGTAAGGAAATGGAACAGGAACTTGTCCCTTTCCCAGAGTAATATACAAAAAACAACTTGGACAAGTCCTTAGTTGGTTAGGGTCATAATTGTTGACCTTCACCTTGATAGAGGAACGCAGACAGACATTAGTAGTCTTAGGAAACCCCTCACCCACCTACCTAGTAGGTGGCATGCTTCATCATCGGGGCCCAGCTGGATTGCCGAGTGCAAACCAGCTGTGCTTCAACGCCTGATTTACAGCGGAGCAGGTTATTTGTGAGAAAGAGGAAGTGCTATGTGAATAGTGAATTAAATGCTAAAAATGTCTCTAGGAAATCCCCTTATAAAAGTTTTAATAGAAGGGTCCTAGGACATGAGTAAAAACATGATAGGGATATACATGAGGTAACAATGTGCCTCAATATCCCTAAAAAAGTGTGGGTCTACTAGTTTCAGCCTTCTATGATATTCTTGAGGCTTTCGTCAGGACCAAAGGAGTGAGCGTGGCCAAAAGGATTTGGTGGCCACTAGGGTGTATGTATCTCTATATCAGCGCACACCCTAAAGTGCGCTGTGAGTGTGGTGGGATCTTGTTACTTACAGATCCTGCGCGATGAGTATATTAACTCCGCGTGTGTACAGTTTCATGGATCCTGTCACACAGTGGAACTTCCTGTTATGAGGACCATTAGTCTCAGGATAGTTACGCCTGCAACCTAAGCTGTGGACCGGATCCTGCGAGGAGGCGACAGCTTCAGCTGGACCCTTGCGATCCTCCGGGTCCAGCCTCGAAGGTCCTGCCACCTCTTCTGGCAGTTGCGGATCCGGCGCTTGTAGTCCCCCTTGGATCTTACTGCCCGGGCGATGGTCAGCCAGATTTCCTGCTTCTGGTGGGCATCAACCTGTGAGGATGACAAAGTGAAACTGCCATTACTACACATGCAACATATACGTGCATCACACAGTTGGATATACATGTCTCAATCACTGGGGCACATGATGTACACAGGCAGTGCAACGATGGCTATGAACAGTTTGCCAGCAGTTACTACATGGTATCATTGCATGGGAAGTAAACCTTGTTGGAATGCACTGTTACTGCCCTGTACCTGTTCAGTGCATGTAACTACACACTTTGGGGGATCAGAACTACTCAGTGAGCATGCTAGCCAGTGGTGTGCACACTGTAAGTCCTGCTAGTCAGACAACATGCAAAATTAGTAAGGCAGTGGACAGCACACTCACCTGCTCCCCTGGTTTCCCATACAGCTTGCTGTACTGTGGAAGGAGGCTGTCCAGCAGGGCCTGGTTCTCCTCAAGGCTGAAGGCTGGGGCTCTCTCCACAGTACGTGCCATTGCAGTAGCCAGAGGATGCAGAGACAGCAGCAGTGTTGGTGGCAGATGTCGTCCTGGAGCATGTAGTGCAGGCAAGTGAGCTCTCAGGGGAATAGCCAGCATTATATGTGTGCTGCAGAGGCAGATACTGTCCCATGTGTCCAAAGTGATAGGTCCAAGTCGTTTGCATCTTCTGAATCTGACCAATCCATGGAATAGCAGCACTAATACACGCCCACAGCATCCTTCAAAAATCCAAGTTCATGACACCCATGATTTTGCAACATTGTTGTGGCTGGCCAACTGAATTCACTGCATCAGACTCGTTGCAGTTTCGAATACGCGTCCGTTGCCATGCCAGGCCCCAGCCAACGCGTGCGCACCGTTCGGTCCATTGCTGTACAACGCGTTTGTCGGGATACAACGCGTACCCGCCCACAACAGATGCAATGGGCCAGCCGGGCACACCGATCGGTCCATTGCTGTACAACGTGTACCCGCTCACAACAGATGCAATGGGCCGGCCGGGCACACCGTTCGGTCCATTGCTGTACAACGCGTATGTTGGGATACAACGCGTACCCGCTCCCAACAGATGCAATGGGCCGGCCGGGCACACCGATCGGTCCATTGCTGTACAACGCGTACCCGCTCCCAACAGATGCAATGGGCCGGCCGGGCACACCGATCGGTCCATTGCTATACAACACGTACCCGCCCACAACAGATGCAATGGGCCGGCCGGGCACACCAATCGGTCCATTGCTGTACAACGCGTACCCGCTCCCAACAGATGCAATGGGCCGGCCGGGCACACCGATCGGTCCATTGCTGTACAACGCGTACCCGCTCCCAACAGATGCAATGGGCCGGCCGGGCACACCGATCGGTCCATTGCTGTACAACGCGTACCCGCCCACAACAGATGCAATGGGCCGGCCGGGCACACCGATCGGTCCATTGCTGTACAACGCGTACCTGTACAGGTCAGTCGCATATGTCACCATGCTTGTCACTGGTGAACGTATGCCAGCCACATATACCTGCCAGAGACTCAGGGGCACACCTACAACACCACACCCAGTCCACACTGTTTCCTAAGGCATGTAAGGCTGCATTACCTTTTCTGTGTATGGGGGTAAACATGTGGTTTCTGTGGTGGCACTTGTGGGCAGCCACACCCAGGCTGTGCATGTGTTCATGGGGACAGGGTCCTTTGTGTGTTGTGCACATGACCACTGTGATATGCAACAGTTCATTTCGGAGCATGTGGCATGGTCACATTTCCAGGTTGTGTATGTGTTTGACATGTCACATACCCCCAGGGTCCCATGGGGGAAGGCATGTACGTCACAGGGTGACCCATTGCCACAATAGTGATGGCCCTCCACAGTCTGTGTGCATGTTGTGTTTCCGATGTCTCTGATTCCATGTGCACGATGGGAGACAGTCTCCACATCAACGTTGTTTGTGCATGGACTTTGATGTTGTGCGTCACTGGCGTCCATGTCTGTCCTGCAGAGGCTACAGGGGCCACTACCTGTGGGTGTTATGTTAGTTTCTCTGACGTGTACATGATACGCCATGTCATGCCAGTGTCCATGTGGCAAGACAGGGTCACTGGGAATCTACCTGTCAATGAGCTGTGATGCCTGTGGCGCATCTGTCCAGACATGTCACTGTGGTGTGTGTGTGGAACGTGACAGCAGTAAATGGGTACTGTGACACAACCTAATGGTTTCCCATAGCACAACCTGGAACCTGTTGTCCACACATGTTGTACTGAGAAGTTAGATGATGGCCATGTAGGTGCCAGTTATGTCCGAACAGAACCGCACACACATCAAGTACTTGTGTCTCGTAATGATGTATCATGTGAAATTGAGTATGGTGAATGGCACATATGTGGGGTGACTGACAATCTTTCTTTCTTCAACCTATGCACTGCAGGGCTCCAGCTGTCCATAGACCATTCCCTGACCTGGCAACGATGGTGGAACGTGACAGCATCCGACGGTACCGCTTCACCAGGCAGCTGATTGAGGATTTGGCAGTGCGCTTGGCACCACATTTGCAACCTGGCCGGCCGTACCCTACGGCGCTGACCCCCAAGGTGAAGGAAATGGCAGCCCTACACTTCTTTGCCACCGGTACCTTTCAACACACTGTGGCGACTGCCGGTGGGATGTCACAGACTATGTTCAGCCGTGTGCTACGCGATGTTTTGGAGGGAGATGCCTGAACCAGTACATCTATTTCCCTACACGTCAACAACTCACTGACGTCAAGAGTGACTTCTATGCCCTGGGGAGGATGCCACATGTCATTGGCTCCATTTATGGGACACATGTGGCTTTGGTACCACCACAGGCACGTGAGCAGGCATACCGGAACCGGAAACATTACCATTCGATCAATGCTCTGGTGGTATGTCTTGCAGATGTGAGCATCACACATGTGTGTGCCCGTTTACCTGGTTCAGCACACGATGCCTACGTGATGAGGAGTAGTCGCATCCCGAGGATGATGGCACAGATGCAGAACCAGCGTGCCTGGCTTGTCGGTGTGTACTAACTTTGTACCATTGTGTGTGTTCTGCTCTGTAGTATTCCGCCCACTTTTCCAACTCAGCTAATGTGCACTTGTCTGTCCGTAGGTGACTCCGGATACCCCAACATGCCGTGGTTGCTGACACCCCTCAGGAACCCTGTGACACCAGCCCAGATGCGCTACAATGAGGCACATGGTCGGACCAGGAGAGTGATCGAGCGGACATTTGGTCTCCTGAAGAGCCGCTTCCGCTGCCTGGACAAGACAGGAGGGGCCCTCCCATATGCCCCAGCAAAGGTGTGCAAGATTGTCATCGTCTGCTGCATGCTACACAACCTGGCTGTGCGGAAGGAGTTGCCTCTCATCCTGGATGACGATGACCAACGTCCGCCACCTGTGGAGGATCCTGGCCTGGACCACGATGCCAGTGATGATGATGATGATGATGGTGATGTCTGCACACAGCTCATCACCAACTTCTTCAGCTGAATGTGAGTATCCAGGGAGATGTAATGTGAATGATGTGAGTTTGCATGATATGTGTGGGTGGTGCTCTGGTGCTGTTTGAGTGTGGCCATGTGCTACTTGACTGGATGCGTGCAGCAATGTGTCCTTACAGGTAGTCTGTACTCCCCAACAGTGTTGACATGCTAACTTGGTTTTGTGTAGTTGTCTTGTGACATGTATTGGGCATGAGTATTGCAGTTCTGTCCTGTTCTTCAGTGGTTTTAACTGTGTGTCATGTCTGTCCTTCACAGGGTGCTTACTGAGTACTTTGGTCAACTTGGATCCCCCGACACCATGATTCAGCTTTCAGGGTGGCAGCAGTCGTTTCCCTACAGGTGATGTGCCACACACCCCTGGACTTCATATCTTCTGCACTTGTTGACTGTGTGGCCACTGCCACGTGGGTAAACCTTGAATTTGTAGTGGAAACAACATGTTGCAAATGTGTAATAAACCTGTGCTTCACTTTGGGATGTGCGTTGTCTGTGGTCACACATCTGACTGACATTTGCTTACTGCACCTGTGGGCTAGTTGACACAGACTCTGAATAGGTGTGGTGTCTGTGCATTCCACAGTATTTCCTGGCAACATCACTGTAGGCGCTGAGTCCGATGGCCCTGGTGTCTCTGTGTTGTGTAGCCCTAGTGGTGTGTCTCCCTCATATGTGTCACGTCACCATGACTCACATGACGGTGTTGTACTTGCTGTAGCAGTTAGCATACACAGTGTAATTTAGCAGATCATCATCACCATAACAGTATCCACATTTGAATAACAGCAGAGGCAAGTATGGTGTACTAGTGATTTTATTTACAAAAATGTGTGTGAGTATAGTGCACAGGATGGTGGGTGCTGTACATTGGGATTGTGATCCAAAGTTCCCAGATGAGTTGCAAGTCTTGGTAGCAGAAATGTCCTGAGTGAAGTCCACAGTCATATGATACATTAGTCCAACTTGAACTCCCCATGTCATGTGGGAGTGTTGTGTTGCATTCGACAGGGTGAAAAGTTTGCACACAAAGGAGAATTTCCGGAACAGGTGTTGGCTTCCTGGGGGATGTACGTGGCCATCAACCTCTCAGTTTTCCTTCCTCGGACGACCCCTCTTCTTTGGGGGGGACCCTCACGTGCAGGCTGCTGCGGTGCAGGGAGTCTCCGCCAGAGTCCTCCTCCCTCCCTGTGGCAGTGTCAGTTGTTGCAGCACCAGATGTTGTGGGCACACAGGGAGGTGTGGCCATGTTGGTGCTAATCTGACGGAGGCATGTCAATATGTCCCTATGCACCGCTGTGAGTTCTTGCAATGTGTCCCACTTGGACTCCATGCGAGACATGTGTGTCTCCACACGGGACATGTGGGAGTCCAAGTGGGCATGATGGGCAGCCTGCTGCTGTTGTATGTCCTTGAGGATCCCCACTACCTGTCTGACCTCTCCGGTGCTATTCTGGTACGCATCAGCAATGCGTGCCAGTTGTGGGCCATCATGCAGTCCAGACCCCTCTGCAAGCAGCGACCTATGTCTACCACCCCTCCCACCACCCCTGGCAACACGTGCAGGACCTGCGGTGGCACGCACAGGTGACCCGAGGCCCCCTTGGGGGTTGTTAGTGGTGTTGTTGTCCGTTGCTCCACGGTGGGCCTGGGGCCCTGTGCTGTTGTCATCGGTGGTCCTTGGTCTGTCCGTGTCGGCGGGGGTGGTCTGTGTGTTGGCAGTTGTTGGAGGGGTGGGTGCAGGGGGTGCAGATGTTGGTCCTGCTGGTGCTGCATGATGACTCACACCGGAGGTGCCAGGTAGGTCTTCGCCATCCGAGGAGGGCAGAGGCTGTTCCACGCCAGTGAGCTTAGTGTCCCCCAGAGCCTGGGACAGGGACTCCTCCTCGCCTGCTGCTGTGTCCCCATCATCACCTGTATTTGGAAGAGACACACATTGTATGTTATGTTTTTACAGGCATCAATGGTTCACACACCTGACAGTTGTGACTGTACCTCTGGATGCGGGCATGTACATTGCATTGTCCTAAGTTGTCACAGTAAGAGGTTGATATTGGTGTAGCGCATTGTCCTGCATACCTGGGGCATTTCAATGTGAATGTTGAGGTGTGTGCATGGCCAGCATTGGTTGTATTTGGTGGACATCCGGCCATCCTTCTCCACCTAGCCCAGTTATCCCACCATGAAGCATGCCACCCTTGCAGTGGGTTCAGGTTGACTCTCAGGATGTCATTCAGTGGTGTCTTGCTGTTTGTTGTTGCACAGTTCCCAGCAGGGCCTTGTGCTCCCCACAGCAGTACCCAGTGTCAGCCATCTTGTCAGTCCTTATCCACTCCCTGTGATGTGAGCATGGTTCAGAGTGGTGTTGATGGGCCAATTGTGAGGGTGAGCAATTTCTGTGACTACAACTCCCATCATGCTATTGCCTACACCCCCCTTCCCAGCATGCCCGTACTTCCTTCCTTTTGAGTGGACTTCACTGTGTGTGAGTGTGACAGCAATGGCAAGATGGCTGACAGTGTGGTCCTGTTGTTGGTTGTTGCACAGTTCCCAGCAGGGCCTTGTGCTCCCCACAGCTGAGGCCAGTGTCAGACATCTTTGAAGTGGGTTTTCACTGGCTGTGAGGTGTGCATGCTTCAGTGTGAGCTTGCTGGGCCATGTGGGTGGGGGATGTTGAGCTGTGACTGCCACTCTCATCATGCTATTGCCTACACCCCCCCTTCCCAGCATGCCCATATTTCCTTCCTTTTGACTCTGCTTCCCTGTGGGGTAGTGTGTCTGTGCTGACAGGAAGGCTGACAGGGTTGTCCTGGCGTTTGTTTGGCTACAAGTCCCAAGAGTGTCCCTGTGCTTCACACAGCATTACCCAGGGTGGTGGTTCTTTGTGGGATCTTCATTTGGTGTGTGAGGCATTGCATTCTCCCAGGTGGGTTATGTGGAGTTTGTGTTGAGGGGGTGTGTGAGGAGAGCTACTTGTAACTATGGTCAGTGCAGTCAGTCCTCCATCCCACTCAGCCCGATATACCACCATGCAACGTGCTTGCATTGCAAGGAGTGCAAGTTGGCTTTCAGGATGTCAGGCAGTGGTGTTCTGCTGTTTGTTGGTGCACAGTTCCCAGCAGGGCCTTGTGCTCCCCACAGCAGTACCCAGTGTCAGCCATCTTGTCAGTCCTTATCCACTCCCTGTGATGTGAGCATGGTTCAGAGTGGTGTTGATGGGCCAATTGTGAGGGTGAGCAATATCTGTGACTACTACTCCCATCATGCTATTGCCTACACCCCCCTTCCCAGCATGCCCATACTTCCTTCTTTTTGAGTGGACTTCAGTGTTTGTGAGTGTGACAGCTATGGCAAGATGGCTGACAGTGTGGTCCTGTTGTTTGTTGGTGCACAGTTCCCAGCAGGGCCTTGTGCACCCCACAGCAGTACCCAGTGTCAGCCATCTTGTCAGTCCTTATCCACTCCCTGTGATGTGAGCATGGTTCAGAGTGGTGTTGATGGGCCAATTGTGAGGGTGAGCAGTATCTGTGACTACAACTCCCATCATGCTATTGCCTACACCCCCTTCCCAGCATGCCCGTACTGCCTTCCTTTTGAGTGGACTTCACTGTGTGTGAGTGTGACAGCAATGGCAAGATGGCTGACAGTGTGGTCCTGTTGTTTGTTGGTGCACAGTTCCCAGCAGGGCCTTGTGCTCCCCACAGCTGAGGCCAGTGTCAGACATCTTTGAGGTGGCTTTTCACTCCCTGTGAGGTGTGCATGCTTCAGTGTGAGCTTGCTGGGCCATGTGGGTGGGGGATGTTGAGCTGTGACTGCCACTCCCATAATGCTATTGCCTACACCCCCCTTCCCAGCATGCCCATACTTCCTTCCTTTTGACTCTGCTTCCCTGTGGGGTAGTGTGCCTGTGCTGACAGGAAGGCTGACAGTGTTGTCCTGGCGTTTGTTTGGCTACAAGTCCCAAGAGTGTCCCTGTGCTTCACACAGCATTACCCAGGGTGGTGGTTCTTTGTGGGATCTTCATTTGGAGTGTGAGGCATTGCATTCTCCCAGGTGGGTTATGTGGAGTTTGTGTTGAGGGGGTGTGTGAGGAGAGCTGCTTGTAACTATGGTCAGTGCTGTCAGTCCTCCTTCCCACCCAGCCAGATATCCCACCATGCAACGTGCTTGCATTGCAGGGAGTGCAAGTTGGCTTTCAGGATGTCAGGCAGTGGTGTTCTGCTGTTTGTTGGTGCACAGTTCCCAGCAGGGCCTTGTGCTCCCCACAGCAGTACCCAGTGTCAGCCATCTTGTCAGTCCTTATCCACTCCCTGTGATGTGAGCATGGTTCAGAGTGGTGTTGATGGGCCAATTGTGTGGGTGAGCAATATCTGTGACTACAACTCCCATCATGCTATTGCCTACACACCCTTCCCAGCATGCCCATACTTCCTTCCTTTAGAGTGGACTTCACTGTGTGTGAGTGTGACAGCAATGGCAAGATGGCTGACAGTGTGGTCCTGTTGTTTGTTGGTGCACAGTTCCCAGCAGGGCCTTGTGCTCCCCACAGCAGTACCCAGTGTCAGCCATATTGTCAGTCCTTTTCCACTCCCTGTGTTGTGAGCATGGTTCAGAGTGGTGTTGATGGGCCAAATGTGAGGCTGCCCATTATCTGTTACTACGAGTCCCATCATGCTCTTGGCTTCACTGACTTCATCAGCATACACAGGATTCCTTCCTTTCAGTGAGCCTCCCTGTGAGGTGGTGTTCTAGTGGTGGCTAAATATCTGACAGTGTTTGTTGGTTAGATTTGTGCCACTGCCTAGCTCTATTTGTTATTGGGTTTGTACATGTCATGACACAGTTACATATCACTATGACATGGCATGTATTGTGTTTATCTGACTAACATACACATCTTGGGATGATTATCTTTTGGTTGCTGTGGATTTGCTAGGGGTGCATGGTTTGACTATCCCCTTGACAGTGATGTGTGTGTATTGTCACACAATATTGTGTATATTTGTTGTGTACTCACCAGGCTCTGGGATGTTTGATAGTCCATATACGCTCACTGGTGGTAGGATGGCCCGCACCTTCTCCTCCCAGGGCCTGAGGTATACTGGTTTGACAGGAGGGCCACTGCCGGTGTGCTGGCTCAGGAGGTAATCCTTCTTCAGTAGGTCCCTGACCCTCCTGCGCACATCATACCACCTGTTCTGGATGTCTTCCTTTGTGCGCAAACATGGTGATTGTGCGTTGACCCTGTCGACGATCCTCGCCCACATCTTGGTTTTCTGCGCCATGGGGGTCTGTTGGACCAATGTGCCAAACAACTGTGGCTCTACCCTCAGGATCTCGTCTACCATGACTTCCAATTCACTATCTAGGAACTTTGGATTCTTCTTTAGGGGCATGGTGATGGGTGGTGGTGGTGATTGATGTGTGTGTGTGTGTGCAAGTGAGGGTGTGTGAGTGTAGGTTTTGCTGGGTGTGTGTGAGGGTGCTATTTGTTGAGGTGCTAATGGTGTGTGGCTTTTGTGTTGGATGAGCTGTGTGTGTGTCTGTGTTTGCTGTCTGATGGTGTTCTGTGCTGGCAGGTCAGTGGAATTTGCAAAGGATCATGGTAGGGATTTGTGGCCTTTATGTAGGTGGAGTTGGGGGTGTGTCCTTGTTCCATTCCCCCCCCCCTATATTTATTGGCTTTGTCATTGCTTGTTTGGCCCTCTTTTTTTGTATTTTTTCATTTGTAATTATTGTGCATGTAGGAGACGTTCTTCTGACCGAGTAGGACGTTGCAGTTGTCTCGTGCGCGCCTCTCCGAGTCGTTCCCGCTGTGTTTCAGCTAAGTTTCATATGCGGCGTACGCGTCGGTCGCGGAGTATTGTGTTTGTTCGGCTGGCTTTTGTATGCGTGTTGGTCGTACGGCTTGGGCTCCGTGCGAATCGGTCTGATTTTGCACCCATTGCATCGTACTGCGCGGGTCGGAGTTCGCGGGTACGTTTTGTTCGGGTTGATTCCTGGTGCGTGTCGGTCGGTACTATTCGCGTGGTTTCCCGGCCGGATAGCTTGTTTCCGTCCGGGTCGGTCGTTCGGCTTGAGTTCCGTACGAGTCGGTCGTGATTCACATGCATTTCATCGTACTTCCCAGGTCAGGCAACGCCGGTACGTGTCGGTCGGACTATATTCCCGTACCGAGTCGGTCGGGTGGTTTTCCGGCCCGAATCGGATTCGGCCCCTTAATGTGATGCGATGACCATTTAAACCCGGTGTCGTCGAACATACTCTTCAAACAATATTTGTTAAGGGGAAGTACTTCAGATTTAGAAAAATTCAATTTATATCCAGATAAATTAGAATATAATGATAAAAGATTGATAAAGGCAGGGATTGATGTTTCCGGTTCAGAAACATAAAGGATTACATCATCTGCATACGCTGAAAACTTAATCTCATTATCTTTATGTTGGAAACCATGAAACAATGATGAATTATGTAATATATGTACAAAAGGTTCTAGGGACAAAATAAAAAGCAATGGGGAGAGAGTATATCCCTGTCTGGTACCACATAAAAGAGGAAAATATGAGGATTGGGAACCATTAAGAAAGACAGACGTCATCGGTGAAGAGTATAGTATACTTATGTACTTTAGGAAAGTTGGACTAAAGCCATGCTATTGTAGAGCCCGCGTCATAAATTTCCAATTGACCCGGTCAAAAGCCTTTTCGGCATCCAAAGTAACGGCAGCCATAGGACTATTGGTGGAAGAGGCCATATGAAAATATCAAGAAACAGTCTGGAGGTGTCAGTCATGTGTCTACCCTTGACAAATCCAGTCTGCTCAAGTCCAACCATTTGTTATGTTGTTATGTTATGGGGTTTTGTTGAGCGCACATTTCACCCGAAGGTCTCAAAGCGCTAGCCTGTCACAGGAAGCAGTGATGGAAAGGAGAGGAGGGCTGACTGAGAAAAAAGAAGACTCAAAACAGCCAGGTCTTGAGTGCCTTGCGGAACTTTCTGTGGTCGGTCTCAATACGAAGAAGCAGAGGGAGTGCGTTCCATAGGGTGGGGGCAAGATAAGAGAAAGATCTGCTGCCATTCCTGCCGGTGCATATCTTGGATGGAATAATAAGATGTTTATTAGCAGATCGGAGAGTTCTGGAGGCGTTGTACCTTTTCAGTTTGTTGGCAAAATAGTGAGGGCCGTGCCCACAGAGGGTTTTGTGGACCAGACAGTTAATCTTGAATGTAATATGTTTTCTGATAGGGAGCCAGTGGAGAGCTCTCAGACTGGGTATCGAAGGAGATCGAGATGGTAGGTTTAACCCCTTCGGTGCTTATGACGAGCTGGACTCGTCATGGCACACAGTGCTCGTGTACTCATGACGAGTCCAGCTCGTCATAAGACCACCCACGGGGGAAGCGCTGGCGCTCCCCGCGTGGGAATCCGATCGTCGGGTTTTTTTTTTGGGAGGCAGGGGAAGGACTTCCCCTGCCTCCCCCCGCCCTCCCCATCAATGACGTCAGCGCGCGAGGCGCGCTGACATCATTGAGGGTTTCCCTTGCTTCCCCGACGCGCTGGAAGCCATTTGCTTCCAGCGCGTCGGTGAAATAAGGTGAGGTTTGGCTCGGGGAGGGGGGAGTTTGTAATAAAAGAGGCATCGAGGGAAAGGAAAGGGTTTTCCTTTCCCCCGATGCCTCTTTTGTGCATTCCTGCTGCACGATCATGTGATCGTGCAGCAGGAATGCCCACGAGGAGGGAGGGAGGAGTGCTTTCTGCCCATATCTACCGTCAAACATTAGCTGTAATCCCTGGTGAAGGTCTGTGCATCCTTGATTTTCTCGAGCGCAATCCCCGTGTAGGTCCAGTGACCAGGAGGTTCTTTCTCCTCATCTGCTGCTCATATCGCGCTCTGACCCTTTATAAACAAGAGGCATGTGAACTCGCATGGAAGCCCTGCCCCACATACACCATCGGTATGCAACGTCTTCCCGCCCTTTCCCCACTATGATGGACAGTTTACCCAAAGACCCCGGCGCCTTTCCGGTGCGGTGGCAAAGTTACAGACACACCAGGTCACTGGAGATAATTCTTCTGGGCCTTTACGCAGCTGTAGTGTAGGTAAGGCGCTATACATTTACCCAACGAGGTAGCACTTACTGATTAGCCAGTAGAAAGTACTCCAGTTGAGAAGAGGTATTGCACAAAACGGTGGCATCTTCGTGGAGAAATACGCAGGGCAGGATTCATTCTGGCACGATGCTCCTGTCTCAAAAAATAAACCTCAACAGGAAGCACTTCCAGATATAAATAAAGCAGGTGCCCGAGTTGAAGCTCAAATTCGGTAACGCATTAATCAGCACAAAAAATTCGTCAGCAAGGTCGAGGCTAAGCAGGAGTGCTTTCTGCCCATATCTACCGTCAAACATTAGCTGTAATCCCTGGTGAAGGTCTGTGCATCCTTGATTTTCTCGAGCGCAATCCCCGTGTAGGTCCAGTGACCAGGAGGTTCTTTCTCCTCATCTACTGCTCATATCGCGCTCTGACCCTTTATAAACAAGAGGCATGTGAACTCGCATGGAAGCCCTGCCCCACATACACCATCGGTATGCAACGTCTTCCCGCCCTTTCCCCACTATGATGGACAGTTTACCCAAAGACCCCGGCGCCTTTCCGGCGCGGTGGCAAAGTTACAGACACACCAGGTCACTGGAGACAATTCTTCTGGGCCTTTACGCAGCTGTAGTGTAGGTAAGGCGCTATACATTTACCCAACGAGGTAGCACTTACTGATTAGCCAGTAGAAAGTACTCCAGTTGAGTAGAGGTATTGCACAAAACGGTGGCATCTTCGTGGAGAAATACGCAGGGCAGGATTCATTCTGGCACGATGCTCCTGTCACAAAAATTAAACCTCAACAGGAAGCACTTCCAGATATAAATAAAGCAGGTGCCCGAGTTGAAGCTCAAATTCGGTAACGCATTAATCAGCACAAAAAATTCGTCAGCAAGGTCGAGGCTAAGCAGGAGTGCTTTCTGCCCATATCTACCGTCAAACATTAGCTGTAATCCCTGGTGAAGGTCTGTGCATCCTTGATTTTCTCGGCGCAATCCCCGTGTAGGTCCAGTGACCAGGAGGTTCTTTCTCCTCATCTACTGCTCATATCGCGCTCTGACCCTTTATAAACAAGAGGCATGTGAACTCGCATGGAAGCCCTGCCCCACATACACCATCGGTATGCAACGTCTTCCCGCCCTTTCCCCACTATGATGGACAGTTTACCCAAAGACCCCGGCGCCTTTCCGGCGCGGTGGCAAAGTTACAGACACACCAGGTCACTGGAGACAATTCTTCTGGGCCTTTACGCAGCTGTAGTGTAGGTAAGGCGCTATACATTTACCCAACGAGGTAGCACTTACTGATTAGCCAGTAGAAAGTACTCCAGTTGAGTAGAGGTATTGCACAAAACGGTGGCATCTTCGTGGAGAAATACGCAGGGCAGGATTCATTCTGGCACGATGCTCCTGTCACAAAAATTAAACCTCAACAGGAAGCACTTCCAGATATAAATAAAGCAGGTGCCCGAGTTGAAGCTCAAATTCGGTAACGCATTAATCAGCACAAAAAATTCGTCAGCAAGGTCGAGGCTAAGCAGGAGTGCTTTCTGCCCATATCTACCGTCAAACATTAGCTGTAATCCCTGGTGAAGGTCTGTGCATCCTTGATTTTCTCGAGCGCAATCCCGTGTAGGTCCAGTGACCAGGAGGTTCTTTCTCCTCATCTGCTGCTCATATCGCGCTCTGACCCTTTATAAACAAGAGGCATGTGAACTCGCATGGAAGCCCTGCCCCACATACACCTTCGGTATGCAACGTCTTCCCGCCCTTTCCCCACTATGATGGACAGTTTACCCAAAGACCACGGCGCCTTTCCGGCGCTGTGGCAAAGTTACAGACACACCAGGTCACTGGAGACAATTCTTCTGGGCCTTTACGCAGCTGTAGTGTAGGTAAGGCGCTATACATTTACCCAACGAGGTAGCACTTACTGATTAGCCAGTAGAAAGTACTCCAGTTGAGTAGAGGTATTGCACAAAACGGTGGCATCTTCGTGGAGAAATACGCAGGGCAGGATTCATTCTGGCACGATGCTCCTGTCACAAAAATTAAACCTCAACAGGAAGCACTTCCAGATATAAATAAAGCAGGTGCCCGAGTTGAAGATCAAACTCAGTAACACATTAGTCAGCCCAAAAAAATTCGTCAGCAAGGTCGAGGCTAAGCAGGAGTGCTTTCTGCCCATATCTACCGTCAAACATTAGCTGTAATCCCTGATGGAGGTCTGTGCATCCTTGATTTTCTTGAGCGCAATCCCCGTGTAGGTCCAGTGACCAGGAGGTTCTTTCTCCTCATCTGCTGCTCATATCGTGCTCTGACCCTTTCTAAACAAGAGGCATGTGAACTCGCATGGAAGCCCCGCCCCACATACACTGGCGGTATGCAACGTCTTCCCGCCCTTTCCCCACTATGATGGACAGTTTACCCAAAGACCCCGGCGCCTTTCCGGCGCGGTGGCAAAGTTACAGACACACCAGGTCACTGGAGACAATTCTTCTGGGCCTTTACGCAGCTGTAGTGTAGGTAAGGCGCTATACATTTACCCAACGAGGTAGCACTTACTGATTAGCCAGTAGAAAGTACTCCAGTTGAGTAGAGGCATTGCACAAAACGGTGGCATCTTCGTGGATAAATATGCAGGGCAGATGTGCCTTCTCTCCATTTACACCCTGAAAAGTTAGCTGTAATCCTTGATGGAGGTCTTTGCATCCTTGAATTTCTCGAGCGCAATGCTCGTGTAGTTCCTGTGACCAGGAGGTTCCTTCTCCTCGTCTGCCGCTGAGATCCTGCTCTGACCCTTTATCCCCTTCGGTGCTTATGATGAGCTGGACTCGTCATGGCACACAGTGCTCGTGTGCTCATGACGAGTCCAGCTCGTCATAGACCACCCACGGGGAAGCGCTGGCGCTCCCCGTGGGAATCCGATCGTTAGGTTTTTTTTTTTTTGGGGAGGCAGGGGAAGGGCTTCCCCTGCCTCCCCCCGCCCCATCAATGACGTCAGCGCGCTGACATCATTGAGGGTTTCCCTTTCTTCCCGACGCGCTGGAAGCCATTTGCTTCCAGCGCGTCGGGAAATCAGGTGAGGTTTGGCTCGGGGAGGGGGGTTTGTATCAAAAGAGGCATCGAGGGAAAGGAAAGGGTTTTCCTTTCCCCGATGCCTCTTTTGTGCATTCCTGCTGCACGATCATGTGATCGTGCAGCAGGAATGCCCACTAGGCACCAGGGTTTTTTTTAATTTTTGTGTTGGGGAGTGGCCAAAAGGGCAAGGGTTGCTCCCCTTTTACGGGGGTGAATATTTTATTTATACTGTTAGGCCCACCTACCCCTTAGCTTGGCTGGTGGATTGTGTGTGGACTGGTGCATTATTTGCATATGTGATTGTAATGTTTTTTTTCTCCTTTTTATTCTAGTGTAAAGCTTTTGATTCCTGTTTGCGGTTTCGGCAGTGGTGGTTCTGCAGTTTTGCGTAATTGCATTTATTTGGTAAGAAAAATATTTTTGTTGTGTGTACTCCAAATGAGTATTATTGTCATGCATGAATGAATTTTTTTGTAAGTGGTGCCATAATGGCAGCATATTTGTTAGTGTTCAGAGCATGAAATTCTTTGCGATGTTTTGCATTGTCTTATGTGTAATTTTTTTCTTCTTCTTTTTTAGTGGGATATTGTTGATCCTTACTGTGTCTGTGCAGAGTAGGTGGTGGTGAGTCTAGCTGCTTCTGTCACGTGAGTGGTATAGTGTTGGAGTATATAGGTCTTTGTGATAAAGCTACATTTTGTTTATTTCTTTTTTTTACAAAGGGTTTGTTGTTGTTGACTTGTTTGACAAGTAACCTTTATTAGTAAGCATTATGGCTAGCCGTAGAATTACTGCTCAGCAGGTGGTTGGTTTGCTTCTTGAATCTTCCTCTGAGCAGGATTATGAGACTGACAGTGCGTCTGAGGGAGAGGAGGGAGGGGAAGATTCAGGCAGTGAGTTTTCTCTCCACATGGAATCATCGGATGATGAAGGTACTCTCAGTGCAGATGAAGTGCCTGATTTAGAGGAGGATACTACTGTGCCGATGGTGCAAGAGGCATCTGGATTGCAGCCTGGGGCTGCTAGGCTTCCTACTGGAAGTGCTGGACTCTGGGTTGATCCAAACATGGTGCAGCCGGTGTTGCCTGCCTTTAGTGGTTATGCAGGGTGTAGAGTGGATTGTGAACATTATTTGCCTATACAGTATTTTCAGTTGTTTATGGATGATGTATTTTTGGGTGAGATTGTTGAGCAGACTAATTTGTATGCTGAACAGTTTTTGAGGGACAACAGTGCCAGACTTAGGCCACATTCTAGAGCTACCCGGTGGAGTCCCACAAATCTGGAAGAGATGAAGAAGTTTTTGGGTTTGACTTTTTTGATGGGTTTGATAAGGAAGCCGTCCATGGGTTCATATTGGTCTACCAGTCCCTTGATGGCAACGGCCATATTTCCTGCAGTTATGACTCGTGATCGGTATTTACTTTTGCTTCGGATGCTGCATTTTGTTGATAATGGTTTGGCGTTGCCACGAGATCACCCTGAATGTGACCGTCTTTTTAAGATTCGGCCTGTTCTTGATCACTTTGTAGATCGATTTTCAGAGATCTATACTCCAGGGAAAGAAATATCTATTGATGAGTCTTTGGTGCTGTTCAAGGGCCATTTGGTTTTTAGGCAGTACATTCCTAGCAAGAGGGCACGCTATGGAATTAAGCTGTATATGTTGTCTGAGAGTAGGACAGGATATGTTTTTAATTTGCGTGTGTACACTGGTAGGGATTCCACTATTGACCCCCTGGTTGTCCGTCCACTTTAGTAGGAGTTTCAGAGAAAATTGTGTGGGAACTTGCTAGAGGACTGTTTAACAGAGGCCACCATTTGTACCTTGATAACTTCTACACTGCTGTGCAATTGTTTAAGGAATTGTTCAAAGTGGACACTTTTGCTTGTGGCACAATCCGCTCTAACCGTAAAGGTTATCCAAAAGAGCTTGTTTGCAAAAAACTTCAGAGGGGACAGTGCAGTGCCTTGCGTAGTGAGGAACTGCTAGCTGTGAAATTTGTGGACAGGAGGGATGTGTACATGCTGACTACCATCCATGATGAGAGTACTTCACCTGTGGCTGTTTGGGGTCAGATTGCTGAAGTGCGCAAACCTGTGTGCATTTTAGACTACAATAAGCACATGGGTGGTGTTGATAGAGTAGATCAGAGGTTGGAACCTTACACTGCTATTCGTAAGTCTTACATTTGGTATAAGAAGTTGGCCATCCATCTCTTCAATTTAGCAACTTTCAATGCTTTTGTTGTGTTCAAGGAGTGTTCTCCTGCGTCAAAGTTTACTTTTGTTCAGTTTCAGGAGTCTGTCATAGGCAGCCTTGTTGTTGTGGAACAGGCAAGTGTTCCTAGAGTTGGAGTGGTGGAGGATGTGGCTCGATTGAAAGATCGCCACTTTCCTGATCACATTCCTCCTACACCCTCAAAAGACTTTCCCACTAGGAGATGTAGAGTCTGTTGGCGAAGAGGTACGCGGAAGGAGACTCGTATGTACTGCCCTGAGTGTCCTTCTAACCCTGGGCTGTGTGTGCCTGCTTGTTATAGAGCGTACCACAAGCAAAAGAATTATTGGGAGCAACCATGAGTGGTAAAGTGAACTGCCTGGTCTGTAATGTTTAAGAATTGTTGTTCTGTTTCAAGGTTGGCATTAGTGCAATGTATTTAGTTTCTGATTTTGTGTTAGTAGATTTGTATCTATTTGCAATTTGTTTGTGTTTTCTTTTTTGTATAAAAAAATCCTAAATGTGATGGTGGTGTGTGTAGGCTGGTGCTTGGCTGGCGGTGTGCGTGGACTGGCGCTCGGCTGGCAGTGTGTGAGTAGTGACTTGCTGCTGGTCACTACACACACTGCTAGCCGAGCGACACTCCACGCAATCCATCAGCTTGTGTGGTTGCTGTGTTAGGAATGTGGGCGTGTGAAAGTGATGGGCCCTTGAATGGCGCTGTCTGCTGGTGTGAGTGTTGTAATGTGATGGGCCCGCGGCTGGTGGTGTGAATGGTTTTGTATTTGTCACACGTATGAAAGGTGTATGAATGGCCTGTAAAGAGGTTGGTGCCTTGTCGTGGCTTTACAGCTCACGAGCTGTGAGTCAATGGTTCAGTTTCTCCTCCTTTCAATTATTAACAGTGCATTTCATTTTTGTGAAATCACTTGTTAATACAATTGTATATACTGAACCATCACTCACCCTCGTGCCAAATCCAACCAGTATGTGTGTGTGTGTGCTTGAGGATTAGATGGCTGTGCAGTAATATATTTTTTTGTCTTTCTCAAGCAGGGTGTACCTTGTCCCTTTTTGTGAATGTTGTAATGTGTTTGTTTCGTGCCTGGGGGTGTGAATGGTCTTGTGTGTATCACGTATGAAAGGTGTGTGAATGGCCTGTAAAGCGGTTGGGGCCTTGACGTGGCTTTACAGCTCACGAGCTGCGAGTCACTGGTTCCGTTTTTGTCCTTTCAATTATTGACAGTGCATTTCATTTTTGTGAAATCTCTTGTTAATAAAATTGTATATACTGAACCATCACTTGCCCTCGTGCCAAATCCAACCAGTATGTGTGTGTGCTTGAGGAATAGATGGCTGTGCAGTAATCTTTGTCTTTTTAGTCTGTCTGCCAAGGTGTACATTCCGTCTAAGAATAACCTACCAACTGTAGATATTGTCGTAAACGAAACACCCATGGGAGTACATGGTGATATCTCTCTTGTGGATCCCAACAAGTTATGGTACCCACAATGTCCTGCAAACCTCAAAATGTCTGTCACATTTTCCTTGCAATATTGTGCCAAAATTTTCACGCTGCAGAAATAAACAACACATTATCTCAAAATGACCTGGTTTTGCAAGGGGGTCACCTGGGTTTTGGCCCGGGGCTCGGCGGCCACATAGGGAAACCTACCAAACCCACACATTTCTGAAAAGTAGACACCCGGGGGCTTCCAGGGAGGTATGGCTTGCGTGGATCCCCCAACGTTTCCTTACCCAGAATCCCCTGCAAACCTCAATTTTAGCTGAAAAAATCACTTTTTTCACACATTTTTGTGTGGGAAAGTGTGGCATCACTGGCCTCACACAAATTTCCTACCACCCAGCGTTCCCCCAGGTCTCCCGATAAAAATGGTGCCTCACTTGTGTGGGAGGCCCAAGTACCCGCGACAGGCAAGGGCCCACAACGTAGTGAGGCGACCTCAAAATGGCCTTTCACAAAACCACCTGGTTTTGCAAGGGAGTCACCTGGGTTTTTGGCCCCGTGCTCGGCGGCCATCTAGGGAAACCTGCCAAACCCACACATTTCTGAAAAGTAGACACCCGGGGGCTTCCAGGGAGGTATGGCTTGCGTGGATCCCCCAACGTTTCCTTACCCAGAATGCCCTGCAAACCTCAATTTTAGCTGAAAAAATCACTTTGTTCACACATTTTTGTGTGGGAAAGTGTGGCATCACTGGCCTCACACAAATTTCCTACCACCCAGCGTTCCCCCAGGTCTCTTGATAAAAATGGTGCCTCACTTGTGTGGGAGGCCCAAGTACCCGCGACAGGCAAGGGCCCACAACGTAGTGAGGCGACCTCAAAATGGCCTTTCACAAAACCACCTGGTTTTGCAAGGGAGTCACCTGGGTTTTGGCCCCGTGCTCGGCGGCCATCTAGGGAAACCTACCAAACCCACATATTTCTGAAAAGTAGACACCGGGGGCTTCCAGGGAGGTATGGCTTGCGTGGATCCCCCAACGTTTCCTTACCCAGAATCCCCTGCAAACCTCAATTTTAGCTGAAAAAATCACTTTTTCACACATTTTTGTGTGGGAAAGTGTGGCATCACTGGCCTCACACAAATTTCCTACCACCCAGCGTTCCCCCAGGTCTCCCGATAAAAATGGTGCCTCACTTGTGTGGGAGGCCCAAGTACCCGCGACAGGCAAGGGCCCACAACGTAGTGAGGCGACCTCAAAATGGCCTTTCACAAAACCACCTGGTTTTGCAAGGGAGTCACCTGGGTTTTGGCCCCGTGCTCGGTGGCCATCTAGGAAACCTACCAAACCCACACATTTCTGAAAAGTAGACACCCGGGGGCTTCCAGGGAGGTATGGCTTGCGTGGATCCCCCAACGTTTCCTTACCCAGAATCCCCTGCAAACCTCAATTTTAGCTGAAAAAATCACTTTTTCACACATTTTTGTGTGGGAAAGTGTGGCATCACTGGCCTCACACAAATTTCCTACCACCCAGCGTTCCCCCAGGTCTCCCGATAAAAATGATGCCTCACTTGTGTGGGAGGCCCAAGTACCCGCGACAGGCAAGGGCCCACAACGTAGTGAGGCGACCTCAAAATGGCCTTTCACAAAACCACCTGGTTTTGCAAGGGAGTCACCTGGGTTTTGGCCCAGTGCTCGGCGGCCATCTAGGGAAACCTACCAAACCCACACATTTCTGAAAAGTAGACACCCGGGGGCTTCCAGGGAGGTATGGCTTGCGTGGATCCCCCAACGTTTCCTTACCCAGAATCCCCTGCAAACCTCAATTTTAGCTGAAAAAATCACTTTTTCACACATTTTGTGTGGGAAAGTGTGGCATCACTGGCCTCACACAAATTTCCTACCACCCAGCGTTCCCCCAGGTCTCCCGATAAAAATGGTGCCTCACTTGTGTGGGAGGCCCAAGTACCCGCGACATGCAAGGACACAAAACGTTTTGAGGCAACATCAACATTGCCTATCAAAAAATGTTTTGGGCCCTTGCCTGTTGCGGGTACTTGGGCCTCCCACACAAGTGAGGCCCCATTTTTATCGGGAGACCTGGGGGAACGCTGGGTGGTAGGAAATTTGTGTGAGGCCAGTGATGCCACACTTTCCCACACAAAATGTGTGAAAAAGTGATTTTTCAGCTAAAATTGAGGTTTGCAGGGATTCTGGGTAGGAAACGTTGGGGGATCCACGAAGCCATACCTCCCTGGAAGCCCCGGTGTCTACTTTTCAGAAATGTGTGGGTTTGGTAGGTTTCCTAGATGGCCGCCGAGCACGAGGCCAAAACCCAGGTGACTCCCTTGCAAAACCAGGTGGTTTTGAGATAGAGCAATTTTGAGGTCGCCTCACTACGTTGTGGGCCTTGCCTGTCGCGGTACTTGGGCCTCCCACACAAGTGAGGCACCATTTTTATCGGGAGACCTGGAGGAACGCTGGGTGGTAGGAAATTTGTGTGAGGCCAGTGATGCCACACTTTCCCACACAAAAGGTGTGAAAAAGTGATTTTTTCAGTTAAAATTGAGGTTTGCAGAGGATTCTGGGTAAGGAAAGGTTGGGGGATCCACGCAAGCCATACCTCCTTGGAAGCCCCGGGTGTCTACTTTTCAGAAATGTGTGGGTTTGGTAGGTTTCCTAGATGGCCGCCAAGCACGGGGCCAAAACCCAGGTGACCTTGCAAAACCAGGTGGTTTTGAGATAGGCAATTTTGAGGTCGCCTCAATACGTTGTGGGCCCTGCCTGTCGCGAGTACTTGGGCCTCCCACACAAGTGAGGCACCATTTTTATCGGGAGACCTGGGGAACGCTGGGTGGTAGAAATATGTGTGAGGCCAGTGATGCCACACTTTCCCACACAAAAATGTGTGAAAAAAGTGATTTTTTCAGCTAAAATTGAGGTTTGCAGGGATTCTGGGTAAGAAACGTTGGGGGATCCATGCAAGCCATACCTCCTGGAAGCTCCCGGGTGTCTACTTTTCAGAAATGTGTGGGTTTGGTAGGTTTCCCTAGATGGCCGCCGAGCACGGGCCAAAACCCAGGTGACTCTCCTGCAAAACCAGGTGGTTTTGTGAAGGCCATTTTGAGGTCGCCTCACTACGTTGTGGGCCCTTGCCTGTACGCGGGTACTTGGGCCTCCCACACAAGTGAGGCACCATTTTTATCGGGAGACCTGGGGGAACGCTGGGTGGTAGGAAATTTGTGTGAGGCCAGTGATGCCACACTTTCCCACGCAAAAATGTGTGAAAAAGTGATTTTTCAGCTAAAATTTAGGTTTGCAGGGGATTCTGGGTAAGGAAACGTTGGGGGATCCACGCAAGCCATACCTCCCTGGAAGCCCCGGGTGTCTACTTTTCAGAAATGTGTGGGTTTGGTAGGTTTCCCTAGATGGCCGCCGAGCAAGAGGCCAAAGCCCAGGTGACCTCTGCAAACCAGGTGGTTTGTGAAAGCCATTTTGAGGTCGCCTCACTACGTTGTGGGCCCCTGCCTGTCGCGGGTACTTGGGCCTCCCACACAAGTGAGGCACCATTTTTATCGGGAGACCTAGGGGAACGCTGGGTGGTAGGAAATTTGTGTGAGGCCAGTGATGCCACACTTTCCCACACAAAAATGTGTGAAAAAGTGATTTTTCAGCTAAAATTGAGGTTTGCAGGGGATTCTGGGTAAGAAACGTTGGGGGATCCATGCAAGCCATACCTCCCTGAAGCCCCGGGTGTCTACTTTTCAGAAATGTGTGGGTTTGGTAGGTTTCCCTAGATGGCCGCCGAGCACGAGGCCAAAACCCAGGTGACTACCTGCAAAACCAGGTGGTTTTGTGAAAGGCCATTTTGAGGTCGCCTCACTACGTTGTGGGCCCTTGCCTGTCGCGGGTACTTGGGCCTCCTACACAAGTGAGGCACCATTTTTATCGGGAGACCTGGGGAACGCTGGGTGGTAGGAAATTTGTGTGAGGCCAGTGATGCCACACTTTCCCACACAAAAATGTGTGAAAAAGTGATTCTTTCAGCTAAAATTGAGGTTTGCAGGGGATTCTGGGTAAGGAAACGTTGGGGGATCCACGCAAGCCATACCTCCCTGGAAGCCCCCGGGTGTCTACTTTTCAGAAATGTGTGGGTTTGGTAGGTTTCCCTAGATGGCCGCCGAGCACGGGGCCAAAAACCCAGGTGACCCCCCATGCAAAACCAGGTGGTTTGGAGATAGGCAATTTTGAGGTTGCCTCACTACGTTGTGGGCCCTTGCCTGTCGCGGGTACTTGGGCCTCCCACACAAGTGAGGCACCATTTTTATCGGGAGACCTGGGGGAACGCTGGGTGGTAGGAAATTTGTGTGAGGCCAGTGATGCCACACTTTCCCACACAAAAATGTGTGAAAAAAGTGATTTTTTCAGCTAAAATTGAGGTTTGCAGGGGATTCTGGGTAAGGAAACGTTGGGGGATCCACGCAAGCCATACCTCCCTGGAAGCCCCCGGGTGTCTACTTTTCATAAATGTGTGGGTTTGGTAGGTTTCCCTAGGTGCCGGCAGAGGTAGGGTTCAAAAACTACAGCTAGGCACTTTGCCAAAAAAGGGTCATTTTTCACTGTGAAATTGAGGTGTGACCACGTTGCGTTTTGCGCCGTTTCCTGTCGCAGGCACTAGGCCGACCCACACAAGTGAGGTACCATTTTTCTCGTAAGACTTTGGGAACGCGGGGTGGGTGGAAATTTGTGGATCCACGCAGATTCCAGAACTTTCCACCACAGAAATGTGGGAAAATGTGGTTTTTTGACAATTCTTTATGTTTGCAAGGGATTCTGGGTAACAGAACCTGGTGGGAGGCAGGCCAGTCACCCCATCCTGGATTCCCCTGGGTGTCTAGTTTTCAAAAATGTATAGGTTTGCTAGGTTTCCCTAGGTGCCGGCAGAGGTAGGGTTAAAAACTACAGCTAGGCACTTTGCCAAAAAGGGTCATTTTTCACTGCGAAATTGAGGTGTGACCACGTTGTGTTTTGCGCCGTTTCCCGTCGCAGGCACTAGGCCGACCCACACAAGTGAGGTACCATTTTTCTCGTAAGACTTTGGGGAACGCGGGGTGGGTGGAAATTTGTGGATCCACGCAGATTCCAGAACTTTCCACCACAGAAATGTGGGGAAAATGTGTTTCTTTTGACAATTTTTTATGTTTGCAAGGGATTCTGGGTAACAGAACCTGGTGGGAGGCAGTCAAGTCACCCCATCCTGGATTCCCCTGGGTGTCTAGTTTTCAAAAATGTATAGGTTTGCTAGGTTTCCCTAGGTGCCGGCAGAGCTAGGGTTCAAAAACTACAGCTAGGCACTTTGCCAAAAGGGTCATTTTTCACTGCGAAATTGAGGTGTGACCACGTTGCGTTTTGCGCCGTTTCCTGTCGCAGGCACTAGGCCGACCCACACAAGTGAGGTACCATTTTTCTCGTAAGACTTTGGGGAACGCGGGGTGGGTGGAAATTTGTGGATCCACGCAGATTCCAGAACTTTCCACCACAGAAATGTGGGGAAAATGTGTTTTTTTGACAATTTTTTATGTTTGCAAGGGATTCTGGGTAACAGAACCTGGTGGGAGGCAGTCAAGTCACCCCATCCTGGATTCCCCTGGGTGTCTAGTTTTCAAAAATGTATAGGTTTGCTAGGTTTCCCTAGGTGCCGGCAGAGCTAGGGTTCAAAAACTACAGCTAGGCACTTTGCCAAAAAAGGGTCATTTTTCACTGCGAAATTGAGGTGTGACCACGTTGCGTTTTGCGCCGTTTCCTGTCGCAGGCACTAGGCCGACCCACACAAGTGAGGTACCATTTTTCTCGTAAGACTTTAGGGAACGCAGGGTGGATGGAAATTTGTGGATCCACGCAGATTCCAGAACTTTCCACCACAGAAATGTGGGGAAAATGTGTTTTTTTTGACAATTTTTTATGTTTGCAAGGGATTCTGGGTAACAGAACCTGGTGGGAGGCAGTCAAGTCACCCCATCCTGGATTCCCCTGGGTGTCTAGTTTTCAAAAATGTATAGGTTTGCTAGGTTTCCCTAGGTGCCGGCAGAGGTAGGGTTCAAAAACTACAGCTAGGCACTTTGCAAAAAAGGGTCATTTTTCACTGCGAAATTGAGGTGTGACCACGTTGCGTTTGCGCCGTTTCCTGTCGCAGGCACTAGGCCGACCCACACAAGTGAGGTACCATTTTTCTCATAAGACTTTGGGGAACGCGGGGTGGGTGGAAATCTGTGGATCCACGCAGATTCCAGAACATTCCACCACAGAAATGTGGGGAAAATGTGTTTTTTTTGACAATTTTTTATGTTTGCAAGGGATTCTGGGTAACAGAAACTAGTGGGAGGCAGTCCAGTCACCCCATCCTGGATTCCGCTGGGTGTCTAGTTTTCAAAAATGTATAGGTTTGCTAGGTTTCCCTAGGTGCCGGCAGAGGTAGGGTTCAAAAACTACAGCTAGGCACTTTGCCAAAAAAGGGTCATTTTTCACTGCGAAATTGAGGTGTGACCACGTTGCGTTTTGCGCCGTTTCCTGGCGCAGGCACTAGGCCGACCCACACAAGTGAGGTACCATTTTTCTCGTAAGACTTTGGGGAACGCGGGGTGGGTGGAAATTTGTGGATCCACGCAGATTCCAGAACTTTCCACCACAGAAATGTGGGGAAAATGTGTTTTTTGACAATTTTTTATGTTTGCAAGGGATTCTGGGTAACAGAACCTGGTGGGAGGCAGTCAAGTCACCCCATCCTGGATTCCCCTGGTTGTCTAGTTTTCAAAAATGTATAGGTTTGCTAGGTTTCCCTAGGTGCCGGCAGAGGTAGGGTTCAAAAACTACAGCTAGGCACTTTGCAAAAAAAGGGTCATTTTTCACTGCGAAATTGAGGTGTGACCACGTTGCGTTTTGCGCCGTTTCCTGTCGCGGGCACTAGGCCGACCCACACAAGTGAGGTACCATTTTTCTCAGAAGACTTTGGGGAACGCGGGGTGGGTGGAAATTTGTGGATCCACGCAGATTCCAGAACTTTCCACCACAGAAATGTGGGGAAAATGTGTTTTTTTGATAATTTTTTATGTTTGCAAGGGATTCTGGGTAACAGAACCTGGTGGGAGGCAGTCAAGTCACCCCATCCTGGATTCCCCTGGGTGTCTAGTTTTCAAAAATGTATAGGTTTGCTAGGTTTCCCTAGGTGCCGGCAGAGCTAGGGTTCAAAAACTACAGCTAGGCACTTTGCCAAAAAAGGGTCATTTTTCACTGCGAAATTGAGGTGTGACCACGTTGCGTTTTGCGCCGTTTCCTATCGCAGGCACTAGGCCGACCAACACAAGTGAGGTACAATTTTTCTCTTAAGACTTTGGGGAACGCGGGGTGGGTGGAAATTTGTGGATCCACGCAGATTCCAGAACTTTCCACCACAGAAATGTGGGGAAAATGTGGTTTTTTTGACAATTTTTTATGTTTGCAAGGGATTCTGGGTAACAGAACCTTATGGGAGGCAGTCAAGTCACCCCATCCTGGATTCCCCTGGGTGTCTAGTTTTCAAAAATGTATAGGTTTGCTAGGTTTCCCTAGGTGCCGGCAGAGCTAGGGTTCAAAAACTACACCTAGGCACTTTGCAAAAAAAGGGTAATTTTTCATTGTGAAAATGTGGTACGTCCACGTTGCATTTTGAGCCATTTCCTGTTGTGGGCACAAGGGCTACCCACACAAGTGAGGTACCATTTTTATCGGGACACTTAGGGTAACACAGAATTGTAGAGCAACTGTTATTACCTATTGACTTTCGATGCATTTCTGCCTTCCAAATGAAAGACAATGTGTAAAAAATAAGTCATTTTGAAAAATGACCTATAATTCTCATGCTAGTATGGGTACTCCCAATTTCAGGAAATGTGCAAATATCTACTGTTTCTAAAATCTACATTTTGTTCCCATTTCAGAAATACATAGGTGTCTTTCATAACAATTTTTCCATGTATACATTTTCCCAAAATAATTGCTATATACCCGGTACTTAAAAAAAATCATTGCAAGATGTTGCTCAATTATTGGCTCTGGGTTCGTCGGGTTCTTGGTGAACCTACAAGTCTTATATATCCCCACAACCAGAAAGGTCCAGCGGATATAACGGTATATTGCCTTCAAATAGCTGTCATAATTAGAAGAAGTTACAGGTGAAAACGTTGACACAAATGGCTGTTTTTTTCAACTAATTTTCTATTTTTCCTTTATTTAACTGTTAGTTTCTATAAGGAAAACTTTAAGGATCTACACAAATGACCCCTTGCTGAATTCAGAATTTTGTCTACTTTTCAGAAATGTATGGTTTTCCAGGATCCATTATTGGTTTCATACCCATTTCTACCATTAACTGGAAGGAGGTTGAAAGCACAAAAAATAGCAAAAATAGGCTATGTCCCAGAAAAATGCCAAAACTGTGTAAAAAAGTTGGTTTTCTGACAAAAGTCTGCTTGTCCCTGAAAGCTGGGAAGATGGTGATTTCATCCCCACAACCCCTTTTTTGATGCCATTTGCAGGGAAAAATCAAGACGCTTTCATCTGTAGCCCTTTTTCGCATTCTTCCAAAAAAAAACAAAATTTAGCTGTATTTTGACTAATTTCTGGGTCCCCTCCAGGGGAATCCACAAACCCTGGGTACCTTTACAATCCCCATGATGTTAGAAAAAAAGGACGCAAATTTGGCATGGATACCTTATGTGGTCAAAAAGTTACAGGGGCCTAAGCGCGCACTACCATAATAGGCCAAAAAAAGGCTTAGCACAGGAGGGGAAAAGGCCTAGCAGCGAAGGGGTTAATACCAGTCTAGCCGCCGTGTTTTGAAGGACCTGGAGTTTTGTTAGGTGCTCTTCATTGATGGAAGCCATGAGGGTATTGCCATAATCCAGCCGGCTGATGATTAATCCTTGCACTAGCGGCATTCGAGATGACAGTGGGACCCATTTAAAGATCTTACGGAGGCAGCGCATTAGTCCATAACAGATGCTGGCCACATGATTGACATGATTGGACATGGTAAGATGATTGTCAATCAGCACTCCTAGGTTGCGTACTGCTGACTTGGGTGAGGGACAGGTGCCGAGATTGGAGGGCCACCAATCACTTGACCACAAGGTTTGTGCTTTGCCGAAGAGGATGATTTCAGTTTTACTAGCGTTGAGTTGCAAGTGATTATTTTGCATCCAGCAGTGTATATCGGACATACACTGCCTGAATTGAAGTTTGGTGTCAGTGAGGTCTGGTCCTAGCGTGATTAGCAGCTGAGTATCATCAGCGTACAATACTGTGTCGAAGCCGTGTGATTTAATCACGCTGGCTAGGGAAGCCACGTACAGGTTGAAGAGCGTAGGGCTCAAAATAGAGCCCTGGGGGACACCCTTGTTTATGGGTTGGCTGCTAGAGACAAAGGTGCCCAAGTGAACTTTCGAGGTTCGATCTGTCAAGTAGCTCCTGAGCCAGTTCAATGCGGAGCCCCCGACACCCATCTCCCGCAGGCGATTCAAAAGAATGCTGTGGGAGATGGTGTCGAAGGCAGCCGATAGGTCGAAAAGGACCAGGATGGCTGATTGTCTGGCGTCGAGAGAGAGAGAGTCTAATGTTATCTACTATTTCCAGCAAGGCGGTTTCTGTGCTATGTGAGGCCCGGAACCCCGATTGAGAGGGGTCCAGCAGATAGTTACTCTCCAGATAGGTAGTAAGTTGTTTGTTGATTAGTGACTCTAGGACCTTCCCGAAGAAAGGGAGAAGGGAGATGGGCCAATAGTTGTTAGGCTGCATTGGGTCTAGGGTGGGCTTCTTTAGTATAGGTCTGACCATGGCTGCTTTCCACCTTGTTGGAACAGTTGAGTGTAGTAGGGATAGGTTGAGGATCTTGGTGAGGCCAGGAAGAAGGGCTGGCCCAATTTTAGACAGAATGTGAGGGGAGACTGGGTCAGCTGGGGAGCCAGATTTGACCTTGCGCAGAACAGTTCTAACATCCTCTTGGGTGAATTCAATGAATTCAATAAGGGAGGTAGAGATCAGGGGATGATTTCTGGCAGGCCCATGATGTTGTTGTTCGCCAGCCTTGTGGGGGAAAAGTCTGTAAATGTTGTTAATTTTGTCCTCAAAAAAGGAGGACAAGGTATCCACCCACTCTTGCGATATAGGCTGTGCTGGCTGGCATGAAATCGGGCAGGTGAATTCTTTTAGTATTTTATACAATTCTTTGTGTGAATTGGAGGCCTGGTTTATTCTGTCACCTAAGTAGATTTTTTTGGCCGTGGCTATATGGTCAAGATAGCGTCTGTGGGTGGATTTGTAGGCCAGTCTGTCGTCTGCACTTTTTGAGTGCCTCCACTTGCGTTCTGCCTTCCTAGCGGCTAGCTTGTCTGATTTTAAGACGGCGGTGAACCACGGTGATAATTTGTGGTGACGTTTAACTTTTTTTACGGGAGCAATTCTATCTAGGGCCTGACTGATTGCAGCCTCAAATTTCAGGAATGAAAGGAGAAATTCTAATTGATAAAATCTTGGCAAAAAAAAGCTTACAATCCAAATTGCTAAGGGATATGGGCCTAAAATTAACCCTGGGCAGAGTTCACGGAGTTGCGCTACGCGAAACTCCGCGAACTGGAAAAAAAACTGCACCGCGCTACGCGGAGCTCCGCAAGCGGCGGAGTGCGATAGAAAAATGCCGTTCGTGGTGATTTTCAGTGCCGGATGCTTGTCCGCACTGTGCAATCATTGTGAACGGCACCATGCACAGCGCATGCGAGTGCTGCTTACCTTTCTGCCTCTCGAGTAGATTTTTACTCGAGCAGCAGGTTTCTCAATGCGAACGGGCAGTTTCTCAATGCGAGCGGCCGCGAGCATACGCGACCACTCGCAATGAGAAACCCGACCCGCCCGCGTTGAGAAATCTCGGCGGGAGGTTTATTTTCCACGCTCGCGCTCACCAACTTGATGTTGACGATCACGAACGAGGAAAAATCTCGCCGGGAGGTGTATTTTCCTCACTCGCGCTCGCCAACTTGACGTTGGTGAACGCGAGCGAGCGAGCTCCGCGTAATGCGGAGTGCGGAAAACTCTGCAAACTCCGCGAGCAGAGCGGAGTTCACTGCCCAGGGTTACCTAAAATTAGCGCATAGGGAGGGGTCCTTATCTTTTTTAGGGATCAAACAGATCATAGCCTCTAGGAAAGTTCCTTTAGCTTTGTCTTGCGAGAGAAAAGACTGATATAAAGTAAGGAGGGGGGGAAGTAAGAGATGCGAAAAAAAGGAATAGAATTTAGAATTCAGCAGTAAAGCCATCCGGACCCGGAGCTTTATCTTTAGGTAAAGCCTTAAGGGCAGACTTTAGTTTAGAAATCAGAATTGGCTCTTCTAGAGAGGAAAGATCCAGTACCTGTTGTGGTCTTGGCGGAAGGGAGTGAAAATATGAGTCTAGTGCCTCATCTGTGGGGAAATGATCTGGAGTATAAAGATTTATGTAAAAATCAGTGAAGCATTTTAAAATGTCTTTAGTTTTGAAAAAGGGTTTCCACTCTCATCCAAAATCTTAACTATGTTAGACTTTTGAGATTTCATTTTCAAATGATTGGTGAGTAATTTGCCAGCCTTATTGCGCCCCCCAAAAAACTTGGAATTGATTTTTAGTAGTGTACCGGCAGCCTCCTCAGTTGACCTTTTATTGAATTCAAATTTAGCACTCATTAATCTCTGCAACGCAGTATCATTTTTGGTAGTAAAAACTTTGTGTTCTAACTGTTTAATAGACTGTAAAGTTGAGGATTCTTTACTGGCTTTCTTCTTTTTAGCTGAAACAAAATTAATTATGTAACCTCGGGCAGAAGCCTTGAAGGCATCCCAAACAACATGGAATGGAATGTCCGGCGTAATATTATGCAAAAAAAACTCTTTTATAAAACATTCAAAATTCTGTCAAAACTCTTCATCTTTCAATAGGTTATTATTAAACCGCCATCTGTTAGGCTTAGAGGTTTCAGGCAGTAAATCTAGATCTATTATAACCGGTGCATGGTCCGATATTAAAATTGACCCAATTTCAGCATGTGTAAGTGAGGCAACTAGGGGTGGTGAAAGGAATATATAGTCAATCCTGGACTGGGATTTGTGTGATGGTGAAAAAAAGGTATATTCCAATGTGTCTGGGGAGTATATTCTTCAAGCATCAACTAATCCCCTAGAGTGCATAAAACGTGTAAATGTTTTCTGCATTTTATTAGGAACATATTTAACCTGAGATTTCCTGTCCAAGAAAGGGTCTACAATTTGATTAAGGTCTCCACCAACAATCAAGTTTGCGTTAGAACAACATTGCAAAACATCGGACATTCGCTTCCAAAAGAGTACATCCGTACCTGTGGGCCCATAAATATATAGTATAGAAAAGGCATATGATGTAGGGTAGCATGCAATAAAACCCAACGGCCCTCCTCATCATTCTCCACCTTCTCAATCACCAGGGGGAGGGATTTATGAACCAGAATAGTAACCCGCATTTTTGTGATCCAGGGCTGGAGAACCAAAAACTTGACCAACCCAATGTTTGCGCAATGAATTCAAATCTTTACCCAGCAAATGTTTTTCTTGCAATAAAGCAATATTACATTTGAGGCGAGCTAGACGGGTTAAGACTCTTTGCTTTTTGATAGGATTACGTAAACCCTTGACATTCCAGGAAACAACCTTAAGGGAGTACATCATTATATTGTCTTAACAAATGTACTGAAACTAAACAACCAAAGAATAGTTAAAACCAACATCGGAATCTCAAAAAATTTATAATCCAGATATGATCCAAGTATGAGAATCAATGTAAGATTGTGACACATAAAGAAACATAAAAAGATATTAAAAAAAGAAAAAATTCAAAAAAGAAAGGGGTAAAAGAGGAAAGAAAGGTAAATAAGAAATAAACAAGAACTTTGATAGAAATAGTGAAGATGACATTAAGCCAAAAAGCTTTAGTCATAAGGAGAGTGAAAACACATGTATCGTGAAAGAATAAAGTGAGGAGGTGGAGAAGCGCAACACTGAAGACGGACAGCAGGTAAACATTCATTAAAAATAAGGAAAGACAGCATCGGAGACAATCAATACTATGAAGAACGAAAATGGGGCGCGTATAGAGGAATAGACACATTCCAGTCATTTGTATGACGAAGAACAAAACAACATAATACATACACAACAATAAGAATAATATATTATACATAAATGATCGATGAGAACAACTTACCAGATATGAGGAAAATAGGAAACAGTAGGTGTAGGGGAGGAGGTAAACAGAGGGCAACACATCAAATCAAGGAAGAAAGTCCGGGATCGACAACATACACTGCAAAAAGGAATAATATATATATATTATTATTGAAAAACTGATACAATTAACTGAGAGAACAACCATAAAACACAACATTGGCATTGAATAAATTACCATTAGTACAACATATCCAAGTGGTGGAAATAAAATATATGTTGATTAAAACTTAAAACTAGAAGAAGAAGATCAAAATCCAGAGCAAAAGAAAGGTCTTAGATAAAGGAAGCTCAAACTTTTCCAATGTCCATTACTTCTCCCTTGTGCTGGAAAATAAATTTTCTCAGGTCATCTGGGCAATTGAAAGAAAAAGTTTGGTCCTTATCCGTGACTTTGAAGAAGCATGGGTGAACAAGACCATATCTTGCATTCATAGATCGTAGATTTGGCCTAAAGGACGGAAATTCCTTCCGACGGGCAGCGGTTGCTCGTGACACATCTTGAGATATATATACCCTCTGGCCAGACCATAATATTTGTTTTCTTTGCTTAGCTGCCAATAACACCATCAGAAGCTCTGTATATTCAAGGAAAAGAACAATTATTCCTCTAGGACGACCAGAGCTTGACATATCTGAAGGTTTAGGACCAATACGGTGAGCACGCTGTAGATTAAGGTGTATCCCCTCTTTAAGACCCACCAATTTGGGGATATGAACCCCAAGAAAAGCAAGCATGTCCGGTCCCTCAGCTCCCTCTGGAATACCATAAATTTGTAGATTATTACGCCTGTGTCAGTTTTCCAAGTCCTCAGTCTGCTGCTTCAGGAGCGTTATCTCTTTGGACATACTATCAATCTTGGCGGCAGCATCCTGCACATCACTGAGTCGTTGTTCAACCTCAGATACTCTGGAATCCAACGTAGATCACTTTTCCTCAATACGTTGAAGTGTGGCGTTAGTCTCCATGACAAAGGGTTTCAAGTGCTTGATTTCTTCCATGAGATTTTTCAAAGTCAGAGACAGAGGAGACTTTGTGGGAGAACCAGGATCTTTTTTCTGTCTTTTAGTGGGAGCATTTGTTTCCCTGCGAGCAATAGGCATAACAGTAGGTGTGTTAACAGCCTCCAAAGTAGAAGAGGGAGAGGACTCCATAAGCTTACACCACACAATAAGCAATATCCAAAATATGTGCTCAGTTCATAAGTGTCAGTAATGACCAAAAAGCTGAAGATTAATCAATTAGACCTTTATATGAGTTGCATCAGGCAATTCCAATTAAGTCAAACTTTTCTAATAACCTGAGACATAGTTATGTGGAGACAGGTCAACGTGAAGGAAGTATCAGAAAAACTGTTAGTTATGAGCCACACAAACTAAATGATAGGCATATCTGCTAAAATTCCTTCAGTGCACTGTTAAAGATATGCCAAACAAACATAGTGTCTAAGGCTTGCTGAGTAGAAACCTTCAAAGGAATCAATTACCAATGCCACTTAAGCGTCTAGTACCTGGAGCATCAATTAACGCCTAGCTAATAAATTGTGGGCAGCTGGAGGGCATTAAAATCATGTTACCAGGACTTTTCGCTGCCACCAGAGCCTGGAAGCGTCCCACGAGGTTCAGCTACAGCCGGCAGCAAAACCGGCTCTGAGGCACTCTGCTAACACAAAATGGCGGCTGCAGCCACCAGCCATGAGTTGCGCGACGCGGGGAAAGAAACGAGGTGAGCAGCTTTGAAAAATGCCAAAAATGAAGTTTACCTCGACTTCCCGCGTCCGCGCACCTTTCCCTTCAGAGTATGTACATTTTGAGCGGGCTCCGCCGCTTCAGGATAGCGAAAGACTCAGACGCCGAGCGGAGCATTTACGACCAGCAGCCATCTTGCGGCGGTTCCGGCCACGCCCTCTGCAATAGAAAGAGTTAACGTTATCCATCTCTCAACTTGGTCCTGCAATGTCGCCAGAGCCAGTCCATAATTATCCAGTATGATTTAGGGTTCGGTCCTATTTAACACGATCCCCAAACAACACATTTACTCCTTCTGCCAACGTAAGGGGAACGCCATTCCTGGTTTACTAGCGGTATCTGTCAATGGGAACATTTGGGATTTACACCATTTGATGAGAATCCCAGACCTATCAGAGCACCATATTATTTTGGCTATAAGTGAGGTGAGGAGTGTATCCGGGACTTTGAAATAGCGAGTGATCAGCATAGAGTGACAACAGTGCTCGCTTACTTGGGATCATCAGACCTTTGTGTAAGTGGTCACCATGGAGCCGGGTCGCTAAGGGCTTCATGGCCAAAGCAAACAGAAGGGGAGAGAAGGGACATCCCTGCTGTGAACCATTATATTTATGGAATGGAACAGATAGGAAGCCATTGATGGGATACGACAGTCGGGCTGGTATACAATAACTTAATAAGGTTCCATATTTGGAAAGGAAGGCAAATTTTACAGAGAACTGCAAATAAGAGAATCAAATGCCTTCTCTGCATTTAGAAGGACCACTCCTGTATTTATTTCTGGTATAATTTGCTGCATGATCACAAATAATGTGTGAAGATTGTTGAATGTAGCCCTATCCAAGGAAAATTCAGCCTACTCAGGTAGTATCAGTCCAGACATCGGGGGGCCAGCCTGTTTGCCACAACGCGCACAAATATCTTTTTGTCTGTGTTGAGGAGGGACAGCGGTCTGTAGGATTGACACTGCTGACTATTCATATAAAATCCAGCTTGAAAGCACTCTTCTGGATCCCATCAGATGCAAGAGTAAAATTAAAGTTCGGTGTACAGCAAAATTTACTGGGGCAGATGGCCAGAGTGCCCAAAAAGACTGGCTACCCACTGTCTGCCCAGCAGAAACCAGTGTTAAACAATGAAAATGTTCATCTCTCATTTAGCCTCTAGGCAAAATACACATGCTAGCATATCTTTGGGAGTTAAACAGCACATACTGTGTAACCCACTGAACCCAAACACTCAGAGGGAATCAATCTACAAAGATTTCAGGAAAATTCTGAGACCTGAACTGTTCCAGATGGCGTTTAAATAACCCCTTCCCTCCACGGGCTTGGACTGGAGAACACAGGACTTTCCCATGATCCATTCCCTTTTTCTATATTCTACCTAGTCTTTTGAAGAAATCAGAAGGAGCTATGTAGCTCTTTTACATAAATGTAAATAAAAACCATCTGGAAAAATATAAATGTAATCAATGTGTATATTTAGACATTACCTATCCCCACAGATTTCTAAGCAATCACCCTAAACAACATCACCACATGTGATATTTATTCTTTAAGAATGTCAACACATACAACAGCAGGACAGCCATCACATCAGAAATGCTCCAAAGATTGTGAGGAAATAGTCAAATCAGTGTATTTTTTCAGTCATGAGGCCGTTTTGATGTTTTTCAAGATGTCATCATCAATTGCAGCATGGAACTGAGCAACTAAAAAATGCGAAAAATATGAAGAAAGGCGTTCAATTTAGATTAAGTATTGCCAAATGTAGATGGTATAATTAGTAATTTATTATGCATCACTCACCATTCTTATATTAAACAAGGACCAACTATCTTATAATGGATTTGGTTTCAACAGAAATCAGTAATAATACACAGACTCAACAAAGTTTTGGTGCAAAATCTTTATTTTGCGTCATAGACAGCAAAGTATGATTCACAGTTACAAATGCACTTGCTCATGCTGAAATGTTGACCTACTTGATGGACCTTTTCATCAGACTTTGCCGATGGAATAAAGGCAGTCAGGGGGGCAGGGGACGTTATGCCAATTATGCTACCTTTACTCCTCCCATGAAACTGGAGTACACCACTGGTCCTGCGGTGAACTCTCTGGGTTTGTACAAAACCATTTAAAAGGTTGCTGGTCAGCCATCATTGTTGACATGGCTTACACCAAACGTTTAAAAGTTATTTTCCGAAAAACTAACTATCAAAGCACAATTTGTTGTTGGAAAAGAATTTAAAAAATGAATGGTCCCAACACGAGTTTTCTCCCAGGGTGTGAGGGACATTTTTAGGTCTTGTGTTAGCCAAGACCTTTTACTCTTACTAAAATAATATGTATAATCTACTTACTTAAAGGTACATTCAGCCAGCTCACTTTATCCTTTGGTCTGTTGTTGTGTCATTCACATTTTGCTTCCTCCCACAACAGCATGCAGCATGGTGCAATGGGTCAGCCTACTTAAACTACAGGTTAACTTCAATTTGAGTGACTGTTTTTTGCTCTCTCACAATGAGCACATCCACACATAAGGTGGTTCCCTTCTGTGCCAATGTTTTTGTTGTTACTTTAATATCACTTGAGTGTTGCCTTTGTGATAGCAGGATGCTTTCTACCAGCTCTTCATGTGAGCACTGGGCACAATCCAGCTTTATCAGTTCCTGTCTCTTGCCAACACTGTTGTAAATTACAATGAAAGTGGCCTTCAGCTGACTTCTGCTATTTCACAGCATAAAATAATGTGTTCCTGGACTTGGGTTCACCAGTGGTTCTTTAATAAAGTTTGCCCGGGAAGAAAAACAAATTTAATTGTGCGTAATGTGCAGCACACTTGTAACACCATTATCTAAATGTAGGTGGGGTTTCAGTTTCCAATATTTTGTACTATGAACCCTCTTTCCTACCTTCTTTCCATCCTCATTCTTTCTTTCCTTTCTTTTGGCCATCTTCGGTCTTTCTTTCTCTTTCTTTATTTCTTTCATTAATTCTTTCTTCTTTCTTTCATTCTTTCTTTCTTTCTTGCTTGCTTCCTTTCCCTTTTCTTTACTTCCTTTTGCATTCTTTCTTTGCCTTTTTATTCTTTATTACTTTTTAACATTCTTACCTTTTTGTTCCTTCTTTCCTTGTTTCTGGCTTGCCTTCTTTGTTGTTATCTTTCCTTCTTCCCATCTTTCTTTCTTTCCTTCGTCCCTTCTATCTTCCTTCTTTCTTTCCTTCTTCCTTTCTTTCTTGCCTTCTTTCCTTTTTTGTTCCTCTTGCTTCTCCTTCCATCTCTTCTTTCTTTCTTTCTTTTTGCCTTCTTCCCTTCTTTTTTACCTTCTTTCCGTCTTTTTACCTTCCTTTTTTCCTTCTTGATTGTCTTCTTTCATTCTTTCTTTCTTCTTTTCTTCTTTCTTTCTTTTTTGTCTTCTTTCCCTTTTCTTTCCATCTTTCTTTCCATTTTGCCTTCCATTTTTCTTTCCTTCTTTGCTTTTTCTTTCTTTTTTGCCTGCCTCCTATCCATTCACCCTTCCTTCTTTTTGCTTTCTACCCTTTTTTCTTTCTTGGTTTCCCTCTTTGTTTACTTCTTTCTTTTTTGTGTTCTTTATTTCCTTCATTCATTCTTTCTTTCTTTCATTTGCTTTCCTTTTTCCTTTTGTACATTCTTACCTTTTCTTTCTCTTTTGTCTTCTTTTATTCTTTTCTTTCATTTTGTCTTTCCTTTTTGGTTGCTTTTTCCTTCCTTCCTTCCTTCCTTCTTTACTTTTCTTTCTCTTTTACCTTCTTTCATTTTCTTTTACTTTCTCCTTTCTTTCTTTTTGCCTTCTTTCTTTCTTTCTTTCTTTCTGCCTATTTTCCTTCTTTCCTTCTTTCTTTCCATCTTTCCTTCTTTCTTTCCTTCTTTCCTCCTTTATTTCCTTCTCTCCATCCTTCTTCATTTTTTACTTGCCTTCCTTTCCTTCCATTCATCTTTTCTTTCTTGCCTTCCTTCCTTTCTTTCTTCTCTTTTTCTTGCCTTGTTTCTTTCTTGCTTTGCTGGCTGCCAATACCAATCCCTTCAGCATTTTTAGGTCTGTGTTAGTCAAGACCGTTTCATTTTACTTGAAGTGTGTATAACATAGTACTTGTATGGGTTTACGGACAGACTTTATCCATTAGGACTGTGTCATTCACAATTTTCTTTCACCTACTCCAAAATGCCTAAAGGGGCAATACGTCAGCCCACTTCACTATGATTTTATTAATGCCTGTCTGCTCACCGAACAATAAAGCTTTGCAAACACTATAGAAAAACAAAACAAGAATTTCTAAAAGGCTGGTGGCCAATCCAAAAACCTATTGGCTTTGCTAATGCTCCTTTTAGTTTCACCTTAAGGATATTCCTAGTGGTGATGGACAGTTAAAAACACCATCCAATCACCCACCCTAAACAGGGCAGATTGTCGGATGGCTTACCTCAGACTGTCCGTACTCTTTGTGAAGCTGGAGGAAGGTGTACGCGAATGGAGTAAATTATACTCTGTCAGAGTAAACCCGCTTGTCTGATAAATTCTAAATCAGGTGTGTAGACAGAGAGTAGGGCAGACAGGGTACTCTGTCACAGTTGCCATGGACTACGCTGCCTGCCAAACCCTCAATCAGGCCCTAATCCTGTTTTTTGCAGGGAAAAGTAAATAAAAAAGATATTTGATGGGGGAATGCAAATCCATGTGAGCACTAGAAAACATGGGGCTTTGTTTTCAAGGGTTTTTTCCACCTGTGAAGCAACTCCTGCACAAGGCAGGAGCAACTGCTGCACCCCAAACACTGCAGTAAATCCAAAAGCAGGAGTACATTGTGCGTGCACCCATTTTCAGGTTATGAGTTGCGAGCAAAATGAGTTTACACCTGAGATTTTCAACATGCTAATTATTATTTGGAGGTATCTGCATGGGAAACAGTGTGGAAAATAGAATTGCGTATTTGTATTAGTTGGTAAGGCAAACATTGCACATTATCCCCAGTCACAATAGGAAAACTAGGAATGAGAACATAAAACTGCCAGGGACAATTCTTTATTGTGCCAGCTTGGTGCTTAAGTGCTTTTCGCTGTAATCCACTTATAAACGGAAGTGTCATACATGTGACCTACAATACAAGGGCGAATTCCTTACTAGGATTAGGGTGAATAACAAGACCAGAATATTGTATAAAAAATGCTGAGTTGCAAGAATACTGTGTCAACTATATTGACAAGTCAAACAATCGAAGAACAGAATAGAGGAGGTAAGAACATTGTATATATATATATATATATATATATATATATATATATATATATATATATATATATATATATATATATATATATATATATATATATATATATATCACTGCTTTCCGCGTTGAACTGAAAGGTTCTTCCCTGCAACAACGGACACGGACCAAATAGGTAAGTGCAATTGTGTTTATTTAATCTTCAATGTCGCCATAACGTTTCGGCTCGTAGTATGCTGCTGTATTTAAAGAATGACTTTTAAAGTTTGCATTGCGCACTCCATATAAGTAACACGACCGAAAATCACTGAATAAAAAGGTGGTTGGATGAAAGGGAATCACGTGGTCAGTTAAAAAACATTAGGAGAAAGCTCCCCTGTGATCAAGACTCCAGAGAGAGTTGAAACACTTGAAATTCTTTAAATGGGATGTCGGCGTCTTCTTGCAAAAGAGGAATGTGCTGCATTTATGGCAGCAGTGCGTGGTCAAAGAAAATAAACCTTTTGCACTGAATTTGGGTCCGTACCGTCCTTTCTATGAGTTGGATTCTGTGGCGGATTGCGTGTGCATATATATATATATATATATATAATTGTTTTTTCAAATATCAGTGTATATAATATTGTTCACTTTAATATAGTTGTCTTAAATACTTTAAAAAATAATTTAATATATATTAGTTATTATACTGACTGTAGGGGTTATTGGTATATTAATTGTTTTTAGTATAATTGGTACATTTTAATGTGCAATTAATTGTTTTTATATTTAATTAGTAATTTATAATTTATGAGTGGGTTATTGGGTTTGCAGCAGAATAGTGTGAGAAGTAATTTAAATTATAAATGTTTTTTATTTTAAATTAACTTTTTATTTTAATAAAATATTTCATTTGTTATTTGTTATATAAATTATTTATTTGACAAATTATTATTGTAAATATTTAAGTGTATTTTGTGAATTATAATGTGTATTGTTAATTTTCTATAGCTTATTTACCAATTTATAATATAGTAGTGGGTGTTGGATTTGAGGGTAAGAAAGTAGAAAGTTACCTAAATGCTAAATTATTCTTTTTAACTAATGTTTAATTTTTATTAAATAATTCATTTGTGAATATTTAAATAATTTGTCAAATTAATTAATTATTGTCTTCATTAAGTGTTTTGTGATCTGTTAATGAGTAATTTTAAATTTCCATTGTGGCATTACTAGTTTATAATTTAGTAGTTTTATCAGGAAATGGAATGGAATATCTAACACTTTCCCTGCTTATGCTTGCATTGGAGTGAAAATAGCAAATTCATCTCCTCCAAAGTCGTACACTTTCCCTACTGTTGCGTAGGTTGGAGTAGAAATAGCGCATCTAAACCTTCCAAAGTCCATCTCCTTCCCTTTCTTTTCTTTAGATTGGGACTAAGAAATGTAACTCCTTCAAAAGTTCAACACTTTCCCTATTGTTGCTTAAATTGGAGTGGGGATAGTAAATCTAATACCTCTATAGTACAACACTTTCCTTGATTTTGCTTATGTTGGAGTGTGAATAGTAAATCTAATTCCTTTAAAGTCCAGCACTTTCAATACTGTTGTTTAGATTGAGAGAGAAAAGTAAATGGAACCTCTCTAAAGCCCAACATTTTCCCTGTTTTTACTTACTCTGGAGTGAGAAAAGTCAAAATAACCCCTCTAAGGTCCAACACTTTTCCTACTTTGGCTTAATCTGGAGTGAGAAATATAAATCTGACTTCTTTGAAGTCCAACACTTTTGCTAGTTTTGCTTTATTTTATCTTTAATGTTTATATATAAAATATTTTTTTAACTTACTTTTTTATATTAATTAAATTTTGGGATAAATTGTGATATATGGTTTTACTAATATATGTTTGTTAATTTTCATTTTTAAGTTAGTGGTGATATAATAAAAAAACAAAGGTTACGGGGACATTATAGTTAGGCTCAGATTTCACTCAAACAAAACCACTGAAATTCAGTAGTTATAGTTATCTGAGCTAACTCTAACATATGCTCCCGCAATGCACTGCTTATGACCTCACACATTACATCACTCATGAAATGGTCACTAACATCAATGATGACATCTCAAATGACATTACTGATGACATCACTGATGACATCGTCTAGTAACTGTGAGTGTTTGCTAAAAGTTTATGAGTGTTAAATGTATATAGTAAGCTACTATACAACTTATATTAGTATACTTTGTGTACTGGTAATGAGTGATACTAATTCTAATGTATATTATGTGAAAGGCTGTGTGACACACAGGAGGTGGGATTTGAGTGGCTATATGGGTATGTGAGTGGCTGTGTGAGTGACTGTATGGGTGAGTGGCTATGTGACTAGCTGTATGGGTGAGTGAGTGGGTATGTGAGTGGCTGTGTGACTGACTGGCTGTGTGATTGGCTGAATAGGTGAGTGACTGGGTGGGTAGGAGGTTGTATGGGTGAGTGAGAGGCTGTTGAAGTGGGTGTTTAGTTAACTGAGTGGTTGTGTGAGTGGCTGTATTGAGATTGAGTGTCTGTGAGAGTGGCTGTATAGGTGAATAAGTGGATGTGTAAGTGGTTGTATTGATGTGTGGATGGGTATGTAAGTGGTTGTGTGGGTGTGTTAGTGGCTCTGTTGAGAGACTGTTTGGGTGAGTAACTATGTGTGTGAGTAGCGGCATTGGTGAGTGAGTGGGTGTGTGTGTGGCTGTATGGGTAAGTGAGTGGCTATGTGTGATTGAGTGGGTGTATGAGTGGCTTTGTGGATGAGTAAGTGGGTATGTGAGTGGTTGTATGGGTGTGTGAGTAGGTGTATGAGAGGTTTTGTGGGGGGTGAGTGGGTGTATAAGGGGTTCTGTGGATTATGTCATCAGTGATTTCAAATCTTTTTAATCTTTTTTTCCTGACTGTAACTTGTAACTTTGAGAGTGGGTGTGTGAGTGGCTGTATAAGTTGTTGAATGTGTGTGTCTGTATGGTTCTGTGAGTGGGTGTATGAATGACTGTATGGGTGTATGAGTGGATGTGTTAGTAGTTTTGAGGGTGTGTGAGGGGTATGGGAGTATCTGTATGGGTCAGTGAGAAGGGGTGTATGATTGGCTGTATGGGTCTTTGTGTAGGTATGTGAGTATCTATATGGGTGGATGAATGGGTGTGTCAGTAGGTTTGAAGGTGTGTGAGCGGATGTGTGAGTGAATTTGTGAGACAGTGAATGGGTGGGTGTATCAGTGGCTGTATGGGTCTGTGAGTGGGTTTGTGAGTGGGTTTGAAGGTGGCTATATGGGTCTATGAATGGATGTGTGAGTGGCTGTACGGGTCTGCGTGAATGTGTGAGTGGCTGTATGGCTCTGTAAGTGAGTGTGTGAGTGGTATTGTGGGTGTGTGAGTGGGTGAATAAGTAGCTGTATGGGTCTTTGAGTGGGTATGTGAATGGCTGTATGGGTCTGTGAGTGAGTGTGTGAGGGGCTGTACGGATCAGTAAGTAGGTGTGTGAGTGGCTGTATGGGTGGTTTTGTGGGTGTGTGAGTGGCTGTATGGGTCTGTGAGTGGGTCTGTGAGTGGTTATGTGACTGTATGGGTCTGTGAGTGGGTTTGTGAGTAGCTGTATGGGTCTGTGAGTAGTTATATGGATGTGTGAGTAGCTATATGGGTCTGTGAGTGGGTGTGTGAGTAGCTGTTTGGGTCTGTGAGTGGTTGTATGGGTCTGTGAGTAGGTGTGTGAGTGGTTGGATGGATCTGTGAGTGGGTGCATGAGTGGCTGTATGAGAGTTGGGTGTGTGTGTGTGAGTGGCTGCGTGGGTCTGTGAGTTGATGTGTTAGTAGCTGTGTGGGTACATGAGTGGCTTTTTGAGTTGTTGTGTGAGTAGATTTGTGAGTAGCTGTATGGCTCTAAGTGGGTTTGTGAGTGGCTGTATGACTCTGTAAGTGAGTATATGGGTGGTTTTGTGGGTGTGTGAGTGGCTGTATGGGTATGTGAGTGGATGTGTGAAGGGTTTTGTGGGTGAATGAGTGGGTATGTGGGTGTGTGAGTGGCCGTATGGGTCTTTCAGTGGGTGTGTGAATGGCTGTATGGGTCTGTGAGTGGGTGTGTGAGCAGGTATATGGGTCTTTGAGTGGGTGTGTGAGGGGCTGTATGAGTGGCTGTATGAGTCTGTGATTGGGTATGGAAGTGGCTGTATGGATCTATAAGTGGGTGCATGAGTGACTGTATTGGTGAGTATGTGGGTATGTGAGTGGTCTTGTGGGTGTGGGCATGGGAGTGGGTGTATGGGCTTGTGAGTGGGTGGGTGAGTGGTTATGTGGGTGTGTGAGTAGCTGTATGGGGCTGTGAATGGGTATGTGAGTGGCTGTGTGGGTCTGTGAGTAGATGTAGGAGTGCCAGAATGGGTGTGTGAGTGGGTGTCTGTAGCTGTGTGAGTGTCTGGGCCAGAATGGAACCTCACCTGTCTCTTTTTACAACAAGAGTCCACAGCTTTGCGCAAAATATCTACCCAACTGGAGTATTTGCTACTGGTTAATTAGTAAGTGCTACTTCCTTGGGAAATTGTCAAGTCCGTATTCTACACTACAGCTGCATAATGGGCCATGAGGAAATGTCTCCAGTGACCTTGTGTGCATTTTGGCAATGCGATTGTTCCTCGTGCGTCTTCATCCAGAAATCCGTGATAACATGAATCCTCCAATAGAGAAGACAATGAGACTACAAAGAAGAAAATCTCCACCAAACAAGGGTGCTTCCTCTTAACTATATGAAGTAAGTGTTTCTTTGTTTGGCGGAGATGTCCTCATATTCTTTGGCATCAAGAACGTGTTACCAAAATAGGAGGGAAATGCACTGGGGGGACTTTTGTTAATCTGTCCATAAACATGACAAAAGGCGGGGAAACCTTTGCCTACTGCTAAGGTGTACTGGGCGGTGCTAAACAGGTAGAGCTTCCAGGTGATTTGGACATTTGCATATTGCATACTTATAGTAATGCAAGAACCATGCACTCTGCTCTCACAAGTGAGGGGATCCACAAGCCCCCTTCCCTGGGCCGATTTCGGCCCCGGGGATCCCATCCTCCAGGGCCTGGCCAAAAACACAGCCCCCCTCTCCGGGATGATTTCCAGGCTGGGGACTTCACCCCTCGGGCCTGGCCTCTTGCTCTTGGGTGCCCTGGATGGACTATCCATCCATCCATCCAGGGCACCCAGTTTGCTATGTTGGGGACCGCAGGGGGAGCCTCAATTCCCCCGTAGTCCCTGATGGTGCCCTACTTCCAGCGGAAGCCGGCATTGCTCCCTCACATAATGAGCAGTGAAAATGCTGCTCCCTGTGTGTGGGAGCAATTTTTCCGTCTGTTTTCCTGCCCACTTGACAGTTTTCCTGCTCCAGCCCGCTGGGAGTGGAGTTAGTTTGTTCTCGCTTGGCGGGAGCTGTCAAAGCTCCCACCAAGTGACAGCAAACAGCTATGTCCCGGGGTGGGCACCCAAGGAAAGAGGGAGCTGGCCCTGGGCATTGGCTGTACCCAGAGCCATTAGTGGCTACAGCAGGGGAGCCGCACTGCACCCTCGTTTTATTTTCAAGTGCCTGCCCCGGGGAGCTGGTGGTCTTCGAAGTGGTGAATGGAATTTTGCGACAAAAAAATGCTTTTTTGCCCTTGCAGGGTCCCTGGGGGACACCAACACCAGGACTAGGTGGTCAGGCTATTCCCACTCTGCCCCCTTTTCTTATTTGTTCATTTTGTTTGGGACTCGGCTGACTATAACTTGCGCCCCCGCCATACACTGCTTATGACCTCACATAGTGCATCACTCATGACATATTCTATGGCATCATTTCTGAAATCACAGACGACATCTCAAATCATAGCTCTGCTAACTATAACTGGTGGATTTCTGTGGGTTTTTTAGCTCAAAAGGTTAATGTTGTGACTAACATATTCATCAAACTATAACATCACTTTAACCTTTGCTTTTTTCAGTGAATTTCAAGTTTTTTGTAACGTAATATTTTATTACCATACAAAAAGTCAACCCTGCTGTGCATGGTGCCAAACCCCCCCACATGCCTTTTGTTGCCCAGGGCATGGGGTTGGCTGTAGGATAGGGCTTGCACCTAGGCCCTGCATACAACTCCCCACATGCAACCACCCGCAGACAGCCAACCCCATGTCACGCATGGCCTTTAGTCATGAGTGGTATGGGGTTAGCTACAGGTTGTCCAATTCCCCACGGGCACCCAACCCCATGCTGTGCACATTCTTTGGCGTGCGCAGCAGGAGGGTTAGCCACAGCTTGGTCAGCTACCATGCCCTGTAGGTAAACCCCCAGTGGGCAGCCAACCCCACACCACGCCTAGCCTTTGGTGTGTTCAGCATAGGGTTGGCCTTCAGGCATGGGGGACCCCATCCCCTGGGGCCAAAAGATATACATTAAGGAGAGGGGAGTGTGCAGCTCACCTCCTTAACCTTTAATTGCCTCACATCCCTTGGGCCAGTTCCAATAAAAAGGGGAGGGCCCCAAAAGCTTTAGAAGGCCCCAGGGCCCCGGCCCCTAAGGCCAAATAAAATTTAACAGGGGAGGATGGCATGGAGCACCCCTCCTCGAGCTTTATTAAATCCCAGGGACCCCATTCTCGGGGGTCAAATACAATTAAAAAAGCAGAGAGGTGCTGCATGCCTCAAGAGCCCCATTCCCCAGGGCCAAAATCTACAGGGAGGGGGCCATGCACCCCCCACTCTCAGCCTCAATAGGCCATGGGGACCCCATCTCCTGGGGCCGAATACAATAAAATTGGTGAAGGGGCCACATGTCCCAACTCCTAGGGCCTTATTAGGCCCCATGGACCCCCATACACCAGGGCCAAATGTATTTTAAATGGGAGGGAGGCCCCTCTCCTTGGGCCTTCTCTGTCCCCAGGGATCCCATCCCCTTAGCCAAACCTAATAAAAAAGGGGAGGGAACCCCAGCCCCCCTGCCTAAGCCTCATTAGAACCTTGGAAACCCCCATCCGGCACGGCGTGTTTATTTTAAAAGGGGAGGGTGGCCACGTGGCCCCCCTCATCAGGCCTTCTTGGGCCCTGGGGACACCATCCCCCAGGACTGTATTTATATTAAAAGGGGTGGGGGCAACGTGGCCCACCTCCCCAAGCCTATTATGGCTCCAGGCCTGTGACCCCATCCTTCCTCTAATATAGGTTGGTGCTCCAGTGCCTACATAGGACACCCACAAACAGCACGTAGGGGAGCCCTAGGGCCCCAGTGGCCCCAGCTGGCTTCACGCATGGTACGGGAGCTACCATTGCTCCCTCCCATAGGGAGCAGCTGCATTTAGAGCAATCTCTTGTTCTGTTTTTCTGCCCGCATCAGTACAGGCAAGGAAAGAGATCACAACTCTGCTCCTATCTTGCGGGAACATTTTTAAATTTCCCATGCTGGGAGCAGACTCAGTGTTTGCTCCTGTTTGGTGGGAGATTTAAAAATGCTCTTGCCAGGCAGGGTCAAACAAGTTTACCGGCCTGCGCCGTCATGGCAAGGAAACCACTGTGTCCCGGGGGTAAATACCCATGACACTGTAAGTAAACCTACTGCAGGGGATGGAGTTCCCGGGGGCTATTAAAGGCTCAGGGAGGAGGGCAATGTGTCCCCCTCCCCTTTAAAGTAATGTGAAGGTCCTGGGGGATGTGGTCCCCTGGGCTTTTTTAAGGCTCGGGCAGAGGGGCCTTCCTTTTTTAAATACATTGGGACATGGGGGATGAGGTATGCATATATGTATGTATATTTATATATATATATATATATATATATATATATATATATATATATCATAAACAGGGTGCTCAGCACTTGAGGGTGCACTCGGGGGGTCGTAATCCACCATGAACGCTGCCTGCTTTCCGACCAGAGAACGCCTGACGCGTTTCGGGAATCACCCTTCTTCATAGGCAAACACTCGATTTTTTACACAGGTGCAGACACATTATTTAAAATGTTCGCCCGCCAATGGGCTTCTAGATAGAAAGTCCCAGTGACTCTTGGGAAATGTAGTGCCACACAGTCTGTAAACCGCAATGGGCAGGTATGTCGTAACATCAGCCCTGGATGGGCCGCGGGGCATCAGCGGCATTCTAAATCCATGATCGGCCTCCCCACGACGACGTGTATATCACGCCCGTGGCCCCCAACTTCTCCTGGGGTGGTGCAACCCTCCACGCCCGTAGCCGGCGTGAAATACATCATAAACAGGGTGCTCAGCACTTGAGGGTGCGCTCGGGGGTTGTAATCCACCATGAATGCTGCCTGCTTTCCGACCAGAGTACGCCTGACGCGTTTCGGGAATCACCCTTCTTCATAGGCAAACACTCGATTTTTCACACAGGTGCAGACACTTTATTTAAAATGTTCGCCCGCCAATGGGCTTCTAGATAGAAAGTCCCAGTGACTCTTGGGAATTGTAGTGCCACACAGTCTGTAAACCCCAATGGGCAGGTATGTCGTAACATCAGCCCTGGATGGGCCGCGGGGCATCAGCGGCATTCTAAATCCATGATCGGCCTCCCCATGACGACGTGTATATCACGCCCGTGGCCCCCAACTTCTCCTGGGGTGGTGCAACCCCCCACGCCCATAGCCGGTGCGAAATACATCATAAACAGGGTGCTCAGCACCTGAGGGTGCACTCGGGGGTCGTAATCCACCATGAACGCTGCCTGCTTTCCGACCAGAGTACGCCTGACGTGTTTCGGGAATCATCCTTCTTCATAGGCAAACACTCGATTTTTTACACAGGTGCAGACACTGAATTTAAAATGTCCGCCTGCCAATGGGCTTCTAGATAGAAAGTCCCAGTGACTCTTGGGAATTGTAGTGCCACACAGACTGTAAACCCCAATGGGCAGGTATGTCGTAACATCAGCCCTGGATGGGCCACGGGGCATCAGCGGCGTTCTAAATCCATGATCGGCCTCCCCACGATGAACCGCCTGGAAGGATCTATACGGGCGGTTCCTGTCATCGCGGTTCTCCACGTTATGAGGGCCTGTCTTGACTATATAATTGGAGTCTGTGACGGGACTACTGGTACTTCTAAATTGTATCATTGCATTATTATTCAATTTGGACCATGCATATCACACCCATTGGAGGGTTAAGATTGTGTGTGGAACTACTAGGACCACGATGCATTGGGTCCCGCTGAGGAAGCTCATTGGAGGACTATAAATCAATCCCAGGTGTGGCAGTCCTAGTAGTCACAAAAACGAACTGCCATTGGTACCTGTGATCAAGGCGCAATGCTGAAACGCGTTGGGGAGGCAGACATGGTTCTATGCTGATAATTTGATTAAAAAAGATTGCAACCAGTTTGGGTGTGCCACCTATGCTTCTCGGGGTCCTGTGGGAAGCCTCCCTGTTCACAAAATTCACGGCAAAGCCCAGTGCCGGTAGAGGCGTGCACCACCTCGAAAACGACATTGCACCGCCTGGAAGGATCTATACGGGCGGTTCCTGTCATCGCGGATCTCCGCGTTATAAGGGCCTGTCTTGACTATATAATTGGAGTCTGTGACGGGACTACTGGTACTTCTAAATTGTATCATTGCATTATTATTGAATTTGGACCATGCATATTACACCCATTGGAGGGTTAAGATTGTGTGTGGAACTAGTAGGACCACGATGCATTGGGTCCCGCTGAGGAAGCTCATTGGATGACTATAAATCAATCCCAGGTGTGGCAGTCCTAGTAGCCACAAGAACAAACTGCTGTTGGTACCTGTGATCAAGGCGCAATGCTGAAACGCGTTGGGGAGACAGACATGGTTCTATGCTGATAATTTGATTAAAGCAGATTGCAACCAGTTTGGGTGTGCCGCCTATGCTTCTCGGGGTCCTGTGGAAAGCCTCCCTGTTCATATATATATATATATATTTATTTATTTATTTGAAAAGTTTTATATAGCACTGGTTAGACCCGGAGGTATCAGAGCGCTTTACATGAGAACAAGTTGCACAAAATTACATCTGTTACCATAACATAAAATAAAAACGTATACGAGTTATCTGGTGCATGAGGGAGGGTGGGGGTGAGGGTTCGAGATGGGGGTGTAGGAGAAAGACAAACTAGGTTACGTAGGGCTTGAAAGGGGAGTCAGCCACAGGATCACAGAGGGAGAAGGCGGGGGAGGGAAAGGAAACACAGCGGAGAGACGAGGAAAAACAATGTCCCATGTCTGGCTGAGTAGGTGACGGCTAAGGGGGTGAAACCAAAGTCAATCTCCTCTATAGCTGCCAAAACAGCTCCACCGGGTATCGGCCATGTTGCTCGGGCACTGCGGTCAGTATAACATATAAGGTTTCCGCCAAAGGGCATTGTCAAAGTTCCATCAGCCACAGCTGCTCACTCCCATGATAATTCCCACAAAGATCAAGGCAGACGTAGTGGCTCGGACCGAGGGGGGATCCCCACCCCCTCCAGGCCGAACGCGCACTTTCCCTTGGATCAGCAGCTGATAAGCTTCGTGCCGAGGGGGCCTTATGTTTCGCCGCACCGTGGGGCGCCATCTGGGGGTCAGGCAGCCTCGTGGACTCCCATGGGGGACCCCCTTTCACCACCACACTGTGTGGGCTTAACGGCGATGGCTCAATACTAATCCCGGAGGGGGGCTCACTCCACCTCCCCAAGCCCCAGTGCGCGCTCCCACCTGTTGGTATTGAGGAGCACTGTGATCGTCTTCGTCACGGCCTCTAGAACGCAGGGCCGACTGTGGATTTCGTTCTGGGCTCGGTTGTAGCCAAAGTCTATCTCCTCCTCCAGGGCCAATGCAGGTGAAGGCTAAAGCCACCCGGAGGGATGTACTCGTGGGGCTACACTCCCTCGCCTCTAGGGAGCGTCAGCCCGGTTAGGACGTTCAGCGAGTGGAGGGTTCAGCGCTATTATCTCTTCACTCCGCAGCGTCTCAGCGCGGATACTCATGGTCACGCTGAAATAGCAGGCGCCCACCGTGGATGAAGAGGGGGCAGGTCTGGGTCTCGCCGCTCCTCTGACGCAGTCTCCCAGGGGCCCGCATATATATATCGACGTATATTACCTACTGGCAGTCGCAAGTAGGTAGTTAAAGTTAGGACCTAGTTTCCATTGGAAAAGTGTTTTTTGATTTGCCAATATCTTTGGCGCCATTTAACGAATCTTTGTGAAATTTTCAAAACCAATGAGACTCTCCGGTTAGCTCCTGTTTTGAAAGTTTCGGGGTGAATCCCCATCCAAGAGGGCGCCATGGAGCGTGTTTGCAGAGTGGTGGGGAAAGGGGGCATGGCCTGCTATGAGAACTTAGCAATCATGCTGTGTGGGACTTACTGGAGGTAATAGGAGGGGTAGTGGACCCCCAAAAATGTCCTTGGGGGCCAACTACCCTTCCTGTTACCTCCAGTAAGTCCCACACAGTGGGATTGCTAAGAGGTCTTCTGAGGCCATGCCCCCCTTTCTCGACCACTCTGCAAACACGCCTCCTGGCACATTACTGCTTGGGGGATGAAGTCCACTTTACTTCTGAGGGACTTTGGGGGCCAAGAAGCCCTCCTGGCACCTCCCATAAGTCCTACGCAGCGGAATTCCTGAGCGCTGGTTGGAGGCCCAGCCCCCTTTCTCCCCCACTCTGCAAATGTGACTACTAGTTAAAGAAGCATTTGCAATATAATGGGTTTCACATTTGCAAGAGTTAGAGCTATTAGCGTTGTAAATGTAAAAGTTTTTTACTAATGTTTTTTGGAGTGGAGTGGATGTACGTTGTGTGTAGTGGAATTATGTGGTATGTTGTACAGTGAAATTATGTGGATAGAAAGTATGTGGTATTTAGTGTATAGGAATTATGTAGAGTGGGATTATGTGTTATGGAGAGTAATTATGCGGTATGGTATTCTGTGTTGTGGAGTGGTAACCTCAGGTTTAGTCTTCCTCGTTCCCATAGAAGCTAAACTATAAACTCAATGAGATAAAAAAAAGAGAAGGAACCACTGAGGAGCACTTCTGGACCTAGTCAGAGGTATGAAAAGGGCCGCTGGAATTATGCGACTGTTCGGCTGCACCGATTTTGGCATAATTATACATTTTCCGCATTTGCCACATAATCCATCGTCTGCTGCATAATCTGCAGATTTGAACAAAAAAAACTTGTTTCTAGCTCAAACGGCTTAAATGTTACCAAAAATGCAGCGACAAGTATTACAGCATGGTGGAAGGCCCCTTGCAAAGCTGGAATGGTCACCTGTTACTTATTGCTAAATGTGGGTGTTAAATTGGTACTAATGGGGCGCAAACCACTCTTGCCTCTTTCTGCACCGCTCTCCCCTCTTTCTGCACCTCTCTTGCCTCTTTCTGCATCCCTGTTCCCTCTTTCTGCACCTCTCTTGCCTCTTTCTGCACTTCTCTTGCCTCTTTCTGTACCTCTGTTGCCTCTTTCTGCACTTCTCTTGCCTCTTTGTGCACCCCTCTTGACTCTTTGTGCACCTCTCTTGCTTCTTTCTGCACCTCTCTTGCCTCTTTCTGCACCTGTCTTGCCTCTTTCTCCATCTCACTTGCCTCTTTCTGCCCTTCTCTTGCTTTTTTCTGCACCTTTCTTGTTTCATTCTGCAACTCTCTTGTCTCTTTCATCACTTCTCTTGCTACTTTCTGAACCTCAGTTGCTTCTTTCAGCTCTTCTCTTGCCTCTTTCTGCACTTCTTTTGCCTGTTTCTGCAACTCTCTTGTCCCTGTCATCACTTCTCTTGCTTCTTTCTGCACCTCTGTTGCTTCTTTATGCACCCCTCTTGCCTCTTTATGCACCCCTTTTGCCTCTTTCTGTACCTCACTTCCCTCTTTCTGCACCTCTCTTGCCTCTTTCTGCACCTGTCTTGCCTCTTTCTCCATCTCACGTGCCTCTTTCTGCACTTCTCTTGCTTTTTTCTGCACCTTTCTTGTTTCATTCTGCAACTCTCTTGTCTCTGTCATCACTTCTCTTGCTTCTTTCTGCACATCTGTTGCTTCTTTCTGCACTTCTTTTGCCTCTTTCTGCACCCCTCTTACCTCTTTCTGCACCTCACTTCCCTCTCTCTGCACCTCTCTTGCCTCTTTCTGCACCTGTCTTGCATCTTTCTCCATCTCACTTGCCTCTTTCTGCACTTCTCTTGCTTTTTTCTGCACCTATCTTGTTTCATTCTGCAACTCTCTTGTCTCTTTCATCACTTCTCTTGCTTCTTTCTGCACCTCTGTTGCTTCTTTCTGCACTCCTCTTGCTTCTTTCTGTACCCCTCTTCCCTCTTTCTGTACCTCTCTTGCCTTTTTCTTTCTGCACCTGTTCCCTCTTTCTGCACTCTCTTGCCTGTTCCAGCACCTCTCTTGCCTCGTTCTGCACTTCTCTTGCCTCTTTCTGCACCTCTGTTGGTTCTTTCTGCACATCTCTTTCTTTTTCTGCACCCCTCTTGCCTCTTTCTGCACCTCTGTTGCTTTTTTCTGCACTTCTCTTGCTTCTTTCTGCATCTCTCTTGCTTGTTTCTACACCCCTCTTCCTCTTTCTGCACCTCTCTTGCCACTTTCTGCACTTATCTTGCCTCTTTCTGCACCTCTGTTGGTTCTTTCTGCACCTCTCTTGCCTCTTTCTGCAACCCTCTTCCCTCTTTCTGCACCCCTGTTGAATCTTTCTGCAACTTGTTTGCCTGTTTCTGAAACTTTCTTACCTCTTTCTGCAGTTCTCTTGCCTCTTTCTGCACCTCTGTTTCTTTTTCCTGCACTTCTCTTGCTTCTTTCATCACCTCTCTTGCTTCTTTCTGAAATGAAAAAGAGATTTATAAAGCGCAAACCAGTTACCCAAGGGTGTCAAGGCGCTAGGTCCTCAGAACAAACAGACATCGTAAGATCTTGACACATGGTTAGAGGTTAACAACCATGTCTTCAGCACCTTCCTGAATGCCAACAGGTGAGTCGCGTCCTTCAATCTCTGGGGGAGAGAATTCCAGAGTCTAGTTGTCCCAACCAAAAAGCTTCTACCTCCCCAAGCACTTTTCTTGAACCTAGGAATAAACAGATTGTGAAATTGAGCTGAGCGTAGCTGACGTGCAGGGACATATAGGTGAGAATTTTGCTTGAAAAAGACTGGCCATATATCATGAGTTGCCTTAAATGCTATGCACAAGGCCTTAAACTCAATGCGTTGCTTCAATGGTAGCCAGTGCAATTCCTTTAAGGCAGCGGTGGCTGACTTATGCTTAGGGATATTTAACAAAAGCCGGGCAGCAGCATTTTGTACGATCTGAAGTTTCGTCAGGCATTTAGACCTGAGATTGATGAACAGGCCATTACAATAGTCGGCCCTGGATAGGACCAAGGCTGTGATCACCAGCTTGCGTAACTCAACAGGAATGAACGGAAGAATCTTCCTCAGTAATTTTAACATATAGAAAGAAGCTGAGGTAACCTGGTTCACATGACACTCAAATGTGAGCTTTAAGTCGAAGGTGACGCCTAGGTTATCTACTTTATTTGAGGGGGTGGGCAAAGAGCCCAACTCTGATGGCCCCAGAGTAGGGGACCAAAAGGAGGTGTTGCTACCGAAGAGCAGCACGTCAGTTTTGTTGGAGTTCAACTTCAAGCAGTTGGTTGCCATCCAGTCTCCGACTTGACGGAGGCAAGTGTAGTACTGAGCTGCCGTATCTGATGGTGTCCCTGTAACCGACACCACAATTTGGGTATCATCAGCATAGGATATTGCTGAGAAACCCAGTGATCTGATCAGCTGCACCAATGGGGCCACATAAATGTTAAAAAGGGTGTGGCTCAGTGATGAGCCCTGAGGGACCCCGCAAGGAAGTGTAAAATTCTGTGACTTAAGTTCCGAAAGCGCTACAAATTGTATTTGGTCAGACAGAAAAGATCTGAGCAGAGATAGGGCTTTCCCTTTGATGGCTACCCTCTCAAGGCATTCCAGAAGTTTTGTGTGATTCACAGTGTCAAATGCAGTGGAAAGATCAAGCAGCACCAGTGCTGCGCTACCCCCTGCATCGACTGTCTGCCCGATCTGTTCCGAAGCAGATATTAGTGCTAGTTCCGTGCTGTGGGGTTTCCGGAAACCAAACTGGGTGGCATCCAGGAAAGCATTTGTCTCAATATATTCTGATATTGCTGTGTTCATGGCCACCTCCGCTATTTTAGCCGGAAGTGGTAGTCTGGAGATTGGCCGGTAACTATTAGGGTCCGTCCCATCCAAGTTGGCTTTTTTTAAAAGGGGAAGAACTGATGCTAGTTTCCATTTGATAGGGAAAATTCCTGAAGCGAACATTTGATTAAAAATGAGGGCAAGCTGAGGAGAAATTGTTCCTGATAGAAGGTGAAAGATCTTTGGGGGGGCAGGGGTCCAGAGGAGATCCCGATTTAGTAGATAGTAGTAGTTTAATGACCTGCTCAACTCTTAGTGATGGAAAGTATACCCCTGTTGCCTCTTTCTGCACTTGTCTTCCTCTTTCTGCACCTCTTTTGTCTCTTTGTGCATCTCTCTTGCCTCTTTCTGCACTTCTGTTGCCTCTTTCTGCACCTTTTTTGCTTCTTTCTGCACTTCCCTTGCTTCTTTCTGCAACTCTCTTGCTTCTTTCTGCACCCCTGTTGTCTCTTTCTGCACTTGCCTTCCCTCATTGTGCAACTCTCGTCTTTTTGTGCACCTCTTTTGTCTCTTTGTGCACCTCTCTTGCCTCTTTCTCCACTTCTGTTCCCTCTTTCTGTACTTCTGTTGCGTCTTTCTGCACTTCTCTTGCCTCTTTCTGCATTTCTTTTGCTTCTTTCTGCACTTCTCTTGCCTCTTTCTGCATTTCTGTTCCTTCTTTTTGCACTTCTCTTGCTTCTTTTTGCATCTCTGTTGCTTCTTTAAGCACTTCTCCTGCCTCTTTCTGTACCCCCTTGCTTCTCTGCACCTCTGTTGCTTCTTTCTGCACTTCTCTTGCTTCTTTATGTACTTCTCTTGCTTCTTTCTGCACCCCTCTTGCTTCTTTCTGTACCCCTCTTCCCTTTTTCTGTACCTCTCTTGCCTGTTTCTGCAACTCTCTCTTGCCTCTTTCTGAAGTTCTCTTGCCTCCTTCTGCACCTCTGTCGCTTCTTTCTGTACTTCTCTTGCCTCTTTCTGCACCTCTCTTGTCTGTTTCTGAACCTCACTTGCATCTTTTTGTACCTCTCTTGCCTCTTTCTGCACCTCTGTTGCTTCTTTCTGCAGCCCTCTTGCCTCTTTCTGCACCCTTCTTGCCTCTTTCTGCACCCCTCTTCTCTCTTTCTGCACCTCTCTTGCCTCTTTCTGCACCTCTGTTCCCTCTTTATGTACCTCTCTTGCCTGTTTCTTTACCTCTCCTCCCTTTTTCTGCACTTCTCTTGTCCCTTTCTGCACCCCTGTTCTCTCTTTCTGCACATCTCTTGACTGTTTCTGCACCCCTCTTGCCTCCTTTTGCAGTTCTCTTGCCTCTTTCTGCACCTCTGTTGGTTCTGTCTGCACCCCTCCTGCCTCTTTCTGCACCTATGTTGGTTCTTTCTGCACTGCTGTTACTTCCTTCTCCACCTCTCTACAAATGTCTTCACCCCTCTTGCCTCTTTCTTTACCCATCTTCACTCTTTCTGCACATCTCTTGCCCCTGTCCGCACCCCTATTCCCTCTTTCTGCACCTCTTTTGCCTGTTTCTGCAACTTTCTTGCCTCTTTCTGCATTTCTCTTGCCTCATTCTGCACCTCTGTTGCTTCTTTCTGCACTTCTCTTGCCTCTTTCTGCACACCTCTTGCCTCTTTCTGCAACTCTGTTGCTTCTTTCTGCACTTCTCTTGCTTCTTTCTGTACCTGTCTTGCCTCTTTCTGCATCTCTCCTGCTACTTTCTGCACTTCTCGTGCTTCTTTCTACACCTCTCTTGCTTCTTTCTGCACCTCTCTTGCAAATTTCTGGACCCCGCTTGCCTCTTTATGCACCTCTCTTGCATCTTTATGCACCTCTCTTGCCTCTTTCTGCACCCTTCTTGCCTATTTCTGTACCTCTTTTGCTTCTTTCTGCACTTCTCTTGCCTCTTTCTGCACCCCTCTTGCCTCTTTCTGCATCTCTGTTGGTTCTTTCTGCACTGCTCTTGCTTCTTTCTGTACCTCTCTTGCAAATTTCTACACCCCTCTTGCCTCTTTCTTCACCCCTCTTCCCTCTTTCTGCACCTCTCTTGCCTCTGTCTGCACCCCTGTTCCCTCTTTCTGTACCTCTTTTGCCTGTTTCTGCAACTCTCTTGCCTCTTTCTGCATTTCTCTTGCCTTTTTCTGCACCTCTGTTGCCTCTTTCTGCACTTCTCTTGCCTCTTTCTGCACCCCTCTTGCCTCTTTATGTACCTATGTTGGTTGTTTCTGCACTTCTCTTGCTTCTTTCTGCACCTATCTTGCTTCTTTCTGCACCGTTCTTCCCTCTTACTGCACCTCTCTTGCCTCTTTCTGCACCTCTCTTAGCTCTTTCTGCACCTCTCTTGCCTCTTTCTGTACCTCTTGTACCTCTTGTGCTTCTTTCTGCACGTCTCTTGCCTCTTTCTGCACCCCTGTTGCCTCTTTCTGCACCTCTGTTGGTTCTTTCTACACTGCTCTTGCATCTTTCTGCACATCTCTTGCAAATTCTATACCCCTCTTTCCTCTTTCTGCACACCTCTTGCCTCTTTCTGCAACTCTGTTGCTTCTTTCTGCACTTCTCTTGCTTCTTTCTGTACCTCTCTTGCTTCTTTCTGCACCTCTCTTGCAAATTTCTGGACCCTGCTTGCCTCTTTATGCACCTCTCTTGCATCTTTATGCACCTCTCTTGCCTCTTTCTGCACCCTTCTTGCCTATTTCTGTACCTCTTTTGCTTCTTTCTGCACTTCTCTTGCCTCTTTCTGCACCCCTCTTGCCTCTTTCTGCATCTCTGTTGGTTCTTTCTGCACTGCTCTTGCTTCTTTCTGTACCTCTCTTGCAAATTTCTACACCCCTCTTGCCTCTTTCTTCACCCCTCTTCCCTCTTTCTGCACCTCTCTTGCCTCTGTCTGCACCCCTGTTCCCTCTTTCTGTACCTCTTTTGCCTGTTTCTGCAACTCTCTTGCCTCTTTCTGCATTTCTCTTGCCTTTTTCTGCACCTCTGTTGCCTCTTTCTGCCCTTCTCTTGCCTCTTTCTGCACCCCTCTTGCCTCTTTATGTACCTATGTTGGTTGTTTCTGCACTTCTCTTGCTTCTTTCTGCACCACTCTTGCCTCTTTCTGCACCGTTCTTCCCTCTTACTGCACCTCTCTTGCCTCTTTCTGCACCTCTCTTAGCTCTTTCTGCACCTCTCTTGCCTCTTTCTGTACCTCTTGTACCTCTTGTGCTTCTTTCTGCACGTCTCTTGCCTCTTTCTGCACCCCTGTTGCCTCTTTCTGCACCTCTGTTGGTTCTTTCTACACTGCTCTTGCATCTTTCTGCACATCTCTTGCAAATTCTATACCCCTCTTTCCTCTTTCTGCACCCCTCTTCCCTCTTTCTGCACTTCTCTTGCCTCTGTCTGCACCCCTGTTCCCTCTTTCTGCACCACTTTTACCTGTTTCTGCAATTCCCTTGCCTCCTTCTGCACTTCTCTTGCTTCTTTCTGTACCTCTCTTGCTTCTTTCTGCACCCCTCTTGCCTCTTTCTGCCCCCTCTTCCCTCTTTCTGCACCTCTCTTGCTTCTTTCTGCACCTCTCTTGCCTCTTTCTGCACTTCTCTTGCCTCTTTCTGCACTTCTCTTGCCTCTTTCTGTACCTCGCTTACCTCTTTCTATACCTCTCTTGCCTCTTTCTGCTCCTCTCCTGCCTCTCTCTGCACTTATCTTGCCTCTCTCTATACTTCTCTTGCCTCTTTCTGCACTTCTCTTGCCTTTTTCTGCACATTTCTTACTCTTTCAGCACCTCTCTTGTTTTTTTCTGCAATTCTCTTGCTTCTTTCTGTACTTCTCTCGCCTGGTTCTATATTCAAATGGGAAGTGCAAGCTGTCAAGTTTAAAGGTCTGCGTGCTCTCGTGACTGAGGTATATGTCTACTTGTACATGTATTCTCACATGTGTTATGCATCTGAAGATGATAGCTTAAAAGCGGGTAGCTTCTCTTATAGGTGGTCAAATCTTCTTAGTTCTGCTCTGTCATTCGGTTACACAGGCAGACATGTCTTATGTATATAGGTGTTATAGAGCCCCTCAAATATACTACTGAATACCCATGTGCCCTGTATTATGAGCAGAAAGAAATACATACACCTTTTGTACACAAATTTACAGAGTATGCTGTTTGAAACACAGGTATTCAAGTATTTGTACGTTTATTTTTATGTAACATGTCACTAGTTAAAAGCACAGAAACACGCATGCATACCTTCACAAACTTGGTCAGACTTACAACAGTGATATGGTTAGGATTGCCGTTTTACATTTGGCAGGCCTAACATTCTGAGCAGTCGATGAATAGTGAATCTTCAAGAGAAAAGTGAGGTTTAAGACTTCTTGGGAGAAGGATTAGTCATTAGGCTACTTTGTATGAGTCTGTGGAAAGGTACAGTCAATATAGGCCTCCTTCTGCACCTCTGTTACTTCTTTCTGTACTTCTCTTGCTTTTTTCTCTACCTTTCTTCCTCTTTCAGGACTTCTGTTGCCTCTTTCTGCATTTTTCTTGCTTCTTTCTGCACCTTTCTTCCTTTTTCTGCACCTCTCTTCCCACTTTCTGCACTTCTCTTACTTCTTTCTGTACCTTTCTTCCTCTTTCTGTACATGTACTACCTATGTAGGCATGGCTAGAAATTAGCATTTAAAAAACCTTAGAAATGCACTGAAAAAAACCAGGTTTCAGGAATGTTACAGTAAGTAATTAACATTTAAAAAACCTTAGAAATTCACTGAAAAAACCACAGGTTTCAGGGTCGTTATAGTTAGGAATTAGCATTTAAAAAACCTTAGATATTGACTGAAAAAACCACAGGTGTCAGGGACTTTATAGTTAGGCTGACATTTCACTTGTACAAAACCAGAGAAATTCAGCTGTTATAGTTAGCTGACCTAACTATAACTCGTTCCCCCACAATGCATTGCTGATTACGTCACATATTACATCACACATGACATGGTCAGTGACATCACTGATGACATCACTCATGACATCTCAAATGACATCACTGATGACATCACTGGTGACATCATCCACTTAATATCTGATCCACCTCCTCACACCCTAATATAAACTTTCATACACCCCCTCTAAAATATAGACTACCATTTTTGAAACCGTAGACACACCAATACCAGTTAGTACATACCCACTCACTGATTCATAGGTCTACACACATATCCACTCACTCACCCATACAGTTACTCATACACGCAGTCACTCATCAATACAGCCGCTGATATATGCACTCATACACCCATACAGACATTCACACACCACCAATCACCCATAGAGTTTCCCACACACCTAGTCAGTCACCCAAAGAATCAATCACACTGCCATTTACTCACCTATACAGTTATACACACCATCTCACTTATTCATACAGATAGTAACACATACTTACTCTCTTCTACAATCACTGATACAGGCACACACTCACCCATATAGCTACTCTCATACTCACTCACTCACATATACAGTCACCTACATACTCCAAAACTCATATATACTGCCTTTCACATATGCAGTTACTCACCCATATACCACTGAGACATCCATACACTCACCGACACAGCCATACGCACACTCACTCAACTATTCCGTCCCTCACAGAGGAACTCATGAACCCATACACCCAGGGACTCACCCAATCATACATCCAGGCAGGGAGTCACACAGTCCCTCACCCACCCACACAGATGCTCAGGCACCCATACAGGTACCCAGACAACTAATCAATAACCCATATAGACTCATGTACCTACTCACCAACCCATGCAGCCACCTACACACCAACTGACAGGCTGATACGCACATTTACACAGATTAGGCACTCACCCATACATTCACTAAGACACGTTTAATCACTCTCTCATACAGTCAGTCACACACCCAAAAAATCATCCATACAGACACTCATACACCCACTCATTCTTTGAATACACCATGGTGTATATATATAACATTCTTAAACCTTTTAGAAACACTCACACTCACAGGATGATGTCATCAGTGATGTCATCAGTGATGTCACTGACCATGTCATGAGTGATGTAATATGTGACGTCATCAGCAGTGCATTGCGGGTCGCGAGTTATAGTTAGCTCAGCTAACTATAACGGCTGAATTTCTCTGGTTTTGTACGAGTGAAATGTCAGCCTAATTATAGCGTCCCTGAAACCTGGGGTTTTTTCAGTGAATAGCTAAGGTTTTTTAAATGCTAATTCCTAACTATAACGTCCTTGAAACCTGTGTTTTTTTCAGTGAATTTCTAAGGTCTTTTAAATGTTAATTACTAACTATAACGTTCCTGAAACCTGTGTTTTTTCCAGTGAATATAATATATAAATGTTATCATTATTTTAGCTGTGATCAGACAGAACTCCTATTGAAACGCAATAAAATTTGCAGATTTTCTTTACCCCAAGGGCGGACTCCTCTGATCCGCCTAATGGGGCAGGGTACCCCTACCGTGCCCCCTTATAATATATTTTTTAAAGTCCAGGACAGGGGACTATAACCCAGAGTTCTGTAATGGCTGCCAGCTGCATTTTTCTCATGTGGCTGCCAGTCAATCGGAGTGCTCACTCCAGCAAGAAGGTCCAATGGAAAAACCTCCCTGGGCCAAACAGAATGCTCTCTCATTAAATTGGCGCTCCAGCGAGACTCTTGAGAGACTCTTGCAGACCCAACAGTCTGCATATACAAGTACTTTTACAACTTAATTTCTCAAAAACTACAGAACAAATTTACACTAAATCACAAAAAACACAATCTGCGGACCAAGATCTAGCTAACTGTCAAATTGGGTGTCATTCCTTTAAGCAGTTTTTGCGGTAGTTCTTCTTAAAGAAGTCTATGGAAAATGCATGGGGATTTTGTGTTTTGGGACCCTCCTTTTTTCTTGCCTGCCTCTTGACAGATCACCCCAAAACCTTCTATGCAGAAGCTTGGCAAAAAGAGCACTTTTTTGGAATGTTTTTAGCAACAAAAAAACCCATTTCCTATGGAAATGCTGACCTAAATATAACTACCCAGTGGCGGCCACCAATGGGAGATATATATAAATATTTTGAACAAAATTACTATGAATTATATTTTTAATATTTAGGAACTCTTTTAGATTGTTATTTGCAATAGAGGTTTAATCCAGTTCATTATAATATAAAATTGTATATAGTAGTGATATGAAGTGTAATCAAAACAACCAACCTCCAATTTTAATTTATTGGTTTTAACATGTACAAAAAGGAAGATTGTATGAAATTTGCTCGTATTTGGTTTTATGTCTGTAAACGTTTTATGGCCTGGCAGCCAAAATAAAAGCTATATATATATATAGATCAAGACCGTTTGGGCAAAACGCTCTGTTTCAGTTGCCGGATTAAAAATATTTGATTGAACCCATGTTCCGTTGGAGTGGCTGTTTTCCTATCATGCTCGATTAAGGATTACTTGTGGAATATATATATATATATATATATATATATATATATATATTCACTAAAAAAACATAGGTTTCAAGCACGTTATAGTTAGAAATTAGCATTTAAAAAACCTTCGAAATTCACTGAAAAACCATAGGTTTCAGGGACGTTATAGATAGTTATACAAAAGGGGATGATGGACGGACGTTTGAGCCAATCAAACACTCACCCCCAGTCAACTGATCTGGGTTTAATCCATCATCATTCTTTAGCTCACTCCACCACCCCAGTTCAGACATGGCCATATGCAAATCAGTCTGACCCTGTGCCTCATGGGAACAGTCCAGCCCGAACTGCCAAGCCATGTCTTCCCTGGACCGGAAACAAGCATCCTAGGACCGGTTTCTGGCATTTCAGCCGTCATCAGCCAGGCTTGCTTGAATCCAGTGGCAAAGTGAGCAAGGGACCCACGTCTGGGCATACCCCCGCCAACTTAGGGCGACCAAAGCGATACAAAAGGGGATGATGGACGGAACGTTTGAGCCAATCAAACACTCACCCCCAGTCAACTGATCTGGGTTTAATCCATCATCATTCTTTAGCTCACTCCACCACCCCAGTTCAGACATGGCCATATGCAAATCAGTCTGACCCTGTGCCTCATGGGAACAGTCCAGCCCGAACTGCCAAGCCATGTCTTCCCTGGACCGGAAACAAGCATCCTAGGACCGGTTTCTGGCATTTCAGCCGTCATCAGCCAGGCTTGCTTGAATCCAGTGGCAAAGTGAGCAAGGGACCCACGTCTGGGCATACCCCCGCCAACTTAGGGCGACCAAAGCGATACAAAGGGGATGATGGACGGAACGTTTGAGCCAATCAAACACTCACCCCCAGTCAACTGATCTGGGTTTAATCCATCATCATTCTTTAGCTCACTCCACCACCCCAGTTCAGACATGGCCATATGCAAATCAGTCTGACCCTGTGCCTCATGGGAACAGTCCAGCCCGAACTGCCAAGCCATGTCTTCCCTGGACCGGAAACAAGCATCCTAGGACCGGTTTCTGGCATTTCAGCCGTCATCAGCCAGGCTTGCTTGAATCCAGTGGCAAAGTGAGCAAGGGACCCACGTCTGGGCATACCCCGCCAACTTAGGGGCGACCAAAGCGATACAAAGGGGATGATGGACGGAACGTTTGAGCCAATCAAACACTCACCCCCAGTCAACTGATCTGGGTTTAATCCATCATCATTCTTTAGCTCACTCCACCACCCCAGTTCAGACATGGCCATATGCAAATCAGTCTGACCCTGTGCCTCATGGGAACAGTCCAGCCCGAACTGCCAAGCCATGTCTTCCCTGGACCGGAAACAAGCATCCTAGGACCGGTTTCTGGCATTTCAGCCTTCATCAGCCAGGCTTGCTTGAATCCAGTGGCAAAGTGAGCAAGGGACCCACGTCTGGGCATACCCCCGCCAACTTAGGGCGACCAAAGCGATACAAAGGGGATGATGGACGGAACGTTTGAGCCAATCAAACACTCACCCCCAGTCAACTGATCTGGGTTTAATCCATCATCATTCTTTAGCTCACTCCACCACCCCAGTTCAGACATGGCCATATGCAAATCAGTCTGACCCTGTGCCTCATGGGAACAGTCCAGCCCGAACTGCCAAGCCATGTCTTCCCTGGACCGGAAACAAGCATCCTAGGACCGGTTTCTGGCATTTCAGCCGTCATCAGCCAGGCTTGCTTGAATCCAGTGGCAAAGTGAGCAAGGGACCCACGTCTGGGCATACCCCCGCCAACTTAGGGCGACCAAAGCGATACAAAAGGGGATGATGGACGGAGCGTTTGAGCCAATCAAACACTCACCCCCAGTCAACTGATCTGGGTTTAATCCATCATCATTCTTTAGCTCACTCCACCACCCCAGTTCAGACATGGCCATATGCAAATCAGTCTGACCCTGTGCCTCATGGGAACAGTCCAGCCCGAACTGCCAAGCCATCTCTTCCCTGGACCGGAAACAAGCATCCTAGGACCGGTTTCTGGCATTTCAGCCGTCATCAGCCAGGCTTGCTTGAATCCAGTGGCAAAGTGAGCAAGGGACCCACGTCTGGGCATACCCCCGCCAACTTAGGGCGACCAAAGCGATACAAAGGGGATGATGGACGGAGCGTTTGAGCCAATCAAACACTCACCCCCAGTCAACTGATCTGGGTTTAATCCATCATCATTCTTTAGCTCACTCCACCACCCCAGTTCAGACATGGCCATATGCAAATCAGTCTGACCCTGTGCCTCATGGGAACAGTCCAGCCCGAACTGCCAAGCCATGTCTTCCCTGGACCGGAAACAAGCATCCTAGGACCGGTTTCTGGCATTTCAGCCGTCATCAGCCAGGCTTGCTTGAATCCAGTGGCAAAGTGAGCAAGGGACCCACGTCTGGGCATACCCCGCCAACTTAGGGCGACCAAAGCGATACAAAAGGGATGATGGACGGAACGTTTGAGCCAATCAAACACTCACCCCCAGTCAACTGATCTGGGTTTAATCCATCATCATTCTTTAGCTCACTCCACCACCCCAGTTCAGACATGGCCATATGCAAATCAGTCTGACCCTGTGCCTCATGGGAACAGTCCAGCCCGAACTGCCAAGCCATGTCTTCCCTGGACCGGAAACAAGCATCCTAGGACCGGTTTCTGGCATTTCAGCCGTCATCAGCCAGGCTTGCTTGAATCCAGTGGCAAAGTGAGCAAAGGACCCACGTCTGGGCATACCCCGCCAACTCAGGGCGACCAAAGCGATACAAAAGGGGATGATGGACCGGAGCGTTTGAGCCAATCAAACACTCACCCCCAGTCAACTGATCTGGGTTTAATCCATCATCATTCTTTAGCTCACTCCACCACCCCAGTTCAGACATGGCCATATGCAAATCAGTCTGACCCTGTGCCTCATGGGAACAGTCCAGCCCGAACTGCCAAGCCATGTCTTCCCTGGACCGGCAACAAGCATCCTAGGACCGGTTTCTGGCATTTCAGCCGTCATCAGCCAGGCTTGCTTGAATCCAGTGGCAAAGTGAGCAAGGGACCCACGTCTGGGCATACCCCGCCAACTTAGGGCGACTCAAGCGATACAAAGGGGATGATGGACGGAGCGTTTGAGCCAATCAAACACTCACCCCCAGTCAACTGATCTGGGTTTAATCCATCATCATTCTTTAGCTCACTCCACCACCCCAGTTCAGACATGGCCATATGCAAATCAGTCTGACCCTGTGCCTCATGGGAACAGTCCAGCCCGAACTGCCAAGCCATGTCTTCCCTGGACCGGAAACAAGCATCCTAGGACCGGTTTCTGGCATTTCAGCCGTCATCAGACATGGCTTGGCAGTTCGGGCTGGACTGTTCCCATGAGGCACAGGGTCAGACTGATTTGCATATGGCCATGTCTGAACTGGGGTGGTGGAGTGAGCTAAAGAATGATGATGGATTAAACCCAGATCAGTTGACTGGGGTGAGTGTTTGATTGGCTCAAGCGCTCCGTCCATCATCCCTTTGTATCGCTTGGTCGCCCTAAGTTGGCGGGGTATGCCCAGACGTGGGTCCCTTGCTCACTTTGCCACTGGATTCAAGCAAGCCTGGCTGATGACGGCTGAAATGCCAGAAACCGGTCCTAGGATGCTTGTTTCGGTCCAGGGAAGACATGGCTGGCAGTTCGAGCTGGACTGTTCCCATGAGCACAGGGTCAGACTGATTGCATATGGCCATGTCTGAACTGGGTGGTGAGTGAGCTAAAGAATGATGATGGATTAAACCCAGATCAGTTGACTGGGGTGAGTGTTTGATTGGCTCAAACGTCCGTCCATCATCCCCTTGTATCGCTTTGGTCAGCCCTAAGTTGGCGGTATGCCCAGACGTGGGTCCCTTGCTCACTTTGCCACTGGATTCAAGCAAGCCTGGCTGATGACGGCTGAAATGCCAGAAACCGGTCCTAGGATGCTTGTTTCGGTCCAGGGAAGACATGGCTTGGCAGTCGGGCTGAGCTGTTCCCATGAGGCACAGGGTCAGACTGATTTGCATATGGCCATGTCTGAACTGGAGTGGTGGAGTGAGCTAAAGAATGATGATGGATTAAACCCAGATCAGTTGACTGGGGGTGAGTGTTTGATTGGCTCAAGCGTTCCGTCCATCATCCCCTTTGTATACGCTTTGGTCAGCCTAAGTTGGCGGGGTATGCCCAGACGTGGGTCCCTTGCTCACTTTGCCACTGGATTCAAGCAAGCCTGGCTGATGACGGCTGAAATGCCAGAAACCGGTCCTAGGATGCTTGTTTCCGGTCCAGGGAAGACATGGCTTGGCAGTTCGAGCTGGGCTGTTCCCATGAGGCACAGGGTCAGACTGATTTGCATATGGCCATGTCTGAACTGGGGTGGTGGAGTGAGCTAAAGAATGATGATGGATTAAACCCAGATCAGTTGACTGGGGTGAGTGTTTGATTGGCTCAAGCGTTCCGTCCATCATCCCTTTTGTATCAGCTTTGGTCGCCCTAAGTTGGCGGGGTATGCCCAGACGTGGGTCCCTTGCTCACTTTGCCACTGGATTCAAGCAAGCCTGGCTGATGACGGCTGAAATGCCAGAAACCGGTCCTAGGATGCTTGTTTCCGGTCCAGGGAAGACATGGCTTGGCAGTTCGGGCTGGGCTGTTCCCATGAGGCACAGGGTCAGACTGATTTGCATATGGCCATGTCTGAACTGGGGTGGTGGAGTGAGCTAAAGAATGATGATGGATTAAACCCAGATCAGTTGACTGGGGGTGAGTGTTTGATTGGCTCAAACGTTCCGTCCATCATCCCCTTTTGTATCGTTATAGATAGTTGGACATTTCACTTATACCAAACCATAGAAATTCCACCGTTATAGTTAGTTCAGCTAACTATAACTCGCGCCCCCGCAATGCACTGCTGATGACGTCACATATTACATCATTCATGACATGGTCAGTGAAATCACTGATGACATCACTGATGACATCCCAAATGACATCACTGATGACATCACTGATGACATCATCCATGTGACAATCTGATGCACCTCCTCACACACTAATATAACCTTTGATACACTCACTGTAAAATACAGACTACCATTTTCGATACCATTGACACACTAATACCAGTTACTACATACCCACTCAGTGATTCCTAGGTCTACAAACACATCTACCCATTCACCCATACAATCAGTCATACATGCAGTCACTGATCAATAGAACACTATCAAATGCACTCATACACCTATATAGACATTGACACAACAGCACTCATCCTAGTCAATTATGTACTCATCCTAGTCACTCATGCAAAGAATCAATCACAGTTCCATTTACTCACCTACACAGTTATACACACACCACCTCATTTATTCATACAGATAGTAACGCATACTTAGTCTCTTATATAATCACTAATACAAGTATACACTCATACATACAGCCACTCTCACAATCACTGACTCTCACGTATAGCCATTTCTATACACCAACTCTCACATACACTGCCTTTTATATATGTACTTAGCTGGACATGTGCACTGAGACATCGATTCACTCACCAAGACGCCCATACACACACTTACCCACCCATACAACTGTTTCCACATGCACTCTTAAACTCATACACCCTGTCAATCAACCACTCACACATGTATGCACAGAGTCACACCCCCCCCACGCAACCACACACACACTCTCCTATACAAATACGCAGGCAACTAATCAATAACCCATATAGACATTCATGTAGCTACTGACCAACCGATGCAGCAGCTTACACAACAACAGACAGAGTGATGCAGACATTCACACACTTTAGACACTAACCCATGTATTCAGTAAGATACATTTAATCATTCACTTAAACAGTCAGTCACACACCTACTAAATCCTCCATCCAGACACTTATACATCCATTCATTCTTCAATACAGCTTGGTATATATATATAATTCATATTTAAATTTTAAAGAAAACCACATTCACTGGATGATGTCATCAGTGATGTCATTTGAGATGTCATCAGTGATGTCATCAGTGATGTCACTGACCATGTCATGAATGATGTAATATGTGACGTCATCAGCAGTGCATTGCGGGGCGCGAGTTACAGTTAGCTGAACTAACTATAACGGTGGAATTTCTATGGTTTTGTATGAGTGAAATGTCCAACTAACTATAACGTCCCTGAAACCTATGGTTTTTTCAGTGAATTTCTAAGGTTTTTTAAATGCTAATTTCTAACTATAACGTGCCTGAAACCTATGGTTTTTTCAGTGAATTTCAAAGGTTTATTTAAATGCCAATTTCTAACTATATCGTGCCTGAAACCTATGGTTTTTTCAGTGAATTTCAAAGATTTTTTAAATACTAATTTCTATCTATAACGTCCCTGAAACCTATGGTTTTTCAGTGAATTTCAAAGGTTTTTAAATACTAATTTCTATCTATAACGTCCCTGAAACCTATGGTTTTTTCAGTGAATTTCAATGTTTTTTTTTAATGCTAACTTCTAATTATAATGTTCATTTAACCTATAGTTTTTTAGAACACCCAAGAAGGTCACAACACCCACTGCCACAACCCTCAGGACCTCCCCCCGTACCACCCCTCTCCCTACTGTAATTTTTTTTATTTGTTATTTAAACTATATAATGTCTTCTTGTTTTTTAAATATTAAACAACTACATACAGTATGAAAGGGAGCCCAGCCCAGAGCCACATCTGAAGACCAACACATGTCATAGACCTACTGATCAAGCAGCTCTGACACCCAAGAACGCCACAACACCCACCACCAACCCCAGGACCCCTCCCTCTACCACCGAGGCAGCGCAGAACAAGACAGCGAACTTTCAGAAAACGGCATGGCCCCTCAGCCACACAATACCTGAATATTGGTACAGGTGTGAACAAACTATATGTGAAGGAAGCAATTCACCCATGTTTAACAATGCACACAATGCAAAGTGTAGCGGTGATGTGCTGGACACATCTCAGTATGCAGAACACACACCTCTCCATGTGCACAAATACTACTGGTGCTTGTAGTGTTGTGGACAGTGGACCCAACCATGTTACGTCAAACACTAGGGAAGATCTCAGTCATGTAGCTGTGTCGTCCCCCCCTGTAAGCATAAGCGTAACCGGAGTGGGCTGGTCCGACGTACGCCACTTCAGCGTAGGAGTGTGAATAAATAGGCCGGAGCTCTGGGCGTGGTTCACTTGTGGGAAGGCCAAAGCGTCTGCCAGGGCGGCACCCCTCACCCTGCCACGAGGCCACCGATGTGACTGCCAGCCTCCTCAGCCGATCGCTGGCTTCCGCCACACAGGCCCCCTGCGGCACAGCACCGTGGACTTATGTCTGTACAAACTACTGCCTTCGATATACACTGTGGACAGCAAGGCTCACAATTCAGATCGAGTCGCGATTGCAGATGACGCAGTCCAGCAGGCAAGAGACATTGCTCAAGTCAACAACACGTGGCTGTGGGCCCTTCATGACCGCTGCCTCCAGCCTACACTGCAGTCAGTAGGGCTCACAATTCAGATGGAGTCAAGATTGCAGATGACGCAGTCCAGTAGGCAACAGACATTGCTCAAGTCAACAACACGTGCCTGTGGACCCTTCCTCACCGCTGCCTCCTGACTCCACTGCGGTGAGTAGGGCTCACAATTCAGAGCGACTCGCGATTGCAGATGACGCAGTCCAGTAGACATTGCTACCAGTGCGGCCAGCCCAGACCACGCATCATCGCTGACTGCGCACACGCTAAGTGCTTCAAGTACCACTAACTCAGTGCAGCTCAAGTCAACGCCACGTGGCTGTGGGCCCTTGATGACCGCTGCCTCCGGCCTACAATGCGGTTAGCAGGGCTAACAATTCAAGATTAGTGCCGATGCAAATTGTGTAAGAGAGTATAATCGGTTAAGAATACTGTATGCTCCCAATCTGTGCAGCTCAAGTCAACGTCACATGGCTGTGGGCCTTTGCTGACCGCTGCCTCCGGCCTACACTGTGGAAGACTGGTGACACGTGGTGCCACTAACCCTGTTCAACACAAGCCGGCGACACGTGGTGCCACTAACCCTGTTCAACACAAGCCGCGACACGTGGTGCCACTAACCCTGTTCAACACAAGCCGGCGACATGTGGTGCCACTAACCCTGTTCAACACAAGCCGGCGACACGTGGTGCCACTAACCCTGTTCAACACAAGCCGGCGACACGAGGTGCCACTAACCCTGTTCAACACAAGCCGATCCCACATGTGGAACTGTGTCCTGACTCCTGAATGGCAGTGACCCCAAGTCCGTGGCAGCGACCACAGCACCAGACTCCCTTCGATTAGTGAGCCGTATTTGCATATGGAAGGCCGGCGACACGTGGTGCCACTGAACCTAAACTACGCAGGCCGGTGGGGCCACCAACCTATGCACGTGGCTGTGGGCCCTTGCTCACCGCTACCTCTGGCCTACACTGCGGTCAGCAGGGCTCACAATTCAGATACAGTCGCGATTGCAGATGACGCAGTCCAGTAGGCAAGAGACATTGCTCCCAGTGCGGCCTGTCCGCACCAAGCAGCACAACAGGCTCATACATTCTCAATGCTTCTGGTGCCACTAACTGTGCACCTCAACTCAACGCCACGTGGCTATGGGCCCTTGCTGACCGCTACCTCTGGCCTACACTACGGTCATCAGGGCTCACAATTAGAATTAAGTCTTGATTCATTAATTACAGAGTCCAGTAGGCAAGTAACTATCACAGGCCTAAAACCTACATAATATCCTTTTAGTATCCTTGCTTCAAGAACTTTTTTTAATATCAGTTATAGCTTTAGTACAATCACCAAATTCATCTTCAAGTGCAAACAAACACTCATTAGCAGGCAGCAGAGCTCGCATTTGAATTTTGGACACGTGGTGCCACTAACCCTGTTCAACACAAGCTGGCGACACGTGGTGCCACTAACCCTGTTCAACACAAGCCGATCCCACATGTGGAACTGTGTCCTGAGTCCTGAATGGCAGTGACCCCAAGTCCGTGGCAGCAACCACAGCACCAGACTCCCTTCGATCAGTGAGGCATATTTCCATATGCAAGGCCGGCGACACGTGGTGCCACTAACCCTGTACAACACAAGGCGCGACACATGGTGCCACTAACCCTGTTCAATACAAGCCGATCCCACATGTGGAACTGTGTCCTGAGTCCTGAATGGCAGTGACCCCAACTTCATGGCAGCGACCACAGCACCAGACTCCCTTCAGTTTTATTTGTTGTTGTTTTGTTTAAATAAAATGTTTTATATGTAAATCTATACATGACTAAGATTCTTGTTTGTCCAACCGCACAGGGACAATTCTGGGCCCAAGAAGGTTGTTGGGGGTATGTTGGTAATGTGGGAAGAGGGTGCGTTACCTGCTGATGTGGGGAGAGGCAGCGTGAAAGGGGTATCTCTCACAGAAAGAACTCCGGTATGTTTTCAGAAATGCCTCGGACAGATGCCAGCTGACGGACTGAATCACAAAATGGCTTTTCAATGCTTATGTAGTGTGACTTATGAACAGTTCACACCCAGGCTCGCAGAGGGACAACTGCGGCCCGTCCGCTCGACTCACAGACGAAGTACTACGAGCCGTCCACTCCCAAAGGTACAGCAGCGTAGTAGCTCGCAGAGGTACAGGCACAGCAGCGTACTAGCTTGCAAAGGTAGAGAGCTGCGAGCCGACGGACTGGCTTCTAACGGCATAGCTGCGAAGTGGTGATGTTGGGCAGAGGGAGGGTGAAAGGGTTATCTCGCACAGAGCTCCGGTATATTAAATTGCCCCCGGGACCTTTCTTTTATATTTTCAGGCGATGCGAGAAAGCGCGCTTTCTGGACCAAGACCTTTCTCCCTACCAAATTTGGCGTAATTCCGTTCAGCAGTTTGACCTGTAGCCTTGTCTAAAGTTTCCTATGGAAAATCCATTGAGAAAACACATTTTCACCCCCCCCACATAGCTACCTGTCGCAGGTGTACTCGCTGTTGGTGTGCAGGTCAGTGGTCTAGTTGTCAACATGTCACGGCCACTCCCTGAGGGCAGGTTTGCACACACACCACACCCATCCGGCACATGCGTCACAGGCCATGTGACCACGCAAATATAATGAATCGACAACGTCACATCCTTTATTGCCGGTGGTGACTGGATAGCGGACGCTCCACGGGTCTCAATCATAAAGAGTCCATGAAAAGTTGGGCAGAGGGTTAGTCGCACCCTGAGCTGTATGGCCGTCAGGGGCCTACTACCACGTGGCGCGGACTTGAGTTGCACAGGGTTAGTGCCACCCGAAGCTGATGTGGCCATCAGGGGCCTACCACCACGTGGCGCGGACTTGAGTTGCACAGGGTTAGTGCCACCCGAAGATGATGTGGCCGTCAGGGGCCTACTACCACGTGGCACGGACTTGAGTTGCACAGGGTTAGTGCCACCCGAAGCTGATGTGGCCGTCAGGGGCCTACCACCACGTGGCGCGGACTTGAGTTGCACAGGGTTAGTCGCACCCTAAGTTGTATGGCCATCAGCGGCCTACCACCACGTGGCGCTGACTTGCGTTGCACAGGGTTAGCGGCACCAAAAGCTGATGTGGTCTTTGCCATTGATGACTCAGGACTCAGCTACATGTGTGGGATCTGCTGGGCTGCGGAGCGGGTCCACATAATGTGCACCAAGCCATGGTGGCGGGACCGGGCCCTGGAGCTTTCACGGGCACGTGGAGTGCCCACTGGTAGACACTCCGGTGGCAGCAGGTAATTATTTGGTCATGGATGCGCAGGGGCGGCAGTGTCTCTCTCTCTCTCTCTCTCTCACTTCCCTCTCTTCACTCTCTCTCTCACTCTCTTCCTTCCTTTCCTTCTATCTCTCTCACTCTCTCTCCTTCTCCCTTTCTCACTCCCTTTCTTTCCTTCCCTCTCTTTTTCTCTCTGGCTTTTTTTTCCTTCTCTCTTTCTCTGTGTCTCACTCCTTTGATATGCGCATTACACACATCCTTATTTTGTGCTTTATTTTCCAGGCTGTGTACGTCGACATTGATGGACCCGACAGGAGTCTTCCGCCTTGTTGTTTTGTGTTGAGTTTGTTAAATTTAGTTTATCCTCTATATGTACGTAAACGGAAAAATAAAGTTTGGAAAAAAAAATAATAATTTCAATAAAGTTTTTGGTTGTTACTTAAGTGCTGTGTGACTCTTTCTCGTTCTTATTACTGTTATTTGGTGGTGTCCACCATGGTGTTAAATTTTGGGGCAGTTATCGCGGGAATACTGGTGATGTCTGCAGTTTGCACCAGCTTCTGAATAGTGTGTTAGATTTATCTCAACTTTAGTTGCATTAAAGTGCTGATAGTGAGATGCAGAGTAGGCGTTCCCATGCAAAAACACACGAGGTGCACCTTTGCGATTTATTCTAAATACTAAAATCCTGTATTGAATTGCACTGTGGTACTGGGTGCATTTACAGTGAACACACAAAATCAATGAAGAAATCTCATTGTATTTATATTGATTGGGAATAGTGGGTCAGGTGCTGAATATTGACGGGATACACTGCCCAGTTTGTTTATTTTTCTGTACACGAAAAAACCACATCACAACTTTCACAACGAAAGGCAAAAACTGCGATGCAAAACAAATTCCGGCGATAAGCCGCATTAGCACCAGGGATTTTACACCTGCTTTCTGCTGGTGTTAAGCAGGACGACTACCTGCAGCATGAAGGGGAACACAGCCAAGAGCCACACCGAAACACCCACAGGTGCCATAGAGTCAATGAGCATGATACACGGATACCCATGAGGGCCACAACACTTATCGCAACAACCCCAGGACCGCCAACGCCCCCCGAACCCGCATCTGAGCAAGTGTGTCCGTGTGGTCATTGTGTTAGCATGATGGGCACGGGCCCTGCAACATCACAGTGTACTGTCTTCAGCGGACGTTACCATGTCACCTCAGCATTGGCAGTGAGCCTGGACAAGTAGCTACGCACGCATCCTCCTGCATGCACAAGCGGCGTGTGCTGGTCCGGCGTACACAGGTCAGCGCAGGGGTGTGCCTATCCGGCAAGGGGAACAGGGTGTCTCGGACATGTCCGTGTGCAAGAAGTGCGGTAAGTGTGTCTCTGTGTTCTGGTGTGGCCGCCACAAGGGCTGCAGCAGTCGATGTTGTAAAGTGGCATGCACCACCTCCAAACGGCAGTGTCACGGTGTGATTGGAATGCCGCAGGACATGCGCGAATAGGCATTACAATGGTGTGCCGTAGGAGTGCACGGGATACAACAGCGCAGCGCATAAAAGTGTGGGGGCTCGTGGGAGGGAGGAGCAGCTGTTTGGCAACGTAATACACAGTGAACCCGCCCATGTGCCACGTGCTGGGCATCTCATCCATGATGACCAGGGTCACAGACATCCCACAACACCCACGACCGGCCTTTGTACACATCCTGTATGAATGCAGCTGGAGAAGTTATTGTAGGGATGAAAGGTTCTTTGTCTGAGCTATCTTGCGCTAACACATCTGCTGCTCCGAGAAGGAGCTTGCAAGTGGCCAGCCCCCCCTGACAGATACGATAATATTTGCATCCGTCTCCCACACTACGCACTGCCCGATTTGAGAACAACGAGTACACATCCCACACTCAAAAGTCCTTCGTCGTAGTTAGCATGCGTGAAATGGCCTTCACACGTACTCCCACCACACCCCTGCCCTGCACCCATTGCACACAGACCCGGCTCATTGCACCAAGCTGTGCCATGTCATCCACAAGACTGGCACACGGCAAGCCAGTGCAGCTACAAGCAGAGCCACTGACGCAATGGCAGGGCATCCCGAACACATGGTCAACTCCATTCACGTCCACCTATACCTTGCACGTCTGCTGCATGTCCTGGGTGCACTGCCTTTGGCAGTGCTGCGGATCACTTACCGGCTGAGCTTCCGCATTGCGGATGTCACCTGCATTCAACCTGTATTGCAATGTCGCACGTGCCTATCCGAGTGGTGCATGGACGTGTGCCTCTCCAACGTGTGCGTAGCTGACATGGATTACGACGGGTGTGTGTGCCCCCTGTTGGCCCACGACCAGGAGTGTCATGGTGATGCCCGTTGATGGCATGCATGGATGTTTGGCATGCATGTTGGGAACTGGGCCTGGGAGATTGCACGTGTCGTAGTATGTAGTGAGCAAATTGACCCACTTCCCGATTCTGCTTTGGTGCACATTGGGTACAGTGGTTGGAGTCAGCACATCTGTCCCGGTCAGCTGATGGATTACGTCAACGACATGTCAAATATTGTGGCCAACCATCCCTCATTAGAGATAGTGGCTTACGCAGCTGCACTCGCGTTCATGGACGAGTGACAAGGTACCTGCAACCACAACTCTATGTGCCACATTGCACGTGTCCCGCCGCATCATTGCACGTTGTGCATCTGGTCACATGTCCCAAGACGACAGTGGACATGGCTGCATTGGTGTCGACTCATGTCCGAGGCGCGGACAACCAACGCTGCTTGACACTGACGTGTGTTGGTGATGGACTACCCCAAGGTGAACATGGACGTTTTCCTACGTTCCTTATTCAGGCATGCTGCTGCATTTGTCTGCATATCATGGCACTACTCTTGGCCGTACTGACACGCACTTTTTTTAATAAAGTTTCCACATTTTCACTGGTCTCCAAATGTGTTGTGTCTTCATTTGTATGCCAATGTGTGTGTCACGGACTCTCTGGCTGCCTGCCATATGTGAATTGCTACCCCATCCAGACTGTGAGTTTGTACTTATGCGTTCTCAGGTGCCTGTTTCGTACTGACGCTTTTGGACGTTTATCCGCCACAGGCGAGTGCATTTGGGTCCTGTGTTCGATTGTGCGAATGTTTGTGTTTGGACAACATTGTGTTGGATGTTGGTGTGCTCTGCTTCCTATGTGTGTGTGCTGCATTCTGTGTGAGATGTCCCTTCATGTGAGGTTTTGTTCACCCTTCTCCCTTTCAGGCAGTGTGGTTTTCACTTCTGTGCTTGTTCAGTGGTGTGATGTTGGCGGGTTGTGTGACTTGTGCTCCTTGTTGGTGTGTTTCATTTTAGCCATGGTTTGTCTGTAGTTGTGCTGTACTTAATTGTGCATGTGTGCCATTGTGCCCATCTCCCCCGTCCCCCACTCCCTGCTTGTTCCTCTTCCTGGTGCTGTTGTGTCTGTAATTTTGTTACACCACACATAAATACATGTAAAGAACAAATTAGAATAGTTCCTTGATTCTTTTAGATTGCAAAACTTCTCTCTATTGGTTATTTTTGAATTTTCCATATAAACAGTTTTTTAATATTCAAGGACACATAGAAGTTAGAAGTTTAACGTATTCTATCAACACACTTTCTAGAACATTCTACAACACGTGCAGGTTAAAAGTTCATCAATTTTTTAAACCTAACGATATTTTTTGCAACATTTTCTCGAACATTTAACGGCACGTGCAGGTTAAAAGTTCACAATTTTTAAGTTCGAACAGTGCCATCCAAATGCAAGTAGCAGGTGTGGTTGAGTTGACCAAATTTTATCCTATCATATGTACTCCACGTTTAAACTGCCTTTTCTTAACCAATCACAAAGATGCTTTTCCACAAACCGAATGTGCACCCTACTTTTGAAACACAATGCTTTTCATCTCCCAATCAGTTATCGTTTTGAATGAGAAAAAAGTAGTTCCCCACCTTTAAACATATCTCTTATTCTACGAACGGACTGCATGAGCTACAGACATCTATCCATACTTCCCAGCCATACCTTCAAAATGCTAGTGTTGATCGTAGGACATAGCTATGTTTTCTGGTGCAAGAGGTATGCAGAACAGAGACGTATTGACTTAGACCTAGGTTTACAAAATGTGGACATTAAATGGTTTGGACAGAGAGGATTGAAGTGGCACCAATTGTTGCCTTTGGTTAAAACCTGTTTGCATCTCCAACACCCTGACCTCATGATTGTGCACTGTGGTGGAAACGACCTAGGCACATTGACTGGTGTAGGTTTGGAAATGCTAATGAAAGACACCTTTCGACAATTGATGTTGCTTTTGCCTCAAAATGTCTTTGTATATTCCAATATATGCCAAAGACAGAAGTGGAAATGGTCAAACAAATTTTGTCCTCAGATTGAAAAATCTAGGAAGAATGTCAACAAAGCTGTGTCTGCATACCTCAGAGACCATAGAATGGGGTCGATCTACAACAACAACATACGTTTTGATATGGCTGATATCTACAGAAGTGATGGAGTACACTTCACAGATCAGGGAAATCGAGGGGCATATTAGCAAGGAGTTGCGATATTTATTACAAAACGCGCTTAGCGCGTTTTTTGTTAACGCCACCTATCGCTGGAAATTATCGCTGAGATAACACCCTATTAGTAAGGTTTATCTCCATAGCGATAATATTTCCAGCGATAGCGTCAAAATGTGAGAATATCGCTGGAAAAGCAGTGATATTCTCGCATTATCGCTAAGGTGGATTCAGCATTAGAATCCACCTCCTATACTTTAAACAGGTAAGTCATCCTCACTAGCAGGTGATAAAATATAGCGATAAACGCGCTTAGCAGGAATTATTTTATCGCTTCGCCTGCCTTGCTAATAGGGGGTAGTGGTGTTAGCGACTGTTTTCAGTCGCTTTTAGTAGGGAACGCCTTCCTTGCATGTCATTAGCGATAATTATTGCTGACATGCAAGGCGATGGAAAACGCGGCCTCTAACGCCTGAAAGCTGTCGCTAACGCCTGTTAGCGACAGCTTGCTAATAGGGCGATAAAATTATCGCCCCTTTAGCGGCAAAAAGTGCCGCTAAAGCGGCGATAAAGCCCTTGATAATATGCCCCCGAGTTTTTCTGAATAACCTGAAGCTGTGCATCCGCACTTATATGTAGCTCCAACTAATAAACACAAGGGCTCTTTTTAGAGCCGCCTTATATTCCCAATATCGGTTCGCAGAGTGACAGCTGCGATCTGGCTAGCACAGGGAGACCTGCGGGCCATCGGGCAGGCTCGCAGAGGGAGAGCTGCGGCCCGTCGGCTCGGCTCACACAGGGAGAGCTACGGGCCGTCGGCTCGCAAATGCACACCAGCGTGCTGGCTCGCAGAGGGAGAGCTCGGGTCTAACTCGCAAGGGGACACCAACGGGCCAACGGCCCTGCTAGCAGAGACACACCTATCACCTAACGGACTGGCTCGCACATGTACAGCTAGGGACACGACGGCTCGCAGACGCAGACCTGCGAACCGACAAACTGGTACTGTTTTATGCTTTAGGGTAGTACAGTGGTGTTTGTGTACTGTAGGGGGTTCGTGCTGGAGGTAGCGTTTTAGGGTTTAAGGTAGTGCAGTGGTGTTTGGGTAGTGTAGGAATCGTGCTGGAGGTAGTGTTTTAGAGTTTACGACAATGCAGTAATGTTTGGGTAGTGTAAGGGGTCATGCTGGGAGTACTGTTTTGGGGTTTAGGGTAGTGCAGTGGTGTTTGTGTAGTGTAGGGGTCATGCTGGGAGTAGTGTTTTAGGGTTTACGGCAGTGCAGTGGTGTTTGGGTAGTGTAGGGGGTCATGCTGGGAGTAGTGTTTTAGGGTTTACGGCAGTGCAGTGGTGTTTGTGTAGTATAGGGGGTCATGCTGATGGTAGTGTTTCAGGATTTAGGGTAGCACAGTGGTGTTTGTGTAGTGTGGGAAGTCATGCAGCGAGTACTGTTTTAGGATTTAGAGTAGTGCAGTGGTGTTTGTGTACTGTTTGGGGGTTCATGCTGGGGGTAGTGTTTTAGGGTTTAAGGTAGTGCAGTGGTGTTTGGGTAGTGTAAGAATCGTGCTGGAGGTAGTGTTTTAGAGTTTACGAAAATGCAGTGGTGTTTGGGTAGTGTAAGGGGTCATGCTGGGAGTAGTGTTTTAGGGTTTAGGGTAGTGCCGTGGTGTTTGTGTAGTGTAGGGGGTCGTCCTCGGAGTAGTGTTTTAGTGTTTACGGTACTGCAGTGGTGTTGTGTACTATAGGGGGTCGTGCTGGGGTAGTCTTTTAGGGTTTAGGGTAGAACAGTGGTGTTTGGGTAGTGTAGGGGGTCGTGCTGGGGGAAGTGTTTTAGGGTTTAGGGTAGTGCAGTGATGTTTGTGTAGTGTAGGGGGTCATGTTGGGAGTAGTGTTTTAGGGTTTAGGGTAGTCTAGTGGTGTTTGGGTAGTGTAGGGGGTCGTGCTGGGGATAGTGTTTTAGGATTTAGGGTACTGCAGTGGTGTTTGCGTAGTGTAGGGAGTCCTGCTAGGGGTAGTGTTTTAGGGTTTACAACAATGCAGTGGTGTTTGGGTAGTGTAGGGGGTTGTGCTGGGGGTAGTAATTTAGGGTTTAGGGTAGTGCAGTGGTGTTTGGGTAGGGGGTCGTGCTGGGGGTAGATTTAGGGTTTAGGGTAGTGCAGTGGTGTTTGGGTAGTGTAGGGGATTGTGCTGGGGGTAGTGTTTTAGAGTTTACGACTGTGCAGTGGTGTTTGGGTAGTCTTTGGGTAGTGTAGGGGATCGTACCAACAGACTGACTCACAGAGCTCCGAGCCGACGGACGGGCTTCTAAAGGCATAGCCGCGACCTGGTAATATGAAGAGAGGCAGCGTGAAAGGCATATCTCACACAGACACAGATGCCAGTGTTGCCTCACAGAGGTAAAACTACGAACCGATGGCTTCTACACGGAGAGATGCGAGCTGACGGAGTAAATCACAAAATGGCTGCCAACACTTCCTGGTTTCAACCATTCACAGCCAATAAGCCGCAAGCTGGTGCTTGTAACCCCTCAGCCAATCACATGTCAAAATTCTCAAATATCGATATCTGTAAAATTTGATATTTCTCAAAAACTACTGAACGGATTTACACCATTTAAACAAAAGCGTGCTTTCTGGACCATCACCTTTCTCCCTGCCAAATTTGGCGTAATTCCATTCAGCAGTTTCACCTGTAGTCTTCTGTAACGTTTCGTATGGAAATTGCACGGAGAAAATACATTTTAGGACCCTCTTTTTTCTCAGCCCCTCCTACACCATTCACCCCCAAACGTTCAATATAAGAGCTAATCAAAAAAAGAGAAACTTTTTGGATAATTTCATAAAGATTCGTCAAACGACGCCAAAGTTACAAGCACATAGAAGGCTCCAGAAGGGGGCCGCGCAACCCCCTCCCAACATGAGTGAAGCCCGGGGCTGCGTGGCCCCACGCACCCCCGCAACCCCTGCGAGCCCCTGCTATTATTTTTTAAGAAATACCCCCGGAACCTAGCCCACCCAAGGGCCTCATTAAAATGAAACGCGAGAACCCGCAACCCCAGCGCAAATTTTTGCCGATTTGAAAAAAAAAAGATATTTTGGGCCCTGAGCAGGCATAGGTCAGGGTTTTTCTACCCTGCCCCCTTCTCTTGTTTTATACCTTTGTTTCTCTGTTTTCGGGTGACTCGCTTCTACCGAGCCACAAGATGGTTGCCAACATTTCCTGGTTTGGACTACTAGCAGCCAATCACAGTGAAGCTCGCGCACGCTACTTAGGCTTCGCCCAGATATCGACACTTTTATTTTTCTAATTTCTCAGCAACCACTGAATGGATTTACACCATTTTTAAAAATGTCGCTTTCTGACCCAAGCACTACCTTTCTGCCAAATTTGGAGTAATTCCATTCAGTAGTTTCGACTGTAGCCTTGCACAAAGTTTCCTATGGGAAATTGATTTTTTGACTCTTATTTTTTGAATTTCTCAAAAACTACTGAACGGATTTACACGATTTAAAAAAAAGGTCGCTTTTTGAACCAAGCTCTACCTTTTTGCCAAATTTGGGGTAATTCCGTTCAGCAGTTCGGGCTGTAGCTCGTCGCAAAATTTCCTACGGAAATTAACATGGAGAAAACGAGTTTTAGGACCCCCCTTTTTTCTCAGCCCCCGCTTGACGAATCACCCCCAAACTTTTAGGATAGGAGCTGACCTGGATAGACTTTTTTTTGGGAGAATTTCAGGAAGATTCGTCAAACGATGCCAAAGTTATTAACAAATCAAAAAAATGCTTTTCCTATGGAAACTAGGTTCTAACTATAACTACCTACTGGCGACCGCCAGTAGGTGATATATATATATATATATATATATATATATCGCCATACTCCGCCTCAACGTTCCTCACAGCGGGAACAAACGGAAGACGAACCCAGATTTGGTGTAAGTTTCGTTTATTTTTCAGTGAGCCACCATTGCTGCCATGACGCGTTTCGGCCAGGTATATACATATATATATATATGTATATGTATGACTTTTTGACAAAGACCGTGCTGTCGAAATGCGTCAAGTCAATAAATACTTTACTCCTAAATTGAAATCCTGTGTGCGACCTTTCTTGCGCTCTGGCAGCGCGAGATCATTGCAAAAATATATATATATATATATATATATATATATATATATATATATTCATTGAAAAAACCATAGGTTTCAGGGACGTTATAGATAAAAATTTGCATTTAAAAAACCAGAGAAATTCACTGAAAAAAACACAGGTTTCATGGACGTTATAGTTAGTTGGACATTTCACTCGTACAAAACCAGAGAAATTTTGCCGCTATAGTTAGTTGAGCTAAGTATAACTCACGCCCCCGCAATGCACTGCTGATGACATCACATATTACATCACTCATGACATGGTCAGTGACATCACTGATGACATCACTGATGACATCATCCAGTGACTGTGTGTTTCTCTAAAGTTTAAATATGTTTCATATATATATTGGCCAAGGTGTATTGAAGAATGAGTGGGTGTATGACTGTCTGAATGGATGATTTAGCAGCTGCATGACTGACTGTATAAGTGAGTTATTAAACGTGTCTTACTGAATGCATGGTTTAGTGACTAAACTGTGTGAATGTCTGTATCAGTCAGTCTGTTGGTGTGTAAGCAGATGCATGGGTTGGTGAGTAGCTACATGAGTGCCTATATGGGTAATTGATTGGTTGTCTGAGTATGTGTATGGGTGCCTGAGTGTCTGTGTGGGTGGGTGGGGTGTGTGTGACTTCCTGCATGGATGTGTGAGTGGGTGATTCACTGGGTGTATGGGTTCAAGAGTGCATCTGTGAGGGGCTGTATAGGTGGGTGAGTGTGTGTATGGCTGTGTTGATGAGTGAATGGATATCTCAGTGGTACATGTGTGAGTAACTACATATGTGAAAGGCAGTATATGTGAGTGTTGGAGTATATAAATGACTATATGTGAGAGTGAGTGATTGTGAGAGTGGCTGTGTGGATGAGTGTGTGCTTGTGTCAGTGATTGTATAAGAGAGTAAGTATGTGTTAGTATCTGTGTGAATAAGTGAGGTGGTGTGTGTATAACTGTATAGGTGAGTAAATGGGAGTGTGATTGACTCTTTGCATGACTGACTAGCTGTGTAAGTAACTCTATGGGTGAGGGGCGGTGTGTGAGTGTCTGTATAGGTGTATGAGTGCATATGATAGTGGCTGTATTGATGAGTGACTGCATGTATGAGTGAATGTATGGGTGAGTGAGTGAATGTGTGTGTAGACCTAGGAATCAATGAGTGGGTATGTAGTAATTGGTATTGGTGTGTCTATGGTTTCGAGAATGGTAGTCTGTATTTTAGAGTGGGTGTATCAAAGGTTATATTAGGGTATGAGGAGGTGCATCAGATTATCACATGGATGATTTCATCAGTGATGTCCTCAGTGATGTCATTTGAGATGTCATGAGTGATGTCATCAGTGATGTCACTGACCATGTCATGAGTGATGTAATATGTGATGTCATCAGCAGTGCATTGCGGGGGCGTGAGTTATACTTAGCTCAACTAACTATAACGGCCGAATTTCTCTGGTTTTGTACGAGTGAAATGTCCAACTAACTATAACGTCCCTGAAACCTGTGGTTTTTTCAGTGAATTTCTATGGTTTTTTAAATGCTAATTTCTAACTATGCCGACAGAGGGAGGACATGTGCAGAAAGAGGAAGAAAGGTGCAGAAAGAAGCAAGAGAAATGCAGAAAGAGGCAAAAGAAGACCAGAAAGAAGCAAGAGTGGCTTGCACACCATTAGTACCAATTTAACACCCACATTTAGCAATAAGTAACAGGTGACCATTCTAGGTTTACAAAGGACCTTCAACCATGCTGTAACACTTGTCGCTGCATTTCTGGTAACGTTTGAGACGTTTGAGCTAGAAATAAGGCTTTTTCTGTTCAAATCTGCAGATTAGGCAGCACATGATGGATTATGTGGCTAATGCGGAAAATGTATAATTGTGCGAAAGTTGGTGCAGGCAAACAGTCGCATAATTCCAGTGGCCCTGCTTATACCTCTGACTAGGTCCAGAAGTGCTCCTCAGTGCTTCCTTCTTTTTTTGTCTCATTGAGTTCATAGTTTAACTTCTATGGAAATGAGGAAGACTAAACCTGAGGTTACCACTCCACAAGACAGACTACCGTACCACATAATTGCTCTCCATAACACATAATCCCACTCTACATAATTCCTATACAATAAATACCACATACTTTCTATCCACATAATTTCACTGTACAACATACCACATAATTCCACTACACACAACGTACATCCACTCCACTCCAAAAAACATTAGTAAAAAACGTTTACATTTACAACGCCAATAGCTCTAACTCTTGCAAATGTGAAACCTATTATATTGCAAATGCTTCTTTAACTAGTAGTCACGTTTGTAGAGTGATGGAGAAAGAGGTGGTCTGTGCTGAGCTATTTTTAAGGTGGCCCTTAAGCTCTGCATGTCTACTCAGGCTTTTTGTATCCCAGCCGTATAGGTACATGCCGACAGTCCCGTCCCATTCAGCTTGCTGCCTGCTATTAAATCCTGCCCCCCCCTTCTTATAAGAAATCAGAAATGCGCACGAAACAATCTAAGGCAGGTGAAAAAAGAAGGAAATTTCAGAAATGTCAGGACAGTCAACTACACCCTCTCCGGCTCCAATAGGGGTACGAAGGGGACAGAGAAATGCGCAACAAAGATTGGAACTGAAGGCTAAGGCACTGGCCAAGAAGGAAAAACAGTGTGAGCAGAATGTGCTTATTGACTCATCAGATGACGATGAGTACTCATCGGATTTGGAAATGGAGAAGAGTGCACATAGCCGCCCACCAGATTCACGAATGGTGACGCAGAGCTGTATAGATCAAAATACAGATGGAGAGGTTCAGAGCACAAATGATGAAGGTTTGCTTAGCCCCAGACAATACCCTCTCTTCCATAGGCTCCCAAAACACCAGATCGCGACCAAGTCAAAAGACTCTGTGCAACCCAGCTCTGAGGAGGAAATCGGTCTGGCTCAATTACAATCACAAACACAAGATACGCTGAATCCCTTGCAAAATGGTTGTATTGTTGTTCCTCTCACCCAAAGCGTGCAGGGAGCAGAGAAGCCCTCACGTGGCACAGTGAGCGGTAGTCAAGTAACCACTGAAAGTCCGGTAGAGTCTGAGCCGGAGCTAGAGTTCTCGGGAGGTGGGGTGAGCAGAGATGATTCGATTCAAAACATTTTAATAACTATACTGAACGAGATTAGTGATTTCAAAGTATCACAGGCATTGGAGATTGCACAGCTGCATGAAAGATTGGCCAAACTGGAAGAGATTATGTCCAATACTACGAAGAAAGTAGAAGAGGCTGAAAATCGCATCTCAGACCTAGAGGATAAACTCACGGTCATACACCAAGACATGCAAGCTCTGAGTAGAGGTAAAAACCAGATGGAGCTAAAACTCCAGGACTTAGAAAATTACAACAGACCATCAAATCTTCGTCTAGTGGGAATTCCGGAAGGCTCTGTAAGTACGGGAGTGGTTGAGTGGGCCGGAACTCGTCTAAGGAAAGTAATGCCAGAACTGCAAGGGGACCTTACAATTACTAGGGCTCATAGGGTCCCAGTACAGAAGCAACTAAATGCCAAATTTCCGCGTACAATACTATTGAACTTTTCGGACTACAGAATAAAGGAAAAAATATTAAGCACCGCTATAGCAAAAAGATCTTTCTCCACCTCAGAGATCCAGCACTTCAATATTTTCTCGGACATGTCTGCAGCTTCAGCACGCAGACGTAAAGATTTCATCAAGATGATTGACACATTTAAAGGGAAGGGTGCCCAAGCGACAATTGTCCAGCAATCAAAGCTCAAAGTATTGGCTAAAGGGAAATTTTATGTCTTTTCAGACACCCACGATGCTCAATCACTTCTTGAAGAGCTGTCCGCTGCGCGAGAGTAAGGCCTGTCTTATGCCATGCCAAAGGTCAGGGAGGTGGTAGGCAAATAGCTGATTAATTCAGCAACTTGTTAGTTTAAGGGTGGACATAGGGTGAGTCAGAGGGCGCACTGGGATGCAAATAAATGGCATCCAGCAAAGAGGGGTGGAAGGGGGGAACAGTGGACAATTCTGTCCTTCAAGGGTGGGGTGTTGGGGGGGTGGTGGAGGGGGTGAAGCATTCACACAAAAAAGAGAGTTCTTCCATGTGTGCTTAAAAAAAATTCTTATAAGTTAAAATACTACAGGATGCATGGGCGCAAATTTGAAACAACATTTATAATAAGGATTAAGCTAATAAGGAGGGCAATGATACTTATGTCGCTTTTTGAAAAGTTAAACGTTTTTTAGAGAAATGTCTCTGAATACTCAATCTGTTAAACGTACTAGGGAGATAATTTGTTTTTGGTCATTGTTGATATTTTTGCCATATACATATCTTAGACTGTTGTACTTTAGGGATCCTATTTGGATGTTTTTTACGATCAAGCACGTGACACTTTTTATAGTCTTGATACAGGCCGGATGAATGTTCACACTAAGCACCTTAGTTTCCAGCTGCTATGAAATTCAATCAGATGCTCCCTTTTTTTTGTTTATATTCTTGCTATATACGCACTTTAGACTGTTGTTCTTGAGGGATCATATTTGGATGTTTTTTACGTTCAAGCACGGGGCACTTTTTATAGTCTTGATGCAGGCCGAATATATGTTCGCACTAGCCACTTTGATATCATAAGTACTGTATATTTCTAGTAAGCACCTTAGTTTTCAGCTGCTATGAAATCCAATCAGATGCTCTTTTTTGCACTTGGCAAGTTAAGCTATGTTTTCCTTGCACCTTACAGAGATCTGATTGTGAGTTATACATTACGGTCTTGCTTGTGGTTCTCGATCTATGCTAGCACGAGTCACTTTACATATCATAGGTACTGTTAATGCTATCCATTTGCTATTCTCGTAATTATAAGTAAGAACAATTTTACGGTTCTTTCTTTGAATGCTAACGGCCTGAACAACAAGCGCAAGACCCAGGCAATTGAAAGCTGGCTCAGAGGTTATAACCCTGATGATATTCTATTACAAGAAACCCATTTTCAGAGTGCATCAGATGCGAGTAAAATTTTTAAGAAATGGGCTGGCTTTCATTGTTCAGCAAACATGGGGTGCGCACAGAAGGGGGTGGGAATATATGTTGGTAAACACGTAGAATTCCAAGTAAAAAACATGCAGACAGACCCAGGGGGTAGATGGGCATTCGTCTACGGAAAATTAAACCAGTCAAATCTTACTTTGGCTACAATCTATGCACCTGTTCTCGATAACCCTCTTCCCCTGCTTCAGCTCAAACAGGCTCTATCCTGCATCCCCGGCCCTATTATATGGGGGGGTGATTTTAACTTTCCCCAGGATCCCTCAGTTGACTCTTCAAAGAAGACTCGAAAACAAAACAAGCCCCAGGTGGCTATTGCCCTGCCTAGCTGTAAAAATGATTTAGACATAGTAGATCGATGGCGCCTTCAAAACCCGGGAAAACGGGACTATTCATGCTTTTCGGCAAAGTATGATACAGCTTCCAGGTTAGACTTTTTCCTGATCTCACATGACCTTAGTATTAATGGGTATGATCACATTTTAAACGCTTTCTAAGACCATGCTTTAATTAAAATAGAAATAGCTGTAACTGGATCGGAGGGAAAAATGCCAAAGAGGTGGTATTTTAATGAACTCAATTTGGAAAATGAGAGCTGGTGCACAGAGATAGCCAATGAGATAGGTGCCTTTTTTTCCAACAACACAGATTCCGCTCCAATTAATATAGTGTGGAACGCATTTAAGGCTACACTACGAGGCATAATTACATCGAAAGAAATCCCGCAACATAGGGCTAAAAAAGAGGAAAGACTAAAGATTAAGGTAAGACTCACGCAGGCAAACTTAGAGTACATTAAGGAAAGGAATTTCAAGACAAAACAAGAGTTGCTACAAGCGAAAATACAAATGCAGGAGTACTACTACCAATTAGGGGACGCAGTGAGTATAATCTATCTACAAACGGCGAATGAAGAGAGTGAATATACAGGAAGCTACTCGCATGGCACTTAAAAGAGAAGCAGGTCCAAAATAGAATAGAAAGCATCCGGGATGAGGTATCTAAAACACAATTAACTAGAACTGAGGATATCGGAGATGCTTTTTTGTGGCATTATAGGGAAATCTATCGGGGGCGTGGCTAACCGCCAAGCATGGCAGCCGCAAATGCACGGAGCTCCGCTGCAGGACCCGTTTATCCTGCTGTAACCACTGGAACCGGGGGCCATCTAACCCCGATCTCCCCTGCTACCAACACGAGAACATAGTGGTGCCGTGCTGTGCCAGTGGAGACGCTGGAAAAACAGTCCCCACGGAGGAACACCGTCTGTAAGGGTGGCTCTGTGCGGCGGGGCTTGCCTAGGACTGGTGTGGGTGATCGGGCCTGCAGGCCACTGCACCGGAACTTGAAATGTGACGAATCGGGGTCTGAAAAACATACTGCCAGCACGAGAACACGGCGGTGTTGTGCTGTACCAACAGAGAAGATGAAAAAACAGTCCCTGTGAAGAACCGTTACCTGGAGGAGCAACTCCGTAATGCGAGGCCTGCCCAGGACTGGTGCGAGAGTCAGAGCATGTGAGCCGCCGTGCTAGAACTTGGTGCGCGCTGAACCGAGGCCTCCCGAAGATCATACCACCAGCTGTGTCCGGGTAAGGTGACCCCACAGATATAGACAAAGTGCACTAAGCCTGCACAGGAGAGCCGGTCTTGCCTTACCGACTGGGTGAGGAGCGCTGGGCCGGGCTGAGGCGGTCCTGAGGGCTGTGGCGAGAGAGACCCGGGGAGCTGCTAATGCTCTGCCTGGGGCGCCCCCGGAGTGCTGAGATCCACAGCGACTGAGCTTTGGAATAGTCCCGTGTGATCGAAGCCCTGGTGCGCGACGTTCGCAACCACAGCGCTCTACGGGTTGCACTGAACTGAGAGGCGCTGGGTGGCCGGCGTGAAGAGATCCCCATTGACGGGGAAGAAGATTGCAGCGAATCAATGCTGTCCCTGGGCCCCTCATATCAGCACGCTTACAAGGAGCTGTTGTCCTTATGAAGCTGGCTCGTCCCCATAAGTGTTGGCAACACTCCCCCTAGTGGTGAAGCAAAATAACGATGGATTAAACCCAGATCTGTGACTGGGGGTGAATGTTTGCCAATGTGCAACATTCCATCCATCATCTTGTGTGTTTTGCATTTCGCCCTAAGTGGGAAGGGTATGCCCAGACGTGGGTCCCGTGCTCACTACGCCACTGGAGTCAAGCTATCCTGGCTGATGAGGGCTGAAAGCCCGAAACCGGTCCTAGGATGCTTGATTCCGGTCCAGGGAAGACATGGCTTGGCAGTTCGGTCTGGACTGTTCCCATGAGGCACAGGGTCAAGACTGATTTGCATATGGCTATGTCTGAACTGGGGTGGCGTGGTGAAGCAAAATAACGATGGATTAAACCCAGATCTGTGACTGGGGGTGAATGTTTGCCAATGTGCAACATTCCGTCCATCATCTTGTGTGTTTTACACTCCCCCTAGGCCAGGCAAAGACGGCAAGAAGAAGAAGGAGATGCGGTGAGTGCGTGCGAGCGCCACATCTTTTGGTGTCTACGGGGCCTGCGGCACATGCGCTACACTCGCTTATTAAATAATATATAAGCCATCCCTACCACGCCTCGGCCACTTGTTGAGATGCATGATTAGAGTCCCTCTGACTGCATATAAGGACACGCACAGAGACTGACATCATCGTGGTGTGCACTGGAGAGGGCACAACTGCGAGTAAGGGCGAACATACAGGGCACAGCGCAGGAGAGCATCCCGTGAGGCTCAACGACTGTCTCTATTGGATGCCAGGGGCCTGAGATCCTATGAGTCCACCTGAATCTGGTGAGAGCAATGAGATAGTCGCTAAATAAGGCCTGTTGGGAACAAAGATGGAGAGCAGTTGAGTGAAGGTCTACCCCCAAACTGCAAGACTGAACTGGCAACGAGATTCTAAAATACCTCAGTGCTGTTGCGGTTTGAGAACCTGTGTACTTACATGGAGTGTCCAGCCTGTTTCAGTATCACACGGGCGGACTAACTGGTGGAATGTGGATTGGTTAGCAGGACTGAAATGCAAAACTTTGAAACTTCGAGCCCAATTCCACTGCACGACTGAGCGCAGCTGTCCCGTGGTGGGATTGGTGGCTCTGACCGAACTTGTTCCCCGGGGCCAGCGCCTGACGGACGGAGTTCTTTAGCCTCCTCTCTCTCCCCCACCAAGTAATTTGGCAGAATAAAGTATACTCTGGGGACATTACAGTCTGAGGGGCGCAACCTCCAGTGGATAACATCCACGCCATCATGGGACGTACAAAAGGCAAGATATCGGAGATGCCGCCTGTTGATCACCAGACGCAGGGGGAATTGGACACAGCCTCGCAGGCATCCTCAATCAGTTGTGTCCTGCTGACAAACGAGGAGCCTGCCCCAGACAAACTAGACTTACGAGACTCACGCAAATCTAATGAACAACAAATAGGCTCCCTGACCACTGGCTTTACCCTTCTAAAGGCTGATCACAAGAAACTATTGGATATAGTTAAAAGCAACAAACAGACTCTGAGGGTGCTACTGCCACAACATAAAGAACATAATGAGCGCATAACTCAAATACAAAAACAATTGTCTAGCCTACAGGATAGGGCGGAGGACGCTGAAGGCAGGGCGCGCCGCAACAATGTCCGTGTGCTGGGATTGCCGGAACGAGCAGAAGGCCTAAATGCAATGCAATTCATGGAGCAGTGGCTGCGAGACCAGATAGCCCCGGAAGGATTATCGCCCTTGTTTTGCATGGAGAGAGCGCACCGGATACCACCGGGTAGACCAACAGCTGGAGCACCACCAAGAACAATGATCGCCCGTATCTTAAACTATAAAGACCGCAATCTCCTCCTCCAGAAGGCCAGGGAGAAGGCGCCCATCCAATATGAGAACCAAAGGATCTCCCTGTATTCAGACTACACAGTTATGGTTCAAAGACAACGTGCTTCGTATCTACCCTTGAATAAGAAACTCCAGGTATTAAATCTTAAGTATGCCCTACTGTTTTCTGCCCACTTGAAAATACTACAAGAACAAAACTCCCACTTCTTCAACAGCCCGGAGGCAGCTAATGACTGGCTGGAAACCACCCCCTCTCCCCAAGCTCTGGCTAACCTCGATCAGAAGACACGACAAGCCTCACAACGGTCATCAGGACAGAGAACGCGCTGAAACAGATCGACCCGCAGGGTCACAGCGAAGAACCCCTCCCTGGAGCAGGTCCTGCAGAGTCAGGAGTCAGCACTGGCCACAGCAAATGCCATGCGGGAAACCAATCCGCCATCCACATCGGAGCACTCGGACTGTAATTTGATGCACTCAGACTCTGATAGCAACGACCCGATGTTTCCATCGATCACCCCACAAATAGTGCAGACATTATTTGGTTGAAAATGTACAAAACCAGAAGGCGACACCCAGTGCAGCATAGCAAGAGTCCATGATGAAGCGAAGTAAGATTTTTGATAAAGGTGCAATGTATTGTTCTTCTTCCCCCAGGTGTCCTACATCTTTACAGACAGAACAAGGGTCCTGGCATGTGTGTAGCTCCGTCTTGTAAGGAGGTACTATGTATTGTACAGGAACCACCCCCCCTGCAGTTACCTCAATAGCTAACCATTTGGACATTCGTACTGTTTTGATTAATGTTTGGACCTGCAAAGTTCTAGCACTAGTCCTAGTATTGGGAGTTTTAGATGAGTTGGTTTTTCCGGGGTCATGACTCACCCCAAGTTGTGAAACACGCACTATATGTTGTACATACCTGGGTCGATGTAACACAAACAGACAAATGTATGAATGGCTGTGTTGGGTAAATATAAAGTAATAACTTGGAATGTTAGAGGGATGGGTTCAGTACACAAGCGCCACTGGATTCATGCTCAATTAAATAGAAGGAAAGTACAGATATCCTTACTACAGGAAACCCATCTTACTGACTGTGAAGTAGTTAAACTACGTAAGAAATGGAGAGGCCAGATATTCACTACATTATATTCTGCATTTGCGAGAGGGACACTTATATGGGTCAGACACGGGGTTCCGTTTGTGAACATAGAGCAGTGCATAGACATACAGGGAAGATATACGATACTGCATGGGACACTTGACGGTGTGCACATAGTTATCGGTAGTGTCTATGCTCCGAATTATGAACAGGATAAATTCCTTACCAATCTGAATACAATATTAGTGGACTGGGCTGATATCCCGTGGACACTGGGTGGGGACTATAATTCCATCCTTGATATACATCTTGATCGCTCCCATCCCCCGGTTAGAGGAGCTGCTTCCATTAAACATGCAGAGTTCCTGAGGTCTTGGGCAGAGGGGTGGGCAATTAAAGACGTGTGGCACCTACAAAACCCTACTAACCGTGAATACTCTTTCTATTCTCCACCACACCAGCTACACACTAGGCTGGACAGAATATTTTGTTCTTCAGCCATTACACCCCAAATATTCCAAACTACATACCTGAGCAAAACCCTATCTGATCACAACCCACTCGAAATTACCCTAGAATGGGGGAAAATACTCACCCCGGTCTCAACTTGGAGACTATGGCCACAGATGTTAGAAGATGTGGTCTTTAGAGATAAATTAGGCACGACTATTACCAATTACTTTAAAGAAAATGCAAATTCAGCATCCTTTTGCCTAATAGAATGGGATGCATTCAAGTCAGTGATACGCGGAACATCCATAGGAATGACGGTGGGGGCTCGCCAAGAACTTTATAAAAATCTTGCAACACTTGAGTCCTCTCTACGGGAGCAGGAACGGGAAGCGAGTACTGATCCCTCCAAACAAGACCTGTTGCGAGAGGGGAGAATTTGTCATGCCGAACTCCTCAAGGACCTACGCCTTATTGATTACCGAGCATATACCCAACACGCACACGCGGAAGCGGACAAGTCGGGCACTCTGCTGGCCCGCCTTCTATGGGACACGCCCCCCTCTGTTCCAATACCGGAAGTGGCACTACCAGATGGTACTGTGGTGTATACTCAGGCAGAAATTAACACTGCATTTAGTAAATACTATGAGATGCTATACAGTGTCCCACTAGATATGATACCGGAGCATATAGCAGCGTTCTTGGAAGGCTTGACCTTCCCTAGATTAACAGAGAACGCCCAGGAGGAGTTGGAAGGCCCCATCACTAGGGCCAAAATTAAAGAGGCCATTGGGGAACTCCTGCATAATAAGACCCCAGGTCTAGATGGGTTGCCAGCAGAATTCTATTCTACTTTCGCCGACAAGCTCACTCCACAACTCGAATGTCTATATAACTCGGCGCATGAGGCCCAATCCCTCCCGTCAACTACCATGCAAGCCCTAGTCGTATCCCTTCCCAAACCAAACAGGGACCCACGAGATATGGCGGGATATCGCCCTCTCTCCCTCTTATCTACAGAAAATAAGATACTTAGCAAAATGTTGGCCCGTCGGCTCCTCCCCACCTTCCTAAATTCATACACATAGATCAGTGCGGCTTTGTTCCGGGTCGTAATACGTCGCTAAATATAAGACGCCTGCACTACGTTATGGAAGCCGCCTCCAAGATCTCCTGTAAGACTGGCTGTATCTCTTTTGACCTCCAACAGGCGTTTGACACACTGAATTGGGATTACATGTTCGCAATCATGCGAAAATTTGGCGTGCCGCCTGGCTATATGCAGTGGGTCAAACATTTATACACTGCTCCTACGGGCCGGGTCCGTACTGGATCCCACATATCTCAACCCTATCCGGTGGCAAGGGGAACAAGGCAAGGCTGTCCCCTGTCGCCAATATTATTTGTAATGGCACTAGAACCTCTACTCATTAAACTTCGGAGGGACGCTGCAAATAAAGGGATCCCACTGGGAGAGACAACACACATAGTATCGGCATATGCCGATGACCCTATACTATATATTAAAGACCTAACAGAAGAATTGGAGCCCATTCCAACCATATTCAGACAATTTGAAAGTATCTCGGGGCTAGCAATTAATGCTACAAAATCACACACATTTTTTATGCAACATAGAGAAGATCCAGAACCCATTTACTTTGGCCAAGATGCCCTGATGGTTACACCACAAACCTTCAAATATTTGGGTATACAAATGTATAGAACACAGCAGGACCTCCTAGAAGGGAACCTGATGAAAACTATTCGATCACAAAAGGCCCAGGTCGCCTTCTGGACATCACTACCTCTCTCCGTCATGGGCAGAATAGCTATATCCAAGATGGTGTTACTCCCAACATTATTATACTACTTTACTAATATGCCGATCCTGATACCAACCAGTGTCTTCCGAACATTAGATACCCTTCTCACAGAGCTAATATGGGGTAGGGGACGTAGGAGGGTGAGCCTGGCAAAACTACAACTGAAACCAGAGGAGGGGGGACTGGGGGTCCCCGACTTTTGCACGTACTGCATGGCTAGCCAACTGCAATGGTTGTCGTATTGGCTGGCTGGTCGCAACTTACACGAAATCGGATACACAACACAAGAATTAGATCAAGGAACACTACACACGCTACTCCTGCCTGACTCCAGAATACCACCTGCGACTCCCCCTTTGCTCAAGACAGCCCTCCTATATTAGAGACGATCACTACAATACACCAAACGGACTCCCCCATATTCATCCAATGTTCCATTACTTGGAATCCCCACCGCCACAGGACTAATCACCAGACGCAGAATTTCCCAATGGACACAAGAGGGAGTAGCGACGGTAGGAACCTTGTTTATAGACGGCATGTTAGCAGACCATGACAATTTTGCCCAAGCTCAGGGAGTTCCCCAAACCCTATTTCTACTACACACTACTATAGTTCATTACATCAAGAAACACTGGTCCCCGGACTGGAATGAACCCGCTGTACATGGATTGGTGCATGCAGTTTATTTGATGGGAAAGGGACAACACTTGATCCGCTGATTATACAGAGGGACTAGAGCACACGCGGGAGCCTCTCTTGTACCAGTACGTGAAAAATGGGTGAGGGACTTCGGTATAGACCTCACAGATAAGGAGTGGGCCTACGCCCTAGAGTTCCCTAAAAAAGTGTCCCGAAATGCTAAATTCAAGTATATTCAATACATGGTTCTACATAGGGCATACCTTACCCCACACCGCCTCAATTGTATATACCCAGATGCACAAATTTGCTGCCCTAGGTGTAGGACGATGGATGTGGATTTACTACACATGTTATGGGAATGCCCAAGTCTGAAAGGATTCTGGTTAAAGATAGGTTGTGTAATTCAGGAAACGACAGACACCTCTGTCTGGGATACAGCAGATAGCTGCCTGCTAGGGCTACACCCTCGCCTGAAAAATCAGAGAATACGGTATAAATTTGCAGATATGGCTATCCTCATATTGAAATGTGCCATCACAATGAGGTGGAAATCAGCTTTTCCCCCTCAATTGCACACTGGCACACGGAGATGGTCCGTTGGGGAGGGGCAGAGAGTGCCATCATTAGAAGGGAAGAGCGACGGGGGATGCGTAAAACACCCATTGCCATGGAGTGGGATCAGATGCTGGAAACACTGAAGGCTATAGATCTGGTGGAGCCCTCTGGGCCCCAGTGAGTGTAGGACCCTGCCCCGCAAGACACTGAGCCCATGCAGTACCACCTACCCATATAATAGTGTCCAAGAAAGAAACATTTACTCCACATACCAGATAAGACGATATACCCCACAGTAAAAATGTGAAACTAGACCCTATGACATTACATAGAGAGCGAGCCAGTTGGGGGGAGGGGGTGGTACAATGGGGAGTTGGGATAGATTATCGAGTTCTGAGATAGACTATTTCACTACAGAGTCACCAAAAATGTATACAGACACAACAACCAGAAGAATGTAACTAAATGTGCATGTAAACATTGGATCCGTATGGCAAATATAATGAAAATTTGTTATGCCACAAATGTATTATTAGAAAGAGAAAGATGTACTACTAGATGACGATTGTAGTATAAAATACTGTCATAATTGACTGTATTGGTTCTGAAAATAAAATCAATAAAATTGTGTTTTAAAAAAAAAAAATAGGGAAATCTATCAGACAGACCAACAAATGCCTCTTGACCACATCGTAGGCTTTCTTGATAATCTACCAATCCCTTACTTAAAAAGTGAGCTTAGAGAAACACTACTTGATGAACTCACAACTGAAGAAGTTAAATTAGTGATTGGCTCAATGGCAAATTGTAAAGCGACCGGAGAGGACGGATTGCCAGTAGAATTATATAAAAGGTTCGCCTCAATTCTCAACGCACAAATCTTAAAATTGACTAACCACTTACTTAAAGGAGGGGAACCCCCTTATACAGCAGTAGTAGTCAGTGTTCTGAAGCAAGATAAAAATAGAGAAAACCTCAACTCCTACAGACCTATAAGTCTTCTTAACGTTGACTACAAGATCTTCACAAAGCTTCTCACAAATAGACTTAATAGAATCGTTGGTCTACTTATCCATGAGGATCAATGTGGTTTTGTGGCTGGGAGACAGCTTTCTACCAACACGAAATTTTGAATAGAAGCATTAGATTATTTTAATGAGAACGCTGTAGAGGCTCAGGTATGGCTTTTAGATGCTGAGAAAGCTTTCGACCTGGTATCGTGGGACTGTCTTTTTTTAATCCTTGAAAAGTTTGGCTTCCAAGAAGGGTTTATACAACTAATAAAAAGTTTATATAAGGGCTCACAGGCGCAAATATTAATTAACTCTATAAATACGGGTGAAGAGAGGGTTGTGAGCATCTGTTCCTCCTTTCCAAACACGTATATATACCCATCAGTAGGCTAATTCCTTTTTTAGATGTAACACAATACAAGTAGGTTGGAGTGAAAGTAGTTCTTTTTATTTATCACTTAATTGAGTCAATTTCACTCATTCTAGGTTTTTCATAGAAAACATTGTAAAAGAGAAAGAACAGCAGACACGTGTTTCGCCCCGTGTGGCGAGTAAGGCCAGGGCTTTCTCAAGGCTATTTATATCGTTCCAGCAAGACAAGGTATCAACGTTAAATTCATACATTTTCAAGAATTGTAGCGTAACATTGTTTAAAACATCCAAATCTGTAGGGTCTTGTTAATGGCAAAACTTTGTGATGTTGAGGTCTTGATTAGAAACAAATTATCTGCCAATTGGTATGCCTATTTTTAACAACTTTTGAGTGTGTCTGATAAATCTAGACAGTCTTGGTGGTGCCACTATTTTCCTTAGCTTCTAGCTGAGCAGTGGGACATGGAACTGGGTTATTTGGCAGGCTTTTCAGCTCCGTTCATGTAAACGGGCTAATTAAGATGCAATGTTGCAATTTTCTTGTTTCAGTTTAAGGCGCAACTCGAAGACATGTGCCGGGATCACTGGCATTCAAGGTTTATTCTCTCCTTGCGTGCCTCAGTCAATCATTCTTCACGTTTCTTCCTGGCTATAAATGCGGGTACCTGTCAAATAAATAGGGGTACAAGGCAAGGCTGTCCCCTATCTCCTATTTTATTTGCCCTTTTCTAGAACCCTTGGCAATAGCTATCAGACAAAAAATGTCATGCACTGCCCCCCTACAAGGCATGACCAATATAAAACTTTATGCCGATGATATCGTCCTTTTTTTAACTCCATGGAACATACTCAGGAGGAGATTCTAGGGATCTTTTCGGAATTCCAGGCAATAGGGGGCTATAAAATAAATAAGGCCAAGACGGAAATTCTGTATGGAGATGTTCCGCCGATACGCTATTGCCAAATCTCAGGTTAGCATATCATTCTCGCCTGAAGAAATATCTAGGGATTTATGTGACGGAAAGAGTAGAGGACTTATTCCATTTGAATTATATTCCCCTGATACAAAAAGTTAAACGTCTTTTAACACGATGGAATCAACTCCCATTATTAATATTAGGCCAGGTGACACTTATACGTATGTCTATTCTACCATTATTTAACTTCTTATTTGCAGCTGTCCCGTGCACATTACAATCGTCTTTTTAAGGAGATAGATAGTCTGTTTTCATCTTTTTATGGGCCAATAAGGCACCAAGACTAGCACTAAGCACTTTAAATTACCCAACTGAGGAGGGAGGACTGTACCTCCCAAAAATAAGAGCATACTATTATGCAAATTTTGCACACAACAATCATACATTTTATTCCCAGCGGGACTCTTCGGAGATGGATAATCTTTTTATGGACAAAATTCTAATGGAGTATAAATTCTCAGACCCAACGAGAATAGTTAAGTACCCTAAGAAAGTGCGGTATAAAGTACTACAATGGATTTTTAAACAAAAAAAACAACTGTTAGTATTTTATGGTATCCCCATGATAAATGGTTCAACGAGACTGTCTTATCTATACACTGGGGAGGATAAATTGTTACAAACTGGTATGTTAAGAAAGTGGGAGGAGAACGGCTATAGGCATGTGAGAGACTTTCTTAACTCAGACTCCTGGAAAAAGTGGCCCGAGATAGAAATCGGGCTTCTTCACTCCAAGGACGCGCTTAAATGGTCATTTATTAAAATAAAGCACTTTCTGGAAAATATTGATGCTGGAATTTTAACAGCAAGTTCAGGTATAAGTGAAGCTCTAGAAGCCCCTGATAAGCAGTCAGTAAGCGCTTGGGTGAAAATCTTTAATGATAATACATCCGCTGCCATCTAGGAAAAAATGCGAGATAAATGGTGGAAAAAAGAAGGTTTGCAGATCCCAAGAATAACTTGGAGTAGAATTAACAAACTTAATGCTACAGTAATTAGAGGTGCAAATTTTGAACGTATGCAATTTTACACAAAATGGTTAATTTATAGGACTCCATGTTTTCAGTATAATATATATCCCCAAACTGATGATAGGTGTTTTCTTTGTGCTAAGGAATGCACTTGGTCTCATATAGTTTGGGACTGTCCAAAAATTGGGAACCTATGGGAAGAAATTGAAAAATATCTCAGAATTACCATAGGCCACTCTATATCTATTGATAAATACATTGCAGTCCTGGGATGCTCTCCAAATGTAACGTTGAGCAATATGCAAGAAGAATGCCTATTTATAGCCGCCTTAGTGGCAAGATCTTTAATTTTGCAAAACTGGCACAGTAACAATATACCTTCATTTCAAGCATGGAGAGCAAAGCTTTTTAAAGTCAAAGAACTAGAGAGACAGTATGCATTAAGATCAGGATCGCTTAGGAAATTTGAGAAACGTTGGAGCTCCTTAGGAAATTAGTCTGGGATCTGGGTATAAAGATTGTTGTTTGAGAAATTGTGCAATATATGATTTTTGAAAAGATGTTTCGGGACTCTAAGTATGATAGACATACTTCTTAAAGATCGATGTGTATGTATATTTATACTATGACCTCAATTCTATTTTATATTGAGCACCTACGCACTTTACTCTGTATTTGTCTTTTGATATCTGAGAAATTGTGCAATATATCATTCTCTATGGATAACCTGTGTCGCTAATAATTTTTATTGTACTGTTTATAGATTGATATATTCATATATTCTTGCCATGCTGCTAATTGAAATCCATTTCGAGCACTCATGCACTTTGCACTTTACTTTGTATTTGCATATTGTATTATGAGTTGAACTCTCAATAAAAAATATAAATAAAAAATAAAAAAAATACTTTCTATCCACATAATTTCACTGCACAACATACCACATAATTCCACTACACACAACGTACATCCTCTCCACTCCAAAAAACATTAGTAAAAAACTTTTACATTTACGCCAATGGCTCTAACTCTTGCACATGTGAGACCTATTAAATTACAAATGCTTCTTTAACTGGTAGACATGTTTGCAGAGTGGTGGAGAAAGGGTGCTGGGCCTCCAACCAGCGCTCAGGAATTCTGCTGCGTAGGACTTACAGAAGGTACCAGGAGGGCTTCTTGGCCCCTAAAGTCCCTCAGGAGTAAAGTGGACTTCATCCCCCAAACAGTACTGTGCCAGGAGGCGCATTTTCAGAGTGGTGAAAAAGGGGGGGGTGCGGCCTCCGAAGACCTCTTAGCAATCCCACTGTGTGGGACTTAGTGGAGGTAACAGGAGGGGTAGTTGGCCCCCAAAGACAACCTTGGGGGCCAACTACCCCTCCTATTACCTCCAATAAGTCCCACACAGCAGCATTGCTAAGTTCTCATAGCAGGCCATGCCCCCTTTCCCCACCACTCTGCAAATGTGCTCTCTGGCACGCTCTTGGATGGGGATTAAAGTCCACTTCGCTGCTGGGGGTCCTTAGGGGCCAACTAGCCTACCTTATACCTGCAGTATGCCCCAGATAGTGGGACTGCTGATAGGTGAACACAGGCCACGCCCTCTTTGTCCATCACTCTGCAATTACACCTCCTGGCGTGCTCTTGGTTGGGGGATGAAGTCCCCTTGCCTCCTGAGGGTCCCTGGGGGCCAATTAGCCCACCAGGTACCTCCAGTAAGCCCCACACAGCTGGATTGCTGAGAGTGGTCTGAGGCCACGCCCCCTTTTTACACCATTCTGCAAACGCGCCTCCTGGTGCACTGCTGCTCGTGTGATGAAGTCCACTTGTGTCCTGAGGTCCGCAGGACACAAGAGGACCTCATCGCCTCACCAGCAGTGCACCAAGAGGCGCGTTTCCAGAGTGGTGTAAAAAGGGGTGTGACCTCGGACCACCTCTCAGCAATCCCACTGTGTGGGGATTACTGGAGGTACCTGGGGGTCTAGTTGGCCCCTAAGGACCTTTAGGATTGAAGGGGACTTAATCCCCCAATTCAGAACGCGCCAGGAGGTGCGTTTGCACAGTGGTGGAGGGAGGAGGCACTGCCTCCGGCGAGATGCTGGCTTTTTTAAAAATTTGCTTTTTGGAATGGGGGCTGTGTGGCCCCCCTTCCCTTAATTATTTTTGGGACCTGGGGACCCCATCCCCCCAGGGCCTGAGCATTTTTTTGTTTTTTTCTACAAAAAAACCCGGAAAGTGTGCCGCGTGGCCCCCATCCCCTGGGGCCTGACCTAGTTTTAAAAAAAGAAATCCCCGGGAGTGGGGCCGCATGGACCCCCTCCCCTGGGCCACTTCTGGCCCCGGGGACCCCATCCCCCGGGGCCTGGCCTCATTTTTAAATTTTATTTTTATTTTCCTGGGAGTGGGGCTGTGTGGCCACCCTCCCTTCGGCCACTTCTGGCCCCGGGGACCCCATCCCCCGGGGCCCGGCATTATTTAAAAAAAAAAATACATCAAAAGGGAGGGGGCTGAGTGGCCCCCCTCCCGGGCCACTTCTGGCCCTGGGACCCCATCCCCCGGGGCCGGCCCTCAAGATGGGGACCAAGGGAGAGCCCCAATGCCCCCACAGTCCCTGCTGGCTCCCTGCCTCCTGCAGGAGCTGGCATTGCTTTTGGGTATGGGGAGCTGCTAACATGCAGCTCCCCTTGTCCAAAAGCAATTCTGCTTTGCTTCTTGGAAGCGAGAGCAGGTTTCCTGCTCTCGCTTCCAAGAAGAAAAGCAGTGTTTGCTATAGCAGGGCGGGAGCCGTGCTCCCGCCCTGCCATAGCAAATGGCAATGTCCTGGGGGTGGGCACCCCGAGACATTGCAGGAGCCGGCCCTGGGGGGGGCGGTCCCCAGGGCCATCAAGGGCTCCAGAAGGGGGGCCATGCGGCCCCCCTCCCATCATTCGCACAGCCATGGGGAGGTGGTGGTCCCCGGGGCTGGGGGTCCGCAACGAACCCCGTATTTAAATAATTAGTGCCCCAGGGAGGTGGTGGTCCCCGGGGCTGCGGGGGACCACATGGCCCCCCGCATTTAAATCATATAGCCCCGGGGAGGTGGTGGTTCCTGGGGCAGTGTGGGAGGGCTCAAGCCCCCACACACTTTGTTTTTGGAAATAGCCCCGGGGAGGTGGCAGTCCCTGGGGCTGCGGGGGCCGGGTGGCCCCATCGCAATTAAATCATATAGCTCCGGGGAGGTGGTGGTACCCGGAGCGGCGTGGGGGGGAGGAGCCCCCCCACGTATTTTATTTTAAAAACCCCGGGGAGATGGCAGTTCCTGGGGCTGCAGGGGCTCCCGCGGGCCCCCGCAACATAATTAGGTATTGCCCCCGGGGGCTTAAGGAAAACAAAGCGCGGGAGCCTGTGCTTCGTTTTAAAAAAACAAAATCGGCCAGATTTGCGCACCCAGGGTGAATTCGGCCAATTTTATTTTTTAAAAAAAATGCTTTTTTTGACCCTGGCGGTCCTTGTGGGACCCCCTGAGCAGGCCTAGGGGGTCAGGGTGTTTCTACCTTGCCCCCTTCTCTTGTTTTTTATCCTTTTTTTTAACTGATTTCTTGTGACTCGGTTTTGCTGAGTCACAAGATGACTGCAACACTTCCTGGTTTGGAGTGTTGACCACTAATCAGAATGAAGCTCGTGCTCAGGAGGGTTCACGAACCCTCCTCGGTGCTCAGATATCGTTATTTTTATTTTTTGAATTTCGCAGCAACTACTGAACAGATTTACACCATTTAAAAAAAAAACACGCTTTCTGGAACAAGACCTACCTTTTTGCCAAATTTGGTGTAATTCCGTTCAGCAGTTCGGGCTTTAGCTTTGTCTAAAATTCCTATGGGGAAAATGCGTTTTGGGACCCCCCTTTTTTCTCAGCCCCCGCTTGACTAATCACCCCGAAAGACAGGGGCTGACCTGAGTGAACCATTATTTTGGAAAAGTTCGGGAAGATTCGTCAAACGGCGCCAAAGATATTGGCAATAGAAAATACGCTTTTTGAATAGAAACAAGGTCCTAACTATAACTACCTACTGGCGACTGCCAGTAGGTAATATATATATATATATATATAGATACATAGATAGATAGATAGATAGATAGATAGATAGATATACATATATACATATTTATTTAGATATATATACTTGAAGATGAAGGATCACAAGAAAACAACAGCCAGCCAGGGCAAAAATCTGGATCCCAAAGGATACAATGAGTCACAAAGAAATAAAATATCCAAGAAAGAAGTGACTCAAACAGATAAATTCACCAAAGAACAAAAATATATTTCCACTACAACGTTTCAGCTTCCGCCTTCCTCAGGTAGTACAAGATGGTTTGCTCAGTGGCTGCACAGATGACACAGCTGAATTTTCAAAAAGCATCATGAGTGAAGATTCCATTTGGAATGTGGAATCAATGCAGTCCTGAGAACTCTTGAGATATGCAGTAATCAGATTGTATTATCAGTAATGTTCAGTCCATCTGGATGCAGTGATTTTAAACGGTACATCCAGAAGTTTTCTCTGGAGTCCAGTAGTTCTTCCTTTGAGACATGTTCCACGGGGAAAATCTTCAAATCTGATAGTAAATGATCCACAAGGTTAAAATGATTGGCTACAGGCTGGTCAATTTTCTTATTAATTATTGCCGATTTGTGGTTCCTGAATCGTGTACGGAGGTCATTCACTGTTTGGCCTACATATTGTTTTTACAGCTTTGCCGTTGGCACTGAATCACATAAATAATGCATGTTGAGCGACATGTAAGATGCTGTCTTATTCCATAGGTCCTTCTTGTAACAGAACTAGTTACTGATGATGTTTGTAAAAGGTATTCACACGTGATGCACCTTTTAGAGTCACAGCAATGAACCCCTGCATTTGTTACAACTTGCTTGAGTTCAGCTCTCACAATATGAGATCGTAAATTTGGAGCTCTGCGGTAAGCAATGACTGGCGGTTTTGGAAAAACCTTTTGCAATTTTTCACAAGTAGACAGTAAGGGAAATGTTTTTGCATTATATTTCTGTAGTTGGGAGCTGATGGATGATAGTCAACCACAAATGGAGTTCTGTCACTTTTGTTTCTGCCGTTGGTATTCCAAATAAGTGCTTCTCTGGGTAACTGCAAAGACTTGTCAATTTGTTGCTGTATGATATGCAGAGGATAGCCTCGCCTTTTAAATAATGTAGCAAGCTCCTGTAGATGGTCTTTACAGGTTTCCTCATTGCTGCAGATGCGTCTTATTCTGAGTGCTTGGCTGTAGATGATGCTCAGTTTAGTGTGGTGTGGGTGACATGAAGTCCAGTTTAGATACAAATGAGCATCTGTAGGCTTGTGGTACAGATCAGTTGTAATTTTCTGTTCATGAATGGTGAGTAGCACATCCAGAAAAGGGAGATGATGCTTCTGTTTAGTATTGCTGCTGGTAAATTTGATGGTAGGATGGATATTGTTGATATAAGCTGTAAATTGTTCCAATGCTCTACTTCCTGCATTCCATATTATAAATATGTCATCAATGTATCTTAGCCATACCAGTGGTTTGATGCTATAAGTAGCAAGTATACAGTTCTCTAGTTTGCCCATGAAGATATTTGCATAGGATGGAGCCATCCGAGTGCCCATGGAAGTCCCTTGTATCTGCAGATAGTGTTTACCATTGAATGTAAAATTGTTGGATTTAAGGATAACTCTTGCAAAGTTGGTAAGCACATTTGTAGATGGCTTTTTCACAGTTCTTTTATTAAGAGCTTCAGATAATGCCATAAGCCCATCCTCATGTGGTATATTGGTGTATAATGATGTAACATCAAATGTAGCCAGAAGAGTATCATCATCAAATGTGTAGGTTTGGTTTAATTTTTCAATAATCTGAAGGAAGTGACTGGTATCTTTAACAAATGATGGAAGTTCCTGTACAATGGGCTGGAGGTGCAGGTCGACAAATAAAGATAGTCTCTCAGTGGCTGTGTCATTGCCAGAGATGATGGGACGGCCAGGATTGTTCATTTTCTGAATTTTGGGAAGCATATAAAATCTCCCAGGTCTTGGTTTGGGATGAACAAGTATATCTGCTGTTGTTTCATCAATGAGGTTTAAGCTCCTGTACCTTACAACCATGTTCTTAATTTCTTTGTTTAAGTCTTCTGTGGGATCAGTTTCTAAAGGTTTGTAAGTGTTGGTATCCATTAGTTGTATATCATATCATACAAATGTGCTTACCAACTTTGCAAGAGTTATCCTTAAATCCAACAATTTTACATTCAATGGTAAACACTATCTGCAGATACAAGGGACTTCCATGGGCACTCGGATGGCTCCATCCTATGCAAATATCTTCATGGGCAAACTAGAGAACTGTATACTTGCTACTTATAGCATCAAACCACTGGTATGGCTAAGATACATTGATGACATATTTATAATATGGAATGCAGGAAGTAGAGCATTGGAACAATTTACAGCTTATATCAACAATATCCATCCTACCATCAAATTTACCAGCAGCAATACTAAACAGAAGCATCATCTCCCTTTTCTGGATGTGCTACTCACCATTCATGAACAGAAAATTACAACTGATCTGTACCACAAGCCTACAGATGCTCATTTGTATCTAAACTGGACTTCATGTCACCCACACCACACTAAACTGAGCATCATCTACAGCCAAGCACTCAGAATAAGACGCATCTGCAGCAATGAGGAAACCTGTAAAGACCATCTACAGGAGCTTGCTACATTATTTAAAAGGCGAGGCTATCCTCTGCATATCATACAGCAACAAATTGACAAGTCTTTGCAGTTACCCAGAGAAGCACTTATTTGGAATACCAACGGCAGAAACAAAAGTGACAGAACTCCATTTGTGGTTGACTATCATCCATCAGCTCCCAACTACAGAAATATAATGCAAAAAACATTTCCCTTACTGTCTACTTGTGAAAAATTGCAAAAGGTTTTTCCAAAACCGCCAGTCATTGCTTACCGCAGAGCTCCAAATTTACGATCTCTTATTGTGAGAGCTGAACTCAAGCAAGTTGTAACAAATGCAGGGGTTCATTGCTGTGACTCTAAAAGGTGCATCACGTGTGAATACCTTTTACAAACATCATCAGTAACTAGTTCTGTTACAAGAAGGACCTATGGAATAAGACAGCATCTTACATGTCGCTCAACATGCATTATTTATGTGATTCAGTGCCAACGGCAAAGCTGTAAAAACAATATGTAGGCCAAACAGTGAATGACCTCCGTACACGATTCAGGAACCACAAATCGGCAATAATTAATAAGAAAATTGACCAGCCTGTAGCCAATCATTTTAACCTTGTGGATCATTTACTATCAGATTTGAAGATTTTCCCCGTGGAACATGTCTCAAAGGAAGAACTACTGGACTCCAGAGAAAACTTCTGGATGTACCGTTTAAAATCACTGCATCCAGATGGACTGAACATTACTGATAATACAATCTGATTACTGCATATCTCAAGAGTTCTCAGGACTGCATTGATTCCACATTCCAAATGGAATCTTCACTCATGATGCTTTTTGAAAATTCAGCTGTGTCATCTGTGCAGCCACTGAGCAAACCATCTTGTACTACCTGAGGAAGGCGGAAGCTGAAACGTTGTAGTGGAAATATATTTTTGTTCTTTGGTGAATTTATCTGTTTGAGTCACTTCTTTCTTGGATATTTATATATATATAGATATATATATTCAGCAGTTATAGTTACCTCAGCTAACTATAACTTGCGCTCCTGCAATGCACAGTTTATGACCTCACATATTACATCATTCATGACATGGTCAGTGACATCACTCATGTCATCTCAAATGACATCACTGATGACATCACAGATGACATCATCCAGTGACTGTGTTTTTTAAACGTTTCTCAGAGGTAAGGATATATACTAAGCTACTGCATGACTTAAATCATAATAATGAGGGATACTTTTCCTAACATAAGTCATCAGATCTATAATCCCGTTTTCAAACCAGATATATTATTTATTAATGAACTGGCCTCTACACTGCCACATATACCCTGCTGACATATGTGTATGGTAGTGCTTTGCGACAGTCTAAGCTGTTCACTGAGACTTCAGTCCGGAGTGATGGCTAAGTATACTTCTGTTTTATGAGATACTGACCAGTTTCATTAGAGCTATATCCTTTGTGATGAATGACTGTAGTAATAGATTATGATAAATCCATCTGTTCACTAAGACCTTTCTCTAGGGTGAAGGCTCAGTGTAGTAGACGTATACAACAGACTCACCTTTCTGCTTACATCTTTGTCCGGGATAAAGAATCACATCAGTAGTGGTTTGTCACACAGTGGCATGTATGCTAACACCTCCCTACTGGTTTTTATTTTATAGTAGTTTCTGTAAATCTGACATTTCCACTAAAACCTCTTCCCAGGGTCATGAATGATGTTGGCATGGTTTGCAATAGAGTAGCTTATACAGAAAGATGTTTTACTTTGGTCATTTTTGTTTACAGTACTGGTGTAGAAAACACAGGACTATCCGATCAGAGCTGTCTCTTACATGATAAGTGAGTGCAGTAATTGCTAAGGTTACAGCGAACTCTGTGTTGTATGTCTCTCACAAGTGTATTCTTCTTACTTTTATAAAAATTTAAATGGTATTTTCTGAAGTATATTAAAATTTACTTTGCTGGATGATGTCATCAGTGATGTCATCAGTGATGTCATTGACCATGTCATGAGTGATGTAATATGTGAAGCGAGATGTAATCCTATTATCCTATTATCCCTTTTTCCCAACAGTGATTCCCACTCCCTGTCCCCTGGATCAGTTTCTGGATTTTCGCCTCTGTGCTATTGGGCCACGCTAGAACAGAATCGGGCCCTTCCCTTTGATTCCCTGTTTCCCTTGAACAGTACTTTTGAATTGGTGAGTGTCCCTACTCGCTCACCGCTTACTGTTTGTTTACTTATCCAGGGCACTCAATCAGCCCTCCTGGATGAGTCATGTTTCATTTTCGAATCTTGCATTCATACTGCCATTCCTTACCTGTCCACCCTCTCACACAACAACCCCCTCCTTTTTGTCACCCTCTAGGCTATCCTTGTTTTCATCCCATGGATCCACATCACCTTAGCAGCCTTTGAGTGATTGGCTTATCCCACCGGGCTACGTTTTCCGGCTCCTACACAGGTAACCCCTTCTACCCTCCCCCCGTTCCCTCTTCACCTTCCCCTGCTACCGGGTTTTCACACGTCTCCTCTACTTCTTATGCAGCACTCCCATAAAAAACGTAATCTGGTCCTGAAGATGACCTGAATTTCTACACAGATCAAAAAGCCGTTGATCCTTCAGCGGATCTCATGGCGCAACTTTTGTGGTTCTTTGAAATGACTCATCTCCTTTAACTGTGCGTCAATACAACAGAACCACCATAAAGTCCATTGTATATATTGTTAATTTTTGTTTTCTCTTGCACCGTTCTTCCGCTGTTTGTATTTTTTCACTTGTCACTTGCTCCGTTCACCTTGTTTCTCTCAAGCACAAATATGCACAAGTTTGTACAGGTTACATGTATAATCAATGTAATAGAGTGCTGTCATTTTTCCTCTTATCTCGCTGTTTTTGCTCCAATACAGGCCACTATTTGCATTTATTGTTATAACTATTAATGTCTCCCTGTTTCCTTCTTTTTGCAGCTTTTTGTGCATGTCATCAATAACTGCCTTCTAATACCACCTTTTGAAACATTGTTGTTTGCTACACACAATACTGACCCTTGTCTCAACTGGGTCTACTGGGTAGCTCCAGTTGTTTGATTACAATAAAAGTTCTAGGGTGGGCGGAGTGGCACTACATGGAATTCCGCAGAGTTGCCTTAAAACTCTGTGGAATTCCGCGGAGTTCCGCTCCGCCCTACACCACCCATGCAGTACCATATGGCACCCAAAGCCCCACAACCCCGTTGCAACAAAACTAAAGAGGGACATAGGACCGGGGAACTTGCACTCTGATACTGGGATACAGACACTGCACCCTCCAACATGTAGATGCTTTTAGCAGTGGCAGCAAAGTGTGGTGCATGTATGTTCAGTGTGCCTAGGCCCTACATGCACCGCCACTAAGATCATAACTCGCTCACCTTTGAGTGCCCCACACCCCATGCTCCTCCCTCTTACCTCTAAAATCTGGCAGTCTGTTGTGCTCAAGGCTGGCGTTGCCCATGGCTCGTGGCTCATGGGAGGGCCGTGGCTCGGAGGCCTCTGAGGATGGGTAGAGGCTGCCGCTGGTGTCCTGTGACTGTGCTGCAATGCAACGCTGCAGCCGCTCTCAGGTCTGGCAGCTCTGGCTCTGAGGAAGGCGCTGGGTTTATATATATATATTTTTTTTCACGGAAAAAACAAAGGTTACAGAGACGTTATAGTTCGGCTGACATTTCACTCATGCAAAACCAGAGAAATTTAGACGTTATAGTTAGCTGAGCTAACTATAACTCGCGCCCATGCAATGCACTGCTGATGACGTCACATATTACATCACTCATGACATGGTTAGTGACATGACTGATGACATGACTGATGACATTTCAAATGACATCACTGATGACATCATCCAGTGACCGTGAGAGTTTCTAAACTGTTTAAGAATCTTAATTATATGCCAAGGTGTATTGGAGAATGAGTGGGTGTATGAGTGTGTGTATGGATGATTTAGTAACCAAATTACAAGATGGCTGCCAACACTTCCTGGTTTGAAGTGTTGGCAGCCAATCAGATCTCAGTATCGGGAGGGGTCACGGATCCTCCGCGTCCCTATAGACACTACTGGAAATTTCTTTGAATAACTCTGCAACTACTGAATGGATTTACACTATATTTATATATATATATATATATTTTCAGAGACGGTTCGTTTTTGTCCAGCAATCGTAGCGCTCAGGCAGGTGCGGAACCACCGCGGTTGAACCAAACCGCTAATTATAAATCCACAAACCTTCAGTTAGAAAGTCAAATGGGTCGCACTCCCACAGACTTTTCACTGCTTTTATTTTCTCAGACTTCCTTCTTTTTTCATCAAGCAGGCGATGAAAAAGAAGGAAGTCTGAGAAAATAAAAGCAGTAAAAACTCTGTGGGAGTGCGACCCGCTTGACTTTCTAACTGAAGGTTTGTGGATTTATATATATATATATATATATACATATATATATATATATACATATACATCTATATATATATATATATATATATATATATATATATATATATATATATATATATATATATATTTTTTTTTTTAACAACAAAGGACGCCGCACTCGGGAATCTTGGAATCAATGCTTTATTCACAGAGCCAGTCTGTCACACCGACGTGTTTCGGCCAGCATGGCCTTTCTCACGGTGGGAGGCACTACTATTACATCTGTTTTATGTCATTTCCTCTAAGTATACATCCCATTGCATTCTGGGATTCGTAGTTCATTTTAAAATATTTACAAAAAACCTTGTGACAGAATCATAATTTATATAGACTTATTTGTTGCGCTTAACACTTTTCAGTTTGCCGGTGATCACATACTTGTATGCTTTGCAATACGTATTCCTAATAATATTGTAAGAGGTGATGTTTAACCACGCATATTGCACATTTAATCATAGGGTTGTAACCGACATAGTGAATATCAACACGTATAGTACATCCTTAATGTTGTTGATCATGTATTTAATGGGTATAGTACCCTTCTGAAACATGATCTAACTTATAGGTTACCATTTTCAATTATTATTGTTTCAAAAAATAACAATCATAGATGTTCCTGCATTCTTATGTTTGGAGATGATTTCTCTTATCAACCCATAACAATATTTGTGTTTGTACAGTGAGTGATTCTTAATTTTTGTCCATTTATAGATGAACGTAAAGTTCTTCGTCAAAGTTCATCCCTTTCGGACTTTTTGTGCGAAGCCTGATTATGTACTTGGATTCTAGCTGTCTCAGTTTCCTTTTCCTGTCGCCCATTCTTTCATTGTTTTCCACCAAATCAATGCCAAAGAAATTCATTTTTCGCCAGTCCCCATTTTGGCATGCAAGTAGATGTTTGGCAGTTGCATATGATGGATCTTTATTTTTCACTGCCCGGATGTGTTCCAGGATCCGTTTTTCAACATGCAGATGGTGCTGCCAATGTACATCGAACCGCAGTTGCATTGAATTGCATAGACCACATATTGCGATGAACATGTTATTCTTTGATTAATGTAGATTATTCTTCCTTCCGGATCTCGTATGTCTTTTTTGTTAATCCCAATCTTACAGGCTTTGCAGTTGTTGCACCTTTTAAAACCAGTTTGTTGTTGCTCTAGCCAGTTTTTACTTTTTGTGTCTGATTGAAAGTGACTTTGTACTATCGTGTCCTTAAGAGATGGTGCCTTTCTAAAAGTAATTTGTGGTCTTTCACCGATGATTTTTTCGAGATCTTGGTCTTGTTTTAATAGAGGCCAGTATTTTTGAATACTTTGTCTAATTTTCTGTGCTTCTTTGCTGAATGTCAATATGAGTCTTGGAGCTGTCTGCTTGCTGTCCTCATTTTGGTTTTTGTTTTGTCTCTCAGTGTTTTTAACAAGAATTTCTGTTCGTGTAGTTTCTTTCACTTTCTTTATACTTATATATATATGAACACACCATCCAGCTCCCAAAGACAAGTCCCTGGAAGAAGGCACGGACACGAGGCTGTCAGGGTACGGCATCAATTTATTTTTTCAGGACAACTTCTACCCATGAGGTAGGAGAAGAGACGCGTTTCGGCTTACAGAAAGCCTTTGTCAATCTTAATGGCGCCATTGCACATACTTGCTATATAAACCCTCCCACTTGAACGTAATAAACATGGAAGACATACTTTCAGGTAAGTCAAACACATTGTGTAGCTCAAATACTAAAATAACATGTTCGAAATGCTGAAAAAGCAATTGCTAAGTTATAAAAATGCACAATGCATATCATAGCAGCTTCAATAAATATCCACCATATTAGCAGACATAAATAACAAGCGTAGCGAACATTGTACCATAAACGTTCCAGTGGGAATAATTGTTCAAATATCTATGTGCCGCCAGTTTGATTCATCTCGTATTGCCTGAACTTATAAAGTTAAAATAACATTGTATAAATGTCAAGCTGCTAAAAGTCATTAAATTGTTCCTTAGAGACAGCCTCTGCCACAAGTTGAAAACCACCGCTGATCACAGCGTCACCATAATGTGCCTTTTGACCTTCATTCTACATGTCGTGAAAACTCCTGATGTGTTGAAAACTAGCACATTACAATCGCTAGAAAACAGCACTCGTAGAAAAGGGGGTAATTGAAGTCCCCCTCCCGAATTCAATTAGGTACAAATTGTGCAAAATCAAATATCGGCATAAAATAGCAAATCACCGGTATGAAGCATCACGGGACTACCACTCCCAGAATGTTGCATGACGTTCCAAACATTCTCACCAGGAGTTGCCGGCAAAAGATTAAGTCTTTATGAAGGTCAGCTCAAGGATGCAATTTGGCCAGGGCCAGGGCGAGAGTCTCAATGTCCAAAAGATTAGCAGCATTAACAGGCACAAACTCGGGGTTGAAGGGGGCCAAATAGAAAAAAAGGGGTGAGTATACCAGACAAACCTCACCGCTTCTGCAAAGGCGTCAGCAGTGCCCAGTCACTAGTAGACGTCAGACTCCTGGGCAAGGCATTTCTTGCTGTGAGTTGTGGACCCGCGCTGGCAGTCGCAAAAACCGCCCCGCTGCAGAACCCCAGGCCCCACAGCTGCCATCCTTGTTCCTCTTCCTGGCTATCAAACTGGGGGCTCAACCTCTAGCACTCACGTACTCCTCCCAAAAAATTGCGGTCAGTGGGGGAGAGCCACAAACGACTGGTGTTCCGTGAAAAACGTGCCAACCGCTCACGCTGCATCAAATGAACAAGCTCCCAAAGACAAGTCCCTGGAAGAAGGCACAGACACGAAGCTGTCAGGGTACGGCATCGATTTATTTTTTCAGGACACCTTCAACCCATGAGGTAGGAGAAAAGACGCGTTTCGGCTTACAGAAAGCCTTTGTCAATCTTAATGGCGCCATTGCACATACATGCTATATAAACCCTCCCACTTGAACGTAATAAACATGGAAGACATACTTTCAGGTAAGTCAAACACATTGTGTAGCTCAAATACTAAAATAACATGTTCGAAATGCTGAATTATATACACATACATACACACACACATACATCTATATACTCATTATGTTTTGTAGAAGGTATTTTTGAGACAATATTCTGGTGTCATGATATTGTTTTTTTGGACACTCCGTTATTTAGCTAGGATTAGAACATGCAACCCTACAATTTTACAGCTACTCTTGCAGGTGGTTCTGGAAGTAGGGATGTGGGGGTAATGCTGCAACCTCATATATCCTTGCTGGAGTTCAAAAGGAGAATCAAGAATAAAGAAGCCTTTATTTATTAGTTGTGAAGCATTTACTGTGTATTCATGTGCAAACAGTCTCATTAAATCCTCAAGTGGCTGCTACAGAAGACCAGACATACCATTACACAAGCATTGATCACTAGGAGGTTGGAATATGGTAAAGTACTCTACAGCAGAATCTTGAAGCTGCTCCTAGAGAGACCCCAGACCATCCAGAACGCTGCCGAAGACTCACACTCAACCTCCCATGTCGAACTCATATCTCACCCCCCCTCAGAAAGCTCCACTGGCTCCTCATCCACAAACGCAACTAGTTCAAACTCCTCATGCACACATACAAAGTCTTACCCAAAACTGGCCTAGAATGCCTCAACAACCGCATAAAGTTTCACCAGCCTAACAGACACCTGCTCTCAATCTTGCTTGCACACATCCCCCATTCACAAGAGCAGAACAGGTTGTTTGTTTTCATACATCACACCAAAAACATTTCAACCTTCACTGGTCTATCCCCAATGACCAAGCTGTAACATGCCTTAAATCATTCTTAAGTGATCACGAGTTGATTCAACATTGTGACCGGCCAACTCATAATAAAGGAGAAATTCTGGACCTCATCATCACCAAAGGACACACCATCACACTGAATACCATTACCTCTTTCGATTGGTCCGACCATCTCAGCATCTTCTTTTATATTAACAGGGAGGTGTCTCTGAGCAAGGCTCAACCAACGAAATCGAAGATTTGGAAAAGGGACCTCAGATATATCAATACAGATGATCTAGCAACCCACTGTAAATATGCCCTCTCCTCCCAAGTTGACATGTCTGAGGTGCATGTACTCACTGACTTCTACAACTCTACTATCTCTAGCATCATGGATTCCATTGTACCACTCCAACAAAAAAATGCCTCAACAAAAATATCCAAACCGTGGTTCAACGGCAACTTAAACTCGGAACGCCGCAACCTTAGGGCAATTGAACAATCTTGGAGATCCAAACCATCCTCGGAACAGCTAAAAATCCTTAGATCGGTAAGGGGCTCCTATAACAAACAAATCAAGAGCGCTAAGGCCAACAACTTCAGATCCCAACTTAATCAAGCCGCTAATCGCCCCAAGAAACTTTTTGAACTGGTTAAACAGCAATCGGTGGATGCACCAAACCGCCCTGACTCTGGAGTCATCCCACCCTCATGCGACGAACTGGCTGCTTTCTTTACTGAGAAATCAAGACTCTTAAATATTGAACTTGATTCTAAGAAGGCTCTTTTGCCATCCTATGGGTTTGCGCCCCCTCCAGCCCTCTTAGAGAAGCTCGAACCAATTAGCCTGAGCTCCAAGAACAATGCCTCATGGGGCACCTTTACCCCCCTCAGTGAAAGAGACATTAACAAGAGTCTTCAGAGTATCAACCCATCTAATCACTTCGGCGACCCATTGCCACCTTCCATCTTCAAAGAAATCAAGGATGTCGTCATCCCCATCTGGACAAATATTGTCAACGCTTCTCTGTCACAAGGCACGATCCCGGATTGCATAAAAGCAGCTCAGGTATCACCTATATTAAAAAAAACTAACGCAGATAGTGCTGACCTTAACAACTTCCGCCCTATCTCTAACATCCCCACACTAGCCAAATCCTAGAAAAATGCGTCCAATCACAACTCTGTGCTCACATCGAGAATTTCCAACTCCTGGACCAACATCAATCTGGCTTTCAGAGTGGGCACAGCACCGAATCGGCTCTCACTCATGTTATGGATGACATTTTAAAAATGCTTGACCAAAATGAATCTTGGCTCCTAATCCTCCTTGACCTTTCTTCTGCGTTTGACACTGTCAATCACGACAACCTCCTATTCATTTTGGAGCACAGGATGGGCCTTTCTGGTCTAGGGTTGCAATGGTTCTCGAACTTCCTCCACCACAGGTCCCAAAGAGTCAAGGCGAACCACTCTCTCTCCCAGCCCTCACCAGTATCCATGGGGGTCCCCCAAGGGTCCACCCTATCTCCCATACTCTTCAACTTGTTCTTGGAACCATTAGCTACAGCACTAAATTCCACGAACATTCTCTTCCATATGTATGCAGATGACACGCAACTTTATCTGAAAATCTCCTCCCCGGATAACCTCATATCACTCAACACTACCCTAACGAATATTCAAAACTGGTTAACCTAGAACCACCTCCTGCTCAACACCTCCAAAACAGAATTCCTTCTCATCTCTCCTCCGAATCACATCCCCAAGTTAGACCTTTGGATGAACCACCTCACAGCTTTCAACTGCTCCCCCCTCATTATTGACTCAGCCAAATCTCTCGGAATCACCCTGGACAAGCATCTGAACATGAAGAATCATATTAGCAATGTGTGCAAGGGAGCTAATCACCTGTTGAGGATACTCAGGAATCTCAAACCATTCCTTCCACAAGCTGACTTCAAGCAGGTGGTCCAAGCGCTTGTTTTTCCGAGGCTAGACTATGGCAGTGCTACGCTCTGTGGCCTCCCCAAATATACCTTGGCCCCACTAAGGGCTTCATTGAATGCAGCTGTCAGATTGGTTACGGATACCAAAAGAAATGCACACATATCCCCAGTCCTAAAATCCTTAAATTGGTTGCCCTACGAAGCAAGAATACAGCTAAAGATTGCCTGCTTGTCTCACAAAGCCCTCTATCTCAAAACCCCTGGTTATTTAGTGCAAAAGCTAGAATTATCCGGAGGTGGTAGACCTTCAAGAAGTGCTAACTCTTTCCTCCTGAAACCACAGATCTTTCGCAAAAGAGAACGTGTCGCCGAGCTTTCTCCGGCTCTGCTCCGAAGATCTGGAACTCTCTCCCACCGGAAGTACGCAGAATCTCCTCCACGGTTGCTTTCAAATTGGAAGTTAAAAGATTCCTTGTGAACAAGTTCTTACCTTAAATGGGTTTGGATCGTCTGCTCTAATGTATTTGACTTACACCTTGAAGCCCTGAGCTGAGTGCTATTCTTCTTTAATTGATCATTTGCTCCCCTCCCAGTTCGATATGTACCAGTTATTGTCTTATTCTCTGTTGACCCCTTTTGTAACTGTTTTATTTGGTATTCTTATTTGATGTCGGTACTGCAATGATTACCTTCCTTTCCCTCCAATTGTGAAGCGCTCTGATATCCTTCGGGATCATGTTCGCGCTATATAAAACTTTATAAATAAATAAATCAAAGCCTCCTCATTACGTCTTGAGTTCTGCAAAAAGCTGTAGACCTGGCTCTTCGAATTACTCTGAGGGGACACTCACCTACATACTTGCTCAAGCGCCTGGATACCCTCAAGGGTGATTAGTCCAGTATACAAAAAGTTATAACATAACATTCAGCAGCGGGCCGTCCATGCGAGATGAGGGGTCACACCCCCACCCTTTTCCATGAAAGAAGAGTGTCTGTCAGGCTGAACAATAGTCAGCCTGACAGACAGACTTCTTGTTCAGGTCAGGCAGGCAGAAGCTAGACATCTGCTAAATATGCAGGCTTCTGGATGCCTGAGCTGAACTTTGACAGGCCGAGGATTTCACAGCCCTGTGGGCATGACCTCTTCAGGTTGGCAAAGTGCCTCGAGGCCCTACCCCTCATGATGAGGGGGAGTGCCACAGATTGCCTCGGAGCTGGGTGCTTCAGTTTCAAGCCCTGAAGTGCCCAGCGCTGAGTGTCAATCAGTGGACCCTCATCACAGATTGGGGTCAGTAGTCTCACTGACCCAATCGCACTCTGTGACGAGGTTGGGACTGCTGCCTTCCCTTGTTGCCTGACCTAAGGAAGGTCAGCCAATGAGAGAAGGCAGCAGTCGGAATTCTCCTGGGAACTCCAAGCCTTCCCTCTTGGAAAGCTGTAGTTAAGGTAAATGTTATGTGTTTTTTTATGTTTGATGCATGCGTGCGTGTATGTTTGAATGTATGTGTGTTTGTTAGTGAGTGATGTGAATGGGTGTATGTGCGTGTGTGAATGCATGGGTGTGAGTGAGTTGTATGTGTGCGTGTGTGCCTCCCACCCCAATCCCTGGTAAAATTCCCGGCCGCCACTGATAAACATGATACATTATAGGCAGCTTTGTGTGGCAAAGTCCTGCTTATTCTTTTAACATTGAGAGCTGTGTTTACTATTCCTTTCTCTAACTGCATGTTTTGGGTATTTTGTACTTTTTACTATGGATACTTTGCTGAGGTAGAAGTGAAGGAAGAAGACCAGAGCATTCCAGAATTTTTTCTACAACTTTAGATAAAGACGTGCTTGATAGGAAAACACAAATGTCTCAAAATGTTTATCACCAACATGGAAAGTATAAACAAATCACGTGGCCAGTATCCCTACTCTGAAAATTGTTCCTACATCACTGACTCCCACGTGGCCATCTATCATGCATGATGCACTCTGCCTGTGGGGTCTGTTTTTGCTGCTCTCATTGCAAAATACAATCTTTCAGTAGGACTTAATTAACGCCTCAAAAATGAAAGTGACCTTTTGTATATGGCTGAGAAATGTTGCTAATTTCAAGCGGCACAATTACCTCCAAGACCAATATTCTGGGATCAATATGCTACTGGCAGAGCATGGAGTGTAAATATTTTATATTTTTTAGGGAAAGAAGAGCTCCTTTAATTAGTACCTGTAAAGAGAGTGATGTGATTAGCTGATAAGTCTGGCAGAAAATAAGATGAAATGCATCGTTTTGAGGGCTAGAGGGCGAATGATTTCTCTTCCCAAGGCATTTGTGTCTTTCCTCACCTTAAGCAGCGCACCATCTAATAAGCTATGCAAAGCATCGCTTCCTGTTAATAATTCATCTCCCTGGGTTTAGCTTTGATTGATCATTAGCTATTTAATAAGAAAATGTAAAAGGTTGTCGCGTGTCAAGGGGACCAGGCGAATGCTGCTTTTTTTTTTTTTTTTTGGCGGGACAAGGTTACTTTTTACTGCGTGTTTGTCAAAGGGCATTACCAATACTACTTTGATTGTTTTCTAGACCAATGGGAAGATGCCATGACCCCAGCCTGCATTATAATTACACCCTTTTATTTAAAAAAACTGTTTAACATTCATGCTTATTAACATGGCCGACATAATCCCAATCCTGATTACAGCCTGTTACATTAACAAGCAAGGACAAGGATCGCGAGGGGCTGGTTCTTTAAATGACTTCACGAAAGGAATGCAGAGAGTTCATGTGGGCTGAAGCATGCTTCCGACCTTGTTGTCAAAAATAATTGATTGCATTTCAGGATTGAAAACAAAATAGAAAAAGAAGTATGGAGTGTTTTTTTGTAAATGTAGACTAACATGGTCTGCTGCCAGGCATCTTCCATGGCTAAAAAGGTGATGTCAGAGGTTAAAAACCATTGAGGTGCAACTACCAAGGTGCTGTCCGAGAAAGTTTGTGAGGAACCATGGGGTTTTCTTAGTGCCTTTGATCAGTCCTCTGATTAGCTCTGCATCGATGTCATTTCACTAACTCGCTGCACTCGTATCATATAATATGCAAAGTTTTCTGTTGTTATCCTCTTTAAAGATGTATCTTCCTTGGAACTGGAATTTGGATCTGTAACTCTTTTCCACTAAGAATAAGAGGTATATGGAGAAAATATCAAATAAAAAATATTGTGATACATAACTATTGTGATGACAAAAATATCTTTGGGGCCGATTACAATGGCGGGCGGATCGCCCCCGCGGGGCCGGCGGTAGTCTCCGCCGGCCCGGCGGGGACGATCCGCCCGCCATCCACCTGAATATTCCCACTGCCAAATTAGGATGGCGGTGGGAATGGGAATTGTACCGCGGCGGACGGAAAGACCGTCCGCCGCTTTTCCGCTGGTCGACTCGTCAACCAGCGGAAAACGTGTTGAATATGGTGGCGGTGTCTGGAAGACACCGCCATCCATATTACGATGCTGGGTGTGAGCAGCCTTTCCATGGCTGCATTGCCGCCATGGAAAGGCTGGCGGTTCCTGCTGCTGGGGGCCCGTAGCGGGCCCCCATATAGTTGGGGGGTGGGGGGTGCACATGGGGGCACCTATGGTACCCCCCTACTTTTGCATGTACAATGTGGCAGGCACCGCGCGGTGCCTGTCATGTTGTGCATGGAAAAGCTCGCCATGTTTATTTTACAGTGCGGCGGCTGCTGCTTGCAGCACCGCCGCCGCAATGTAAAATATAGAGGATCCGCCCGCCAGTGTGGCGGGCGCATCGCAATTCACATTGCGGGACCGCCGCACCTATGGCGGGCGGTCCCTTTTGCAGCTGCGATGGCGGGCGGACTTTGTCCGCCCGCCATCGTAATTGGCCCCTTTGACAGGATTATGGAAGATAAGAATATCGGTGTGTATAGTTTGTGACAATATCGTTGTATATAATGTGGTTTTATAAGCTCATTTATGTGCTTTCTTGTAATGTGTTTTATTTTAGTTGTATGTTAATTTCAGTGTTAGTATGTTTTGTAAATCTTTTTGTTATTTGTGCAAATGTACAAAATTATTTAATTAATTATTATAATGAATGTATATGCATTTATGTTATAGGAGCTGGATGTTGGGATTTTAGGGAAAAGTTTGATGAGATTATTCAAAATGATAACTATTAATTTACCTGTATGTTAATTTTTATAAAATGCATCAATGTTTTTATTAAATTGCTTAAATGATTTAAAAAAATATTAATTTCAATTTATTTTAAATTCCCAAAAACTTTTCTAGATTAATGTAAGTTTTCTTCCATTGGTGTGTATGTAATTTAATAAATGTTGAAAATTTGTAAGATAATTTCTAAAGTAAAAAAATAAAATATATATATTTATATTTATTTGTAAATTAAGAAATTACTTTAAGCCTGATTACGATGTTGGTCGGACCAGCTTCTGTGGTCCTGTCGGAGACGGTCGGACCGCCGTGGTCTTGTCAGAATATGTGTACTCCGACTGACCGCTGACAGACTGCTGACTCCGACAGCCTTTCTCCAACCGCTGAGCTGGCAGTCGGAGAAAAGTAGCAGCCATAGAGCTGTAGAGAATGTTCCGATCGCCATCTGGATAACGATGTACATTTCCAACGAGCCGACCGCGGTGGTCCAATTGGCTGCCTCAACTTGTCGGAAACAAAGGAATTGGGGGTGCATACTCACCTAAATCAGCATCAGCTTCTCTCTGGCATTGATCCCTTTCTCCAGGACCCCCCCACACAGTGGCAGATGAACCCCAAAGACTGAGACCCTGTGGTGCTGGAATGCAGGTAAGTCTGTATGTGGCATGTATCGCCATTGACTGGACTGTGCACAGATCTCCACACTCTAGCAATGGGGTACATGCAGCACAAGGCCTATCCCTACATATGTCATGCATGTGTGTACATATCACATGTTTCCTGTGAGTTTGTGCGCACTTGCAGCAACATATTCGGGGGTATTTGCACTGTCATAGATGAGACCGCTGCAGTATCAGCGGTTGCATCATAATACATTGGGGGAAACTCTCCTGGCCTCGGTGGTCGGAATTGGATTGCAGCATTCAGACAGCCGGTCCGACCAGCATCGTAATGAGGTCCTTTATGTTTATTACAAAAATCTTTTTAATTTGTAAATATTTATTTATGTTAAAATTAACATTTCTAAATTGTGTATTTTAAAATGAATTACAATATATATTTTTTGTTTTACTTTAGAAATCAATATTAACTTAATAAAAAAAAAGTGTGTACATAATATTTGAAAATTATATTTAAAAATGTAATATAATGTATACATGAATATGTTTTATGTGTTAAATTTTTATGCTGAAAATGTAATTCATATATATTAATATAAAAACTAATAATAATTTTGATTTTAATAATGCATTCTATTTTTAATTTAATATTGTTTTCATTACTAATTATATAAAGAATGATTCTAGGTGCTATGAATGAGATATTTGTGCAAAAATATACATATTTAAGTGTATAATAAATGATTATATGATGTGGGTCTTTCTGTGTGTATGTATGTATATATATATATATATATATATATATATATATATATATATATATATATATATATACGTGTATATATAAATAATAACATTTACACATGCTATATTAAATATATAATACTAAATCATGCATTTAATGTATTAATCTGATTAATAGATTTATTTTGATTACATGTAATATTCTTTTAATTATTTAGTTATAATGATAATTTTAATGTATAATTAATTTATACATTTATGTTATAAATGAGAAATAATGATTTAATATAATATTTTGCAATGTTAAAAATATAGAAAATATTTATTAGGTGAGATTGTGTTAGAAATAACTTTTTATATTTATTTTAAAACAATTTTTTTAGAAGTTTACTATTGAGTATAGATAGTCAATGTAGCCCCATTAGTGTCCAACACCTTCCTAAAAATGGTTTAGATTTGTATGGCAATAGTAAATGTAACCTTTTAGACTCCAACACCATCCCAAGAATGTTTTCAGATTGGAGTGGAAATAGTCAATTTAATGTATTTTGTGTCCAAAGCCTTCCTTGAAATGGTTTAGATTTGAGCCGGAATAGTGAATGTAACCCCTTTAGTGTCCAACACCTTCTCCAAAATTGTTTTAGATTAAAGTGGGAGTAGTAAATGTTACCCCTTTGGCATCTAAAACCTTCCCTAAAAAGATATAGATTGTAGTGGAAATAATATATGTGACCCCTTTAGTGTCCAACACCTACCCCATAATTGTTTTGATTGGAGGAGGAATAGTAAATGTAACCTCTTTAGTGTCCAACATATTCCTCAAAATGGTTTAGATTGGAGTGGAAATAGTAAATGTAAGTCCAAGAGTTTCTGCAAAATGGTTTAGATATGAGTTGGTTTTGCAATTTTCACATATATAAATAACAGTGATATTTTTTATAATACTGAAGGTACATTACATAGTTTGTAATTTATATTTATATTTTTGTAATATTTCCTTAATGTATACATATAAATATTATATTATGCAGCTGTGGTTCCATCCCATCGTGACCACAAACAGATAAGGTGCACACCAGGAGTATCCAAATTTAGTTTTTTATTGCCAACACGTTAAACACCGGACAGACGCGTTTCGGCACGTTCGCCTTCCTCAATGTCAATATGGCTTCATTTTTTTCAGAATTTTTATAGTTATACTTAAACAATATTTTAGTATTCAATACAACAGGTAAATAATATGTGAACAGCGCCATACATTTCAACATTTAAAAAAATAAAAAATCCTTTAAAGGACATTTAATTTTTACACATAAATTCATCTGTTTCACATACAATTTTTAACAATTTTTACATAATTTTTAAGTATATTTTAAATACTACACTTTTTTTATAGTACTATTTATTTTATGCTTTACATAATTTGTTTCATATCACTTTTATTCACGTTTTACATTATTTAAACATTTTTTTAAACCTTTTTAAACATTTGTTAAAATAAATTGCCATTGTTATCTTTAGGGAGATAGTCTTTTTTTAGTTTCATTTAGCAGCCAACTAAACGTTCGTGGTCTATTTGTCTCATTTTCTCATGGGAAGGTGAAGCTGTTCATCGGAGCAGTTAAGACCTTTTGTAAGGTTTTTTTTACAGGGTTTTGAGGCTGGGGGAAGTAGGGAGCTCTAGACAATAGTAGGTATAGTTCTATTTTGTGTTTTTTGAAAGGTTTATTAGTAGTTTTTGTAATTTTGTTTACTAAAGTTTTGTGTTAGGCTTAGGCACAGTTTGTTAGTAATGTATCATTATTTTATATAATATTATGTTATGAGGTTTGTATTGCTGAATTGTGATGTTTATGTTACGTTTGAAGATACAGTTTTTTGTAGGTGGGTATTGTATCCTATTTTACTGGCTTTTTGATCGGAAGGTATCATATGGGCAATTTATATTCTCTATTTGCTTTTAAAGGAAATTATTTTGGTTTCCAGTAAACCAATATTTTTAATTTTGATTTCCTTTGATTTTTTAAGCTTCCTGTTGTGTTTTTTAGGTTTTCTATGGTTCAGAAAGACTTTGGATTGCTTATAATGGACCTGTTTTATTTTTCCATTTTTTGGGGCTTTTTAAAAAATAATTTTCCCCTTTTTAGTGGATTATATTTTTGACTTCATGGATACAGTAGTGATGGAACAATTATCAGAGTTGAGGGGGTTCTGCCATCAATGTTGAATCACTGAAGTCAAAGGGCTAGATTAGGAGTTTGGTGGTGCGGTAGCGGACCGCCATGACTGTGGCCCGCTCCTGCACCGCCAAAACTGTATGCACACCGCCCACCAGATTACAAGTTTCCTCGAGTCTGGCAGGCTTTTTTGGTGGTCCAACGGCAGTGTCCCTGAAAATGGGCACTGCTATGGGAACACCAAAAACAGTTCCTGTACGGCATGGACTGTAAATTCAAGCCCATGCAGAAACTGGGGTGCAGGCACACAGGGGGGCACATGGTGTGCCCCCCTCCATGCATCCCCATGCACATAGGCAACAGGGGGCCCTTGTAGGTCCCCCTTTCTTTCAGGACCGCCATCCTTTTCTTGGAGTAAAGACCTCCATGACACCGCTGGCAGTCCTGAACTCATAATATGCATGGCGGTGCTGAGCCCCTGAACACTGCGCCACCACCAAGTTATGATGGTCCCCTGGCAGTTGCAACGGTGCAATGCCGCTCCAACTGCCAAAGTTGTAATTAGTCAGTCGGACCACTGGTGTGGTGGTGGCTGGACTGCCACCAAGGCTCCCCTGTGAGTTTGGCAGTACTCAGACCGCCAGACTTGTAATTAGGCCCATAGTGACTGTGAAACATTCAAAGGTCATACAGAAAATAAGTAGAGCCAATGAGACATACTGACTCAGCAGGAGAAGGGTATGAGTGTGGAGTGTAGAGATGATTCAGATTGGAGCATACTGTTGCAGACAGCACATTGTCACATAATTTCACACTGACAAGCAGCTTTACTTAAAAAACCATAGCGCAAACGATAATGTGTGAAAATCAAGTTTTAGCAAATATTTATCCTCATCAATTAAAGGGGCCTATTACAATCTCGGTCATAAAGCCTCCGACCTTAGGTGAGGGGGCTTTACTACCGAGATCATCGGTTTCAATTCTGACCGGCTGACTACAGTACAGCTGGTCAGAATTGAAACCGGCCAGTCATTCTGCCTGGCTTCCGATGGGCTCCAGGAGCTCATTGGCCAGTCGGAGACCGGACCTTAATCCCACAGGAAGGCATTTCTGCCTTTGGGTTTACGATGCTCGGTTTCCCACAGTCTTTCCATGCCGGGCTTTCCGACATGGAAAGCCTGTCGGAAAGCGGGTTAGGGGCCCCTACCAGGGCCCCCTTTTCCTTGCGACCTCTGGTTGGGGGCCAAGGGAGCACCTATGGTGCCCCCCTGTTAATTTCTGCACCTTGTAGCAGGCACCTTGAGGTGCCTGCCATGGGGTGCAGGGATTAACACAATCTCCCATTTCTCCATGGGGACTTGTGTTATGACCGATTTATGGCTGTAACACATGCTCCCATTGAGAAATGTGCAAATGTGACCGCACCATGTGTGGTTACATTGTAATTAGGAGGTCGGTCAGTCCAGGTTCTGCCACATTGTCCGTAGGAGAAAACTCCGACCGACATCGTAATAAGCCCCAAAGTGCCTTGAGTTGGTTTGATCCTAATAAAATATTTGTTTAAAATTGTTAATTCATTATTTAATTCATTTTTAATTATGTGATATGTGGAGTACTTATTTATTTTGGAAAACACACCTTGGACAGGGGACCTACCACAAAAGATCCGGCACCAATCAAAAACATATACCAAACAAATCAAAAGATCATGGATTCACCTGTGTGCACACTGCCTGAAAGTACCCCCTGTCCAGGAGCACACCCATATTAAAACCCTAGGGGAACAATATAGACAAGCTAAATCAGGACTGCACCACGCAAAAAGAACATAATATTGCATATAGTTATAATCGATTCATTCTCAAGTTGGTTGGAAAGAGTTTCTTCTTTATCATTTTGTTCATTTTTAAAAGCCACAGCCAACTCGTTTCGTCCTGTAACACAGGACTTCTTCAGGGCATTCGTAAATCGTAATCGGCGCGAGAAGATGGATAATAACCAAATGTAATTGCCTTCACACGAAGTTGACAATAATCTTATCAGTGGGTATGTACATCCGATCAGATTCAATTGACAATGATGCTGATAACATCCATGATGAACACATGATGTGATAATCACGGATTAGAGAATCATGTGCTGATGAATTAAAAACAACACATTTAGGACCTCATAATGCTGGTCAAAGCCGACGTGATCTGTGTTAGAACTACTCCCGCATCTTTTGCGGATGATTCGATTATAACTATATGCAATATTATGTTCTTTTTGCGTGGTGCAGTCCTGATTTAGCTTGTCTACTTATTTATTTTACTTATATTTATACACACCATATAACAATGTTCGAGGGATCGAATGAATCTGGACCACTGCGGACCCGGGAGGGCAGACATTTGGCCGAAAATAGGACCATGACTACATGGTGAGTCGCGGTGTACCAACACAGCGCCGCCCGAACATGCCCATCTTCGGAATCTGCAGAGGGCGTAGGTTATGCAGAGATGGGCTTATGGAGTCTCGAAGGTAAAGACTCTGGTGACTGGCAGCAACCTGAAGTGTCCATCGAATGGGATGCTGGGACTTGCAGTTTCTGGTATCCTCCAATGGGAGAGATGCATGAAGCATTCAAATTGGGAACTGTGATTGAGCGCCATTATAGTATGTTTGGCATCTGAGGAAGGCATTAGCTGAAACGCGTCATGCCAAAGATGAAATATATATATATATATAAATATATATATATACAAAAGAGTTGCCCCCAGATGAAGTGCACTCTCAACAGATGAAATTTATTGGCAGCAAACAGCTCCAGTAAGTAACATTCAAGTGCAGTACAGTGCTGCTGCGTTTCAGACTTTACGCCCTTCTTCAAAGGCAGCACCTGTGAGAACGGCAAACATAACCTCCAATGACTTCCCCAAATATATTCTCATGTGAGCTTCAAGTGACACAGTGCATCTTGAGATTGGAAGCTCACATATTTCCCAAGTGGGTTACCAACATCATATATGCTCAGTTTTTATTTTACTGCCAATGTTCTCTACACCAAAAGTAATTCGCAAATAATGCTGAACTATTGTTCCATGTACTGCTGCCCAAACAAGGGCGCCACAGACCCGCTTTCCATCGCAGTGGTGCACCTCATGGCCAGGCTGGCAGTATTAATTAATGTAAAAGAGTTGCCCCCAGATGAAGTGCACTCTCAACAGATTACATTTATTGCCAGCAAGCAGCTCCGGTAAGTGTTCGGTGCCAACGTGTTTTAGACTTTATGTCCTTCTTCAAAGGCAGCACCTGTAAGAATGGCAAACATAACCTCCAATTACTCCCCCAAATATAACCTCATGTGAACTTCAAGTGGCACAGTGTCCATATTTCCCAAGTGGGTTGCCAACATAACATATCGTCTGGGCGTTCTTTACATTTCCAGCAGGGGAAAAAAGGTGAACGCGAGTAAGGTAACCTGCACTATTTGCGAAACAATAATCTCTCGGGGCTCTGAGAAAAAATACTCGTGCAGTACTTCATCCATGCTCAAGCACCTCCAAACCATGCACCCTCGTCGGCTAGCACGGGAGCAACATCGTCGCGAGCTGGAACAACAAGCCCAGCAAGGTGATCAAGATGCAGGACCGAGCACCTCAGCTGGTACATCTAGTTCTAAAAGAGGACCTGATATTAGACCAGAGCTTGCTGGTCTAGAACAGAGATGCATCAAGTGCAAAACAATTATTTGTTATGGCGAGCAGTCTGTTGACGCTATTGTTTTTGCAGCAAAAAGCCACCACTGTTAATTTTTTTTATGCAATGATTTTTTAATTGCAAAAGTTTAGACAACAGTTTTGTCACTTTACTCTGTTTGTTCATTTTAAAAAAAAATTAAAAAAACACCAAAAAAATACATAAGAGTTAAGAAAAGACAAAAATATTATAAAAGAAAAAAGGAGAAAAAAAATTATTCTTGTTAAAACCGCATATTTGGCTAAAAAGAGACAAACTTGTATGTGTTGTATGAATTGCGGCAAGTGTAATATATGGAAAAGAACATGGGTAGTGTATGTGTGATTGCATGAGTGCATGTGTACTGCGTGCATAATTGGAGAAGTGCAAGGGTAGTGATTGGTTTATTGCATGAGTGCAGTGATAATATCTGGGTGATTGAAGGAGTGCATGGGTAATGCCTGGGTGCATGCAAAAGTGCATAGGTAGTGTCTGGGTGAATGTAGCACTGCATGGGTAGTTCCTGGGTGATTGGAGGAGTGCATGTGTAGTACATGGGTGATTTCATGAGTGCAGGAGTAGTGCCTGAATGATTGAAAGACTGCATGGGTAGTGCTTGGGTGATTGCATGAGTGCCACAGAAGTGCCTGAGTGTATGTATGAGTGTATGGGTAGTATCTGAGTGATTGCTTGAGTGCAAGGGTAGTGTGTGGGTGCATGGAAGAGTGTATGAGTAGTACCTCAGCTCATGTAGGATTGCATGTGTAGTTCCTGGGTGATTAGAGTAGTGCATGAGCACATGGATGATTGCATGAGTGCTGGAGTAGTGCCTGAATGATTGAAAGACTGCATGGGTAGTGCTTGGATGATTGCATGAGTGCAGGGGTAATGTTTGGGTGATTGAAGGACTGAATGGATAATTGTTGGGTGCATGGAAGAGTGCATGGGTAGTGCCTTGGTGCATGGAGTAGTACATTGGTAGTTCCTCGGTGATTGCGGCAGTGCATGACTACTACCTGTGTGATTGCATGAGTGCATGGGTAGTGCCTGGGTGATTAGAGGAGTGTATGGGTAGTGCTTGAATTATTGCATGAGTGTATAGGTAGTTCCTGGGTGATTGCATGGGTGCATAGGTTGTGCCTGGGTTTTTTTATAACTGCATCGGTACTGGTTGCATGATTGGAGGAGTGCATGAGTAATGCCTGGGTGCATGGAAGAGTGTATGAGTAGTGCCTGAACGCATGTAGGACTGCATGGGTAGTTCCTTGGTGATTGGAGGATTGAATGAGTAGTACATGGGTGATTGCGTGAGTGCAGGAGTAGTGACTGAATGATTGAAAGACTGCATGGGTAGTGCTTGGGTGATTGCATGAGTGCCACAGAAGTGCCTGAGTGCATGTATGAGTGTATGGGTAGTGTTTGAGTGATTCCTTGAGTGCAAGTTTAGTGCCTGGGTGCATGGAAGAGTAGATGAGTAGTGCCTGAGCACATGTAGGGCTGCATGTGTAGTTCCTGGGTGATTAGAGGAGTGCATGAGTAGTACATGGGTGATAGCATGAGTGCAGGAGTAGTGCCTGAATGATTACAAGACTGCATGGGTAGTGCTTGGATGATTGCATGAGTGCAGGGGTAATGTTTGGGTGATTGAAGAAGTGTATGGATAATGCTTGGGTGCATGGAAGAGTGCATGGGTAGTGCCTTGGTGCATGGAGTAGTACATCGGTAGTTCCTCTGTGATTGTAGCAGTGCATGACTACTACCTGTGTGATTGCATGAGTGCATGGGTAGTGCCTGGGTGATTAGAGGAGTGTATGGGTTGTGCATGAATTATTGCATGAGTGTATAGGTAGTTCCTGGGTGATTGCATGGGTGCATATGTTGTGCCTGTTTTTTTATATAACTGCATCGGTACTGGTTGCATGATTGGAGGAGTGCATGAGTAATGCCTGGGTGCATGGAAGAGTATAGGAGTAGTGCCTGAATGCATGTAGAACTGCATGGGTAGTTCCTGGGTGATTGGAGGAGTGCATGAGTAGTACATGGGTGATTGCATGAGTGGAGGAGCAGTGCCTGAATGATTGAAAGACTGCATGGGTAGTGCTTGGGTGATTGCATGAGTGCCACAGAAGTGCCTGAGTGCATCTATGAGTATATAGGTAGTGTCTGAGTGATTGCTTGAGTGCAAGGGTAGTGCCTGGGTGCATGGAAGAGTGTATGAGTAGTGCCTGAGTGCATGTAGGACTGCATGGGTAGTTCCTTGGTGATTGGAGGAGTGCATGAGTAGTACATGGATGATTGCATGAGTGCATGAGTAGTGCCTGAATGATTGAAATACTTCATGGGTAGTGCTTGGATGATTGCATGAGTGCAGGGGTAATGTTTGGGTGATTGAAGGAGTGTATGGATAATGCTTGGGAGCGTGGAAGAGTGCATGGGTAGTGCCTTGGTTCATGGAGTAGTACATCGGTAGTTCCTAGGTGATTGCAGCAGTGCATGACTACTACCTGTGTGATTGCATGAGTGCATGGGTAGTGCCTGTGTGATTAGATGAGTGTAAGGATAGTGCTTGAATTATTGCATGACTGTATAGGTTGTTCCTGGGTGATTGCATGAGTGCATAGGTAGTGCCTCGGTTATTTTATAACTGCATGGGTACTGGTTGCATGATTGGAGGAGTGCATGAGTAATTCCTGGGTGTATGGAAGAGTGTATGAGTAGTGCCTGAACGCATGTAGGACTGCATAGGTAGTTTCTTGGTGATTGGAGGAGTGCATGAGTAGTACGTGGATGATTGCATGAGTGCAGGAGTAGTGCCTGAATAATTGAAAGACTGCATGGGTAGTGCTTGGATGATTGCATGAGTGCAGGGGTAATGTTTGGGTGATTGAAGGAGTGTATGAATAATGCTTGGGTGCATGGAAGAGTGCATGGGTAGTGCCTTGGTGCATGGAGTAGTACATCGGTAGTTCCTCAGTGATTGCAGCAGTGCATGACTACTACCTGTGTGATTGCATGAGTGCATGGGTAGTGCCTGGGTGATTAGAGGTGTGTATGGGTAGTGCTTGAATTATTGCATGAGTGTATAGGTAGTTCCTGGGTGATTGCATGGGTGCATAGGTTGTGCCTGTTTTTTTATAACTGCATCGGTACTGGTTGCATGATTGGAGGACTGCATGAGTAATGCCTGGGTACATGAAAGAGTGTAGGAGTAGTGCCTGAACGCATGTAGGACTGCTTGGGTAGTTCCTGGGAGATTGGAGGAGTGCATGAGTAGTACATGGGTGATTGCATGAGTGCAGGAGTAGTGCCTGAATAATTGAAAGGCTGCATGTGTAGTGCTTGGATGATTGCATGAGTGCAGGGGTAATGTTTGGGTGATTGAAGGAGTGTATGAATAATGCTTGGGTGCATGGAAGAGTGCATGGGTAGTGCCTTGGTGCATGGAGTAGTACATCGGTAGTTCCTCAGTGATTGCAGCAGTGCATGACTACTACCTGTGTGATTGCATGAGTGCATGGGTAGTGCCTGTGTGATTAGAGGAGTGTAAGGATAGTGCTTGAATTATTGCATGACTGTATAGGTTGTTCCTGGGTGATTGCATGAGTGCATAGGTAGTGCCTCTGTTATTTTATAACTGCATGGGTACTGGTTGCATGATTGGAGGAGTGCATGAGTAATTCCTGGGTGCATGGAAGAGTGTATGAGTAGTGCCTGAACGCATGTAGGACTGCATAGGTAGTTTCTTGGTGATTGGAGGAGTGCATGAGTAGTACGTGGATGATTGCATGAGTGCAGGAGTAGTGCCTGAATAATTGGAAGACTGCATGGGTAGTGCTTGGATGATTGCATGAGTGCAGGGGTAATGTTTGGGTGATTGAAGGAGTGTATGAATAATGCTTGGGTGCATGGAAGAGTGCATGGGTAGTGCCTTGGTGCATGGAGTAGTACATCGGTAGTTCCTCAGTGATTGCAGCAGTGCATGACTACTACCTGTGTGATTGCATGAGTGCATGGGTAGTGCCTGGGTGATTAGAGGTGTGTATGGGTAGTGCTTGAATTATTGCATGAGTGTATAGGTAGTTCCTGGGTGATTGCATGGGTGCATAGGTTGTGCCTGTTTTTTTTTATAACTGCATCGGTACTGGTTGCATGATTGGAGGACTGCATGAGTAATGCCTGGGTACATGAAAGAGTGTAGGAGTAGTGCCTGAACGCATGTAGGACTGCTTGGGTAGTTCCTGGGAGATTGGAGGAGTGCATGAGTAGTACATGGGTGATTGCATGAGTGCAGGAGTAGTGCCTGAATAATTGAAAGACTGCATGGGTAGTGCTTGGATGATTGCTTGAGTGCAGGGGTAATGTTTGGGTGATTGAAGGAGTGTATGAATAATGATTGGGTGCATGGAAGAGTGCATGGGTAGTGCCTTGGTGCATGGAGTAGTACATCGGTAGTTCCTCAGTGATTGCAGCAGTGCATGACTACTACCTGTGTGATTGCATGAGTGCATGGGTAGTGCCTGGGTGATTAGAGGTGTGTATGGGTAGTGCTTGAATTATTGCATGAGTGTATAGGTAGTTCCTGGGTGATTGCATGGGTGCATAGGTTGTGCCTGTTTTTTTTATAACTGCATCGGTACTGGTTGCATGATTGGAAGACTGCATGAGTAATGCCTGGGTACATGAAAGAGTGTAGGAGAAGTGTGTGAATGCATGTAGGACTGCTTGGGTAGTTCCTGGGAGATTGGAGGAGTGCATGAGTAGTACATGGGTGATTGCATGAGTGCAGGAGTAGTGCCTGAATAAGTGAAAGACTGCATGGGTAGTGCTTGGATGATTGCATGAGTGCAGGGGTAATGTTTGGGTGATTGAAGGAGTGTATGAATAATGCTTGGGTGCATGGAAGAGTGCATGGGTAGTGCCTTGGTGCATGGAGTAGTACATCGGTAGTTCCTCAGTGACTGCAGCAGTGCATGACTACTACCTGTGTGATTGCATGAGTGCATGGGTAGTGCCTGGATGATTAGAGGAGTGTATGGGTAGTGCTTGAATTATTGCATGAGTGTATAGGTAGTTCCTGGGTGATTGCATGGGTGCATATGTTGTGCCTGTTTTTTTATATAACTGCATCGGTACTGGTTGCATGATTGGAGGAGTGCATGAGTAATGCCTGGGTGCATGGAAGAGTATAGGAGTAGTGCCTGAACGCATGTAGAACTGCATGGGTAGTTCCTGGTTGATTGGAGGAGTGCATGAGTAGTAGTTGGGTGATTGCATGAGTGCAGGAGCAGTGCCTGAATGATTGAAAGACTGCATGGGTAGTGCTTGGGTGATTGCATGAGTGCCACAGAAGTGCCTGAGTGCATCTATGAGTATATAGGTAGTGTCTGAGTGATTGCTTGAGTGCAAGGGTAGTGCCTGGGTGCATGGAAGAGTGTATGAGTAGTGCCTGAGTGCATGTAGGACTGCATGGGTAGTTCCTTGGTGATTGGAGGAGTGCATGAGTAGTACATGGATGATTGCATGAGTGCAGGAGTAGTACCTGAATGATTGAAATACTTCATGGGTAGTGTTTGGATGATTGCATGAGTGCAGGGGTAATGTTTGGGTGATTGAAGGAGTGTATGGATAATGCTTGGGTGCATGGAAGAGTGCATGGGTAGTGCCTTGGTGCATGGAGTAGTACATCGGTAGTTCCTCAGTGATTGCAGCAGTGCATGACTACTACCTGTGTGATTGCATGAGTGCATGGGTAGTGCCTGGGTGATTAGAGGTGTGTATGGGTAGTGCTTGAATTATTGCATGAGTGTATAGGTAGTTCCTGGGTGATTGCATGGGTGCATAGGTTGTGCCTGTTTTTTTTATAACTGCATCGGTACTGGTTGCATGATTGGAGGACTGCATGAGTAATGCCTGGGTACATGAAAGAGTGTAGGAGAAGTGCCTGAACACATGTCGGACTGCTTGGGTAGTTCCTGGGAGATTGGAGGAGTGCATGAGTAGTACATGGGTGATTGCATGAGTGCAGGAGTAGTGCCTGAATAATTGAAAGACTGCATGGGTAGTGCTTGGATGATTGCATGAGTGCAGTGGTAATGTTTGGGTGATTGAAGGAGTGTATGAAGAATGCTTGGGTGCATGGAAGAGTGCATGGGTAGTGCCTTGGTGCATGGAGTAGTACATCGGTAGTTCCTCAGTGATTGCAGCAGTGCATGACTACTACCTGTGTGATTGCATGAGTGCATGGGTAGTGCCTGGGTGATTAGAGGAGTGTATGGGTAGTGCTTGAATTATTGCATGAGTGTATAGGTAGTTCCTGGGTGATTGCATGGGTGCATAGGTTGTGCCTGTTTTTTTTTATAAGTGCATCGGTACCGGTTGCATGATTGGAGGACTGCATGAGTAATGCCTGGGTAAATGGAAGAGTGTAGGAGTAGTGCCTGAACGCATGTAGGACTGCATAGGTTGTTTCTTGGTGATTGGAGGAGTGCATGAGTAGTACGTGGATGATTGCATGAGTGCAGGAGTAGTGCCTGAATAATTGAAAGACTGCATGGGTAGTGCTTGGATGATTGCATGAGTGCAGGGGTAATGTTTGGGGGATTGAAGGAGTGTATGAATAATGCTTGGGTGCATGGAAGAGTGCATGGGTAGTGCCTTGGTGCATGGAGTAGTACATCGGTAGTTCCTCAGTGATTGCAGCAGTGCATGACTACTACCTGTGTGATTGCATGAGTGCATGGGTAGTGCCTGGGTGATTAGAGGTGTGTATGGGTAGTGCTTGAATTATTGCATGAGTGTATAGGTAGTTCCTGGGTGATTGCATGGGTGCATAGGTTGTGCCTGTTTTTTTTATAACTGCATCGGTACTGGTTGCATGATTGGAGGACTGCATGAGTAATGCCTGGGTACATGAAAGAGTGTAGGAGTAGTGCCTGAACGCATGTAGGACTGCTTGGGTAGTTCCTGGGAGATTGGAGGAGTGCATGAGTAGTACGTGGATGATTGCATGAGTGCAGGAGTAGTGCCTGAATAATTGGAAGAGGTAGTGCTTGGATGATTGCATGAGTGCAGGGGTAATGTTTGGGTGATTGAAGGAGTGTATGAATAATGCTTGGGTGCATGGAAGAGTGCATGGGTAGTGCCTTGGTGCATGGAGTAGTACATCGGTAGTTCCTCAGTGATTGCAGCAGTGCATGACTACTACCTGTGTGATTGCATGAGTGCATGGGTAGTGCCTGTGTGATTAGAGGAGTGTAAGGATAGTGCTTGAATTATTGCATGACTGTATAGGTTGTTCGTGGGTGATTGCATGAGTGCATAGGTAGTGCCTCGGTTATTTTATAACTGCATGGGTACTGGTTGTATGATTGGAGGAGTGCATGAGTAATTCCTGGGTGCATGGAAGAGTGTATGAGTAGTGCCTGAACGCATGTAGGACTGCATAGGTAGTTTCTTGGTGATTGGAGGAGTGCATGAGTAGTACGTGGATGATTGCATGAGTGCAGGAGTAGTGCCTGAATAATTGGAAGACTGCATGGGTAGTGCTTGGATGATTGCATGAGTGCAGGGGTAATGTTTGGGTGATTGAAGGAGTGTATGAATAATGCTTGGGTGCATGGAAGAGTGCATGGGTAGTGCCTTGGTGCATGGAGTAGTACATCGGTAGTTCCTCAGTGATTGCAGCAGTGCATGACTACTACCTGTGTGATTGCATGAGTGCATGGGTAGTGCCTGGGTGATTAGAGGTGTGTATGGGTAGTGCTTGAATTATTGCATGAGTGTATAGGTAGTTCCTGGGTGATTGCATGGGTGCATAGGTTGTGCCTGTTTTTTTTTATAACTGCATCGGTACTGGTTGCATGATTGGAGGACTGCATGAGTAATGCCTGGGTACATGAAAGAGTGTAGGAGTAGTGCCTGAACGCATGTAGGACTGCTTGGGTAGTTCCTGGGAGATTGGAGGAGTGCATGAGTAGTACATGGGTGATTGCATGAGTGCAGGAGTAGTGCCTGAATAATTGAAAGACTGCATGGGTAGTGCTTGGATGATTGCTTGAGTGCAGGGGTAATGTTTGGGTGATTGAAGGAGTGTATGAATAATGCTTGGGTGCATGGAAGAGTGCATGGGTAGTGCCTTGGTGCATGGAGTAGTACATCGGTAGTTCCTCAGTGATTGCAGCAGTGCATGACTACTACCTGTGTGATTGCATGAGTGCATGGGTAGTGCCTGGGTGATTAGAGGTGTGTATGGGTAGTGCTTGAATTATTGCATGAGTGTATAGGTAGTTCCTGGGTGATTGCATGGGTGCATAGGTTGTGCCTGTTTTTTTATAACTGCATCAGTACTGGTTGCATGATTGGAGGACTGCATGAGTAATGCCTGGGTACATGAAAGAGTGTAGGAGTAGTGCGTGAATGCATGTAGGACTGCTTGGGTAGTTCCTGGGAGATTGGAGGAGTGCATGAGTAGTACATGGGTGATTGCATGAGTGCAGGAGTAGTGCCTGAATAATTGAAAGACTGCATGGGTAGTGCTTGGATGATTGCATGAGTGCAGGGGTAATGTTTGGGTGATTGAAGGAGTGTATGAATAATGCTTGGGTGCATGGAAGAGTGCATGGGTAGTGCCTTGGTGCATGGAGTAGTACATCGGTAGTTCCTCAGTGATTGCAGCAGTGCATGACTACTACCTGTGTGATTGCATGAGTGCATGGGTAGTGCCTGTGTGATTAGAGGAGTGTAAGGATAGTGCTTGAATTATTGCATGACTGTATAGGTTGTTCCTGGGTGATTGCATGAGTGCATAGGTAGTGCCTCGGTTATTTTATAACTGCATGGGTACTGGTTGCATGATTGGAGGAGTGCATGAGTAATTCCTGGGTGCATGGAAGAGTGTATGAGTAGTGCCTGAACGTATGTAGGACTGCATAGGTAGTTTCTTGGTGATTGGAGGAGTGCATGAGTAGTACGTGGATGATTGCATGAGTGCAGGAGTAGTGCCTGAATAATTGGAAGACTGCATGGGTAGTGCTTGGATGATTGCATGAGTGCAGGGGTAATGTTTGGGTGATTGAAGGAGTGTATGAATAATGCTTGGGTGCATGGAAGAGTGCATGGGTAGTGCCTTGGTGCATGGAGTAGTACATCGGTAGTTCCTCAGTGATTGCAGCAGTGCATGACTACTACCTGTGTGATTGCATGAGTGCATGGGTAGTGCCTGGGTGATTAGAGGTGTGTATGGGTAGTGCTTGAATTATTGCATGAGTGTATAGGTAGTTCCTGGGTGATTGCATGGGTGCATAGGTTGTGCCTGTTTTTTTTTATAACTGCATCGGTACTGGTTGCATGATTGGAGGACTGCATGAGTAATGCCTGGGTACATGAAAGAGTGTAGGAGTAGTGCCTGAACGCATGTAGGACTGCTTGGGTAGTTCCTGGGAGATTGGAGGAGTGCATGAGTAGTACATGGGTGATTGCATGAGTGCAGGAGTAGTGCCTGAATAATTGAAAGACTGCATGGGTTGTGCTTGGATGATTGCTTGAGTGCAGGGGTAATGTTTGGGTGATTGAAGGAGTGTATGAATAATGCTTGGGTGCATGGAAGAGTGCATGGGTAGTGCCTTGGTGCATGGAGTAGTACATCGGTAGTTCCTCAGTAATTGCAGCAGTGCATGACTACTACCTGTGTGATTGCATGAGTGCATGGGTAGTGCCTGGATGATTAGAGGTGTGTATGGGTAGTGCTTGAATTATTGCATGAGTGTATAGGTAGTTCCTGGGTGATTGCATGGGTGCATAGGTTGTGCCTGTTTTTTTATAACTGCATCGGTACTGGTTGCATGATTGGAAGACTGCATGAGTAATGCCTGGGTACATGAAAGAGTGTAGGAGAAGTGCGTGAATGCATGTAGGACTGCTTGGGTAGTTCCTGGGAGATTGGAGGAGTGCATGAGTAGTACATGGGTGATTGCATGAGTGCAGGAGTAGTGCCTGAATAATTGAAAGACTGCATGGGTAGTGCTTGGATGATTGCATGAGTGCAGGGGTAATGTTTGGGTGATTGAAGGAGTGTATGAATAATGCTTGGGTGCATGGAAGAGTGCATGGGTAGTGCCTTGGTGCATGGAGTAGTACATAGGTAGTTCCTCAGTGATTGCAGCAGTGCATGACTACTACCTGTGTGATTGCATGAGTGCATGGGTAGTGCCTGTGTGATTAGAGGAGTGTAAGGATAGTGCTTGAATTATTGCATGACTGTATAGGTTGTTCCTGGGTGATTGCATGAGTGCATAGGTAGTGCCTCGGTTATTTTATAACTGCATGGGTACTGGTTGCATGATTGGAGGAGTACATGAGTAATTCCTGGGTGCATGGAAGAGTGTATGAGTAGTGCCTGAACGCATGTAGGACTGCATAGGTAGTTTCTTGGTGATTGGAGGAGTGCATGAGGAGTACGTGGATGATTGCATGAGTGCAGGAGTAGTGCCTGAATAATTGGAAGACTGCATGGGTAGTGCTTGGATGATTGCATGAGTGCAGGGGTAATGTTTGGGTGATTGAAGGAGTGTATGAATAATGCTTGGGTGCATGGAAGAGTGCATGGGTAGTGCCTTGGTGCATGGAGTAGTACATCGGTAGTTCCTCAGTGATTGCAGCAGTGCATGACTACTACCTGTGTGATTGCATGAGTGCATGGGTAGTGCCTGGGTGATTAGAGGTGTGTATGGGTAGTGCTTGAATTATTGCATGAGTGTATAGGTAGTTCCTGGGTGATTGCATGGGTGCATAGGTTGTGCCTGGTTTTTTTATAACTGCATCGGTACTGGTTGCATGATTGGAGGACTGCATGAGTAATGCCTGGGTACATGAAAGAGTGTAGGAGTAGTGCCTGAACGCATGTAGGACTGCTTGGGTAGTTCCTGGGAGATTGGAGGAGTGCATGAGTAGTACATGGGTGATTGCATGAGTGCAGGAGTAGTGCCTGAATAATTGAAAGACTGCATGGGTAGTGCTTGGATGATTGCTTGAGTGCAGGGGTAATGTTTGGGTGATTGAAGGAGTGTATGAATAATGCTTGGGTGCATGGAAGAGTGCATGGGTAGTGCCTTGGTGCATGGAGTAGTACATCGGTAGTTCCTCAGTGATTGCAGCAGTGCATGACTACTACCTGTGTGATTGCATGAGTGCATGGGTAGTGCCTGGTTGATTAGAGGTGTGTATGGGTAGTGCTTGAATTATTGCATGAGTGTATAGGTAGTTCCTGGGTGATTGCATGGGTGCATAGGTTGTGCCTGTTTTTTTTATAACTGCATCAGTACTGGTTGCATGATTGGAGGACTGCATGGGTAATGCCTGGGTACATGAAAGAGTGTAGGAGTAGCGCGTGAATGCATGTAGGACTGCTTGGGTAGTTCCTGGGAGATTGGAGGAGTGCATGAGTAGTACATGGGTGATTGCATGAGTGCAGGAGTAGTGCCTGAATAATTGAAAGACTGCATGGGTAGTGCTTGGATGATTGCATGAGTGCAGGGGTAATGTTTGGGTGATTGAAGGAGTGTATGAATAATGCTTGGGTGCATGGAAGAGTGCATGGGTAGTGCCTTGGTGCATAGAGTAGTACATCGGTAGTTCCTCAGTGATTGCAGCAGTGCATGACTACTACCTGTGTGATTGCATGAGTGCATGGGTAGTGCCTGTGTGATTAGAGGAGTGTAAGGATAGTGCTTGAATTATTGCATGACTGTATAGGTTGTTCCTGGGTGATTGCATGAGTGCATAGGTAGTGCCTCGGTTATTTTATAACTGCATGGGTACTGGTTGCATGATTGGAGGAGTGCATGAGTAATTCCTGGGTACATGGAAGAGTGTATGAGTAGTGCCTGAACGCATGTAGGACTGCATAGGTAGTTTCTTGGTGATTGGAAGAGTGCATGAGTAGTACGTGGATGATTGCATGAGTGCAGGAGTAGTGCCTGAATAATTGGAAGACTGCATGGGTAGTGCTTGGATGATTGCATGAGTGCAGGGGTAATGTTTGGGTGATTGAAGGAGTGTATGAATAATGCTTGGGTGCATGGAAGAGTGCATGGGTAGTGCCTTGGTGCATGGAGTAGTACATCGGTAGTTCCTCAGTGATTGCAGCAGTGCATGACTACTACCTGTGTGATTGCATGAGTGCATGGGTAGTGCCTGGGTGATTAGAGGTGTGTATGGGTAGTGCTTGAATTATTGCATGAGTGTATAGGTAGTTCCTGGGTGATTGCATGTGTGCATAGGTTGTGCCTGTTTTTTTTTATAACTGCATCGGTACTGGTTGCATGATTGGAGGACTGCATGAGTAATGCCTGGGTACATGAAAGAGTGTAGGAGTAGTGCCTGAACGCATGTAGGACTGCTTGGGTAGTTCCTGGGAGATTGGAGGAGTGCATGAGTAGTACATGGGTGATTGCATGAGTGCAGGAGTAGTGCCTGAATAATTGAAAGACTGCATGGGTTGTGCTTGGATGATTGCTTGAGTGCAGGGGTAATGTTTGGGTGATTGAAGGAGTGTATGAATAATGCTTGGGTGCATGGAAGAGTGCATGGGTAGTGCCTTGGTGCATGGAGTAGTACATCGGTAGTTCCTCAGTAATTGCAGCAGTGCATGACTACTACCTGTGTGATTGCATGAGTGCATGCGTAGTGCCTGGATGATTAGAGGTGTGTATGGGTAGTGCTTGAATTATTGCATGAGTGTATAGGTAGTTCCTGGGTGATTGCATGGGTGCATAGGTTGTGCCTGTTTTTTTATAACTGCATCGGTACTGGTTGCATGATTGGAAGACTGCATGAGTAATGCCTGGGTACATGAAAGAGTGTAGGAGAAGTGCGTGAATGCATGTAGGACTGCTTGGGTAGTTCCTGGGAGATTGGAGGAGTGCATGAGTAGTACATGGGTGATTGCATGAGTGCAGGAGTAGTGCCTGAATAATTGAAAGACTGCATGGGTAGTGCTTGGATGATTGCATGAGTGCAGGGGTAATGTTTGGGTGATTGAAGGAGTGTATGAATAATGCTTGGGTGCATGGAAGAGTGCATGGGTAGTGCCTTGGTGCATGGAGTAGTACATAGGTAGTTCCTCAGTGATTGCAGCAGTGCATGACTACTACCTGTGTGATTGCATGAGTGCATGGGTAGTGCCTGTGTGATTAGAGGAGTGTAAGGATAGTGCTTGAATTATTGCATGACTGTATAGGTTGTTCCTGGGTGATTGCATGAGTGCATAGGTAGTGCCTCGGTTATTTTATAACTGCATGGGTACTGGTTGCATGATTGGAGGAGTACATGAGTAATTCCTGGGTGCATGGAAGAGTGTATGAGTAGTGCCTGAACGCATGTAGGACTGCATAGGTAGTTTCTTGGTGATTGGAGGAGTGCATGAGGAGTACGTGGATGATTGCATGAGTGCAGGAGTAGTGCCTGAATAATTGGAAGACTGCATGGGTAGTGCTTGGATGATTGCATGAGTGCAGGGGTAATGTTTGGGTGATTGAAGGAGTGTATGAATAATGCTTGGGTGCATGGAAGAGTGCATGGGTAGTGCCTTGGTGCATGGAGTAGTACATCGGTAGTTCCTCAGTGATTGCAGCAGTGCATGACTACTACCTGTGTGATTGCATGAGTGCATGGGTAGTGCCTGGGTGATTAGAGGTGTGTATGGGTAGTGCTTGAATTATTGCATGAGTGTATAGGTAGTTCCTGGGTGATTGCATGGGTGCATAGGTTGTGCCTGGTTTTTTTATAACTGCATCGGTACTGGTTGCATGATTGGAGGACTGCATGAGTAATGCCTGGGTACATGAAAGAGTGTAGGAGTAGTGCCTGAACGCATGTAGGACTGCTTGGGTAGTTCCTGGGAGATTGGAGGAGTGCATGAGTAGTACATGGATGATTGCTTGAGTGCAGGGGTAATGTTTGGGTGATTGAAGGAGTGTATGAATAATGCTTGGGTGCATGGAAGAGTGCATGGGTAGTGCCTTGGTGCATGGAGTAGTACATCGGTAGTTCCTCAGTGACTGCAGCAGTGCATGACTACTACCTGTGTGATTGCATGAGTGCATGGGTAGTGCCTGGATGATTAGAGGAGTGTATGGGTAGTGCTTGAATTATTGCATGAGTGTATAGGTAGTTCCTGGGTGATTGCATGGGTGCATATGTTGTGCCTGTTTTTTTATATAACTGCATCGGTACTGGTTGCATGATTGGAGGAGTGCATGAGTAATGCCTGGGTGCATGGAAGAGTATAGGAGTAGTGCCTGAACGCATGTAGAACTGCATGGGTAGTTCCTGGGTGATTGGAGGAGTGCATGAGTAGTAGTTGGGTGATTGCATGAGTGCAGGAGCAGTGCCTGAATGATTGAAAGACTGCATGGGTAGTGCTTGGGTGATTGCATGAGTGCCACAGAAGTGCCTGAGTGCATCTATGAGTATATAGGTAGTGTCTGAGTGATTGCTTGAGTGCAAGGGTAGTGCCTGGGTGCATGGAAGAGTGTATGAGTAGTGCCTGAGTGCATGTAGGAATGCATGGGTAGTTCCTTGATGATTGGAGGAGTGCATGAGTAGTACATGGATGATTGCATGAGTGCAGGAGTAGTACCTGAATGATTGAAATACTTCATGGGTAGTACTTGGATGATTGCATGAGTGCAGGGGTAATGTTTGGGTGATTGAAGGAGTGTATGGATAATGCTTGGGTGCATGGAAGAGTGCATGGGTAGTGCCTTGGTGCATGGAGTAGTACATCGGTAGTTCCTCAGTGATTGCAGCAGTGCATGACTACTACCTGTGTGATTGCATGAGTGCATGGGTAGTGCCTGGGTGATTAGAGGTGTGTATGGGTAGTGCTTGAATTATTGCATGAGTGTATAGGTAGTTCCTGGGTGATTGCATGGGTGCATAGGTTGTGCCTGTTTTTTTATAACTGCATCGGTACTGGTTGCATGATTGGAAGACTGCATGAGTAATGCCTGGGTACATGAAAGAGTGTAGGAGAAGTGCGTGAATGCATGTAGGACTGCTTGGGTAGTTCCTGGGAGATTGGAGGAGTGCATGAGTAGTACATGGGTGATTGCATGAGTGCAGGAGTAGTGCCTGAATAATTGAAAGACTGCATGGGTAGTGCTTGGATGATTGCATGAGTGCAGGGGTAATGTTTGGGTGATTGAAGGAGTGTATGAATAATGCTTGGGTGCATGGAAGAGTGCATGGGTAGTGCCTTGGTGCATGGAGTAGTACATAGGTAGTTCCTCAGTGATTGCAGCAGTGCATGACTACTACCTGTGTGATTGCATGAGTGCATGGGTAGTGCCTGTGTGATTAGAGGAGTGTAAGGATAGTGCTTGAATTATTGCATGACTGTATAGGTTGTTCCTGGGTGATTGCATGAGTGCATAGGTAGTGCCTCGGTTATTTTATAACTGCATGGGTACTGGTTGCATGATTGGAGGAGTACATGAGTAATTCCTGGGTGCATGGAAGAGTGTATGAGTAGTGCCTGAACGCATGTAGGACTGCATAGGTAGTTTCTTGGTGATTGGAGGAGTGCATGAGGAGTACGTGGATGATTGCATGAGTGCAGGAGTAGTGCCTGAATAATTGGAAGACTGCATGGGTAGTGCTTGGATGATTGCATGAGTGCAGGGGTAATGTTTGGGTGATTGAAGGAGTGTATGAATAATGCTTGGGTGCATGGAAGAGTGCATGGGTAGTGCCTTGGTGCATGGAGTAGTACATCGGTAGTTCCTCAGTGATTGCAGCAGTGCATGACTACTACCTGTGTGATTGCATGAGTGCATGGGTAGTGCCTGGGTGATTAGAGGTGTGTATGGGTAGTGCTTGAATTATTGCATGAGTGTATAGGTAGTTCCTGGGTGATTGCATGGGTGCATAGGTTGTGCCTGGTTTTTTTATAACTGCATCGGTACTGGTTGCATGATTGGAGGACTGCATGAGTAATGCCTGGGTACATGAAAGAGTGTAGGAGTAGTGCCTGAACGCATGTAGGACTGCTTGGGTAGTTCCTGGGAGATTGGAGGAGTGCATGAGTAGTACATGGATGATTGCTTGAGTGCAGGGGTAATGTTTGGGTGATTGAAGGAGTGTATGAATAATGCTTGGGTGCATGGAAGAGTGCATGGGTAGTGCCTTGGTGCATGGAGTAGTACATCGGTAGTTCCTCAGTGACTGCAGCAGTGCATGACTACTACCTGTGTGATTGCATGAGTGCATGGGTAGTGCCTGGATGATTAGAGGAGTGTATGGGTAGTGCTTGAATTATTGCATGAGTGTATAGGTAGTTCCTGGGTGATTGCATGGGTGCATATGTTGTGCCTGTTTTTTTATATAACTGCATCGGTACTGGTTGCATGATTGGAGGAGTGCATGAGTAATGCCTGGGTGCATGGAAGAGTATAGGAGTAGTGCCTGAACGCATGTAGAACTGCATGGGTAGTTCCTGGGTGATTGGAGGAGTGCATGAGTAGTAGTTGGGTGATTGCATGAGTGCAGGAGCAGTGCCTGAATGATTGAAAGACTGCATGGGTAGTGCTTGGGTGATTGCATGAGTGCCACAGAAGTGCCTGAGTGCATCTATGAGTATATAGGTAGTGTCTGAGTGATTGCTTGAGTGCAAGGGTAGTGCCTGGGTGCATGGAAGAGTGTATGAGTAGTGCCTGAGTGCATGTAGGAATGCATGGGTAGTTCCTTGATGATTGGAGGAGTGCATGAGTAGTACATGGATGATTGCATGAGTGCAGGAGTAGTACCTGAATGATTGAAATACTTCATGGGTAGTACTTGGATGATTGCATGAGTGCAGGGGTAATGTTTGGGTGATTGAAGGAGTGTATGGATAATGCTTGGGTGCATGGAAGAGTGCATGGGTAGTGCCTTGGTGCATGGAGTAGTACATCGGTAGTTCCTCAGTGATTGCAGCAGTGCATGACTACTACCTGTGTGATTGCATGAGTGCATGGGTAGTGCCTGGGTGATTAGAGGTGTGTATGGGTAGTGCTTGAATTATTGCATGAGTGTATAGGTAGTTCCTGGGTGATTGCATGGGTGCATAGGTTGTGCCTGTTTTTTTATAACTGCATCGGTACTGGTTGCATGATTGGAGGACTGCATGAGTAATGCCTGGGTACATGAAAGAGTGTAGGAGTAGTGCCTGAACGCATGTAGGACTGCTTGGGTAGTTCCTGGGAGATTGGAGGAGTGCATGAGTAGTACGTGGATGATTGCATGAGTGCAGGAGTAGTGCCTGAATAATTGGAAGACTGCATGGGTAGTGCTTGGATGATTGCATGAGTGCAGGGGTAATGTTTGGGTGATTGAAGGAGTGTATGAATAATGCTTGGGTGCATGGAAGAGTGCATGGGTAGTGCCTTGGTGCATGGAGTAGTACATCGGTAGTTCCTCAGTGATTGCAGCAGTGCATGACTACTACCTGTGTGATTGCATGAGTGCATGGGTAGTGCCTGTGTGATTAGAGGAGTGTAAGGATAGTGCTTGAATTATTGCATGACTGTATAGGTTGTTCGTGGGTGATTGCATGAGTGCATAGGTAGTGCCTCGGTTATTTTATAACTGCATGGGTACTGGTTGTATGATTGGAGGAGTGCATGAGTAATTCCTGGGTGCATGGAAGAGTGTATGAGTAGTGCCTGAACGCATGTAGGACTGCATAGGTAGTTTCTTGGTGATTGGAGGAGTGCATGAGTAGTACGTGGATGATTGCATGAGTGCAGGAGTAGTGCCTGAATAATTGGAAGACTGCATGGGTAGTGCTTGGATGATTGCATGAGTGCAGGGGTAATGTTTGGGTGATTGAAGGAGTGTATGAATAATGCTTGGGTGCATGGAAGAGTGCATGGGTAGTGCCTTGGTGCATGGAGTAGTACATCGGTAGTTCCTCAGTGATTGCAGCAGTGCATGACTACTACCTGTGTGATTGCATGAGTGCATGGGTAGTGCCTGGGTGATTAGAGGTGTGTATGGGTAGTGCTTGAATTATTGCATGAGTGTATAGGTAGTTCCTGGGTGATTGCATGGGTGCATAGGTTGTGCCTGTTTTTTTTTATAACTGCATCGGTACTGGTTGCATGATTGGAGGACTGCATGAGTAATGCCTGGGTACATGAAAGAGTGTAGGAGTAGTGCCTGAACGCATGTAGGACTGCTTGGGTAGTTCCTGGGAGATTGGAGGAGTGCATGAGTAGTACATGGGTGATTGCATGAGTGCAGGAGTAGTGCCTGAATAATTGAAAGACTGCATGGGTAGTGCTTGGATGATTGCTTGAGTGCAGGGGTAATGTTTGGGTGATTGAAGGAGTGTATGAATAATGCTTGGGTGCATGGAAGAGTGCATGGGTAGTGCCTTGGTGCATGGAGTAGTACATCGGTAGTTCCTCAGTGATTGCAGCAGTGCATGACTACTACCTGTGTGATTGCATGAGTGCATGGGTAGTGCCTGGGTGATTAGAGGTGTGTATGGGTAGTGCTTGAATTATTGCATGAGTGTATAGGTAGTTCCTGGGTGATTGCATGGGTGCATAGGTTGTGCCTGTTTTTTTATAACTGCATCAGTACTGGTTGCATGATTGGAGGACTGCATGAGTAATGCCTGGGTACATGAAAGAGTGTAGGAGTAGTGCGTGAATGCATGTAGGACTGCTTGGGTAGTTCCTGGGAGATTGGAGGAGTGCATGAGTAGTACATGGGTGATTGCATGAGTGCAGGAGTAGTGCCTGAATAATTGAAAGACTGCATGGGTAGTGCTTGGATGATTGCATGAGTGCAGGGGTAATGTTTGGGTGATTGAAGGAGTGTATGAATAATGCTTGGGTGCATGGAAGAGTGCATGGGTAGTGCCTTGGTGCATGGAGTAGTACATCGGTAGTTCCTCAGTGATTGCAGCAGTGCATGACTACTACCTGTGTGATTGCATGAGTGCATGGGTAGTGCCTGTGTGATTAGAGGAGTGTAAGGATAGTGCTTGAATTATTGCATGACTGTATAGGTTGTTCCTGGGTGATTGCATGAGTGCATAGGTAGTGCCTCGGTTATTTTATAACTGCATGGGTACTGGTTGCATGATTGGAGGAGTGCATGAGTAATTCCTGGGTGCATGGAAGAGTGTATGAGTAGTGCCTGAACGTATGTAGGACTGCATAGGTAGTTTCTTGGTGATTGGAGGAGTGCATGAGTAGTACGTGGATGATTGCATGAGTGCAGGAGTAGTGCCTGAATAATTGGAAGACTGCATGGGTAGTGCTTGGATGATTGCATGAGTGCAGGGGTAATGTTTGGGTGATTGAAGGAGTGTATGAATAATGCTTGGGTGCATGGAAGAGTGCATGGGTAGTGCCTTGGTGCATGGAGTAGTACATCGGTAGTTCCTCAGTGATTGCAGCAGTGCATGACTACTACCTGTGTGATTGCATGAGTGCATGGGTAGTGCCTGGGTGATTAGAGGTGTGTATGGGTAGTGCTTGAATTATTGCATGAGTGTATAGGTAGTTCCTGGGTGATTGCATGGGTGCATAGGTTGTGCCTGTTTTTTTTTATAACTGCATCGGTACTGGTTGCATGATTGGAGGACTGCATGAGTAATGCCTGGGTACATGAAAGAGTGTAGGAGTAGTGCCTGAACGCATGTAGGACTGCTTGGGTAGTTCCTGGGAGATTGGAGGAGTGCATGAGTAGTACATGGGTGATTGCATGAGTGCAGGAGTAGTGCCTGAATAATTGAAAGACTGCATGGGTTGTGCTTGGATGATTGCTTGAGTGCAGGGGTAATGTTTGGGTGATTGAAGGAGTGTATGAATAATGCTTGGGTGCATGGAAGAGTGCATGGGTAGTGCCTTGGTGCATGGAGTAGTACATCGGTAGTTCCTCAGTAATTGCAGCAGTGCATGACTACTACCTGTGTGATTGCATGAGTGCATGGGTAGTGCCTGGATGATTAGAGGTGTGTATGGGTAGTGCTTGAATTATTGCATGAGTGTATAGGTAGTTCCTGGGTGATTGCATGGGTGCATAGGTTGTGCCTGTTTTTTTTATAACTGCATCGGTACTGGTTGCATGATTGGAAGACTGCATGAGTAATGCCTGGGTACATGAAAGAGTGTAGGAGAAGTGCGTGAATGCATGTAGGACTGCTTGGGTAGTTCCTGGGAGATTGGAGGAGTGCATGAGTAGTACATGGGTGATTGCATGAGTGCAGGAGTAGTGCCTGAATAATTGAAAGACTGCATGGGTAGTGCTTGGATGATTGCATGAGTGCAGGGGTAATGTTTGGGTGATTGAAGGGGTGTATGAATAATGCTTGGGTGCATGGAAGAGTGCATGGGTAGTGCCTTGGTGCATGGAGTAGTACATAGGTAGTTCCTCAGTGATTGCAGCAGTGCATGACTACTACCTGTGTGATTGCATGAGTGCATGGGTAGTGCCTGTGTGATTAGAGGAGTGTAAGGATAGTGCTTGAATTATTGCATGACTGTATAGGTTGTTCCTGGGTGATTGCATGAGTGCATAGGTAGTGCCTCGGTTATTTTATAACTGCATGGGTACTGGTTGCATGATTGGAGGAGTACATGAGTAATTCCTGGGTGCATGGAAGAGTGTATGAGTAGTGCCTGAACGCATGTAGGACTGCATAGGTAGTTTCTTGGTGATTGGAGGAGTGCATGAGGAGTACGTGGATGATTGCATGAGTGCAGGAGTAGTGCCTGAATAATTGGAAGACTGCATGGGTAGTGCTTGGATGATTGCATGAGTGCAGGGGTAATGTTTGGGTGATTGAAGGAGTGTATGAATAATGCTTGGGTGCATGGAAGAGTGCATGGGTAGTGCCTTGGTGCATGGAGTAGTACATCGGTAGTTCCTCAGTGATTGCAGCAGTGCATGACTACTACCTGTGTGATTGCATGAGTGCATGGGTAGTGCCTGGGTGATTAGAGGTGTGTATGGGTAGTGCTTGAATTATTGCATGAGTGTATAGGTAGTTCCTGGGTGATTGCATGGGTGCATAGGTTGTGCCTGGTTTTTTTATAACTGCATCGGTACTGGTTCCATGATTGGAGGACTGCATGAGTAATGCCTGGGTACATGAAAGAGTGTAGGAGTAGTGCCTGAACGCATGTAGGACTGCTTGGGTAGTTCCTGGGAGATTGGAGGAGTGCATGAGTAGTACATGGGTGATTGCATGAGTGCAGGAGTAGTGCCTGAATAATTGAAAGACTGCATGGGTAGTGCTTGGATGATTGCTTGAGTGCAGGGGTAATGTTTGGGTGATTGAAGGAGTGTATGAATAATGCTTGGGTGCATGGAAGAGTGCATGGGTAGTGCCTTGGTGCATGGAGTAGTACATCGGTAGTTCCTCAGTGATTGCAGCAGTGCATGACTACTACCTGTGTGATTGCATGAGTGCATGGGTAGTGCCTGGTTGATTAGAGGTGTGTATGGGTAGTGCTTGAATTATTGCATGAGTGTATAGGTAGTTCCTGGGTGATTGCATGGGTGCATAGGTTGTGCCTGTTTTTTTATAACTGCATCAGTACTGGTTGCATGATTGGAGGACTGCATTGGTAATGCCTGGGTACATGAAAGAGTGTAGGAGTAGCGCGTGAATGCATGTAGGACTGCTTGGGTAGTTCCTGGGAGATTGGAGGAGTGCATGAGTAGTACATGGGTGATTGCATGAGTGCAGGAGTAGTGCCTGAATAATTGAAAGACTGCATGGGTAGTGCTTGGATGATTGCATGAGTGCAGGGGTAATGTTTGGGTGATTGAAGGAGTGTATGAATAATGCTTGGGTGCATGGAAGAGTGCATGGGTAGTGCCTTGGTGCATGGAGTAGTACATCGGTAGTTCCTCAGTGATTGCAGCAGTGCATGACTACTACCTGTGTGATTGCATGAGTGCATGGGTAGTGCCTGTGTGATTAGAGGAGTGTAAGGATAGTGCTTGAATTATTGCATGACTGTATAGGTTGTTCCTGGGTGATTGCATGAGTGCATAGGTAGTGCCTCGGTTATTTTATAACTGCATGGGTACTGGTTGCATGATTGGAGGAGTGCATGAGTAATTCCTGGGTACATGGAAGAGTGTATGAGTAGTGCCTGAACGCATGTAGGACTGCATAGGTAGTTTCTTGGTGATTGGAAGAGTGCATGAGTAGTACGTGGATGATTGCATGAGTGCAGGAGTAGTGCCTGAATAATTGGAAGACTGCATGGGTAGTGCTTGGATGATTGCATGAGTGCAGGGGTAATGTTTGGGTGATTGAAGGAGTGTATGAATAATGCTTGGGTGCATGGAAGAGTGCATGGGTAGTGCCTTGGTGCATGGAGTAGTACATCGGTAGTTCCTCAGTGATTGCAGCAGTGCATGACTACTACCTGTGTGATTGCATGAGTGCATGGGTAGTGCCTGGGTGATTAGAGGTGTGTATGGGTAGTGCTTGAATTATTGCATGAGTGTATAGGTAGTTCCTGGGTGATTGCATGTGTGCATAGGTTGTGCCTGTTTTTTTTATAACTGCATCGGTACTGGTTGCATGATTGGAGGACTGCATGAGTAATGCCTGGGTACATGAAAGAGTGTAGGAGTAGTGCCTGAACGCATGTAGGACTGCTTGGGTAGTTCCTGGGAGATTGGAGGAGTGCATGAGTAGTACATGGGTGATTGCATGAGTGCAGGAGTAGTGCCTGAATAATTGAAAGACTGCATGGGTTGTGCTTGGATGATTGCTTGAGTGCAGAGGTAATGTTTGGGTGATTGAAGGAGTGTATGAATAATGCTTGGGTGCATGGAAGAGTGCATGGGTAGTGCCTTGGTGCATGGAGTAGTACATCGGTAGTTCCTCAGTAATTGCAGCTGTGCATGACTACTACCTGTGTGATTGCATGAGTGCATGCGTAGTGCCTGGATGATTAGAGGTGTGTATGGGTAGTGCTTGAATTATTGCATGAGTGTATAGGTAGTTCCTGGGTGATTGCATGGGTGCATAGGTTGTGCCTGTTTTTTTATAACTGCATCGGTACTGGTTGCATGATTGGAAGACTGCATGAGTAATGCCTGGGTACATGAAAGAGTGTAGGAGAAGTGCGTGAATGCATGTAGGACTGCTTGGGTAGTTCCTGGGAGATTGGAGGAGTGCATGAGTAGTACATGGGTGATTGCATGAGTGCAGGAGTAGTGCCTGAATAATTGAAAGACTGCATGGGTAGTGCTTGGATGATTGCATGAGTGCAGGGGTAATGTTTGGGTGATTGAAGGAGTGTATGAATAATGCTTGGGTGCATGGAAGAGTGCATGGGTAGTGCCTTGGTGCATGGAGTAGTACATAGGTAGTTCCTCAGTGATTGCAGCAGTGCATGACTACTACCTGTGTGATTGCATGAGTGCATGGGTAGTGCCTGTGTGATTAGAGGAGTGTAAGGATATTGCTTGAATTATTGCATGACTGTATAGGTTGTTCCTGGGTGATTGCATGAGTGCATAGGTAGTGCCTCGGTTATTTTATAACTGCATGGGTACTGGTTGCATGATTGGAGGAGTACATGAGTAATTCCTGGGTGCATGGAAGAGTGTATGAGTAGTGCCTGAACGCATGTAGGACTGCATAGGTAGTTTCTTGGTGATTGGAGGAGTGCATGAGGAGTACATGGATGATTGCATGAGTGCAGGAGTAGTGCCTGAATAATTGGAAGACTGCATGGGTAGTGCTTGGATGATTGCATGAGTGCAGGGGTAATGTTTGGGTGATTGAAGGAGTGTATGAATAATGCTTGGGTGCATGGAAGAGTGCATGGGTAGTGCCTTGGTGCATGGAGTAGTACATCGGTAGTTCCTCAGTGATTGCAGCAGTGCATGACTACTACCTGTGTGATTGCATGAGTGCATGGGTAGTGCCTGGGTGATTAGAGGTGTGTATGGGTAGTGCTTGAATTATTGCATGAGTGTATAGGTAGTTCCTGGGTGATTGCATGTGTGCATAGGTTGTGCCTGTTTTTTTTTATAACTGCATCGGTACTGGTTGCATGATTGGAGGACTGCATGAGTAATGCCTGGGTACATGAAAGAGTGTAGGAGTAGTGCCTGAACGCATGTAGGACTGCTTGGGTAGTTCCTGGGAGATTGGAGGAGTGCATGAGTAGTACATGGGTGATTGCATGAGTGCAGGAGTAGTGCCTGAATAATTGAAAGACTGCATGGGTTGTGCTTGGATGATTGCTTGAGTGCAGGGGTAATGTTTGGGTGATTGAAGGAGTGTATGAATAATGCTTGGGTGCATGGAAGAGTGCATGGGTAGTGCCTTGGTGCATGGAGTAGTACATCGGTAGTTCCTCAGTAATTGCAGCAGTGCATGACTACTACCTGTGTGATTGCATGAGTGCATGCGTAGTGCCTGGATGATTAGAGGTGTGTATGGGTAGTGCTTGAATTATTGCATGAGTGTATAGGTAGTTCCTGGGTGATTGCATGGGTGCATAGGTTGTGCCTGTTTTTTTATAACTGCATCGGTACTGGTTGCATGATTGGAAGACTGCATGAGTAATGCCTGGGTACATGAAAGAGTGTAGGAGAAGTGCGTGAATGCATGTAGGACTGCTTGGGTAGTTCCTGGGAGATTGGAGGAGTGCATGAGTAGTACATGGGTGATTGCATGAGTGCAGGAGTAGTGCCTGAATAATTGAAAGACTGCATGGGTAGTGCTTGGATGATTGCATGAGTGCAGGGGTAATGTTTGGGTGATTGAAGGAGTGTATGAATAATGCTTGGGTGCATGGAAGAGTGCATGGGTAGTGCCTTGGTGCATGGAGTAGTACATAGGTAGTTCCTCAGTGATTGCAGCAGTGCATGACTACTACCTGTGTGATTGCATGAGTGCATGGGTAGTGCCTGTGTGATTAGAGGAGTGTAAGGATAGTGCTTGAATTATTGCATGACTGTATAGGTTGTTCCTGGGTGATTGCATGAGTGCATAGGTAGTGCCTCGGTTATTTTATAACTGCATGGGTACTGGTTGCATGATTGGAGGAGTACATGAGTAATTCCTGGGTGCATGGAAGAGTGTATGAGTAGTGCCTCAACGCATGTAGGACTGCATAGGTAGTTTCTTGGTGATTGGAGGAGTGCATGAGGAGTACGTGGATGATTGCATGAGTGCAGGAGTAGTGCCTGAATAATTGGAAGACTGCATGGGTAGTGCTTGGATGATTGCATGAGTGCAGGGGTAATGTTTGGGTGATTGAAGGAGTGTATGAATAATGCTTGGGTGCATGGAAGAGTGCATGGGTAGTGCCTTGGTGCATGGAGTAGTACATCGGTAGTTCCTCAGTGATTGCAGCAGTGCATGACTACTACCTGTGTGATTGCATGAGTGCATGGGTAGTGCCTGGGTGATTAGAGGTGTGTATGGGTAGTGCTTGAATTATTGCATGAGTGTATAGGTAGTTCCTGGGTGATTGCATGGGTGCATAGGTTGTGCCTGGTTTTTTTATAACTGCATCGGTACTGGTTGCATGATTGGAGGACTGCATGAGTAATGCCTGGGTACATGAAAGAGTGTAGGAGTAGTGCCTGAACGCATGTAGGACTGCTTGGGTAGTTCCTGGGAGATTGGAGGAGTGCATGAGTAGTACATGGATGATTGCTTGAGTGCAGGGGTAATGTTTGGGTGATTGAAGGAGTGTATGAATAATGCTTGGGTGCATGGAAGAGTGCATGGGTAGTGCCTTGGTGCATGGAGTAGTACATCGGTAGTTCCTCAGTGACTGCAGCAGTGCATGACTACTACCTGTGTGATTGCATGAGTGCATGGGTAGTGCCTGGATGATTAGAGGAGTGTATGGGTAGTGCTTGAATTATTGCATGAGTGTATAGGTAGTTCCTGGGTGATTGCATGGGTGCATATGTTGTGCCTGTTTTTTATATAACTGCATCGGTACTGGTTGCATGATTGGAGGAGTGCATGAGTAATGCCTGGGTGCATGGAAGAGTATAGGAGTAGTGCCTGAACGCATGTAGAACTGCATGGGTAGTTCCTGGGTGATTGGAGGAGTGCATGAGTAGTAGTTGGGTGATTGCATGAGTGCAGGAGCAGTGCCTGAATGATTGAAAGACTGCATGGGTAGTGCTTGGGTGATTGCATGAGTGCCACAGAAGTGCCTGAGTGCATCTATGAGTATATAGGTAGTGTCTGAGTGATTGCTTGAGTGCAAGGGTAGTGCCTGGGTGCATGGAAGAGTGTATGAGTAGTGCCTGAGTGCATGTAGGAATGCATGGGTAGTTCCTTGATGATTGGAGGAGTGCATGAGTAGTACATGGATGATTGCATGAGTGCAGGAGTAGTACCTGAATGATTGAAATACTTCATGGGTAGTACTTGGATGATTGCATGAGTGCAGGGGTAATGTTTGGGTGATTGAAGGAGTGTATGGATAATGCTTGGGTGCATGGAAGAGTGCATGGGTAGTGCCTTGGTGCATGGAGTAGTACATCGGTAGTTCCTCAGTGATTGCAGCAGTGCATGACTACTACCTGTGTGATTGCATGAGTGCATGGGTAGTGCCTGGGTGATTAGAGGTGTGTATGGGTAGTGCTTGAATTATTGCATGAGTGTATAGGTAGTTCCTGGGTGATTGCATGGGTGCATAGGTTGTGCCTGTTTTTTTTATAACTGCATCGGTACTGGTTGCATGATTAGAGGACTGCATGAGTAATGCCTGGGTACATGAAAGAGTGTAGGAGAAGTGCCTGAACGCATGTAGGACTGCTTGGGTAGTTCCTGGGAGATTGGAGGAGTGCATGAGTAGTACATGGGTGATTGCATGAGTGCAGGAGTAGTGCCTGAATAATTGAAAGACTGCATGGGTAGTGCTTGGATGATTGAATGAGTGCAGGGGTAATATTTGGGTGATTGAAGGAGTGTATGAATAATGCTTGGGTGCATGGAAGAGTGCATGGGTAGTGCCTTGGTGCATGGAGTAGTACATCGGTAGTTCCTCAGTGATTGCAGCAGTGCATGACTACTACCTGTGTGATTGCATGAGTGCATGGGTAGTGCCTGGGTGATTAGAGGAGTGTATGGGTAGTGCTTGAATTATTGCATGAGTGTATAGGTAGTTCCTGGGTGATTGCATGGGTGCATAGGTTGTGCCTGTTTTTTTTTATAAGTGCATCGGTACCGGTTGCATGATTGGAGGACTGCATGAGTAATGCCTGGGTACATGGAAGAGTGTAGGAGTAGTGCCTGAACGCATGTAGGACTGCATAGGTTGTTTCTTGGTGATTGGAGGAGTGCATGAGTAGTACGTGGATGATTGCATGAGTGCAGGAGTAGTGCCTGAATAATTGAAAGACTGCATGGGTAGTGCTTGGATGATTGCATGAGTGCAGGGGTAATGTTTGGGTGATTGAAGGAGTGTATGAATAATGCTTGGGTGCATGGAAGAGTGCATGGGTAGTGCCTTGGTGCATGGAGTAGTACATCGGTAGTTCCTCAGTGATTGCAGCAGTGCATGACTACTACCTGTGTGATTGCATGAGTGCATGGGTAGTGCCTGGGTGATTAGAGGAGTGTATGGGTAGTGCTTGAATTATTGCATGAGTGTATAGGTAGTTCCTGGGTGATTGCATGGGTTCATAGGTTGTGCCTGTTTTTTTTATAACTGCATCGGTACTGGTTGCATGATTGGAGGAGTGCATGAGTAATGCCTGGGCACATGGAAGAGTGTAGGAGTAGTGCCTGAACGCATGTAGGACTGCATGGGTAGTTCCTGGGAGATTGGAGGAGTGCATGAGTAGTACATGGGTGATTGCATGAGTGCAGGAGCAGTGCCTGAATAATTGAAAGACTGCATGGGTAGTGCTTGGGTGATTGCATGATTGCCACAAAAGTGCCTGAGTGCATCTATGAGTGTATAGGTAGTGTCTGAGTGATTGCTTGAGTGCAAGGGTAGTGCCTGGGTGCATGGAAGAGTGTATGAGTAGTGCCTGAGTGCATGTAGGACTGCATGGGTAGTTCCTTGGTGATTGGAGGAGTGCATGAGTAGTACAAGGGTGATTGCATGAGTGCAGGAGTAGTTCCTGAATTATTGAAGGACTGCATGGGTAGTGCTTGGGTGATTGCATGAGTGTCACAGTAGTGCCTGAGTGCATCTATCAGTGTATAGGTAGTGTCTGAGTGATTGCTTGAGTGCAAAGGTAGTGCCTGGGTGCATGGAAGAGTGTATGAGTAGAGCCTGAGCGCATGTAGGACTGCATGGGTAGTTCATGGGTGATTAGAGGAGTGCATGAGTAGTACATGGATGATTGCATGAGTGCAGGAGTAGTGCCTAAATGATTGAAAGACTGCATGGGTAGTGCTTGGGTGATTGCATGAGTGCAGGGGTAATGTTTGGGTGATTGAAGGAGTGTATGGATAATGCTTAGTGCATGGGTAGTGCCTTGGTGCATGGAGAAGTACATCAGTAGTTCCTTGGTGATTGCTGCAGTGCATGATTACTACCTGTATGATTGCATGAGTGCATGGGTAGTGCCTTGGTGATTAGAGGAGTGTATGGGTAGTGCTTGAATTATTGCATGAGTGTATAGGTAGTTCTTGGGTGATTGCATGAGTGCATAGGTAGTGCCTGGGTTATTTTATAACTGCATGGGTACTGGTTGCATGATTGGAGCAGTGCATGAGTAATGCCTGTGTGCATGGAAGAGTATATGTGTACTGCATGAAAAAATGTAGGACTGCATGGGTAGTTCCTGGGTGATTGGAGGAGTGCATGAGTAGTACATGGGTAATTGCATGAGTGCAGGAGTAGTGCCTGAATGATTGAAAGACTACATGGGTAGTGCTTGGGTGATTGCATGAGTGCCACAGAAGTGCCTGAGTGCATGTATGAGTGTATGGGTAGTGTCTGAGTGATTCCTTGAGAGCAAGGGTAGTGCCTGTGTGCATGGAAGAGTGTATGAGTAGTGCCTGAGCACATGCAGGACTGCATGTGTAGTTCCTGGGTGATTCGAGGAGTGCATGAGTAGTACATGGGTGATTGCATGAGTGCAGTAGTGGTGCCTCAATGATTGAAAGACTGCATGGGTAGTGCTTGGATGATTGCATGAGTGCAGGGGTAATGTTTGGGTGATTGAAGGAGTGCATGGATAATGCTTGGGTGCATGGAAGAGTTGATAGGTAGTGCCTTGGTGCATGGAGTAGTACATCGGTAGTTCCTCAATGATTGCAGCAGTGCATGACTACTACCTGTGTGATTGCATGAGTGCATGGGTAGTGCCTGTGGGATTAGAGGAGTGTATGGGTTGTGCTTGAATTATTGCATGAGTGTATAGGTAGTTCCTGGGTGATTGCATGAGTGCATAGGTAGTGCCTGGATTATTTTATAACTGCATGGGTACTGGTTGCATGATTGGAGGAGTACATGAGTAATGCCTGGGTGCATGGAAGAGTATATGAGTAGTGCCTGAACGCATGTAGGACTGAATAGGTAGTTCCTGGGTGATTTGAGGAGTGCATGAGCAGTACATGGGTGATTGCATGAGTGCAGGAGTAGTGCCTGAATGATTGAAAGACTGCATGGGTAGTGCTTGGGTGATTGCAGGAGTGCAGGGGTAAAGTTTGGGTTATTGAAGGAGTGTATGTATAATGCTTGGGTGTATGGAAGAGTGCATGGGTAGTGCTTTGGTGCATGCAGTGGTACATCGGTAGTTCCTCGGTGATTGCAGCAGTGCATGACTAGTACCTGTGTGATTACATGACTGCATGTGTAGTGCCTGGGTGATTGGAGGAGTGTACGGGTAGTGCTTGAATTATTGCATGAGTGTATAGGTAGTTCCTGGGTGATTGCATGAGTGCATAGGTAGTGCCTGGGTTATTTTATAACTGCATGGGTACTGGTTGCATGATTGGAGGAGTGCTGCATAGGTAGTACGTGGGTTATTTTATAACTGCATGGGTACTGGTTGCATGATTGGAGGAATGCATGAGTAATGCCTTGGTGCATGGAAGAGTATATGAGTAGTGCCTGAGTGCATGACTGCATAGGTAGTGACTGAATGATTTTATTAATGCACAAATACTGCCTGAGTGATTGAAGGAGTGCATGAGTAATGCCTGGGTGATTGTATGAGTGCAGGGGCAATGTCAGGGTTATTGGAGGAGGTCATGTGTAATGCCAAAGTGATTGCATGGGTGCAGGGGTAATGTCTGTGGCATTACAGGAGTGCATAGCTAATACCTAAGTGATTGCATGAGTGCAGGAGTAATGTCTGGAGGATTAGAGGAATGCATAGTTAATACCTGAGGAATTGCATGAGTGTAGGGGTAACGTCTTGCTGATTGCAAGAGTGTAGGGGTACTGCCTGGGTGATTGTAGGAGTGCACAGGTAGTGCCTGGGTGATTTTAAAACTTAAAGGGTTGTGGCTGAGTGAATTGAGAAGTACAGGAGTAGTCCCTGGTTGATTGAAGGACTGTATAAATAGAGCTTGGTTGATTTTTATAAGTGTATGTGTACTGCCTGAATGAATACACCATTGCATAGATACTGCCTGGATAATTGAAAGAGTGCAAAGGTAGTGTTTTGGTGATTGCATGAGTGCAGGGATAATATTTAGGGCATTGCAGAAGTGTATAAGTATAACCTGGGACATTGTAAGAGTGTACAGGTAATGTGTAGCTGATTGCATGAGTTTACAGATAGTGCCAGGGTGATTGGAAGAGTATATAGGTAGTGTCTGGGTGATATTATAACTGTGTGGATGCAGGCTAGGTGATTTGAGAAATGCATGGATAGTGCATGGGTGATGGCAGGAGTGCGGAATAGTGCCAAACTGTATAGATCAGTGCATTGGTAGTGTTTGATAAAATAGATGATCACAATAAAAGTGACTGTAAACATTACTTCATATTGTTATACTTATTACATTATTTCATCTTACCTTCTTTATTAAATAAGATACAAAACTCAGTGAAACTACTTTACAGTAGTTTTGTTGTAAACTGCATTGAAAATCTTTTTAAGCTTTACTATTACTTTCTGGAAAAAAGAAGAAGAAAAATAGTTATTGCATATAATAGTATAGTTTTAAGAACACAATATAATTTTGCATTTACATAACATATTCAGTTTCCTATTTTTGCTCTTCTCAGATTCTACTGAATTTCACCATACACAGTGATTTCAATGTAGATCATCATATAACAGCAGGGAAAAAAATACAATCAATGAGATTGTAAAAAAACAAACAAATCTGTGTTGAAAATATTTACAACAAGTTCAACTATCTGTTTACCTATAGTTTCTAAATTGCATTCTTCAACTACAATAAATCAATTATTTCTCTGAAGTACTTTTCTGAAATTTACATTCTCATTTACATCGCGTATAATATAAAGATAGAATATATAAATTATTTCTTTTAAACACAATTTTGCAAATGCAATAACAATTAGAACAAACAATAATCCAAAAAGTAATTCTTCACATCTTCCCAATAGGCCGAATAATGTTTCCAAATCAATTTGCATTAAAAATATCCAAAATAAACTCCTTAATTTGTGTTTACATCTTCCCAATAGGCCGAATGATGTTTTCAAAACTTTGGCATCCAAAAAATCAGATATGAATCGGGTAATTCGTAAGGCAAACTACATTTAAATTCCAAATGGGAATCATTGCAATGTGTCCATCCTTTATTGCACTTTAAATACACGGTATAGTGTCCAGATGTTGTAGTAGGTCCATCATGGAAAATAGTAGCCACAGCTTTAAAAGTTCTTCCTGAAATTGATAGTTGACTTGCCACAAAAGTTTTAATTTTGGTTTCCAATTTTCTTCCATTTGCTATACAACGTTGCAGCATTAATATGACATGATTTCCAAATCTTTCTAAATATAACGTTGACAACATTTCTGATTTACAATGAGAGCATTTCATATCTTGATTAGCTGATTTTACTAATTTATTAAAAGACACTGATTTGCAATCTGGTATTTCAGTGGTAGAAGAAAATGAACACTCTTCACATTTATGATCCCATCTGTAACTTAGTCAAAACAAATTTTCAATTTCTATTCCTTCATCTTCAAATACTGCAAGCATAAACATAAGACATTCTTGTGCATCTTGTTGTATATTGAGTGTAAATTGCGAAGAACCAGTACATATATCCAAAAGATGCCGAATGTTAGAAGCAGAATGGATTTTAGTTCTATCGGTTACCAACTTTTGAAAAATACAATGTAATAATGAACAGAATCTTTTTTCTTGATTTTCCATAATTTCATGATGAAGATCTTCTAGATAAAAGACAACATTCACAATTACATTAGCATAGCAGTTGATACCTGAACTATTTTCTAACTGGTATCCTACAATATCATCAACAGTGTCCATTTTCATTTTCTTTGCAGCTTCATTATTCTCTTCAATTGTTTTCTTTATTTGAAATATTTGTTTCTCATGTTTCTGTTTTGGACATACAACTAGGGGTGGGCAATGAACTCCGCTCCACTAGCGGAGTTTGCGGAGAATTGTTAACTATGCATTCCATTTAAAACACGTAATTCAAGCAAAAACTCTGTCCCTCCACATAGTGGAATCAGCTACTAAACTGCACCCACAAATGCTTTGATAAAGCAACTTTACATGCTAAAAAGCATATAACCAATGGTGATGATTTTGGGATCCCCCCTAACCTAGGGGGAGGACCAAGCAGATGCCTTGAACACAAAGAGCACATCATGCTGAACGATTCAGTGGTGGTCCCATCCTGTTAGGACCACCCCAAGCACAGTTATGGGCAAAAATACAATCCCAACCAAAGGCTCTGCAAAGCATTATGGGATGAGATTAGCAGTGGGCAGTGAATATGATAGTATCCAATATCAAAATAATTCTACAAAGAGCTGCAGTTCAACTCGTCGTTACTAGGTGTCCCTCACGAGTCAAATGCAAAAGCATTGAAATTATTACATCAAGCTGCAGTTCCACTAGTCATTACTAGATGTCCCTCACGAGTCAAATGCAAAAGCATTGAAACCCTTTCATGAAGCTGCAGTTCCACTAGTCGTTACTAGGTGTCCCTCACGAGTCAAATGCAAAAACATTGAAACCCTGAGCTGAGAGCTAACACTATAAATTCTACAAAGAGCTGAACTGCAGCTTCATGAAAGGGTTTCAATGCTTTTGCATTTGACTCGTGAGGGACATCTAGTAACGACTAGTGGAACTGCAGCTTGATGTAATAATTTCAATGCTTTTGCATTTGACTCGTGAGGGACACCTAGTAATGACCAGTTGAACTGCAGCTCTTTGTAGAATTATTTTGATATTGGATACTATAATATCCACTGCCCACTGCTAATCTCGTCCCATAATGCTTTGCAGGGCCTTTGGTTGGGATTGTATGTTTGCCCATAACTGTGCTTGGGGTGGTCCTAAGAGGATGGGACCACCACCGAATCATTCAGCAAGATGTGCTCTTTGTTTTCAAGGCATCTGCTTGGTTTTCTCCCTAGGTTAGGGACGATCTCAAAATCATTACCTCTCTCACTGTTTGCTAAATTTTCATTTTCACTTGTGAAATCACTATATGCATTGTAGCATGTAAAGACAGAGATACTTGGTAATTTACCAAAAGTATATGAGGTCTGTGTTTTATTAAGTGGGGAGCGGAGCGAAGTTGCGGAATGCACGGAGTATTGCATATTCACCTAAGTTCGGAGCATAAAGTTTTCTTAACCGATTATACTCTCTTACACAATTTGCATCAGAACTAATCTTTTTCTCACCAAAATTAATCAAATACAAACCAGATAATGTTCTTACTCTGGACAATGCAATGTATGCCATGCTCTCTTTGAACACTGTACTTCCAATATTTACCAAAGCATTGTCTACACTTAAACCTTGAGATTTATGAATAGTCACTGCATATGCTAAAGAAATAGGAAACTGTTTTCTATGAACATACAAGTCTTTTACAAGCAGAAAACGAACAGCACAGCATCCAATCTGTTTTACTTCTTCAATCTGATCAAATTTAATCTTAAAAAATTCAATTCCATCTCTGTTCTGATAATTAACAAAATCAACAACTTTTCCCATTGCTCCATTTACTTAACCTTTTTCTACATCCAAATTACGCCGTAAAATTACCCGACAGTTTTCACATACATATAAAGTGTTTTCTAAACATGCAGTCTTAGACACCGACATTTCCAAAGAATCCAATTTTGACTGTAATTTTTCTGAGAGAAGAATAGTAACTCCTTCGTGTTCCATTTTATCAAGGGCTTCAATTATCACTATTGGTTGCTTTTCCAGTTTCAAAAGTTCTTCATTGAATGTAGAACACTCTTGCATTGTTGGCATTAGACAAACTATAGAGTTCTTTTCTCCTATTTTTTTTGTACATTATTTCAGGTGCAATGTTTTCATTTGGAAACAAGTTCGTTACTACCCGACTTTGTAAAGCTTCTTTACCATGTTTTGTCAAATCACCAATTCTTATATCTTGAAGTATATTTCCATAATGTTCATCACTTGCTTGTCGCATATTCTTAATAAGTTCTTTGTATTAAAAATGAGACCAAATGTTCACATTTCCAATAAAGCGGCTATAATGGGCTTGATAATATGCCCTTGAGAATTCCAATAGAAGCCCATGTTCTGGTGTCAACATGGGCTTCTATTGGAATTCTCAAGGGCATATTATCAAGCCCATTATCGCCGCTTTAGCGGCAGTTTTCTGCCGCTAAAGCGGCGATAATTTTAACGCCGTTCTTGATAATATGCCCCCTAGACTTACCCAAATGATTCCTCTTGACTTTGAATATAAACTTGCAGAGGTCAACCGATCCGAACATTCGTAAGATCCAATGTCTCGATGGGATAGCATCTTCAAACTAAAGCTGTACAATTTGTTTCTAAGGGGCCGATTACGATGGCGGTCGGAAAAGCATACCGACCGCCATGGTAGCGGCAAAAATCCGCCCGCATGGCCAACGGGAAAAACGCCGCATACATTATGATGAACCGGCAGAATAATCCGGACGCGGCGGCGGGAGTCTACGAAAAACCGCCCGAACTCGCCAGACCAGCTGAAAATCCGACCGCAACGGCCGGATTCTCAGCGGAAAAGCCAAGAACCGCCGCCATGCACACGGAGTAACCGCCCGTGACATTATGACATCCCCGTTACCACCATGGTACCTACCTATGAATCCGACCGCCTTGTGCGCGAACAGTGATGAATCCGATAGGCGGTGGAAGGGCTGCAGCATAGCCACCGCTGCCGAGGAACCGCTGCGGAGGATCCGCAAAAAAATGGCGGACGTAGAAAAACACGAAAACAAATACAAACAATGCACACAGTGAAGTAGACCTGTCCCAATACAAACCAAAAGTGCCCAATGACAACAGCCCCAGAAATTTCAAAATAACCAATCCCAGGACAACACACACAACACACCTGACAACAACATACCAGCTTGCCACACCCCCATAGCCGAGCATAAAACCAGCCCCTCCCTGACCACAATCCTTTGCTACACTCCACAACTGAAGGTCCCAACCCCAGAGAACAAAGGAGAGGCAAACCTGCACACATCACCACCACAACACACACACCACCTACACCACCTACAACACCCACATCACCCACACAACTGCACCACAGAACATCTGCACAGCACACACCATGGCACCACACAAAATGCCAAAATTCACTGATTCAGAGCTTGCAGTCATGGTAGATGAGATAATAAGAGTTGAACCACAACTCTATGGTAACATGGTCCAACACACCCCATTAGCCACAAGAACCCAAATGTGGGTGAGGATAGTCAATAAGGTCAATGCAGTAGGGACCACCCCCCGCAACAAGCAGGAAATACAGAAGCGGTGGCATGACCTGAAAATCGTGGGGAAGAGGAAGAGGGCCAAGAACCGTCAGCTGGCTGACGTGACTGGTGGAGGCACTCCCATCCCACCCAAACCATACAGTCCGTGGGAGGAGAAGGTCCTTGGAATCCTACATCCAGAGAGTCTTGAAGGAATCCGCGGGGGACTGGAAGCTGGTAAGTACAAACCAATGTATATCATCACATTGCCATGTACCGTCTTGCACAACTTCAAACCTACAACCCCTAGGACAAAGGACATTCGTCTGACCCACAATACCCAAAACAGGTCACACAGATGTAACCACCACTCAACCTGATAAAGCACAAAGCTAAACAAAATCAACTGGGTTGCATGTGTACAGACAAAAAGCACTACAACACACACCAGGCCCCCCTCTCCCACCCCTCAGCAGGATGGAGCACCCCACCCAGAAGCATGTGTCAGCCATTGGACGCTCCCCCACCACCTAACAGGTAGGTAGCCATCTTCACAGGGATGGGGAATGTGTATCTGGAGGCAGCACAACCACTCCCAACAGGCCCCCCTCTTCCACCCCTCAGCAGGATGGAGCACCCCACCCAGAAGCATGTGTCAGCCATTGAACGCTCCCCCACCACCTAACAGGTAGGTAGCCATCTTCACAGGGATGGGGAATGTGTATCTGGAGGCAGCACAACCACTCCCAACAGGCCCCCTCTCCCACCCCTCAGCAGGATGGAGCACCCCACCCAGAAGCATGTGTCAGCCATTGAACGCTCCCCCACCACCTAACAGGTAGGTAGCCATCTTCACAGGGATGGGGAATGTGTATCTGGAGGCAGCACAATCACTCCCAACAGGCCCCCCTCTCCCACCCCTCAGCAGGATGGAGCACCCCACCCAGAAGCATTTGTCAGCCATTGAACGCTCCCCCACCACCTAACAGGTAGGTAGCCATCTTCACAGGATGGGGAATGTGTATCTGGAGGCAGCACAACAACTCCCAACAGGCCCCCCTCTCCCACCCCTCAGCAGGATGGAGCACCCCACCCAGAAGCATGTGTCAGCCATTGAACGCTCCCACACCACCTAACAGGTAGGTAGCCATCTTCACAGGGATGGGGAATGTGTATCTGGAGGCAGCACAACAACTCCCAACAGGCCCCCTCTCCCATCCCTCAGCAGGATGGAGCACCCCACCCAGAAGCATGTGTCTGAAAGTAAAAACCAAAGTAACACTGCACAGGTAATCAGACAGTGCATGCACCCCACCATCACTCAACAAAAGCATTGAGAGACATGACAACACGAGGCTCTACTTCACACAAAAATAGAAAAGAAAAGCACAGCCATTGACAGGATGCAGACAGCTCAGCGTACGTAACTGTGACAGAAACAGAACTGTGACTCTCAACAAATATGTCCAAGCAAACGGGCCTCTGACATGCATCACCCAGACTTCCCTCTGTAGCGTACATGGGTGCTGATCATGAAGGACCATGGGAAAAACAAACTAGCATGGTCTGCTGTATAAAGAAATACAAGCACAGGACATGTCAACGGTATGCATGTGATGACAATGGCTAGTCCATGCACACAGGTAATGTCTGCCAGGCAGAGTGATCAGCAAAGATGCTGAACATCAACTTGTAGTCATGCCAGTTGTCAGATGACAACCTCACATTGAAATCACCAATACTAGACGTGTGGCATGGTAACCAATCACAGGTCACACCATTGTGAAATGATGAATGTAACTCCACTTCATGGCATGAGGCACATCACTGTGCAGACATACAATGTGTGAAAAAGGCAACTGTGTGTAGCATAACATGTAAATTAGAGACATCAAACACAGCAACCCTGAGGTGTGTAAGGCAATTACCATCTACTTCCTGTCCCACAGGTGACCAACAACTGACTGCAGAGGACGACAACCTCAACCAGCACAGCCAGTCACCAGCTCCCGAACATCTCCCCTCGGATGCAGACTCCCTGGATAATGATGAGGAGGAGGACCAAGCCGGACCATCTGGTGTGGCAGGGCGTAATGTGTCCCAGGACCCCACAGCCCCACCTCCCTCAGCAACAACATCAACGCAGAGCCCTGCTGGAACGACCTGTGCCACCACCACCTCCACCACCACTACCACTACCACTGCTGCCTGCAACACTCGCCCTGCTCCTGAGGCCAACCAGACCACAACAACTGCGGAGGTACGGGAGAATAGGCCGGTGCCCACAGGAGGGAGGCAACAGGGCCGTGACAGCAGGCCAGGTGTGAGGACAAGGCTGACCCAAAGGGAACAAGACCCTGGCACTGAATCACTGGCACACATTGACAGAGTTGTGGGGGCCTATGAACACGCCCAGGGACAGTTGAGGCAGGCTCAGCAGGATGCCCGTGAGCAACAACAGATGCTGCGCTCAATTGACAACCGCATGGGCCAACTCGTGGCCTGCATGGGCCAAATCAGAGACCTCCTGGGCCAGCTAGTGGGGGTCCTCAGGGACAGGTATGCGGCACCGCCAACACCTACAGCTCCCTCCGTTGTGCCGCAGGATGACAGACCCCCATCCTCCCCTGCGGTCAGCGAGCATGGGGACTCATAAGACACCACTGGCCATGCACCTGTGTCCCCCCCTGCCAAAAGAGCAAGGGGCCGCCTGAAAAAATCATTGGGAGCATCCCGTGGCAAAGCACCTGGCAAAAGCCAGTCAAGTAGCCAGCCATGATGGCACCCCTCTTCACCCTGCTGTGTACCCTGCAGACTGTCCCCACCCACAATGCCGTGGGAATGGCAAATGACTGTTGGACTGTGTTACCATACTGATCTTGTGTATACTCTATTGTCTCATCTACCATCACTGACAAATCTGTTATTCACCATTCACAAATCTGTAAATATCCACATCTACATCACATGTATCCACTGTAAATAAACACTAATAACGCACCAATGTAGTTGTCACTGTTCCATGTTCAACTCAGTATGTTAACTCACACCCATGATTACAATGTCACAGGAGCAGGGATACTCCGCAGGCAAGTAGAGGCTGAAGGGACCTAGGAAAACACAACAGAACATCAGTTGCTACTCAGGTGGTGGACTAACAACCATCACACAACACAGCACATCAAGGTATGACAATCTGCACATGTCACAAGGAGCAACTGTACCAACATAGACATCAAGTAGCTGTGTCAAAAGATCCCTTTCCAAACACATTTGCAGCCAGCACTGACTCTGCAACATGCTGTAGTCACAAAGCTCACATACACATATTCACCAAGCACAACATCATCAGACAACAGCCAGTTTTGACATTGCCACTGACCATCAAGTGAAGTAGTTGTTGATGAGCTGCTGATGCTGTCCAACACCTTCCTCCTCTCCACTATCCTTGTCACTTGACATTTGGGTGTTCGCAGGTGGGGGCTGTGGCTGGTCATCATCATCCTGGATTAAGGGGATCCCCTTCCGCACGGCCAGGTTGTGTGGCATGCAGCATGCTACCACTATCTGACACACCTTGACGGGTGAGTACTGCAGAGCCCCTCCGGTCTTGTCGAGGCATCGAAAACGCGATTTCAGGAGTCCAAATGTTCGCTCAATGACCCAACGTGTCCTCCCATGGGCATTGTTGTAGCGCACTTCAGCAGGTGTCCTGGGATTGCGAAGTGGACTCAGCAACCAAGGTCCGTTGGGATATGCAGAGTCACCTAAGTGTGAAAGACACATACAGATTGAGTGTCTGACATGTGTCCGAGGACAGCATGGCACACAAACAGCACATGACTCGGCCCTTTGTACTCACCCACAATCCATGCCCGCTCCGGCGCCAGATTGGCCATCAGCTGTGGTAAAATGCTGTTGCGCATTATGTGTGAATCGTGGGTTGATCCTGGAAACTTTGCACAAACGTGTGAGATGACCATATCTGCCTGGCACACCACCTGCACATTGATGGAATGATAATGTTTCCTATTTCGGTAAATATGCTCCCGTGCTTGGGGTGGAATCAGGGAAACATGTGTGCCATCTATTGCACCAACTACATTAGGAACGTGTCCAAGTACATAAAATTCGCCCTTCACATCCGCCAACTCCTGCCGCCTGGGGAAATGTATGAATTGGTCCCTGTGTTGCATCATAGCCAACAGGACATCACGTAGCACCATGCTGAATGTCGGTTGGGACATCCCCCCTGCAATGCCCACAGTTTGCTGGAAGGATCCCGTAGCCACGAAATGTAGGAATGCCATCAACTTTGCCGTTGCCGTGAGTGCTGTTGGGTATGTCCTGCGTGGAAGCAGGTGTGGCTCCAATATTGCACAAAGTTCCAGGAGGTTTGTCCGATCCAGACGGAATCGCCTGATGATGTCGGTATCCTCCATGTTAGCCAGCAGGGTGAAGGTATGAAACACATTAGGTCGCCTCCTAGGTGAGATGAAAGGGGACACGTCATAGCAACATAAATTAGGATGTGCACAAATTCATAAAGTCCGTCCTGTCACGGCGCTAACATTGACTGTCATCCCTGAAAGCACACAGTGCAATTCAGTGTTGTCCCAACATGAGACAGATTAATTGTACAACTGTCATGGATTTGCACAGTCAGTAGACACAATACGAACACTGTCTATGTGAATGCCAAGAGTCACATATCGAGCTGAGGTGGACTCAGCCTTGGGTGTACATGACACGGGACATGTGTGAAGCAGAGACACTGCTGGCTTCCACGTTGCTGCTGTACCTGCCACACCTCCTTGGCCAATAATTGCAGGGGACACATCAACAACACAATGTGGATAGATCATTGGGATTGTCTTTGTACTCAGTGCCACTTTGAACACACTCAAATTCAATGACATTCACATCCCAAACCCATACATGTGCCAATGTCATCAGTACACAGGCCATATCTGCTGCTGACTTGAATACAAAGTCGGACAGTGACAGATGATGTCACGCCTGTGCAGAGTATGTGTACCACTGTAACAGGCCACCATTACCCCACTGCCCAATACTCTCTACAAGCACACAGATAGCCAATGTGGCACACATTAACAATAGATGAGGTACGTGATCAGCAGGGCCTGTATGCACCCTTAATCTTCCCCCATTTTGGACATTTACATGCAGCATTCCACACAGGCTGTCAGGCCCAACACAGCATACAATCAATATCCCACATCTAACAAACATGCTGGCTGTGCATGAGTAGTGGGACACTGGTACCTCACATTGACCAAATGTCGTAGTTGGATGAGTGTCACAGGCACAACAATCAAGGTACATCTCACCTGTCTTGGGTGCCCACTCCATCCTAATACACCAGCAGATGTGATCCACCCACACAGTGCTGGAATAGATGGTGAGCAAGGATGGCTAGCACCCCATAGCATGCACATACACTAGTGTTGGTGGCAACACACTGCACACGTGTGCCACTTGTGCTGACCATCCAACATTGCAGACAATTCCCGCAAATCAGTGCACACACATTGCAACATTGCACAGGCAATACTGGACACCCATAGCCTGTGGACAAATGTTGCATACTATATTCCATACAGTTAGCACAATCCACAACCGTGCATGCAGTCCATCTGCCAACGCAACATTCCTGATGTGAACAATGGACATGCACTGGTGGCAGGTGAGTAGCACCGGAACACAGCACAACACTCAAAAACATAGTTTAGCTAAGCACCATTGTTGAAATGTACATGTCACTGATTCACATACAACAGTCCAAACAACATGAGCACAGACCTGACACTACCACATAGGTCCCTGTGGTTACAGGTGGCAGACATGTAGCAAAGACATCTGCTCTGGCCGTCTACCCAAGTGACAAACAATAATAATGCAATGGATGCCAGGTGTGGTGCTGAAGTACTCGTCATCCTTTAGCAGGTTGAGCCCCCCTGTACATGTGGACATACACTGCAGGAGTTGCCAGTGTGTACAAAGACATTACATGCGGCATGTAATTGGTCTTAGCAATAACACAACAGGGTGACATCTGTTTCCAATGATGACAGTCATGCTGAATAAATGAGTTCAGCTGGGTTTTCAGTGTAACACATGGGCTCAGGTGTGAGATAGTGGTCAGCATGGGTGGCAGATACGACATTGTGTGTAAATATTGCTCAACATAATGAAGTACAGTGTTCCATTTGGTGTGAGACGTTACACATTTGCTGACATTTGTGACAGGAGACCATATCAATGTCATCCAGTGCCATGTGCCACTGTACGTGTCCACTGTGCGTAGTACAGTAATGACCATTGATCCACACACAACAAGAACTGTCCGTAGGTGCCTTAAACGTGCTCCATAAACACAATGACGCACAGAGTGTACGATGTGATGCTGCATATTCCCCAGAGCGGACGCACATACTGTCCGTGAATTGGGTGGCGGAGAATGCCAACCACCATTTGAACCTTTGTCGATGCCCACCACTGACGCCAGTGTTTCATGTGCTGCACATGACACATTGGTGTTAGTGATGGCCCTCTACATAGCTGCAGATGGCGTTTGTCATGCTCCACCACCCACATCCCGGTCACCCATGTCACTCTATGGCAATCAAACAGCGGTAGCGCCGGCCAGGACCCCACGGTGTGTCACCGCCATGAACCATGCCCTTGCAGCCAATGGGGACCGCTATCGCGGTGGCATGATGCACATTCAAAAATCGCGGTAGGCGTGCTCCGCCCCCAGCGGATGCGGAGATTGGATGCAATTGTAAGATGCACCACCGCGGTAGCGCCGGCCAGGACCCCGCGGTGTGTCACCGCCATGAACCATGCCCTTGCAGCCAATGGGGACCGCTATCGCGGTGGCATGATGCACATTCAAAAATCGCGGTAGGTGTGCTCCGCCCCAGCGGATGCGGAGATTGGATGCAATTGTAAGATGCACCACCGCGGTAGCGCCGGCCAGGACCCGCGGTGTGTCACCGCCATGAACCATGCCCTTGCAGCCAATGGGGACCGCTATCGCGGTGGCATGATGCACATTCAAAAATCGCGGTAGGCGTGCTCCGCCCCAGCGGATGCGGAGATTGGATGCAATTGTAAGATGCACCACCACGGTAGCGCCGGCCAGGACCCCGCGGTGTGTCACCGCCATGAACCATGCCCTTGCAGCCAATGGGGACCGCTATCGCGGTGGCATGATGCACATTCAAAAATCGTGGTAGGCGTGCTCCGCCCCCGCGGAGGCGGTCATTGGATGCATTTGAAGAAGGCTGACCTGGAACACCAATGGCAGAAGACTATGACCACTGAAACGAGTCCAGGGCCCTATATATGGAAGGGAACACCACATTTCCACTGCTCACAGAGCCTGCTGCCTGGGACCCCTCACCTGCTGCTGCCTCCAGGGACTGCTGCCTGAGACCCCTCACCTGCTGCTGCCTCCAGGGACTGCTGCCTGAGACCCCTCACCTGCTGCTTCCTCCAGGGACTGCTGCCTGAGACCCCCACCTGCTGCTGCCTCCAGGGACTGGTGCCTGAGACCCCTCACCTGCTGCTGCCTCCAGGGACTGCTGCCTGAGACCCGTCACCTGCTGCTGCCTCCAGGGACTGCTGCCTGAGACCCCTCACCTGCTGCTGCCTCCAGGGACTGCTGCCTGAGACCCATCACCTGCTGCTGCCTCCAGGGACTGCTGCCTGGGACCCCTCACCGCCCACTGCCGGCGCTGACATCTCATGTCCACAGTGATGGCTAGGACAGAGAAGATCCATGCCAGTCCATTTACAAGCGAGGAGCTGGATGTCCTGGTGGACGAGGTGCTGACACAGTACCCACGGCTATATGGTGGCCCAAATGTTGTGGTAAGTCTCCAACAGTGGGGGTGTGAGTGCAAGGGGGGCACACATGTAGTCGATCAGATGGTGTATGTGCCTGAGAGTGTGGGGTTGTGTCATGCACTGGCTGACATGCTGTTTCCTAGTTGTTAAGGGGGTGTATGCAACCCACACATTAAATGCATGGACATGAAGGGTGGATGGACATGTGTTGTGTACACATCCATATGGTGTGACAGCTATCTGGTGATGCATGTTTTGGGACAGTTATTGTTCATGTGACTGTTTGTGTGGGTCCTTGTTGTCCATCTCTGTGTGATTCTACCTGGCATGGACTGTCCACGCCCAATGTGACAAGGACACATCACTGACTGTACAGAGTGTGATACGTGTGTGGTTGGCAGGAGTGTACATCAATGACCCATGTCTTCCGTGTGGACTGCACATGACTGGCCCTCTGATCAGTCAGTGGTTATGTGAGATCATGTCCCTCAATGCTACAAACATGACACAGTGAGCTATTCACAGAGCAAGGTCGTTTAGGCGTGCGCAGTGGTGGACACAGTGACTCTCACCCCATACACATGTTGCAATGTGACATATGTCTTGCTCTACCTGGTAATAGCCAGTAGATGTGGGCACATTACACATGGCTTTCTGTGCTAGCATCCAGCTTGTATGTGAGATGTGCGGATACAGTGTCCCTCCTCAAACATGCATGCATTGACGTGGACTTCACACATGACGATGTACCCTGTGAGATGTTGTAGTGTATCTGCGGGACTTATCTGCCGTGTTGGGATGAGTCTGTGTCATGCCACTGTTCAGAGAGAGAGGTTTTACCATGAGAGTGTGTCACTGATGTTTTCCCCTCTTGTCTCCCACACCTGCAGCTCAAGGTACACCAGCGTAAGGCCGTGTGGAGGTCCATTGCAACCAAGGTGCGGGCTCTGGGAGTGTCAAACCGCCGGCGCACCCACTGCCACAAGAGGTGGGACGACATATCACGACTGGCAAAGAACGTTGCCGAGATGACACTGGGGATACTCCCTCGCAGTGGCAGGTTGTCACGACGCAGCTTGACACCACTGATGTGCCGCATCTTGGCTGTGACACAGCCTGAGCTGGACGCACGTTTGAAGGAGCATCAACAGCAAGCTAGGGGTGAGTATTCTGTGAAGGTTGATTTTGTCTGTGAGTGGCTGCATGTGTACCAAGCCTGTACCTGCGCTGGTGTACGTGATGTGGTTACTGTGATGCAGTGGGTTGTAAGTGGCCCCTGTGCTGGGTGTGGCAGTCACGGATTTTACATACATGCACTTACTGATGTTTTTCCAATCCTGGGCATTTCAATGGCATTGTGGGTGGTGTGCTGCAGGCCTGGTCCATTGGTGTTAGTGTCTGTACGCCCCAACATGCATGATGTTGTGCTGTCTGCCCATCACATGGCTCAGCTATGCCGTGTTTAGATGTTTGTACGCACTGTTTGAGGTAGTGAAGTGTGTCTGCATGGTGAGAATGCACGGGGTGGCCTGCAATATGTAGACTTTGTCATCCTCAGTGTTGCTTTGCTTGAATATGTTTGTCCTGTTGCTGTCACTTTGCTGACCCTACATGTCTCTCTGTTATGCAGCATCTCCCGTGGGCACGGAGGGACAGGGGACGGACACCAGTGGTGGTGAAACAAGCACAACAGCTGCACAGGATCCCAGTGACACAGATGTGACCAGCGCCTCGGAGGGGGATAGGAGTATGCTGGAGGAATCACAGCCCGAGACGCAAAGTTCAACATCATCTGATGACGGCGGTGGTGCAGACATCTTGGAGGACACAGGGAACGGAGAGTCTGCTACATCTTCCAGCACGCAGCGTGCAGTGCCCACCCTCCCAGCCACTTCCTCTGTTGCTGCCCGTGTTCGCACCACAAAGAGGGGAAGAGTGTCCTTCATTCCAGGCACCGCTGCCCCTGCCCCTGTGCCCCCTGCTGCCATCAGTGCAGAGTGTGTGGACCTTTTGCGCCAGCTGTGTGTGGGGCAGACAGGGCTCCTCAATGCATTGTCAGACCACGACCGCAAATTGGCACAGGTGTTAGCTTTCATGGAGGGCATACATTCAGACGTGGGTGGGAAACACCGCACTGTCCAGACAATGTCCTCTACAGTGGCGGCTGCACTTCAACTGGCTCAATCTCGTAGTCCAATTCCAGTCCCTTTGTCCACCCCCATGCCAGTGGCGACGTCTGACGACGGTGACCACACTTCACACACCTCAACGTCATGATACTGCACACGTAGCACACAGCAGCAGCAGCCCAAGCGGTCAAGGTCACAGACACCTTCCCCTACGAAGAAAAAAACAACCCCAGAGCGCAAAGGGAAGAGCCCGTCAGGCGTTGGAAAGGCACATGATTCAAGGAGGAAGTACTCAGGGTCACAAGTAACCCTGGGCATAATACTTTGCTACGCTCACGAAGCATGCAAAGTTTGTGCTACTACGCACTACGCAAATTGCACGTAGCAGAGTGAATAACTGTACTAATAAACGTAGCGTAGCAGGAGTATAATAAACTCCTTCAAATGCTTTGATAAAGCAATTTTTTATGCTAAAAAGCATATAACCAATTCACAAAAATGAATGTTGACAATAAAATATCAAGCAATGAGAGAGGTGATGATTTTGGAGTCCCCCTAACCTAGGGGAGGACCAAGCAGATGCCTTGAACACAAAAAGCATATCATGTGAACGATTCAATGGTGGTCCCTTCCTCCTAGGACCACCTCAAGCACAGTTATGGGCAAAATACAATCCCAACCAAGGCCCTGCAAGCATTATGGGACGAGATTAGCAGTGGGCAGTGAATATTATAGTGTCCAATATCAAAATAATTCTACAAAGAGCTGCAGCTCAACTAGTCGTCACTGGGTGTCGTCCTCAAGAGTGAAATGCAAAAGTATTGAAAACCTTTCATGAAGCTTTTGCATTTGACTCGTGAGGGACGACACCCAGTGACGACTAGTTGAACTGCAGCTCTTTGTAGAATTATTTTGATATTGGACACTATAATATTCACTGCCCACTGCTAATCTCGTCCCATAATGCTTTGCAGGGCCTTTGGTTGGGATTGTATTTTTGCCCATAACTGTGCTTGGGGTGGTCCTAAGAGGATGGGACCACCACCTAATCATTCAATAAGATGTGCTTTTTGTTTTCAAGACATCTGCTTGGTTCTCTCCCTAAGTTAGCGAGGATACCAAAATCATCACCTCTCTCACTGCTTTTTGTTTTCACTTTAGTGAAATGACTATATGCAATTTTAGCATATAAAGACAGAGATATTTATTTTATCTTAACTTGCACTGTACAAGTTTGCTTTTGGTAATTATTGTACAGTGCAGTGAGTCAAGCACACAGCTAGCACTACGCCCAGGCTTAATAATAATAACAAACTCCTTCAAATGCTTTGATAAAGCAATTTTTTATGCTAAAAAGCATATAACCAATTCACAAAAATGAATTTTGACATATCAAGCAATGAGAGAGGTGATGATTTTGGAGTCCCCCTAACCTAGGGGGAGGACCAAGCAGATGCCTTGAACACAAAAAGCATATCATGTGAACGATTCAATGGTGGTCCCTTCCTCCTAGGACCACCCCAAGCACAGTTATGGGCAAAAATACAATCCCAACCAAAGGCTCTGCAAAGCATTATGGGATGAGATTAGCAGTGGGCAGTGAATATTATAGTGTCAATATCAAAATAATTCTACAAAGAGTTGCAGTTCAACTAGTCGTCACTGGGTGTCGTCCCTCACGAGTCAAATGCAAAAGCTTCATGAAAGGTTTTCAATACTTTTGCATTTCACTCTTGAGGGACGACACCCAGTGACGACTAGTTGAACTGCAGCTCTTTGTAGAATTATTTTGATATTGGACACTATAATATTCACTGCCCACTGCTAATCTCGTCCCATAATGCTTTGCAGGGCCTTTGGTTGGGATTGTATTTTTGCCCATAACTGTGCTTGGGGTGGTCCTAGGAGGAATCGTTCAATAAGATGTGCTTTTTGTTTTCAAGACATCTGCTTGGTTGTTGGTTCTCTCCCTAAGTTAGTGAGGATACCAAAATCATCACCTCTCTCACTGCTTGTTAACTTTTTGTTTTCACTTTAGTGAAATGACTATATGCATTTTTAGCATATAAAGACAGAGATATTTATTTTATCTTAACTTGCACTGTACAAGTTTGCTTTTGGTAATTATTGTACAGTGCAGTCAAGCACACAGCTACGCACTACGTAATTTGCATAGCTACGTGTAGTTGAAGCTGTACTTAACGTAGCTACGTGAAGTGCTACTACGCAAACTACGCCCGGGCTTAGTCACAAGCCTCAGAGCAATCCCCGGCCACAGACTCTGTGGTCCCAAAAACATCTCGCAAAGGCATGCAGACACTCTCCATGCCCACTGTGAAGGTGGGGCTTGGCAAGGCTACACATAGTAAGGTATCAAAGGCTGTTTCACCAACTACCTCTACTCCCATTCCAAGACCAGTGAAGCAGGGACAGGAGGGCACTGTAGGGGGCACACAGGGTAAAGAGGGGATGGAGGGGCAGAGGCAATGCCAGGCAAAGCGTCCTTCTGGATCCAGCACATCCCCAGAGGAAGGTCCAGCGTGTGCACCTGCGGCAGCCTTGGTGATGAGTGTGCCGTTTGTGTCCATACCCCTTCCCATTGATACCAAGACAGGCAAGCCATTTAGAATCCCCAAGAAGTGGAAAGGCACCCCTCCACTATCTCCCTCCCACACTGTGTCCCACGTCGGCCTGAGTCCACCTCCACGTGCCACTACACCACCTGGTCCAAGCAGCCCTCCAGCGTCCAAGGCCACTGATAGCTCTTTCTCAGCTGGGCGTCTCACTCCCCAGTCAAGTGGTCCAACTGTGCCCGACACACAGTCAGCTCCCAGTCAGACTGACAGCCAAGTCTGAATGTTGATCAACGTCACAGACCTGTCTCTCCCACACCGGTACCTGTGCTGCCCATCGTGACACACCAGACTGTGTTGCTGACCATGGCGGAGTTTGGTGACACACATTCCCTGTGCAGCTTCTCATTGACTCTGTCAGCACCTTGGACTGGCCACTGGCCTTGCAGTTTGCCCCCTGCCTGTGCAGCTTCTCATTGACTCTGTCAGCACCTTGGACTGGCCACTGGCCTTGCAGTTTGCCCCCTGCCTGTGCAGCTTCTCATGTTCAGGCTCTGCATCTTGTGCCTTGGTCTTGTCTAATATTGTTGCCTATCAGTGCTATTTGTGAATAAAACCAGTTGCTCATGTTGTCAGTTGTGTCATTGTCCTTACTGAATAAGGCTTTTCCTGTATGTCTAACATTTACTGGGCCACATGCTCTGTGTGCCACTTCAACTGTGCCACTGGCTTGTTTATCTTATTATTTTTTTACAGGGGTGACGGGGACTTCAGTTCTTCCTGACTCGGATACTTGTGGGGTCAGTGATGTTGTTTTCGGTGACATACCAGACTCATGTTCCTTCCTTGTTGCTGTTGGCTATGTTTTACTGAATCCTGGTATGTGGGCACTGCAAACACATAGAGAGGTCATATACACAGAATTGCAGGCAGGCTGACCAGGCTCAACATGTATGTGCGTTCTTGCTTTCATGTATGCCTAGCAGTGTAGATGTGTAGTCATGTTGTGATGGGCAGTCATCCTAGTCACAACGGTTACTTACAAGGTGTGCATTTGGGTGGTCAAGGGTTGTACGGTGTGTAGGTTGTGGCTTTGTCGTGTGTGTTGATGTGTGTGTGCGCATGCACTGTCAAATGTCCACATGTGTCACCCAGGAGTGGAGTGCCTGTTTGTGTTGTTGTTCTGGACTGTGGTTGTGTGGACATGTGGAGTTGTATGTTGTGCAGTGTGTTTGTGTGTCCTTGCACTTGTGGCTGGCTTCTGCTTGTTTCTTTTCCCCATTGTGTGTATGCTGTGTGTGTGACTGGCAAGTCAGGGATTTGTTTTGTTGAACAGCCATGTGTCTTGTATCAGTTTGTACTCACTGTGCAAGCATGCCCAGCCAGACTGACATTGTGGGTGTGCTGTTCTCATGCCTTGTTGTCACATGGTGGTTTTTTTACTCCAGTGTGGCATATGGGGTGCGGTGTGCTACCATCCCCTATCTGTGCTGCAGATGGTTTGTCATTGTGAGTCAGCATTCCCTCTATTCCTTTGTGGGACACTAACGCCATGTCCACTGATGGTGTGCACCCAACTTCAGTAGGATGTCAGCTGTCCCCTCGTGTTGCCTGTGTGTGTGCCTCTCCATCACTTATTTTGTGACAGTGTGCTTCGTGGTGCTTTTATTTGTGGTGGGCACTATCCCACTAATGACTTTTCCCACATTGGTTACCTGTAGTGTTGTTGTACTTTTCAGCATGCATGGTTTCTCATGTGCAGTTGATCTGTGTGTGCTGCCCATTCCTCTGGAACGGTTGTTTCAACTTTTGTGTGGCAGACTTGTGCATCTGTGTGTGTTGTGTTTGGTGTATGTGTGTGCTGGGCTACTGCTTGACTTCCTTGGTGTGATGTTGTCAGTGTGCTGTTTTCATTATTGATGTGTGTGTTAATGGCGTGTGACTCATGGCTGTGTGGGACTGTTGTATGTTTGTGTGCACACACTGCTTGTTGTGCATTCAGTGCTGTGGGTGTATGTTGCCTTGTGCTGCCCTAGTGTACATCCCCTGATGTACTGCTGTGTTTGCTATGTGCTTTGTGGTGGTGTGCATCTGTTGTGTGTTTGATGTGTCTGTGTTGTTCTGTGATGGTGCACTTCTTGTCTGTGTTGAGGTATGTAGCCTATGCATTTTTCCTGACTGATGAGGTGGTGCACTCCTGTTGTGTGTGTGCTCCCATTGCCTTCCCCTAGTTTGGCTGCACAGGTGATGTGTGTTATTTTTGTGGTTCTGTATGTGTTTCTGTTTTGAATTGTGTTTGCCATTTTTGTTTTGGTGCAGACGTTGGTACTGGCATCCCTGTGTGTGTGTGATGTTTGTGGATGCCCCCAGGGGGTTTGATTGTTTGTCTGTCTCTTGACTGGACATTATGTAGGCCCTTCTGTGTGTCTGGCATTGGGGTTGTGTGCTGCAGATATGAGGGGGGTATGTTTGGGGACTCCTACTTGTGTTTGACAGTCATTGAGTGTGCCAATGTGCCCTGTGTGTTGTGGTGCTGGCATACTCATGTGTACTTGCTGTTCACTGTTTGACTTGAGGTCCTTCCTTTCATCCCTGTCCCTATACATGGGTTACCTTGCTGTCTCCCTGAGTTGTTGCACTGAGGTGACTGTTGTTTGACTTCACTCACTGTGCCAGCCATGTGCTTGGATGGGGTGTGGATGTTGTTCTAGGTTCCTTGTCCTGCATGTGTCTGTTCACCTGGTTGTTGGTTGTCTCCTTGCCCTCCCATTTGTGTGCACATCATTTTTGCTTTCCTCTATGTTGTGCTCCATTGCTGGTGGCATGTAGTCTGTGTATGTGGCTGTGTGTCGGTGTGGGGTATGTCTGTGTGAGTTGGCAGGGTGTGTGTCCAGTAGTCTGTATGTTCCTTGTGTGTGTGGATGTTAATTTTGTGCTTGTATTCAGCTTTCTTGCCATGTATGTGGTGTTGTGGTGTGTGTGTGTGTTGCCCTGGGCCTGTGCTTCTGTGCTGTGTGTTAATCTACACCCAATGCTGCTGTGTCTGTCTCCCTAGGTGTTAGTTGTGTGCTGCTGGGTGTGGATTTAGCTCGCTTGGTGTTGGACATGGGGGTGCACAGGGGGGGGGTATTGGCATGTTTCTTGCTGTGTGCGGCGGAGCAGTGGGTGGTGGGTGGTGGTGTTGCCCTGTGGTCTTTCTGGCCTGACCGTTGCTGTACATGCATTCTGCTTTGTGCGATGGATTTCCCGCATACTCACCGCTGCGGTGTCATCAGCAACACATTACATTATGATCGCGGTAAATTGGTGGGCTTGATGCAGGGTGTGAATTGGTGCCAGATGAGACATGTGTGGGTACACTGATGGATGTGTTCCTGTCCACACCAGTGTGTCTGGTGTGGCCAGGTGCCCTGTTTCAGCCCGTGGAATTTGTGTTCTGTTTTGTGTTGTATTGTGTGTTTTTACGTACCTGCGGCGGCGTCCGCAGCGGGCGATGTTTACCTGGTGATGTATCACGTACAGCAACGGGAGGACGTGTAGTGCTGGATCCATGGCGTTCGGCTGCGGGTGGAGGGCTCCGGAAGTCTCGTTTCACGCCCCGCTCTCGAGATTCCGCCGTGTCTGGACGGGCGGTTTCTCCCCTGCGGTTCTACTGGTTGTTTGGCGCATCCTAATTTGTTGAGCGGACGGGACGTCATTCCGCACGGCGGTGAGTCTCCATTGGCTACCACCGGCGCGGTGGCGGGCGCAATTTCATGGCGGTCGGCGTTACACCGCGGAGGTCGGGAAATGGGGCATATTTGCCCATCATAATATGGCGGCCGTGAGGACCGCTGCTGGCGGGCGGTAAAAGGCATTTTTCCGCACCGCCGGCACCGCGGTACTGACACCGACCGCCATCGTAATCGACCCCTAAGAGTCTTCTCTTGTGAAATTTCTTCCCAAATTTCTTTCAACTCCGTCTTTTCAGATTTGGTTATATACGACGTAACATAGCGAGCAACAGCAATCGAATTATCTGCAACATACTGGATATCCATATTTGCATTCCCCTTTGTCAAAATCACTGGATTGTAGTCATTAATATACTTTGAATCTTCAGTTCTTTTTATGTTGTAAGTATTCTTCGGAGATTTTTGAGTTATAGTATGACTGCTGACATGAAACTGTTGACTCTTCCTTTTGAAATTACTGGACGTGGGAATTCAAAACGACAGTTTGTATAAAATCTTCCCTTTGACTTGTATTTCTGTCGACAGTATTTCCCACATCGGTGACTTTGAAACCATAATACTTGCTGCCTCAAGTTCTTTTCTCCTCCTTCTTTTGGAATGGCACAGGTAACATATTTTTCAAAGAAAGACAAAACACTTTCATCAATATCAGTTCCAAATTCTGGTGCATCCTTGATCCATAACAACATGTGTATATGAGGAGCACCTCTGGCTTGGTACTCCTTTCTCCAAAAGAAATCAATAACTGCTCCAAGAGGTGGATTATTTTTATTGCAGATAAAAGACATCATAGCTTGAAACCTATGATTAAAATATCTGCACACATTTACCGGATCCAAGGAACACAGTTCTCGAGCTGTCTTCAATTCAATATTTTTTACATTTGAATTTGCTTGTTGTAGAAATTCAAGTAAGTCGTCCCATGCGTATTCAGCACAGCTAAGCATAACAAACCATGTAGGGGTTCCTAAGTTCCTTAACATACATTTAAGTTCTCCGTGACGACGATACCAATACTCATTAGTACCACGTTGACACGCCATCAAATTAATTAACTGAGATTCTAAAAAATCGTCTCTTTGTTGAACTTTGTCCAAAAATTCCTTTGCAGAAAGATGTGTAAGATGAACTCCTGATTTTAATATGTGGTTCACTGCATATGAAAGTCCAGACAAGTCACTTTCAAACAGAAGATGAAATAAATATGGAATACATTGTCGAAATCTTGGATCTTCTGAGTACAATCTTGTTGTATGATATTCTGAAGCTGGAATCTGCATTGGTCGTTCATCATATCGTCTACCTTTTCCAGTGGGGAAGAGCTGTGGAAAACAACGAGCTTCCAAACTTTTTTCCCAAACACTCATGGGAGTTCCCTTCGCTTTCTTCATTTGGAATAATTCAATAGTATTTCCTATCACTTCTTTTGAATGTAGAGGATGTATACTATAATGTTCATACATTTCTTCACTCCTTGAGTTATCCACTTTTTCTATTTGTCCAGTTGAAATTTCTCTTTCATCTTCTAAAGATATTTCTTCTTCTTCCACATATACATTTTTATAATAAATATTGATTTGCACAAGATATAATGTAGCCTTTTGAAGTTTGGTGACATCTACTAACTCTTGCCATATTTTCCGACTCTTTGTTGGTACACCATTATCTAGAATAACTACAGGTTCACTTTCCTCTCTGTCTACACCAACAGTTTCAATACTTTTCTTAAAATCTAAAGGTAAATACACAACTCTTCCTTTTAAACCTCTTTGTAAATCTGTTGGAGGCAGCTTACCTGTTTTAGGCCTCATACGAACTATAGCCTGAAACGGGTGCACAGATTGAATAAGAATGGACTCATATGTATTTAAATCTACCAGTTCTGGAGGAATAGCTACCAACTCTAGGTTGTTATGTACAGCTCTAGCTGGCATTTTGTTCTCTTCTAATTTGCTGTAACAATATTTACAAATACGTTGATCACTACCCAACTCAAAATGACCTTCCACCAACAAATAAGCACCAAATTGCTCCCACTTATCTTTATTTTCCTTTTCACTTTTAAAATACACATCAACATTCCTAGTTTGACTTCTATAGTGTGTACGTCGACAACAAATACAAACATAGGGGCTGATTACGATGGCGGGCGGTAAAGCATTCCGACCTCCGTGGTAGCGGAAATTAACCGTCCGCATGTACCGCGGGAAAACCGGTGGTCAGATTAGGATGAACCACCAGAGTAATCCGACCGCGGCGGGCGGATTCCACTAAAGTCCACCGGGAGCGTGCGGAGCGGGTGAAAATCTGTCCGCGGCAGTCGGATTTGATGCGGAAAGACCCAAAACCGCCGCACAGCCAGCGGTTTGACCGCACGTGAAATTAGGATACGATTGCGGTGACAGCGGAACGATCAGTTGTTTCCGATCGCCGTGATTGCAACCATTGATGAATGGGAGAGCCGGCGGAAGGGCTGTTGCATTCCGACCACCGCGGTCACTCCAGAAGAGTAATGGCGGTCGAAAACAACCACACAACAAGGCCACCAAGGATGGCCAGTAATCTGTCTCAGCCTCAAAAAACATACCCCAATGACACATTCCCATGGCAAGTAAAAAATACAAATCCCAGGTCAACCCACACAACACACCTGACATGAATATTCCATTTTGACCCACCCACATACCTGAGTATAAAACTAGCCCCTTCCCTGACCAGAATCCTTTGCAATATTCCACAACTGAAGGGCCCAACCCCACAGCACAAAGGAGAGGCAAATCTGCACACATCACACCATCGCAACCACACACATAACAGAGAAGATTTGTATTCTTGGGGGTAAGATGAACTCATTTAGGGAGATATTCAAACAAGGCAAAAAAAAAACACATTTATCAAAGACAGTACCATTGTCTAAATTTTTGAGAGAGGACTCACCACCACTGAAACATCACGATTTGAACACATAACCTTTGGAGTAAGAGTCCAAGACCTTAACCACTAGGCCACAGTGACTCATTATGATTGTGCTCAAAAACTTATATATGACATTCGGATCAAACACTCCAGTGTATGCAGTGCCATAGGTTAAATGGAAGGAAAGAGGGACAGAGAGAGAAAAAAAAGCCAGACAGAGGGAGAGAGAAGATTTGCATTCTTTAGGGTAAGACATACTTGTAAAGAGAGATAGTCAAACTAGGAGAAATGAAAAATATTTTCCAACATTTATCAGAGAAAGTATCATTGAATATAATTTTACCTTAAAATCCATGCACATTGAAAGACCAGGATTTGAACACAAAACCATTGGAGTAAGAGAACTTAACCACTAGGCCACAGTGACTCATGAATGCATTGCTCAAAAACTTATATATAACATTCTGATCAACCACTCCAGTGTATGTAGTGCCATAGGTTAGAGTTCACCAATGTTGACATCATTGAAAGTGTTGAATGGAAGTAAAGAGGGACAGAGAGAGAAAATGAAAGCCAAACAGAGTGAGAGAGAAGATTTGTATTCTTTGGGGGTAGGATGAACTCATTTAGATATATATTCAAACAAGGTTAAAAGAAACATTAATCAAAGGAATTACCAGTGCTTTAATTTACATCTGAGGACTGGGAAACGAGTGAAACACCAGCATTTATTCACATAATCTTTGAAGTAAGAATCAGAGAACTTAACCACTAGGCCACAGTGACTCAACAATAATAACCACGAAAACATATATATGACATTCGGATCAAACACTCCAGTGTATGCAGTGCCACAGGTTAGAGTTCACCTATGTTGACATTATTGACAGTGTTGAATGGAAGGAAAGAGGGACAGAGAGAGAAAAAGAAAGCCAGACAGAGGGAGAGAGAAGATTTGTATTCCTTGGGGTTAGATGAACTGATTTAGAGAGATATTCAAACAAGGCGAAAAGAAAAACATTTATCAAAGAAAGAACCATTGCCTTAATTTTTAGATGAGGACTCATAATCAATGAACCATGAGGAATTGAACACTTAACCCTTTGGAATAAGAGTCAGAGACCTTAACCACTAGGCCATAGTGACTTCTTATTGCTACCTTCTAAAACTTATATATGACATTCGGATCAAACACTCCAGTGTTTGCAGTGCCGTAGGTTAGAGTTCACCTATGTTGACATTATTGACAGTGTAGAATGGAAGGAAAGAGGGTCAGAGAGCGAAAAAGAAAACCGGACAGAGGGAGAGAGAAAATTTGTATTCTTTGGGGTTATATGAACTGATTTAGATAGATATTCAAACAAAGCGAAAAGAAAAACATTTATCAAAGGTAGAACAATTGCCTTAATTTCTAACTGCAGAATCACAACCAGTGAAACACCAGGATTTAAACACTTTACCGTTGGAATAAGAGACCTTAACCACTAGGCCACAGTGACTCCTTATAGCTGTTCTCAATAACTTATATATGACATTCGGATTAAACACTCCAGTGTATACAGAGACGTAGGTTAGAGTTCACCTATGTTGACATCATTGACAGTGTTGAATGGAAGGAAAGAGAGAGAGAGAAGAAGAAAGCCTGACAGAGGGAGAGAGAAGATTTGTAGTCTTAGGGGTAAGATGAACTCATTTAGAGAGATATTCAAACAAGGCGAAAAGAAAAACATTTATCAAAGAAATTACCATTGCTTTAATTTTTGACTGAGGACTCACAACCAGTGAAACACCAGTATTTGAACAAATAACCTTAGAAGTAAGCATCAGAGGCAATAACCACTAGGCCACAGTGACTCATGGATGACTTTCACGAAAACTTATATATGACATTCGGATCAAACACTCCAGTCTATGCAGTGCCATAGGTTAGAGTTCACCTATGTTGACATTATTGACAGTGTTAAATGGAAGGAAAAATGGACAGAAAGAGAAAAAAAAGCCAGACAGAGGGAGAGAGAAGAATTGTATTCTTTAGGGTAAGACATACTTGTAAAGAGAGATAGTCAAACTAGGAGAAATGAAAAATATTTTCCAACATTTATCAGAGAAAGTACCATTGCCTATAATTTTACCTTAAAATCCATACACATTGAAACACCAGGATTTGAACACAAAACCTTTAAAGTAAGAGTCCGAGAACTTATCCACTAGGTCACAGTGCCTCATGAATGCTCTGCTCAAAAACTTATATATGACATTCTGATCAACCACTCCAGTGTATGTAGTGTCATAGGTTAGAGTTCACCAATGTTGACATCATTGACAGTGTTGAATGGAAGTAAAGAGGGACAGAGAGAGAAAATGAAAGCCAAACAGAGTGAGAGAGAAGATTTGTATTCTTTGGGGTAGGATGAACTCATTTAGCTATATATTCAAACAAGGTTAAAAGAAAAATATTAATCAAAGTAATTACCAGGGCTCTAATTTACATCTGAGGACTGGCAACCAGTGAAACACCAGCATTTATACACATAACCTTTGGAGTAAGAGTCAGAGACCTTAACGACTAGGCCCCAGTGACTCATCAGTGATAGACACGAAAACCTATATATGACATTCAGATCAAACACTCCAGTGTATGCAGTGGCACAGGTTAGAGTTCACCTATGTTGACATCATTGACAGTGTTGAATGGAAGGAAAGAGGGACAGAGAAAGAAAAAGAAAGCCAGACAGAGGGAGAGAGAAGATTTTTATTCCTTGGGGTTAGGTGAACTGATTTAGAGAGCTATTAAAACAAGGCGGAAAGAAAAACATTTATCATAGAAAGAACCATTACCTTAATTTTTAACCAAGGACTCACAACCAGTGAACCACCAGGAATTGAACAGTTAACCTTAGGAATAAGAGTCAGAGACCTTAACCACTAGGCCACAATGACTCTTTATTGCTGTTCTCAAAAACATATATATGACATTCGGATCAAACACTCCAATGTATGCAGTGCCGTAGGTTAGAGTTCACCTATGTTGACATTATTGACAGTGTTGAATGGAAGGAAAGAGGGACAGAGAGCGAAAAAGAAAGCCAGACAGAGGGAGAGAGAAGATTTGTATTCCTTGGGGTTAGATGAACTGATTTAGAGAGATATTCAAACAAGGCGAAAAGAAAAACATTTATCAAAGAAAGAACCATTGCCTTAATTTTTAGCTGAGGACTCATAACCAGTGAAACATGAGGAATTGAACACTTAACCCTTTGGAATAAGAGTCAGAGACCTTAACCACTAGGCCAAAAAGACTTCTTATTGATGCCTTCCAAAACTTATATATGACATTCGGATCAAACACTCCAGTGTTTGCAGTGCCGTAGGTTAGAGTTCACCTATGTTGACATTATTGACAGTGTAGAATGGAAGGAAAGAGGGTCAGAGAGCGAGAAAGAAAGCCGGACAGAGGGAGAGAGAAAATTTGTATTCTTTGGGGTTATATGAACTGATTTAGAGAGATATTCAAACAAAGCGAAAAGAAAAACATTTATCAAAGGTAGAACCATTGCCTTAATTTCTAACTGCGGAATCACAACCAGTGAAACACCAGGATTTGAACACTTTACCTTTGAAATAAGAGTCAGAGACCTTAACCACTAGGCCACAGTGACTCCTTATAGCTGTTCTCAAAAACTTATATATGACATTCGGATTAAACACTCCAGTGTATACAGAGCCGTAGGTTAGAGTTCACCTATGTTGACATCATTGACAGTGTTGAATGGAAAGAAAGAGAGAGAGAGAAGAAGAAAGCCTGACAGAGGGAGAGAGAAGATTTGTAGTCTTAGGGGTAAGATGAACTCATTTAGAGAGATATTCAAACAAGGCGAAAAGAAAAACATTTATCAAAGAAATTACCATTGCTTTAATTTTTGACTGAGGACTCACAACCAGTGAAACACCAGTATTTGAACAAATAAACTTAGAAGTAAGCATCAGAGGCAATAACCACTAGGCCACAGTGACTCATGAGTGACTTTCACGAAAACTTATATATGGCATTCGGATCAAACACTCCAGTCTATGCAGTGCCATAGGTTAGAGTTCACCTATGTTGACATCATTGACAGTGTTAAATGGAAGGAAAGATGGACAGAGAGAGAAAAAAAGCCAGACAGAGGGAGAGAGAAGAATTGTATTCTTTAGGGTAAGACATACTTGTAAAGAGAGATAGTCAAACTAGGAGAAATGAAAAATATTTTCCAACATTTATCAGAGAAAGTACCATTGCCTATAATTTTACCTTAAAATCCATACACATTGAAACACCAGGATTTGAACACAAAACCTTTGAAATAAGAGTCGAGAACTTACCCACTAGGTCACAGTGACTCATAAATGCTCTGCTCCAAAACTTATATATGACATTCTGATCAAACACTCCAGTGTATGTAGTGTCATAGGTTAGAGTTCACCAATGTTGACATCATTGACAGTGTTGAATGGAAGTAAAGAGGGACAGAGAGAGAAAATGAAAGCCAAACAGAGTGAGAGAGAAGATTTGTATTCTTTGGGGTAGGATGAACTCATTTAGATATATATTCAAACAAGGTTAAAAGAAAAACATTAATTAAATGAATTACCATTGTTTTAATTTACATCTGAAGACTGGCAACCAGTGAAACACCAGCATTTATACACATAACCTTTGGAGTAAGAGTCCTTAACCACTAGGCCACAGTGACTCATCAGTGATAGTCACGAAAACTTATATATGACATTCGGATCAAACACTCCAGTGTAAACAGTGCCACAGGTTAGAGTTCAACTATGTTGACATTATTGACAGTGTTGAATGGAAGGAAAGAGGGACAGAGAGAGAAAAAGAAAGCCAGACAGAGGGAGAGAGAAGATTTGTATTCCTTGGGGTTAGATGAACTGATTTAGAGAGATATTCAAACAAGGCGAAAAGACAAACATTTATCAAAGAAAGAACCATTGCCTTAATTTTTAGATGAGGACTCTTAACTAGTGAAACACCAAAAATCTAACACTTGACCTTTGGAATAAGAGTCAGAGATGTTAACCACTAGGCCACAGTGACTCCGTATTGCTTTTCTCAAAAACGTATATATGACATTCGGATTAAACACTCCAGTGTATACAGTGCCGTAGGTTAGAGTTCACCTATGTTGACATTATTGACAGTGTTGAATGGAAGGAAAGAGGGTCAGAGAGAGAAAAAGAAACCCCGAAAGAGGGAGAGAGAAGATTTGTTTTCTTTGGGGTTATATGAACTGATTTAGAGAGATATTCAAACAAAGCGAAAAGAAAAACATTTATCAAAGGAAGAATCATTACCTTAATTTCTAGCTGAGGAACAACAACCTGTGAAACACAAGGATTTGAACACTTAAACTTTAGAATAAGAGTCAGAGAACTTAACCACTAGGCCACAGTAACTCCTTATAGCTGTTTTCAAAAACTTATATATGACATTCGGATTAAACACTCCAGTGTATACAGTGCCGTAGGTTAGAGTTCACCTATGTTGACATCATTGACAGTGTTGAATGGAAGGAAAGAGAGACAGAGAGAGAAGAAGAAAGCCTGACAGAGGGAGAGAGAACATTTGCATTCTAAGGGGTAAGATGAACTCATTTAGAGAGATATTCAAACAAGGCGAAAAGAAAAACATTTATCAAAGAAGTTAGCATTGCTTTAATTTTTGACTGCGGACTCACAACCAGTGAAACACCACAATTTGAACACATCACCTTCGGAGTAAGCGTCAGAGACAATAACCACTAGGCCACAGTGACTCATGACTGACCTCCACGAAAACTTATATATGACATTCAGATCAAACACTCCGGTATATGCAGTGCCATAGGTTAGAGTTCACCTATGTTGATATCATTGACAGTGTTGAATGGAAGGAAAGAGGGACAAAGAGAGAAAAAGAAAGCCAGACAGAGGGATAGAGAAGATTTGCATTCTTGGTTGTAAGATGAACTCATTTAGGGAGTTATTCAAACAAGGCGAAAAAAAAAACATTTATCAAAGAAAGTACCATAGCCTAAAGTTTTTACAAAGGACTCACCACCACCGAAACATCACGATTTGAACAAATAACCTTTGGAGTAAGAGTCCAAGACCTTAAACAGTTGGCCATAGTGACTGATGATGATTGTGCTCAAAAACTTATATATGACATTTGGATCAAACACTCCAGTGTATGCAGTGCCGTAGGTTAGAGTTCACCTATGTTGACATCATTGACAGTGTTAAATGGAAGGAAAAAGGGACAGAGAGAGAAAAAAAAGCCAGGGAGAGAGAAGATTTGTATTCTTTAGGGTAAGACATACTTGTAAAGAGAGATAGTCAAACTAGGAGAAATGAAAAATATTTTCCAACATTAATCAGAGAAAGTACCATTGCCTATAATTTTACCTTAAAATCCATACACATTGAAACACCAGGATTTGAACACAAAACCTTTGGAGTAAGAGTCCAAGAACTTAACTACTAGGCCACAGTGACTCATGAATGCTCTGCTCAAAATCTTATATATGACATTCTGATCAAACACTCCAGTGTATGTAGTGCCATAGGTTAGAGTTCACCAATGTTGACATAATTGACAGTGTTGAATGGAAGTAAAGAGGGACAGAGAGAGAAAATGAAAGCCAAACAGAGTGAGAGAGAAGATTTGTATTCTTTGGGGTAGGATGAACTCATTTAGATATATATTCAAACAAGGTTAAAAGAAAAACATTTACCAAAGGAATTACCAGTGCTTTAATTTACAACTGAGAACTGACAACCAGTATTTAAACACATAACCTTTGGAGTAAGCGTCAGAGTCCTTAACCACTAGACCACAGTGACTCATCAGTAACAATCACGAAAACTTATATATGACATTCGGATCAAACACTCCAGTGTATGCAGTTCCACAGGTTAGAGTTCACCTATGTTGACATTATTGACAGTGTTGAATGGAAGGAAAGAGAGACAGAGAGAGAAGAAAGCCTGACAGAGGGAGAGAGAACATTTGTGTTCTTAGGGGTAAGATGAACTCATTTAGAGAGATATTCAAACAAGGCGAAAAGAAAAACATTTATCAAAGAAATTACTATTGCTTTAATTTTTGATTGTGTTCTCACAACGAGAGAAACACCAGGATTTGAACACATAACCTTTGGAGTAAGCATCAGAGACCTTAACCACTAGGCCACAGTAACTAAAGGGTAACATCTACGAAAACTTATATATGACATTCGGATCAAACACTCCAGTATATGCTGTGCCGTAGGTTATAGTTCACCTATGTTGATATCATTGACAGTGTTGAATGGTAGGAAAGAGGGACAAAGAGAGAAAAAGAAAGCCAGACAGAGGGAGAGACAGGATTTGTATTCTTTGGGGGTAGGATGAATTCATTTAGATATATTTTCAAACAAGGTTAAAAGAAAAACTTTTATCTAAGGAATTAGCAGGGCTTTAATTTTTGAGTGAGGACTCTCAACGAGTGAAACACCAGGATTTGAACACACAACCTATGAATTAAGTGTCAGAGTCCTTAACCAATAGGCCACGGTGACTCACGTGTGACCTCCACGAAAACTTATATATGACATTCGGATCAAACACTCCAGTGTATGTAGTGCCATAGGTTAGACTTCACCCATGTTGACCTTATTGACAGTGTTGAATGGAAGGAAAGAGGGACAGAGAGAGAAAAAGAAAGCCAGACAGAGGGAGAGAGAAGATTTGTATTCTTTGGGGTTAGATGAACTCATTTAGAGAGATATTCAAACAAGGTGAAAAGAAAAACATTAATCAAAGAAAGAATCATTGTCTTAATTTTTAACTGAGGACTCACAACCAGTGAAATACAAGGATTTGAACACTTAACCTTTGGAATAAGAATCAGAGACTTTAACCACTAGGCCACAGTGCCTCCTTTCTGCTATGCTCAAAAACTTATATATGAAATTCGGATCAAACACTCCAGTGTTTGCAGTGCCATAGGTTAGACTTCACCCATGTTGACCTTATTGACAGTGTTGAATGGAAGGAAAGAGGGACAGAGAGAGAAAAAGAAAGCCAGACAGAGGGAGAGAGAAGATTTGTATTCTTATGGGTAAGATGAACTCATTTAGAGAGATATTCAAACAAGGCGAAAAGAAAAACATTTATCAAAGAAATTTCCAATGCTTTAATTTTTGACTGTGGTCTCACAACCAGATAAACACCAGAATTCGAACACATAACTTTGGGATTAAGTGTCAGAGACCTTAACCACTAGGCTACAGTAACTCATGAGTGACCTCTATGAAAACCTATATATGACATTCGGATCAAACACTCCAGTATATGCTGTGCCCTAGGTTATAGTTCACCTATGTCGATATCATTGACAGTGTTGAATGGTAGGAAAGAGGGACAAAGAGAGAAAAAGAAAGCCAGACAGAGGGAGAGACAGGATTTGTATTCTTTGGGGGTAGGATGAATTCATTTAGATATATATTCAAACAAGGTTAAAAGAAAAACATATATCTAAGGAATTAGCAGGGTTTTAATTTTTGAGTGAGGACTTTCAAACAGTGAAACACCAGGATTTGAACACATAACCTTTGATATAAGAGTCAGAGACCTTAACCATTAGGCCACAGTAACTAATGACTGACTTACACGAAAACTTATATATGACATTCGGATCAAACACTCCAGTCTATGTAGTGCCATAGGTTAGAGTTCACCTATGTTGACATCATTGACAGTGTTAAATGGAAGGAAAGAGGGACAGAGAGAGAAAAAAAAGCCAGACAGAGGGAGAGAGAAGAATTGTATTCTTTTAGGGTAAGACATACTTGTAAAGAGAGAATGTCAAACTAGGAGAAATTAAAAATATTTTCCAACATTTATCAGAGAAGGTACCATTGCCTATAATTTTACCTTAAAACCCATATACATTGAAACACGAGGATTTGAACACAAAACCTTTGGAAAAGAGTCCGTGAAAGTAACCACTAGGGAACAGTGACTCATGAATGCATTGCTCAAAAACTTATATATAACATTCTGATCAACCACTCCAGTGTATGTAGTGCCATAGGTTAGAGTTCACCAATGTTGACATCATTGAAAGTGTTGAATGGAAGTAAAGAGGGACAGAGAGAGAAAATGAAAGCCAAACAGAGTGAGAGAGAAGATTTGTATTCTTTGGGGGTAGGATGAACTCATTTAGATATATATTCAAACAAGGTTAAAAGAAACATTAATCAAAGGAATTACCAGTGCTTTAATTTACATCTGAGGACTGGGAAACACCAGCATTTATTCACATAATCTTTGAAGCAAGAATCAGAGAACTTAACCACTAGGCCACAGTGACTCAACAATAATAACCACGAAAACGTATATATGACATTCGGATCAAACACTCCAGTGTATGCAGTGCCACAGGTTAGAGTTCACCTATGTTGACATTATTGACAGTGTTGAATGGAAGGAAAGAGGGACAGAGAGAGAAAAAGAAAGCCAGACAGAGGGAGAGAGAAGATTTGTATTCCTTGGGGTTAGGTGAACTGATTTAGAGAGATATTCAAACAAGGCGAAAAGAAAAACATTTATCAAAGAAAGAACCATTGCCTTAATTTTTAGATGAGGACTCATAATCAATGAACCATGAGGAATTGAACACTTAACCCTTTGGAATAAGAGTCAGAGACCTTAACCACTAGGCCATAGTGACTTCTTATTGCTACCTTCTAAAACTTATATATGACATTCGGATCAAACACTCCAGTGTTTGCAGTGCCGTAGGTTAGAGTTCACCTATGTTGACATTATTGACAGTGTAGAATGGAAGGAAAGAGGGTCAGAGAGCGAAAAGAAAGCCGGACAGAGGGAGAGAGAAAATTTGTATTCTTTGGGGTTATATGAACTGATTTAGATAGATATTCAAACAAAGCGAAAAGAAAAACATTTATCAAAGGTAGAACAATTGCCTTAATTTCTAACTGCAGAATCACAACCAGTGAAACACCAGGATTTAAACACTTTACCGTTGGAATAAGAGACCTTAACCACTAGGCCACAGTGACTCCTTATAGCTGTTCTCAATAACTTATATATGACATTCGGATTAAACACTCCAGTGTATACAGAGACGTAGGTTAGAGTTCACCTATGTTGACATCATTGACAGTGTTGAATGGAAGGAAAGAGAGAGAGAGAAGAAGAAAGCCTGACAGAGGGAGAGAGAAGATTTGTAGTCTTAGGGGTAAGATGAACTCATTTAGAGAGATATTCAAACAAGGCGAAAAGAAAAACATTTATCAGAGAAATTACCATTGCTTTAATTTTTGACTGAGGACTCACAACCAGTGAAACACCAGTATTTGAACAAATAACCTTAGAAGTAAGCATCAGAGGCAATAACCACTAGGCCACAGTGACTCATGGATGACTTTCACGAAAACTTATATATGACATTCGGATCAAACCCTCCAGTCTATGCAGTGCCATAGGTTAGAGTTCACCTATGTTGACATCATTGACAGTGTTAAATGGAAGGAAAGATGGACAGAAAGAGAAAAAAAAGCCAGACAGAGGGAGAGAGAAGAATTGTATTCTTTAGGGTAAGACATACTTGTAAAGAGAGATAGTCAAACTAGGAGAAATGAAAAATATTTTCCAACATTTATCAGAGAAAGTACCATTGCCTATAATTTTACCTTAAAATCCATACACATTGAAACACCAGGATTTGAACACAAAACCTTTGAAGTAAGAGTCCGAGAACTTATCCACTAGGTCACAGTGCCTCATGAATGCTCTGCTCAAAAACTTATATATGACATTCTGATCAACCACTCCAGTGTATGTAGTGTCATAGGTTAGAGTTCACCAATGTTGACATCATTGACAGTGTTGAATGGAAGTAAAGAGGGACAGAGAGAGAAAATGAAAGCCAAACAGAGTGAGAGAGAAGATTTGTATTCTTTGGGGTAGGATGAACTCATTTAGATATATATTCAAACAAGGTTAAAAGAAAAATATTAATCAAAGTAATTACCAGGGCTCTAATTTACATCTGAGGACTGGCAACCAGTAAAACACCAGCATTTATACACATAACCTTTGGAGTAAGAGTCAGAGACCTTAACGACTAGGCCCCAGTGACTCATCAGTGATAGCCACGAAAACCTATATATGACATTCGGATCAAACACTCCAGTGTATGCAGTGGCACAGGTTAGAGTTCACCTATGTTGACATCATTGACAGTGTTGAATGGAAGGAAAGAGGGACAGAGAAAGAAAAAGAAAGCCAGACAGAGGGAGAGAGAAGATTTTTATTCCTTGGGGTTAGGTGAACTGATTTAGAGAGCTATTCAAACAAGGCGGAAAGAAAAACATTTATCATAGAAAGAACCATTACCTTAATTTTTAACTAAGGACTCACAACCAGTGAACCACCAGGAATTGAACACTTATCCTAAGGAATAAGAGTCAGAGACCTTAACCACTAGGCCACAGCGACTCTTTATTGCTGTTCTCAAAAACATATATATGACATTCGGATCAAACACTCCAATGTATGCAGTGCCGTAGGTTAGAGTTCACCTATGTTGACATTATTGACAGTGTTGAATGGAAGGAAAGAGGGACAGAGAGAGAAAAAGAAAGCCAGACAGAGGGAGAGAGAAGATTTGTATTCCTTGGGGTTAGATGAACTGATTTAGAGAGATATTCAAACAAGGCGAAAAGAAAAACATTTATCAAAGAAAGAACCATTGCCTTAATTTTTAGCTGAGGACTCATAACCAGTGAAACATGAGGAATTGAACACTTAACCCTTTGGAATAAGAGTCAGAGACCTTAACCACTAGGCCACAGTGACTCCTTATAGCTGTTCTCAAAAATTTATATATGACATTCGGATTAAACACTCCAGTGTATACAGAGCCGTAGGTTAGAGTTCACCTATGTTGACATCATTGACAGTGTTGAATGGAAAGAAAGAGAGAGAAGAAGAAAGCCTGACAGAGGGAGAGAGAGAAGATTTGTAGTCTTAGGGGTAAGATGAACTCATTTAGAGAGATATTCAAACAAGGCGAAAAGAAAAACATTTATCAAAGAAATTACCATTGCTTTAATTTTTGACTGAGGACTCACAACCAGTGAAACACCAGTATTTGAACAAATAAACTTAGAAGTAAGCATCAGAGGCAATAACCACTAGGCCACAGTGACTCATGAGTGACTTTCACGAAAACGTATATATGGCATTCGGATCAAACACTCCAGTCTATGCAGTGCCATAGGTTAGAGTTCACCTATGTTGACATCATTGACAGTGTTAAATGGAAGGAAAGATGGACAGAGAGAGAAAAAAAAGCCAGACAGAGGGAGAGAGAAGAATTGTATTCTTTAGGGTAAGACATACTTGTAAAGAGAGATAGTCAAACTAGGAGAAATGAAAAATATTTTCCAACATTTATCAGAGAAAGTACCATTGCCTATAATTTTACCTTAAAATCCATACACATTGAAACACCAGGATTTGAACACAAAACCTTTGAAATAAGAGTCGAGAACTTACCCACTAGGTCACAGTGACTCATAAATGCTCTGCTCCAAAACTTATATATGACATTCTGATCAAACACTCCAGTGTATGTAGTGTCATAGGTTAGAGTTCACCAATGTTGACATCATTGACAGTGTTGAATGGAAGTAAAGAGGGACAGAGAGAGAAAATGAAAGCCAAACAGAGTGAGAGAGAAGATTTGTATTCTTTGGGGTAGGATGAACTCATTTAGATATATATTCAAACAAGGTTAAAAGAAAAACATTAATTAAATGAATTACCATTGTTTTAATTTACATCTGAAGACTGGCAACCAGTGAAACACCAGCATTTATACACATAACCTTTGGAGTAAGAGTCCTTAACCACTAGGCCACAGTGACTCATCAGTGATAGTCACGAAAACTTATATATGACATTCGGATCAAACACTCCAGTGTTTGCAGTGCCGTAGGTTAGAGTTCACCTATGTTTACATCATTGACAGTGTTGAATGGAAGGAAAGAGAGACAGAGAGAGAAGAAGAAAGCCTGACAGAGGGCGAGAGAACATTTGTATTCTAAGGGGTAAGATGAACTCATTTAGAGAGATATTCAAACAAGGCGAAAAGAAAAACATTTATCAAAGAAGTTAGCATTGCTTTAATTTTTGACTGCGGGCTCACAACCAGTGAAACAACACAATTTGAACACATCACCTACGGAGTAAGCGTCAGAGACAATAACCACTAGGCCACAGTGACTCATGACTGACCTCCACGAAAACTTATATATGACATTCAGATCAAACACTCCGGTATATGCAGTGCCATAGGTTAGAGTTCACCTATGTTGATATCATTGACAGTGTTGAATGGAAGGAAAGAGGGACAAAGAGAGAAAAAGAAAGCCAGACAGAGGGATAGAGAAGATTTGCATTCTTGAGGGTAAGATGAACTCATTTAGGGAGTTATTCAAACAAGGCGAAAAAAAAAACATTTATCAAAGAAAGTACCATTGCCTAAAGTTTTTACAGAGGACTCACCACCACTGAAACATCACAATTTGAACAAATAACCTTTGGAGTAAGAGTCCAAGACCTTAACCAGTTGGCCATAGTGACTGATGACGATTGTGCTCAAAAACTTATATATGACATTTGGATCAAACACTCCAGTGTATGCAGTGCCGTAGGTTAGAGTTCACCTATGTTGACATCATTGACAGTGTTAAATGGAAGGAAAAGGGACAGAGAGAAAAAAAAGCCAGACAGAGGGAGAGAGAAGATTTGTATTCTTTAGGGTAAGACATACTTGTAAAGAGAGATAGTCAAACTAGGAGAAATGAAAAATATTTTCCAACATTAATCAGAGAAAGTACCATTGCCTATAATTTTACCTTAAAATCCATAAACATTGAAACACCAGGATTTGAACACAAAACCTTTGGAGTAAGAGTCCAAGACCTTAACCACTAGGCCGCAGTGACTCATGAATGCTTTGCTCAAAATCTTATATATGACATTCTGATCAACCACTCCAGTGTATGTAGTGCCATAGGTTAGAGTTCACCAATGTTGACATCATTGACAGTGTTGAATGGAAGTAAAGAGGGACAGAGAGAGAAAATGAAAGCCAAACAGAGTGAGAGAGAAGATTTGTATTCTTTGGGGTAGGATGAACTCATTTAGATATATATTCAAACAAGGTTAAAAGAAAAACATTTACCAAAGGAATTACCAGTGCTTTAATTTACAACTGAGGACTGACAACCAGTATTTAAACACATAACCTTTGGAATAAGCTTCAGAGTCCTTAACCACTAGGCCACAGTGACTCATCAGTAATAATCACGAAAACTTATATATGACATTCGGATCAAACACTCCAGTGTATGCAGTTCCACAGGTTAGCGTTCACCTATGTTGACATTATTGACAGTGTTGAATGGAAGGAAAGAGAGACAGAGAGAGAAGAAAGCCTGACAGAGGGAGAGAGAACATTTGTGTTCTTAGGGGTAAGATGAACTCATTTAGAGAGATATTCAAACAAGGCGAAAAGAAAAACATTTATCAAAGAAATTACCTTTGCTTTAATTTTTGATTGTGTTCTCACAACCAGAGAAACACCAGGATTTGAACACATAACTTTTGGAGTAAGCATCAGAGACCTTAACCACTAGGGTACAGCAACTCATGAGTGACCTCTAAGAAAACTTATATATGACATTCAGATCAAACACTCCAGTATATGCTGTGCCCTAGGTTATAGTTCACCTATGTTGATATCATTGACAGTGTTGAATGGTAGGAAAGAGGGACAAAGAGAGAAAAAGAAAGCCAGACAGAGGGAGAGACAGGATTTGTATTCTTTGGGGGTTGTATGAATTCATTTAGATATATATTCAAACAAGGTTAAAAGAAAAACTTTTATCTAAGGAATTAGCAGGGCTTTAATTTTTGAGTGAGGACTCTCGACTGGTGAAACACCAGGATTTGAACACACAACCTATGAATTAAGTGTCAGAGACCTTAACCAATAGGCCACAGTGACTCACCTGTGACCTGCACGAAAACTTATATATGACATTCGGATCAAACACTCCAGTGTATGTAGTGCCATAGGTTAGACTTCACCCATGTTGACCTTATTGACAGTGTTGAACGGAAGGAAAGAGGGACAGAGAGAGAAAAAGAAAGCCAGACAGAGGGAGAGAGAAGATTTGTATTCTTTGGGGTTAGATGAACTCATTTAGAGAGATATTCAAACAAGGTGAAAAGAAAAACATTAATCAAAGAAAGAACCATTGCCTTAATTTTTAACTAAGGACTCACAACCAGTGAATTACAAGGATTTGAACACTTAACCTTTGGAATAAGAATCAGAGACCTTAACCACTAGGCCACAGTGACTCAAGTGTGACCGCCACGAAAACTTATATATGACATTCGGATCAAACACTCCAGTGTATGTAGTGCCATAGGTTAGACTTCACCCATGTTGACCTTATTGACAGTGTTGAATGGAAGGAAAGAGGGACAGAGAGAGAAAAAGAAAGCCAGACAGAGGGAGAGAGAGGATTTGTATTCTTCGGGGTAGGATGAACTCATTTAGATATATATTCAAACAAGGTTAAAAGAAAAGCATTTATCTAAGGAATTAGCACGGCTTTAAATTTTGGGTGAGAACTCCCAACCAGTGATACCCCAGAATTTGAACACATAACCTTTTATATAAGAGTCAGAGACCTTAACCACTAGACCACAGTTACTCATGAGTGACTTTCACGAAAAGTTATATATGACATTCGGATCAAACACTCCAGTCTATGCAGTGCCATAGGTTAGAGTTCACCTATGTTGACATCATTGACAGTGTTAAATGGAAGGAAAGAGGGACCGAGAGAGAAAAAAAAGCCAGACAGAGGGAGAGAGAGAAGAATTGTATTCTTTAGGGTAAGACATACTTGTAAAAAGAGATAATCAAACTAGGAGAAATTAAAAATATTTTCCAACATTTATCAGAGAAGGTACCATTGCCTATAATTTTACCTTAAAATCCATACACATTGAAACACCAGGATTTGAACACAAAACATTTGGAGTAAGAGTCCAAGAACTTAACCACTAGGGTACAGTGCCTCATGAAGGAACTGCTCAAAAACGTATATATAACATTCTGATCAACCACTCCAGTGTATGTAGTGCCATAGGTTAGAGTTCACCAATGTTGACATCATTGACAGTGTTGAATGGAAGTAAAGAGGGACAGAGAGAGAAAATGAAAGCCAAACAGAGTGAGAGAGAAGATTTGTATTCTTTGGGGTAGGATGAACTCATTTAGATATATATTCAAACAAGGTTAAAAGAAAAACATTAATCAAAGGAATTACTAGTGATCTAATTTACATCTGAGGACTGGCAACCAGTGAAATACCAGCATTTATACACATAACCTTTGAAGTAAAAGTCATAGACCTTAACCACTAGGCCCCAGTGACTCATCAGTGATAGCCACGAAAACTTATATATGACATTTGGATCAAACCCTCCAGTGTATGCAGTGCCACAGGTTAGAGTTCACCTATGTTGACATTATTGACAGTGTTGAATGGAAGGAAAGAGGGACAAAGAGAGAAAAAGAAAGCCAGACAGAGGGAGAGAGAAGATTTGTATTCCTTGTGGTTAGATGAACTGATTTAGAGAGATATTCAAACAAGGTGAAAAGTAAAACATTTATCAAAGAAAGAACCATCACCTTAATTTTTAACTGAGAACTCACAAACAGTGAAACACCAGGAATTGAACACTTAATTTTTGGAATAAGAGTCAGAGACCTTAACCACTAGGCCACAGTGTTCCCATATTGCTCCTCTCCAAAACTTATATATGACATTCGGATCAAACACTCCAGTGTTTGCAGTGCCGTAGGTTAGAGTTCACCTATGTTTACATCATTGACAGTGTTGAATGGAAGGAAAGAGAGACAGAGAGAGAAGAAGAAAGCCTGACAGTGGGAGAGAGAAGATTTGTATTCTTAGGGGTAAGGTGAACTCATTTAGAGAGATATTCAAACAAGGCGAAGAGAAAAACATTTATGAAAGATAGAACCATTTCCTTAATTTTTAACTGAAGACTAACAACAAGTGAAACACCAGGATTTGAACACTTAGTCAGAGATCTTAACCACTAGGCCACAGTGCCTCTTTATTGCTGTTTTCAAAAACGTATATATGACATTCGGATCAAACACACCAATGTACGCAGTGCCGTAGGTTAGAGTTCACCTATGTTGACATCATTGACAGTGTTGAATGGAAGGAAAGAGAGACAGAGAGAGAAGACGAAAGCCTGACAGAGGGAGAGAGAAGATTTGTATTCTTAGGGTTAAGATGAACTAATTTAGAGAGATATTCAAACAAGGTGAAAAGAAAAACATTTATCAAAGAAATTACCATTGCTTTAATTTCTGACTGAGGACTCACAATCAGTGAAAAACCAGGAATTGAACACATCACCTTTGGAGTAAGTATCAGAGACAATAACCACTGGGCAATAGTGACTCATGAGTGACTTTTACAAAAATGTATATATGACATTCGGATCAAACACTCCAGTATATGCAGTGCCATAGGTTAGAGTTCACCTATGCTGATATCATTGACAGTGTTGAATGGAAGGAAAGAGGGACAAAGAGAGAAAAAGAAAGCGAGACAGAGGGAGAGAGAAGATTTGTATTCTTGGGGGTAAGATAAACTCATTTAGGGAGATATTTAAACAAGGCGAAAATAAAAACACATTTATCAAAGAAAGTACCATTGCCTAAAGTTTTTACAGAAGACTCACCAGCATTGATACATCATGATTTGAACACATAACCTTTGGAGTAAGAGTCCAAGACCTTAACCAATAAGCCACAGTGACCATCATGACAGTTATGATCAAAAAGTTATATATGACATTCGGATCAAAAACTCCAGTGAATGCAGTGCCATAGGTTAGAGTTCACCTATGTTGACATCATTGACTGTTAAATGTAAGGAAAGAGGAACAGAGAGAGAAAAAAAGCCAGACAGAGGGAGAGAGAAGATTTGTAGTCTTTAGGGTGAGACATACTTGTAAAGAGAGATAGTCAAACGAGGAGAAATGAAAAATATTTTCCAACATTCATCAGAGAAAGTACCATTGCCTATAATTTTACCTTAAAATCCATGCACATTGAAAGACCAGGATTTGAACACAAAATCTTTGGAGTAAGAGTTGGTGAACTTAACAACTAGGCCACAGTGACTCATGAATGCTGTGCTCAAAAACTTATATATGACATTCTGATCAACCACTCCAGTGTATGTAGTGCCATAGGTTAGAGTTCACCAATGTTGACATCATTGACAGTGTTGAATGGAAGTAAAGAGGGACAGAGAGAGAAAATGATAGCCAAACAGAGTGAAAGAGAAGATTTGTATTCTTTGGGGTAGGATGAACTCATTTAGATATGTATTCAAACAAGGTTAAAAGAAAAACATTTATCAAAGGAATTACCAGTGCTTTAATTTATGACTGAGGACTAGCAACTAGTGAAACACCAGCATTTAAACACATAACCTTTGAAATAAGAGTCAGAGATCTTAACCAATAGGCCACAGTGACTCATCAGTGATCTCCATGAAAACTTATATATGACATTCGGATCAAACACTCCAGTGTATGCAGTGCCACAGGTTAGAGTTCGCCTATGTTGACATTATTGACAGTGATGAATGAAAGGAAAGAGGGACAAAGAGAGAAAAAGAAAGCCAGACAGAGGGAGAGAGAAGATTTGTATTCCTTGGGGTTAGATGAACTGATTTAGAGAGATATTCAAACAAGGCGAAAAGAAAAAACTTTATCAAAGAAAGATCCATTGCCTTTATTTTTAACTGAAGACTAACAACAAGTGAAACACCAGGATTTGAACACTTAATCTTTGGAATAAGAGTCAGAGATCTTAACCACTAGGCCACAGTGCCTCTTTATTGCTGTTTTCAAAAACGTATATATGACATTCGGATCAAACACACCAATGTACGCAGTGCCGTAGGTTAGAGTTCTCCTATGTTGACATCATTGACAGTGTTGAATGGAAGGAAAGAGAGACAGAGAGAGAAGACGAAAGCCTGACAGAGGGAGAGAGAAGATTTGTATTCTTAGTGTTAAGATGAACTAATTTAGAGAGATATTCAAACAAGGTGAAAAGAAAAACATTTATGAAAGAAATTACCATTGCTTTAATTTTTGACTGAGGACTCACAATCAGTGAAAAACCAGGAATTGAACACATCACCTTTGGAGTAAGTATCAGAGACAATAACCACTGGGCAATAGTGACTCATGGGTGACTTTTACAAAAATGTATATATGACATTCGGATCAAACACTCCAGTATATGCAGTGCCATAGGTTAGAGTTCACCTATGCTGATATCATTGACAGTGTTGAATGGAAGGAAAGAGGGACAAAGAGAGAAAAAGAAAGCGAGACAGAGGGAGAGAGAAGATTTGTATTCTTGGGGGAAAGATAAACTCATTTAGGGAGATATTTAAACAAGGTGAAAATAAAAAACACATTTATCAAAGAAAGTACCATTGCCTAAAGTTTTTACAGAAGACTCACCAGCATTGATACATCACGATTTGAACACATAACATTTGGAGTAAGAGTCCAAGACCTTAACCAATAAGCCACAGTGACCATCATGACAGTTATGATCAAAAAGTTATATATGACATTCGGATCAAACACTCCAGTGAATGCAGTGCCATAGGTTAGAGTTCACCTATGTTGACATCATTGACTGTTAAATGTAAGGAAAGAGGAACAGAGAGAGAAAAAAAAGCCAGACAGAGGGAGAGAGAAGATTTGTAGTCTTTAGGGTGAGACATACTTGTAAAGAGAGATAGTCAAACGAGGAGAAATGAAAAATATTTTCCAACATTCATCAGAGAAAGTACCATTGCCTATAATTTTACCTTAAAATCCATGCACATTGAAAGACCAGGATTTGAACACAAAATCTTTGGAGTAAGAGTTGGTGAACTTAACAACTAGGCCACAGTGACTCATGAATGCTGTGCTCAAAAACTTATATATGACATTCTGATCAACCACTCCAGTGTATGTAGTGCCATAGGTTAGAGTTCACCAATATTGACATCATTGACAGTGTTGAATGGAAGTAAAGAGGGACAGAGAGAGAAAATGATAGCCAAACAGAGTGAAAGAGAAGATTTGTATTCTTTGGGGTAGGATGAACTCATTTAGATATGTATTCAAACAAGGTTAAAAGAAAAACATTTATCAAAGGAATTACCAGTGCTTTAATTTATGACTGAGGACTAGCAACCAGTGAAACACCAGCATTTAAACACATAACCTTTGAAATAAGAGTCAGAGATCTTAACCAATAGGCCACAGTGACTCATCAGTGATCTCCATGAAAACTTATATATGACATTCGGATCAAACACTCCAGTGTATGCAGTGCCACAGGTTAGAGTTCGCCTATGTTGACATTATTGACAGTGATGAATGAAAGGAAAGAGGGACAAAGAGAGAAAAAGAAAGCCAGACAGAGGGAGAGAGAAGATTTGTATTCCTTGGGGTTAGATGAACTGATTTAGAGAGATATTCAAACAAGGCGAAAAGAAAAAACTTTATCAAAGAAAGATCCATTGCCTTTATTTTTAACTGAGGACTCACAAACAGTGAAACACCAGGAATTGAACACTTAACCTTTAGGAATAAGAGTCAGAGACCTCAACCACTAGGCCACAGTGCCTCCTTAGTGCTGCTCTCCAAAACTTATATATGACATTCGGATCACACACTCCAGTGTTTGCAGCAAAGAAGTTTAGAGTTCACCTATGTTTACATCATTGACGTTGTTGAATGGAAGGAAAGCGAGACAGAGAGAAGAAGAGAGCCTGACAGTGGGAGAGAGAAGATTTGTATTCTTAGGGGTAAGATGAACTCATTTAGAGAGATATTCAAACAAGGTGAAGGGAAATACATTTATCAAAGAAATAAAAATTGCCTTAATTTTTGACTGAGGACTAACAACCAGTGAAACACCAGGATCTGTACACTTAATCTTTGGAATAAGAGTCAGAGACCTTAACCACTAGGACACAGTGACTCTTTATTGTTGTGCTCAAAAACGTATATATGACATTCGGATCAAACACTCCAATGTATGTAGTGCCGTAGGTTAGAGTTCACCTATATTGACATCATTGACAGTGTTGAATGGAAGTAAAGAGGGACAGAGAGAGAAGAAGAAAGCCTGACAGTGGGAGAGAGAAGATTTGTATTCTTAGGGGTAAGATGAACTCATTTAGAGAGATATTCAAACAAGGCGAAGAGAAAAACATTTATGAAAGGTAGAACTTTTTCCTTAATTTTTAACTGAATACTAACAAGAAGTGAAACACCAGGATCTGAACACTTAATCTTTGGAATAAGAGTCAGAGATCTTAACCACTAGGCCACAGTGCCTCTTTATTGATGTTTTCAAAAACGAATATATGACATTCGGATCAAACACACCAATGTACGCAGTGCCGTAGGTTAGAGTTCACCTATGTTGACATCATTGACAGTGTTGAATGGAAGGAGAGACAGAGAGAGAAGACGAAAGCCTGACAGAGGGAGAGAGAAGATTTGTATTCTTAGGGTTAAGATGAACTAATTTAGAGAGATATTCAAACAAGGTGAAAAGAAAAACATTTATCAAAGAAATTACCATTGCTTTAATTTTTGACTGAGGACTCACAATCAGTGAAAAACCAGGAATTGAACACATCACCTTTGGAGTAAGTATCAGAGACAATAAACACTGGGCAACAGTGACTCATGAGTGACTTTTACGAAAACTTATATATGACATTCGGATCAAACACTCCAGTATATGCAGTGCCATAGGTTAGAGTTCACCTATGCTGATATCATTGACAGTGTTGAATGGAAGGAAAGAGGGACAAAGAGAGAAAAAGAAAGCGAGACAGAGGGAGAGAGAAGATTTGTATTCTTGGGGGTAAGATAAACTCATTTAGGGAGATATTTAAACAAGGCGAAAATAAAAAACACATTTATCAAAGAAAGTACCATTGCCTAAAGTTTTTACAGAAGACTCACCAGCATTGATACATCACGATTTGAACACATAACCTTTGGAATAAGAGTCCAAGACCTTAACCAATAAGCCACAGTGACCATCATGATGGTTATGATCCATTAGTTATATATGACATTCGGATCAAACACTCCAGTGAATGCAGTGCCGTAGGTTAGAGTTCACCTATGTTGACATCATTGACTGTTAAATGTAAGGAAAGAGGGACAGAGAGAGAAAAAAAAGCCAGACAGAGGGAGAGAGAAGATTTGTATTCTTTAGGGTAAGACATACTTGTAAAGAGAGATAGTCAAACGAGGAGAAATGAAAAATATTTTCCAACATTCATCAGAGAAAGTACCATTGCCTATAATTTTACCTTAAAATCCATGCACATTGAAAGACCAGGATTGAACACAAAATCTTTGGAGTAAGAGCTGGTGAACTTAACAACTAGGCCACAGTGACTCATGAATGCTGGGCTCAAAAACTTATATATGACATTCTGATCAACCACTCCAGTGTATGTAGTGCCATAGGTTAGCGTTCACCAATGTTGACATCATTGACAGTGTTGAATGGAAGTAAAGAGGGACAGAGAGAGAAAATGATAGCCAAACAGAGTGAAAGAGAAGATTTGTATTCTTTGGGGTAGGATGAACTCATTTAGATATGTATTCAAACAAGGTTAAAAGAAAAACATTTATCAAAGGAATTACCAGTGCTTTAATTTATGACTGAGGACTGGCAACCAGTGAAACACCAGCATTTAAACACATAACCTTTGAAATAAGAGTCAGAAATCTTAACCAATAGGCCACAGTGACTCAGCAGTGATCTCCATGAAAACTTATATATGACATTCGGATCAAACACTCCAGTGTATGCAGTGCCACAGGTTAGAGTTCGCCTATGTTGACATTATTGACAGTGATGAATGGAAGGAAAGCGGGACAAAGAGAGAAAAAGAAAGCCAGACAGAGGGAGAGAGAAGATTTGTATTCCTTGGGGTTAGATGAACTGATTTAGAGAGATATTCAAACAAGGCGAAAAGAAAAAACTTTATCAAAGAAAAATCCATTGCCTTTATTTTTAACTGAGGACTCACAAACAGTGAAACACCAGGAATTGAACACTTAACCTTTGGAATAAGAGTCAGAGACCTCAACCACTAGGCCACAGTGCCTCCTTAGTGCTGCTCTCCAAAACTTATATATGACATTCGGATCAAACACTCCAGTGTTTGCAGCGCAGAAGTTTAGCGTTCACCTATGTTTACATCATTGACGTTGTTGAATGGAAGGAAAGAGAGAAGAAGAGAGCCTGACAGTGGGAGAGAGAAGATTTGTATTCTTAGGGGTAAGATGAACTCATTTAGAGAGATATTCAAACAAGGTGAAGGGAAATACATTTATCAAAGAAATAACCATTGCCTTAATTTTTGACTGAGGACTAACAACAAGTGAAACACCAGGATCTATACACTTAATCTTTGGAATAAGAGTCAGAGACCTTAACCACTAGGACACAGTGACTCTTTATTGTTGTGCTCAAAACGTATATATGACATTCGGATCAAACACTCCAATGTATGCAGTGCCTTAGGTTAGAGTTCACCTATGTTGACATCATTGACAGTGTTGAATGGAAGTAAAGAGGGACAGAGAGAGAAGAAGAAAGCCTGACAGTGGGAGAGAGAAGATTTGTATTCTTAGGGGTAAGATAAACTCATTTAGAGAGATATTCAAACAAGGCGAAGAGAAAAACATTTATGAAAGGTAGAACTTTTTCCTTAATTTTTAACTGAATACTAACAAGAAGTGAAACACCAGGATCTGAACACTTAATCTTTGGAATAAGAGTCAGAGATCTTAACCACTAGGCCACAGTGCCTCTTTATTGCTGTTTTCAAAAACGAATATATGACATTCGGATCAAACACACCAATGTACGCAGTGCCGTAGGTTAGAGTTCACCTATGTTGACATCATTGACAGTGTTGAATGGAAGGAAAGAGAGACAGAGAGAGAAGACGAAAGCCTGACAGAGGGAGAGAGAAGATTTGTATTCTTAGGGTTAAGATGAACTAATTTAGAGAGATATTCAAACAAGGTGAAAAGAAAAACATTTATCAAAGAAATTACCATTGCTTTAATTTTTGACTGAGGACTCACAATCAGTGAAAAACCAGGATTTGAACACATCACCTTTGGAGTAAGTATCAGAGACAATAAACACTGGGCAACAGTGACTCATGAGTGACTTTACGAAAACTTATATATGACATTCGGATCAAACACTCCAGTATATGCAGTGCCATAGGTTAGAGTTCACCTATGCTGATATCATTGACAGTGTTGAATGGAAGGAAAGAGGGACAAAGAGAGAAAAAGAAAGCGAGACAGAGGAGAGAGAAGATTTGTATTCTTGGGGGTAAGATAAACTCATTTAGGGAGATATTTAAACAAGGCGAAAATAAAAAACACATTTATCAAAGAAAGTACCATTGCCTAAAGTTTTTACAGAAGACTCACCAGCATTGATACATCACGATTTGAACACATAACCTTTGGAATAAGAGTCCAAGACCTTAACCAATAAGCCACAGTGACCATCATGATGGTTATGATCCATTAGTTATATATGACATTCGGATCAAACACTCCAGTGAATGCAGTGCCGTAGGTTAGAGGTCACCTATGTTGACATCATTGACTGTTAAATGTAAGGAAAGAGGGACAGAGAGAGAAAAAAAAGCCAGACAGAGGGAGAGAGAAGATTTGTATTCTTTAGGGTAAGACATACTTGTAAAGAGAGATAGTCAAACGAGGAGAAATGAAAAATATTTTCCAACATTCATCAGAGAAAGTACCATTGCCTATAATTTTACCTTAAAATCCATGCACATTGAAAGACCAGGATTTGAACACAAAATCTTTGGAGTAAGAGCTGGTGAACTTAACAACTAGGCCACAGTGACTCATAAATGCTGGGCTCAAAAACTTATATATGACATTCTGATCAACCACTCCAGTGTATGTAGTGCCATAGGTTAGCGGTCACCAATGTTGACATCATTGACAGTGTTGAATGGAAGTAAAGAGGGACAGAGAGAGAAAATGATAGCCAAACAGAGTGAAAGAGAAGATTTGTATTCTTTGGGGTAGGATGAACTCATTTAGATATGTATTCAAACAAGGTTAAAAGAAAAACATTTATCAAAGGAATTACCAGTGCTTTAATTTATGACTGAGGACTGGCAACCAGTGAAACACCAGCATTTAAACACATAACCTTTGAAATAAGAGTCAGAAATCTTAACCAATAGGCCACAGTGACTCATCAATGATCTCCATGAAAACTTATATATGACATTCGGATCAAACAATCCAGTGTATGCAGTGCCACAGGTTAGAGTTCGCCTATGTTGACATTATTGACAGTGATGAATGGAAGGAAAGAGGGACAAAGAGAGGAAAAGAAAGCCAGACAGAGGGAGAGAGAAGATTTGTATTCCTTGGGGTTAGATGAACTGATTTAGAGAGATATTCAAACAAGGCGAAAAGAAAAAACTTTATCAAAGAAAGATCCATTGCCTTTATTTTTAACTGAGGACTCACAAACAGTGAAACACCAGGAATTGAACACTTAACCTTTGGAATAAGAGTCAGAGACCTCAACCACTAGGCCACAGTGCCTCCTTAGTGCTGCTCTCCAAAACTTATATATGACATTCGGATCAAACACTCCAGTGTTTGCAGCGCAGAAGTTTAGAGTTCACCTATGTTTACATCATTGACGTTGTTGAATGGAAGGAAAGAGAGAAGAAGAGAGCCTGACAGTGGGAGAGAGAGATTTGTATTCTTAGGGGTAAGATGAACTCATTTAGAGAGATATTCAAACAAGGTGAAGGGAAATACATTTATCAAAGAAATAACCATTGCCTTAATTTTTGACTGAGGACTAACAACAAGTGAAACACCAGGATCTATACACTTAATCTTTGGAATAAGAGTCAGAGACCTTAACCACTAGGACACAGTGACTCTTTATTGTTGTGCTCAAAAACGTATATATGACATTCGGATCAAACACTCCAATGTATGCAGTGCCGTAGGTTAGAGTTCACCTATGTTGACATCATTGACAGTGTTGAATGGAAGTAAAGAGGGACAGAGAGAGAAGAAGAAAGCCTGACAGTGGGAGAGAGAAGATTTGTATTCTTAGGGGTAAGATAAACTCATTTAGAGAGATATTCAAACAAGGCGAAGAGAAAAACATTTATGAAAGATAGAACCATTTCCTTAATTTTTAACTGAAGACTAACAACAAGTGAAACACCAGGATCTGAACACTTAATCTTTGGAATAAGAGTCAGAGATCTTAACCACTAGGCCACAGTGCCTCTTTATTGCTGTTTTCAAAAACGTATATATGACATTCGGATCAAACACACCAATGTACGCAGTGCCGTAGGTTAGAGTTCACCTATGTTGACATCATTGACAGTGTTGAATGGAAGGAAAGAGAGACAGAGAGAGAAGACGAAAGCCTGACAGAGGGAGAGAGAAGATTTGTATTCTTAGGGTTAAGATGAACTAATTTAGAGAGATATTCAAACAAGGTGAAAAGAAAAACATTTATCAAAGAAATTACCATTGCTTTAATTTTTGACTGAGGACTCACAATCAGTGAAAAATCAGGAATTGAACACATCACCTTTGGAGTAAGTATCAGAGACAATAATCACTGGGCAACAGTGACTCATGAGTGACTTTTACGAAAACTTATATATGACATTCGGATCAAACACTCCAGTATATGCAGTGCCATAGGTTAGAGTTCACCTATGCTGATATCATTGACAGTGTTGAATGGAAGGAAAGAGGGACAAAGAGAGAAAAAGAAAGCGAGACAGAGGGAGAGAGAAGATTTGTATTCTTGGGGGTAAGATAAACTCATTTAGGGAGATATTTAAACAAGGCGAAAATAAAAAACACATTTATCAAAGAAAGTACCATTGCCTAAAGTTTTTACAGAAGACTCACCAGCATTGATACGTCACGATTTGAACACATAACCTTTGGAGTAAGAGTGCAAGACCTTAACCAATAAGCCACAGTGACCACAATGATGGTTATGATCAAAAAGTTATATATGACATTCGGATCAAACACTCCAGTGAATGCAGTGCCGTAGGTTAGAGTTCACCTATGTTGACATCATTGACTGTTAAATGTAAGGAAAGAGGGACAGAGAGAGAAAAAAAAGCCAGATAGAGGGAGAGAGAAGATTTGTATTCTTTAGGGTAAGACATACTTGTAAAGAGAGATAGTCAAACGAGGAGAAATGAAAAATATTTTCCAACATTCATCAAAGAAAGTACCATTGCCTATAATTTTACCTTAAAATCCATGCACATTGAAAGACCAGGATTTGAACACAAAATCTTTGGAGTAAGAGCTGGTGAACTTAACAACTAGGCCACAGTGACTCATGAATGCTGGTCTCAAAAACTTATATATGGCATTCTGATCAACCACTCCAGTGTATGTAGTGCCGTAGGTTAGCGTTCACCAATGTTGACATCATTGACAGTGTTGAATGGAAGTAAAGAGGGACAGAGAGAGAAAATGATAGCCAAACAGAGTGAAAGAGAAGATTTGTATTCTTTGGGGTAGGATGAACTCATTTAGATATGTATTCAAACAAGGTTAAAAGAAAAACATTTATCAAAGGAATTACCAGTGCTTTAATAGGCCACAGTGACTCATCAGTGATCTCCATGAAAACTTATATATGACATTCGGATCAAACACTCCAGTGTATGCAGTGCCACAGGTTAGAGTTCGCCTATGTTGACATTATTGACAGTGATGAATGGAAGGAAAGAGGGACAAAGAGAGAAAAAGAAAGCCAGACAGAGGGAGAGAGAAGATTTGTATTCCTTGGGGTTAGATGAACTGATTTAGAGAGATATTCAAACAAGGCGAAAAGAAAAAACTTTATCAAAGAAAGATCCATTGCCTTAATTTTTAACTGAGGACTCAAAAACAGTGAAACACCAGGAATTGAACACTTAACCTTTGGAATAAGAGTCAGAGACCTCAACCACTAGGCCACAGTGCCTCCTTATTGCTGCTCTCCAAAACTTATATATGACATTCGGATCAAACACTCCAGTGTTTGCAGCGCAGTAGTTTAGAGTTCACCTATGTTTACATCATTGACGTTGTTGAATGGAAGGAAAGAGAGACAGAGAGAGAAGAAGAGAGCCTGACAGTGGGAGAGAGAAGATTTGTATTCTTAGGGGTAAGATGAACTCATTTAGAGAGATATTCAAACAAGGTGAAGGGAAATACATTTATCAATGAAATAACCATTGCCTTAATTTTTAACTGAGGACTAACAACCAGTGAAACACCAGGATCTGAACACTTAATCTTTGGAATAAGAGTCAGAGACCTTAACCACTAGGACACAGTGACTCTTTATTGTTGTGCTCAAAAACGTATATATGACATTCGGATCAAACACTCCAATGTAAGCAGTGCCGTAGGTTAGAGTTCACCTATGTTGACATCATTGACAGTGTTGAATGGAAGTAAAGAGGGACAGAGAGAGAAAAAGAAAGCCAGACAGAGGGAGAGAGAGAGAAGATTTTTATTCCTTGAGGTTAGATGAACTGATTTAGAGAGATATTCAAACAAGGCGAAAAGAAAAACATTTATCAAAGAAAGAACCATTGCCTTACTTTTTAACTAAGGACGCACAACCAGTGAACCACCAGGAATTGAACACTTAACCTTAGGAATAAGAGTCAGAGACCTTAACCACTAGGCCACAGTGACTCTTTATTGCTGTTCTCAAAAACGTATATATGACATTCAGATCAAACACTCCAATGTATGCAGTGCCGTAGGTTAGAGTTCACCTATGTTGACATCATTGACAGTGTTGAATGGAAGGAAAGAGGGTCAGAGAGAGAAAAAGAAAGCCAGACAGAGGGAGAGAGAAGATTTGTATTCTTTGGGGTAGGATGAACTCATTTAGATATATGTTCAAACAAGGTTAAAAGAAAATATTTATCAAAGGAATTACCATTGCTTTAATTTTTGACTGAGGACTCACAATCAGTGAAAGACCGGGATTTGAACACATAACCTTTGGAGTAAGAGTCCAAGACCTTAACCAATAAGCCACAGTGACCACCATAAAGGTAATGTTCAAAAAGTTATATATGACATTCGGATCAAACACTCCAGTGTATGCAGTGCCGTAGGTTAGAGTTCACCAATGTTGACATCATTGACTGTTAAATGTAAGGAAAGAGGGACAGAGAGAGAAAAAAAAGCCAGATAGAGGGAGAGAGAAGATTTGTATTCTTTAGGGTAAGACATACTTGTAAAGAGAGATCGTCAAACGAGGAGAAATGAAAAATATTTTCCAACATTCATCAGAGAAAGTACCATTGCCTATAATTTTACCTTAAAATCCATACACATTGAAACACCAGGATTTGAACACAAAACCTTTGAAGTAAGAGTCCTAGAACTTAACCACTTGGTCACAGTGACTCATGAATGCTCTGCTCAAAAACTTATATATGACATTCTGATCAAATCTAAATCCGTATTTGTAAAGCGCGAACTACTCACCCTTACGGGTCTCAAGGCGCTGGGGGCCGTCGTGGAAATTAAGTGAGCTATTGCCCAGAGTCACATGGTGCTGAGCTGAGCTGCTGCCGGAGCAGGGGATCGAACCGTGAACCCTGTGCTCCGAAGACAGCTGCCCTGGCCGCTGCACCACACCTCAAACACTCCAGTATATGCAGTGCCATAGGTTAGAGTTCACCTATGTTGATATCATTGACAGTGTTGAATGGAAAGAAAGAGGGACAAAGAGAGAAAAAGAAAGCGAGACAGAGGGAGAGAGAAGATTTGTATTCTTTGGGGTAGGATTAACTCATTTAGATATATGTTCAAACAAGGCGAAAAGAAAAACATTTATCAAATAAATTACCATTGCTTTAATTTCTGACTGTGTTCACACAACCAGAGAAACACCAGGACTTGAACACATACCCTTTGGAGTAAGCGTCAGAGACCATAAACCACTAGGCCACAGTAACTCATAAGTGACCTCCACGAAAACTTATATATGACATTCGGATCAAACACTCCAGTATATGCTGTGCCCTAGGTTAGGTGAATCGACTGATATGGATTTTTTAAATGAGGTGGTGGCTATTTTTCTTATCTGTTTCTAATCTATCCTGTTATACACAATTCTTTTTCTGGACAATTCACGAGTTCTTGTATATACACTAATTGGGGACCTCAAATTAGTCCTTTGTCTTGCTCTTTGAATTGTAAATACTATATAATGCACACCTTTATGGTGGCACAATATGTATCAGTAAGTGAGAACCCTGTATCTGAAATGTAACATATATATTTTATTTACAGAGATCAAAAGTTAACATTGTGGCCCCTTTCTGACGAAGGCACAACTGTGCCAAAACGCGTCGATAACACAGATTATTAAAATTCTGCCACATAGTTTCCTCAAGATTCTCAGAAATTAATGGTTATTTATCATCTAATCATAAATAATGACATGTGTATTTTTTAAATTGATTGTTAGTCATATGTTGTATGAATGAAGAGGAATGAATGAGTACAAATGGGTTGTTACATTTTCTTTTAAAAATGAAATGATAAAAGTAATTTTATAATCTTTTTGCTATTGTGCATCAATAAAAATTATTATTTTTGTATAACAAAATAGATACTGTTGGTTCTCCTTTTGTTTTCTATTCAGTCAGTCAACAAAATTCGTGTTGTTTTGTGTTGTTTATATCACTGTTGCCTTAAGCTTATACATTAGATTAATTAGCCCTGCCTTAAGGAACCTTACCCTATTAGCAGGGGGCCTCTAGTTTTACAATACACAACCAGAGAAACACCAGGACTTGAACACATACCCTTTGGAGTAAGCGTCAGAGACCATAAACCACTAGGCCACAGTAACTCATAAGTGACCTCCACGAAAACTTATATATGACATTCGGATCAAACACTCCAGTATATGCTGTGCCCTAGGTTAGAGTGTTGAATGGAAGGAAAGAGGGACATAGAGAGAAAAAGAAAGCCAGACAGAGGGAGAGAGAGGATTTGTATTCTTTGGGGGTAGGATGAACTCATTTAGATATATATTCAAACAAGGTTAAAAAAACATTTATCTAACGAATTAGCAGTACTTTAATTTTTGAGTGAGGACTCTCAAGCTGTGAAACTCCAGGATTTGAACACATAATCTTTGAAGTAAGAGTCAGAGACCTTAACCACTAGGCCACAAAGACTCATGTGTGACCTCCACAAAAACTTATATATGACATTCGGATCAAACACTCCAGTGTATGCAGTGCCATAGGTTAGACTTCACCCATGTTGACATTATTGACAGTGTTGAATGGAAGGAAAGAGGGACAGAGAGAGAAAAAGAAAGTCAGACAGAGGGAGAGAGAAGATTTGTATTCTTTCGGGTTAGATGAACTCATTTAGAAAGATATTCAAACAAGGTGAAAAGAAAAACATTTATCAAAGAAAGAACCATTGCCTTAATTTTTAACTGAGGACTCACAACCAGATTTGAAGAATTAACCTTTGGAATAAGAGTCAGAGACCTTAACCACTAGGCCAAAGTGACTCTGTACTGCTGTTCTAAAAAAAACTTATATATGACATTCGGATGAAACACTCCAGTGTTTGCAGTGCCGTAGGTTAGAGTTCACCTATGTTGACATCATTGACAGTGTTGAATGGAAGGAAAGAGAGACAGAGAGAGAAGAAGAAAGCCTTACAGAGGGAGAGAGAAGATTTGTATTCTTTCGGGTTAGATGAACTCATTTAGAGAGATATTCAAACAAGGCAAAAAGAAAAACATTTATCAAATAAATTACAATTGCTTTAATTTTGGAATGAGGCTTCACAACCAGTGAAACACAAGGATTTGAACACATAACATTTGGAGTAAGCGTCAGAGACAACAACCACTAGGTCACAGTAACTCATGAGTAACCTCCAAGAAAACTTATATATGACATTCGAATCAATCACTCCAGTATATGCCGTGCCCTAGGTTAGAGTTCACCTACGTTGATATCATTGACAGTGTTGAATGGAAGGAACGAGGGACAAAGAGAGAAAAAGAAAGCCAGACAGAGGGATAAGATGGGGTAAGATGAACTCATTTAGAGAGATATTCAAACAAGGCGAAAAAAACAAACATTTATCAAAGAAAGTACCATTGCCTAAATTTTTGACTGAGGACTCACCACCACGATTTGAACACATAACCTTCAATCAATCAATCAGGAAATTGTAAGCGCGCTACTCACCCGTGAGGTTCTCAAGGCACTGAGGGGGGGGGGGCCGCAGATCTGTTTAGGCAAAGAGCCAGGTCTTGAGGGTCTTCCTGAAGGTGTTCAGGGAGGGGGCGTGTCTGATGTCTGCCGGTACCTCGTTCCAGGTCTTGGCTGCAATGTGAGAGAAGGATCTTCCACCTGCTCTGTGGATGTGCGGGGTTTCGGCCAGTGCGAGGTTGGAAGATCGGAGGTTTCTTTTGGCTACGTGGAAGTTGATTCTGTTGTTGAGGTATTTGGGTCCGTTGTTGTGTAGGCATTTGTAGGCGTGAGTGAGGATTTTGAAAGTGACTCTTTTCTCCACGGTGAGCCGAGTGGAGACTCGGTAGGTGTTGGCTGATGTGTTCGCGTCGGGGGATGCCGAGGACGAGTCTGGCGGCGGTGTTCTGTACCGTCTGGAGTTTGCGGAGTAGGGACTTGTTGATGCCGGCGTAGAGTGCGTTTCCATAGTCCAGTCTGCTGGTGATGAGTGTGTGGGTGACTGTCTTCCTTGACTCAGGGGGGATCCATTTGAAGGTCTTGTGGAGGATGCGGAGGGTGTTGAAGCAGCTGGAGGTGACAGCGTTGACCTGTCGGTTCATGGTGAGTGATGAGTCGAGTACGATGCTGAGGTTCTTGGCGTGGTCTGAGGGGGTAGGTGGGCTTCCGAGGGTGGTCGGCCACCAGGTGCTGTCCCATGCAGAAGGGGTGGTACCGAGGACGAGGACTTCTGTCTTCTCGGCATTGAGCTTCAGGAGCTGTTGGTCATCCAGACTGAGACGTCTTGCATTCCTTTCTGGAAGTTGAGTTTGGCAGTGGTGGGGTCTTTGGTGAGGGAGAGTTTGAGCTGGGTGTCGTCGGCGTAGGATACGATGTTGAGGCCGTGTTGTTGGACGATGGCTGCGAGGGGGGCCATGTAAATGTTGAAGAGGGTGGGGCTCAGTGATGAACCCTGTGGGACTCCGCAGGTGATTTTCGTGGGGTTGGAGAGGAAGGGTGGGAGTCTGATCCTTTGGCTTCTTCCGGTGAGGAATGATCGGATCCAGTCCAGGGCTGTTCCTTGTATGCCTGCGTCGTGTAGTCTGACGACTAGTGAGCGATGGGAGACGGTGTTGAAGGCCGCTGATAGGTCGAGTAGGATGAGGGCTGCGGAGTGGCCTTGGTCCAGAAGGGTGCGGATGTCGTCTGTGGCGGCGAGTAGGGCGGTCTCTGTGCTGTGGTTGATTCGGAATCTGGATTGGGACGGGTCGAGGACGGCGTTCTCTTCAATGAATCGTGTCAGTTTCCTGTTGACTGTTTTCTCTGCAACTTTGGCTGCGAAGGGGAGGAGCGAGATGAGCCGATAGTTCTTGAGATCGGTGGGGTCAGCTGTGGGCTTCTTGAGCAGGGGTCTGACTTCTGCGTGCTTCCAGTCATCTGGGAAGGTGCCTGTTTTGAAGGTGGTGTTAATGGTGCGTTGTAGTTCGGGTGCGATGGCAGCCACAGCTCTGTGGTAGATGTGAGGGGGACAGGGGTCAGTGGGGGCCCCCGAGTGGATGCTTTTCATGGTTGAGGCAGTGTCTTCGGCCGTGATCGGTGTCCAGTTGGAGATGGTGGGCTGGCTTGTGTTTCTGGGGGGCCATCTGTGGCGCCTGATGGATGGTCGATGAAGTTGTCATAGAGGTTTTTGATCTTGAGGTGGAAATAGGTTCCAAGCTTGTCGCAGAGGTCTTGGGATGGGGTGATGTCTGTGGCTTCGCTGCGTGGGTTGGTGAATTCTTGAATGACACTGAAAAATTCCTTGGAGTTGGTGGAGTTGGCCAAGATTTTGTTGTGGATGAAGTTCCTCTTGGTGGCTCTGATCTGGTTGTGGTAGTCTGTCATGGCGTCCTTGTAGGTGGTGTGGTTTTCAGTTGTCTTGGTGTTTCTCCAGTTCTTCTCCAGGTGTCTGCAGATGTGTCTGGCTTCTTGGAGAGCGGTTGTGAACCAGGCTGCTTTCCTGGGGCGTTGTCTGTCGGGGTTGCGTAGCAGGGCGAGCTTGTCCGCGCAGTTGGAGATCCAGGTGTGGAGTTCTCTTGCTGCGTCGTTTGTGTTGGGTGCCCAGGTGTGGTTGTCTCGGGTGAGGGTGGAGTTAAGTTGCTCGTCGGTAACCTTGCTCCAGTTCGTGGTGGGCGTGGGGCTGGTTTGGGTGCCTTGGGTTTGTTGATGGCGAAGTGTACGCAGTTGTGGTCGGTCCGTGGCGGCTGCGTTGTGTGGCTGAAATGGATGCTGTTTCCTGCCGCGAAGATGGGGTTGAGGGTGTGTCCTGCTCTGTGGGTGGGTGTGTTGATGAGTTTTTTAAGTCCGATGCTGGCGAGGTTGTCACAAAGGATAGTGGAGTTGGGGTCGCTGGGGTTGTCGAGGTGGAAGTTCAGGTCTCCAATGAGTATGTAGTTTGTTGAGGCGTAGGCGTGGGGTGCGATGAAGTCGGTGATGGTGGTGGCAAAGGGTGTTCGAGGGCCGGGGGGTCTGTAGACGAGGGTTCCTCAGAGTGTGACTTTGGGGGTGGTCTGGATCTGGAAGTGCAGGTGTTCGGCGGAGGGGAAGGTTTTGCTGGAGGTGGTGAGGCGGAGGGTACTCTTGTGGGCGATGGCGAGGCCCCCTCCTGGGTGGTTGAGGTGGTCTTTCCTCTGGATCTTGTATCCGTCTGGGATGGCTGTGCTGATATCGGAGGCGGAGGATGCGTTGGTCCAGGTCTCTGTGAAGAAGGCGATGTCGGGCGAAAGAGAGTCAAGTAGGTTCCAGATTTCCATGGCGTGTTTGTGTACGGAGCGTACGTTGAGGAGGATGCATTTTAGGGTGTCGCCGGTGCTGGCGTCGGCGGTGTTGGAGGCCAGGGTGGCGGTGAGGGTCTGGCGTCAGTGGGGGCAGGAGAACTGGCCGTGGGTCGTGTTCGGCGAGGACTGTTTGCATTCTCTAAGTCTTCCAGGGTTGAGTGCGAGGAGGGTGGTGGTGTCGTAGCGATGGGTAGTGGGAGGTCCAGTGTTCCTGGCGCTGGCCGCGGTCGGGTCGCGGACGGGCACAGATGGGCTTGCCTTTGGCGTGCCGGTGGCGCGCCTGCTGCGCGCGGCCGCCATTAAGTAGGGGAGGTGGGAGGGAGGAGAGGCTGGGAGGCGGGAGCAGGGGAATTCCGGGGGGGAATTCCGGGGGGAGGTGCCGCGTGGGCAGCAGCGGCGAAAGGCAAAAGGAACAGGCAGGCATGAGAAAAATAAAAACAGTGGAGGAACCTTTGGAGTAAGTGTCTGAGACCTTAACCACTAGGCCACAGTGACTCATGATGGTTGTGCTCAAAAACTTATATATGACATTCGGATCAAACACTCCAGTGTATGCAGTGCTGTAGGTTAGAGTTCACCTATGTTGACACCATTGACAAAGTTAAATGGAAGGAAAGAGGGACAGAGAGAGAAAAAAAGCCAGACAGAGGGAGGGAGAAAATTTGTATTCTTTAGGGTAAGACATACTTGTAAAGAGAGATAGTCAAACTAGGAGAAATGAAAAATATTTTCCAACATTTAACAAAGAAAGTACCATTGCTTATAATTTTACCTCAAAAATCACAACCATTGAAACACATAACCTATAGAGTAAGAGTCTGAGACCTTAACCACTAGGCTGCAATGCCTCATGATTGCACTGCATGAAAACGTATATATAACATTTGAATGAAACAATCCAGTGTATGCAGTGCCATAGGTTAGAGTTCACCAATGTTGGCATCATTGACAGCCTTGAATAGTAGGAAAGAGGGACAGAGAGAGAAAAAGAAAGCCAGACAGAGGGAGAGAGAAGATTTGTATTCTTTGGGGGTAGGATGAACTCATTTAGATATATATTCAAACAATGTTAAAAGAAAAACATTTATCTAAGGAATTAGTAGTGCTTTAATTTTTGAGTGAGAACTCTCAACCAGTGAAACACCAGGATTTGAACACATAACCTATGGTGTAAGAGTCAGAGACCTTAACCACTACGCCTCAGTGTTCATGAGTATACTCCACGAAAACTAATATATGACATTCGGATCAAACACTCCAGTGTTTGCAGTGCCGTAGGTTAGAGTTCACCTATGTTGACATCATTGACAGTGTTGAATGGAAGGAAAGAGGGACAGAGAGAGAAAACGATAGCCAGACAGATTGAGAGAGAAGATTTGTATTATTTGGGGTAAGATGAACTCATAAAGAAAGATATTCAAACAAGGCGAAAGAAAAACATTTATCAAAGAAAGTTACGTTGCCTTAATTTTTGACTGAGGACTCACAACCAGGGAATGCCAGGATTTGACGACATAATCTTTGGGTAAGAGTCAGAGACCTTACCAACTAGGCCACAGTGACTAAAAAGTGAACTCCACAAAAACTTATATATGACATTTGGATCAAACACTCCAGTGTATGCAGTGCCATAGGTTAGAGTTCACCTATGTTGACATTATTGACAGTGTTGAATGGAAGGAGAGAAGGACAGAGAGAGAAAAAGATAGCCAGACAGATTGAGAGAGAAGATTTGTATTATTTGGGGTAAGATGAACTCATAAAGAAAGATATTCAAACAAGGCGAAAAGAAAAACATTTCTCAAAGAAAGTTACGTTTCCTTAATATTTGACTGAGGACTCACAAACAGGGGAACACCAGGATTTGAAGACTTAATCTTTAGAGTGAAGGTCAGAGACCTTACCCACTAGGACACAGTGCCTCATGAGTGAGCTCCACGAAAACTTATATATGACATTCGGATCAAACACTCCAGTGTATGTAGTGCCATAGGTTAGAGTTCACCTATGTTGACATTATTGACAGTGTTGAATGGAAGGAAAGAGGGACAGAGAGAGAAAAAGAAAGCCAGACAGAGGGAGAGCGAAGATTTGTATTCTTTGGGTTTAGATGAACTGATTTAGAGAGATATTCAAACAAGGAGAAAAGAAAAACATTTATTAAAGAAGTTACCATTGCTTTAATTTTTGACTGAGGACTCACAACTAGTGAAATACCAGGATTGGAACACTTAACCATTGGAGTAAGCATCAGAGACCTTAACCACTAGGCCACAGTAACTCCTTATTTCTCTTCTCAAAAACTTATATATGACATTCGGATCAAATACTCCAGTGTATGCAGTGCTGTAGGTTAGAGTTCACCTATGTTGACATAATTGACAGTGTTGAATGGAAGGAAAGAGAGACAGAGAGAGAAGAAGAAAGCCTTACAGAGGGAGAGAGAAGATTTGTATTCTTAGGGGTAAGATGTACTCATTTAGAGAGATATTCAAAGAAGGCGAAAAGATATGCATTTATTTAAGAAGTTACCCTTGCTTTAATTTTTGACTAAGAACTCACAACCAGTGAAATACCAAGATTTGAACACATAACCTTTGAAGTAAACGTCAGAGGCCATAACCACTAGGCTACAGTGACTCATGAGTGACCTCCACAAAAACTTATATATGACATTCGGATCAAACACTCCAGTGTATGCAGTGCCATAGGTAAGACTTCACCTATGTCGACATTATTGACAGTGTTTAATGCAAGGAAAGAGGGACAGAAGGAGAGAGATGATTTGTATTCTTTGGGGTTAGATGAACTCATTTAGAGAGATATTCAAACAAGGCGTAAAGAAAAACATTTATCAAAGAAAGAACCATTGCCTTAATTTTTATCTGAGGAATCACAACCAGTGAAACACCAGTATTTAAACACTTAACTTTTGGAACAAGAGTCAGAGACCTTAACCACTAGACCACAGTGACTCCTTATTGCTGTTCTCAAAAACTTATATATGACATTCGGATCAACCACTCCAGTGTATGCAGTGCCGTAGGTTAGAGTTCACCTATGTTGACATCATTGACAGTGTTGAACGGAAGGAAAGAGAGACAGAGAGAGAAGAAGAAAGCCTGTCAGAGGGAGAGAGAAGATTTGTATTCTTAGGGGTAAGATGAACTCATTTAGAGAGATATTCAAACAAGGTGAAAAGAAAAACATCTATCATATAAATTACCATTGTTTTAATTTTTGACTGAGGACTCACAACAAGAGAAACACCCGCATTAGATCACATAACCTTTGGAGTAAGTGTCAGAGACCTTTACCACTAGGCTACAGTGACTCATGAGTAACTTCCACGAAAACGTATATATGACATTCGGATCAAACACTCCAGTATATGCAGTGCCCTAAGTTAGAGTTCACCTATGTTGACATCATTGACAGTGTTGAATGGAAGGAAAGAGGGACAAAGAGAGAAAAAGAAAGCCAGACAGAGGGAGAGAGAAGATGTGTATTCTTTGGGGTAAGATGAATTCATTTAGAGAGATATTCAACATAGCTGCCAGATAGCCAGGCAGATTGAGAGAGAAGATTTGTATTATTTGGGGTAAGATGAACTCATAAAGAAAGATATTCAACATAGCTGCCAAGGTTTCAGATGGCTCATGTGTGACATTTTCATGGCTTCAGTGTACTTATGAGTGACATTCAGTGCCAAATGTGTGACACTTAGAGTGCCACTTACTCACGAATTAAACTAACCAATAAAGTCCACGGGGACGGATATATTTCCAGAATGCAAAGTGTTTAGAGTTAAAAAGGCACACACACACTCGGAGACACACACTCGGAGACACACTGCAAGAATCTATAACACCAAGGAGCTATAGCTCAATGGGAAGTTTTGTGCCTCTGATGGCACAGGCTCATACAAGACAAGGGTTCAAATCCTGCCAATGCTTTCAAAATATGCCAAGGTAGTAAATGTTCATATGGTGCTTTTATTTTCATTTCCTAAGTTTATTTCCACTTGGAAAAACAGAAGAGATAAGTGGCCCCTCCATTTAGTTTTGTGCACCCCAAAATGACAAATCTTTCCCCTCATGACCTTCTACCAACCCCCTTTTTCTCAAGTAGGTGCAATAGAGACAAAGCCTTATCTTCCTTTATCCTTACATTTTTATATATATATATATCAATGTATTCATTCTTTGTCCTTGAAATTCGGTGTATTGTAGCGCGCAAATGTGGCCTCGGGGCTTATAACTGAGCACAAGAATGCGAGGAAGGTGCTACACTGATTGTAAATTAGGTTGGATGGCGGTGAGTTTTCTTTTGGTGTGAGCCGATCTCTGAAATCAGGGGTTTGGTGCCTGTGAGGTTGGCTATGAATAAAGCTGCAGTATGAGCTATGGCTAATGAAATGATGGGTAAAGTTTGAGGCAAGTGAAACTTCCTTTATTAGGTGCAATAAGAAGCTAGAAAGGTTGTTTTCTTCAAGAGGCAGACAAGGGCAGAGTCAGGCCTTTGCTTCAGCAGGTCTGAATCATGCCTGCTGCAGCAGGTGAAGGGATGGAGCATCACAGTACAGCATGGGGATGGGTTGGAATGGTGCTTTAAACACCCCCTTCCCACCTTTGAAGAACGTCCTCGAATGCCCTCGAACACCCATGTTCTGTATAAAGGTTGACTGCAGGCAATTTGGGACCCTGCTAAATGAGGGTGATGTCCCCATGTGCAACCTTCGAGTGGCAAAATCCTTAGCCGAAGATAGGCTGCTTTTGAATTCGGCTGAAGAGCATATGTTGGAGGATGTATCACAGTGCAAGCCGTCCACCGTCTCAGAAGAAAGTAAGCATGAGAGGACATTATTTGCATAGGACAGCCCTCTTTTCAGTCCAATTATTATGCTGCAATTGCCATGTAGCGTTACTAGAGGGCAGCAGTATGAAAATAAGAGCACACCAAGGCCTTTCTTCTGCTTGCTGACATAGCTCTTGTTCATGTTGGTCTTGCAGTGTATATGGAGTGGAGGACTGAGATGACTGAGTGAATGAGTAATGAGGAATGGCTGGCCTGTATTTGTGGAAAAGGGGGAATGTTTGGAAGGTAAACAGCAAGATGAAAGTGCCAGAGCATACATGTTTGCTGGGTGATTGATTGAGTGTGTCACTTGTCTCTTTGAAGGGACGTGTGAGAGAGGAACAGCAGCTTCATAGTCCTCAGATGGGAGAGGAAGCAGAGATGAATATCTCCCTCAAATAAAAACACTTACACCACTTCAAAGCTGACAAGTGCGATATGATGCTTTGCAGGTGTAAGGATTTGCCATGTTTGGTGCATAAATATGCATGGTTAGTGAGGTTTTTCAGAGAATGTCAGTAGGGCACCCTTTGGGAGTATCCTTAAGCCAGATATGTCAGGCACTCCTTTGGGGTTATGAGGCCAATAAAAACGTTGGGAAGCTTGCGTCATTCATCTGCAGGATAGAGAGATACTGGGGAAAAGTTACAGAGAGAGCCAGGCTGCACAATATTTGGTCACGGTTGGACAGAAATCGTTAGCAGGGACTTTTGACCACCCCTCACTGTGGGACCAGCATCCTCATACCTCTGTGTCTCTGACACCTTATTTGACCTCTGGATACCACCATCTCATTAACCCTCAAATGTTTTCTCCTGGTACCCAGCTTTGCTAGTGCGCCAACCACGTTTCAATCCTTTGAGGAAGACAAACACCCACCCTATGTGCCCTCCATTTACATTTCGTCAGTAACCCAGCTGCTTCTGTCACTGTTCATTCTCAAGTGACCGGTTGGATGTGTGAGAAGTTGGCCTGGTATATGCTGTCCACTAGTTGTAGTGGGCACCTTGCACCAGTCCAATCGACCTTTATTGATGATAGGTTTAAAGACAACCTTTATTGAAAGCTATCCTAGTGGTAGCTATGGAGAGCAGCCTTCAGGCTAAGTCTTGAAGGAGTGTTAAGCTATTGTTTTACCAGTCTATAATCTCATGAATGACTAAATGAAAGGAGAACCACACCAGGTATATATATAAAATATATGTATTTATTACTAAACACAACCCAATAGTCTCTTTATGAGGCTAGAGGTGAAAGTACACAAGTTACAAGTCAAATAGCACAGTAAAATAGCACAATATACGATTAGCCCTAGGGGCGTACCAAACCATATATTAAGAAAGTGGTATAAGAACCATGACTTAAATAGACACAAGGCCTAGAGCCTGTAGAATCGCTGGGACCCCAAGGAACCACCTAAGGTAGTGACACAGGGGACCCACGGGGGCTGTGTGCAGTGTGTGAACACAGCTGTGAGCTCCGTTAAAGTCTATGGGAAAGTCGCGGTTATCGTTTTAGAGTTTAAGGACACTTAGAAATGGACTAGGACCAAACCCTCTCGGACTTAGACAGTTCTAGGGTAAACACCCATGGGAGCACCGGAGTACTCGAGTTACCTCACCCAGGGAAGCCGGGTGCGTAGGTGTCAAATGGTGTTGGGTCGCGTCATCGTTTTCAATGGCAGTCTGCAGAGAAGTGCTGCTGCCGGGAAGATGCGAAGTGTCCGAAGAGATCCAAGCCTGGATTGGAGATGAGAAGAACCTGAAAGCAGAGGGGACAGAGTCTGAGTCACTTGCCAGTGACCAGGGGCACGATAGTCGAATGCCCACCGATGTCGGGTGCTTCAGGTGAAAGAGGTGATGCTTGACTCTTCAGCCACGAGGACCAGGAGGCGTCGATGACAACCAGGAGCTGGATTCGAGCTGTCCCATAAAGGATGTCGAGTGCTGCAGCATTGGTGTCCAGATTGAACACAACAAGCCTTGGCAACAGCAACCCACACAGAAAAGAGAAAGATGCTTCGGAGCAGACCAGCAAGGTCTGAGGGACTCACCACTTGGTGGGGAGTTAGGGCACATCTGGAGCAACCAGAAACGTCCAATGAAAATCAGAGTTGCCTTCACAGGGACCCACCAGTCGATGGACCAGGGGTCGCAAAGGAGCCTCAAGCAGGAATGCAAGAAGCAGGCCCACGGAACACTCGTGAAGTGTAGGCTCACAATCTCCAGTGCAAATGGTGCGCGGCGCCTGAGCTACAAGAAACCCAAAGCAGGATTTCAAGGGTCATCGACAAGTCAAAGGACTAGCAAATGTGCACGGTGACCAGGGGTTCCGGTTCCACGCTACTCACGAGGGCTGCGGGTTTCAGCTTTGCTGGGGCTCGGGTCGACCTCTGAGACATCTGGAAATCCTCTTCCTGGGCTGCAAGTACTTCGGAGTCCGGCGGGAGCTTCAGAGATGCCGACCGGCAAATGCTTTGTTGGTGCCTGCAAAGCAGGGGAGTCTCTCTTTGACCCCAAGGGAGATTTCTTCAGTCCTCTATTCTTGAGTAGAGCATCAAAGTTCCAGGATTCAGCTTCAGAGTTTCGTCCAGGGATATCTAAAATCCTGTTGCCAGGCTTCCCTTACTTATACTAAAGAAAGGGGTTGGACTAACTCTGTGGACCCACCTATGGGAGGGTTTGGAAAGAGGGGTGGCTACACCCATTTCCTTTGTCCAGTTTCGCGCCAGAGCAGGGGCTGGTAGCCCCTGCAACCGGTTTGAACTGGGGTATGCACAGGGACACCAAATGTGCCTACAGTGCAGGACTTCAAAGCACTCTTGGAGTGCACCCACCCAGCCCCAATCCACTAAGGCCTGTCTGGGAGGTGGTCACACCTCCCTGTGACAGGAAACCTATTGTCCAGGCCTCCCCTGCCGGAGTTTCGGTCAGCAGCAGGAGGCCAGACTCGTGTCTGTGGCTGCAGCATCCATTTTGTGATGCCAGGGCTCTTTAAGGTTTCTACCGGGTATACCGGTGGGGACATGTCTCTCCCTCTAGAAGGGTGGAATTCTACCCCCGCCACCAGGACTGGCGGGGGGGTAGGATTCCAAGGTGTTTGACACCAAACACGACATGTTTCGGTGCAGCCAGTCCAAAGTTAGCATTTTACCTCAAGGATATAATGCACTTAAGAGTATATGATCAGGCTGCACCACAGACAGCTCTGGGTAAGTGATTCCGAAAGCTGCAGAGGGGCTCAGCTCATGCCAGAGCACCCTCTCACATAAAACCAAGCACCCTGCCTTCAGGATTGATAAGGCCTGCCATAGGGGTGACTGATAGGTTTCTATGTGCAGTGATAGGTGAGATATAGTGAACCTACATCTCTGTAAGGGGTCCCTGCACCACCTCACTCAGGCTGCAGTAGCAGTCCTGTGGTGTCATTTTGGAGGGCCTTCCAGGGGTGGCACAATACATGCTTCAGCCCCTGGTAGGCCTCTGGAGTACCTATGCCCTGGGTACATAGTATACCATATACTAGGGACTTATAAGGGCACACCAGAATACAATCTGGGATGTACCTAAAGTACATGGAATCAATTTAGAGAGGAAGCAGCTAGGCTGGGGTCCTGGATAGCAGGGCCACAGCCAGACTAAAGTCGAAAAACAGTGTAACACCAGCAAAAAGTGGGGGTAACCATAAGAAGCAGATCCTACTCTCCTACACAACCCCCCCAAACGCACGGACATTAAACTAACCTTGACCAGTTACGTCTTCATGTTCTAAGTGAAAATATCTGAAGAGTCCCTCTGCATTGGCATGGTTACTCCCAGGTCTATGTTCCACTGTATAGTCCTTCCCCTGTAGGGAAATGGACCACCTCAAAAGTTTGGGGTTTTCACCCTTCATCTTTTTTAGCCATAAGAGGGGCTTATGGTCTGTCTGAACAATGAAGTGAGTGCCAAACAAGTATGGCCTCAGCTTCTTCAGAGCACAAACCACAGCAAAGGCCTCTCTCTCAATGGCTGACCAACGTTTCTCTCTGGGGGTCAGCCTTCTGCTAATAAAAAGCTACTGGCTGATCCTGACCTTCATCATTCAACTGTGATAGTACATCCCCTACCCCCAACTCAGATGCATCTCCTTGCACAATGAACTTCTTGGAGTAATCAGGACTTTGCAGAATGGGAGCAGTGCACATGGCCTGCTTCAGGTCATCAAATGCCTTTTGACAGCTACCTGTCCACTGAACCTTTTTGGGCATTTTCTTAGAGGTTAAGTCATTCAGGGGTGTCACTATTGATCCATACCCCTTGACAAATCTTCTTTAGTACCCAGTCAGGCCTAAAAAGGCTCTCACCTGAGTCTGGGTAGTTGGAGCAACCCAGTCCATGATGGTCTGGATTTTGCTCTGCAATGGTTGAACCTGGCCTCCACCCACAAGGTGGCCCAGGTACACAACCTGACTCTGCCCTATCTGGCACTTGGTGGCCTTGATAGTGAGCCCTGCCTTTTGCAGGGCCTCCAAAACATTTCTGAGGTGGACCAGGTGATCCTCCCAGGTGGAGCTAAAGACAGCAATATCATCTAGATATGCTGCACTATAGGCTTCCAGACCTGTAAGGACTGTGTTCACCAACCTCTGAAAAGTGGCAGGTGCATTCTTCAAACCAAAGGGCATCACCACAAATTGGTAAAGCCCACCAGGGGTAGAAAATGCAGTTTTTGGCTTTGCATCATCAGCTAGTCTGATCTGCCAGTAGCCAGCTGTTAGGTCAAATGTGCTTAGATACTTGCCTGAGGCCAAAGTGTCTATTAGCTCATCTGCCCTGGGGATTGGATGGGCATCAGTCCTAGTGACTGCATTGAGGCCTCTGTAGTCCACACAAAACCTCATCTCTCTCTTACCATCTTTGGTGTGAGGTTTTGGACCACTGGACTAGCCCAAGGGCTATCTGAAGGCTCAATGACACCCAGTTCCAAAATTTTCTGGACTTCTGTCCTGATACAGTCCCTGACTTGGTCAGGTTGCCTGTAAATCTTACTTCTAACAGGCAGACTGTCCCCAGTGTCCACTTCATGAGTGCACCAGGTGGTCTGACTTGGAGTCAGAGAAAACATGTGTCTGAACTGATTGAGCAAATGTCTACAATCAATCAATCACAATCAGTTTGCTGCTGGGCAGTGAGGCTGCCTGCCAAGGCTACACCATCTACTGACCCATCATCATGGTTCTGTGAGAGCAGGTCAGGGAGAGGGTCACTCTCCTCCTCCTGTCCCTCATCAGTTGCCATGAGCAAGCCCATGTCAGCCCTGTCCACATATGGCTTCAGCCTGTTGACATGGAGCACCCTGTGGGGGCTCCTGGGAGTTCCCAGGTCTACCAGATAGGTAACCTCTCCCTTCTGTTCAACAATTGTATGGGGGCCACTCCACATGTCTTGGAGGGCTGCTGGGGCCACTGGCTCCAACACCCACACCTTCTGCCCTGGCTGGTACACAGTCAGCACAGCTCTTTGGTCATGCCAGGCTTTCTGTAATTCCTGGCTAGCCTCAAGGTTTTTGGTTACCTTTTTCATATACTCAGCCATCCTGGAGCGGAGACCAAGTACATAGTCCACTATGTCCTGTTTAGGGGGTTTGAGAGGTAACTCCCAACCTTCCTTCATCAGACACAATGGACCCCTAACGGGATGGCCAAACAAAAGTTCAAAAGGGCTGTAGCCGACCCCCTTTTGAGGCACCTCCCTGCATGCAAATAAAAGGCAGGGCAAGAGTATGTCCAACTTCGCCTAAGCTTTTCTGGGAGCCCTTTAATCATGCCCTTCAAGGTTTTGTTGAATCTCTCAACTAAACCATTGCATTGTGGGTGATAGGGGGTGGTGAACTTATAAGTCACTCCACACTCCTTCCACATTGCAGTTAAGTAACTGGACATAAAGTTTGCACTCTGTCAGATACTACCTCCTTAGGAAAGCCCACTCTTGAGAAAATTCCCAGGAGGGCCCTTGCCACCACAGGTGCTGTAGTGGTCCTAAGGGGAGTGGCTTCTGGGTACCTGGTGGCATGGTCCACCACCACCAGGATAAACCTGTGCCCAGATGCTGTTTGGGGATCCATGGGACCAACTATGTCAATCCCCACCCTCTCAAAGGGAACCCCCACCACAGGTACTGGTATCAGGGGGGCCTTTGTGGTGCCACCTGCCTTCACACTGGCTTGGCAGGTTACACAGGAGCGACAAAACTCCTTGGTGTCTTCAGACATGTGGGGCCAGTAAAAGTGAGGGACAATCCTGTCCCAAGTCTTGTTCTGGCCCAGGTGACCTGCCAAAGGAATTTCATGGGCTAGTGCCAATAGGAAGCCCCTGAACTTCAGAGGTATAACCAACCTCCTGGCTGCTCCAGGATTGGGGTCTCTACTCTCTGAGTACAGGAGTCCATCATCCCAATATATCTTATGGGTGCCACTAGCATTCCCAGCAGCCTCAGCAGCAGTTTGCTGTCTGAGGGGTTCAAGAGAGGGGCAGTTCAGCTGCTCCTGGCTCAGATCTGCCCTGGAAGGGCCCCCTGTCCCCAAGAACTCAACCTGATCAGGATCAAACTCCTCTGGGACAATTCCTTCTTCAGGCCTGAGATCATCTTCCTCAAAAGACTGATCTTCTTCCTGAGCCAAGGGGGAAGGCACTGCCTTAACCCTACTGCTCCTCCTCTTGGGAGGCACCTGGTCCCTTGTTCCAGAATCCAGGGCCTGTTCAGCTTTTGACATTTTTGCCTGTGACCTAGTCACAGCAAAGACATGTGTAGGGATCCCTAGCATTTCTGCGTGTTTCCTGATCTCCACCTCTGCCCAAGCTGAGGTTTCAAGATCATTGCCAAGCAAGCATTCAACTGGTAGGTCTGCACTCACCACAACCTTCTTAAGGCCAGTTACCCCTCCCCAGGAGAAGTTAACAACTGCCAGAGAATGGTCTGTTCTGACATTGCTAGCATTGGTCACTTGGTACATTTCACCAAGTATAATCTGCCCAGGATCCACAAGATCTTTTGTCACCATGGTGACACTTGCTCCTGTGTCCCTGAATGCCAAAGCCTCTCTTCCATTAATTAAAGGCTGCTGTCTGTATTTGCCCAAATTATTGGGACTCACAAAGGGGGACATATCCATGCCCCCATCACAGACTAGGACAGCCTGAGTTGGCACTCTGACTAAGCCAGAGCCCATCTAAGTACCCAGGGTCAACCATACTAAACCCTTATTCTGAGTATTTCCACCACCATTTGTAGCTGGACTAGGGGGAACAGTTGCCTTAGGGGCAATGGAGGCTGGATTAGAGTCTTTGGCCTTGGTGCAATCCCTGATCCAGTGAGTCTTTTGCTTACAGACTTTGCACAAAGGTTTCTTTTGGCCTTTTCCTTTAGTAGATTGGGATTCCCCCCCAGATGCAGATTTTTGGGGACCTTGAGAAGACTTCTGGTCTTTACCCTTTTCCCCACCCTTGTCAGAGTTCTTGGAATCTTGTTTCTTCTGGTCACCACCTTGGTTCTGTACTTTCTGCTTCACCCTGGTTCTGACCCATTTGTCTGCCTTCTTACCCAATTCTTGGGGAGAGGTCAGATCAGAGTCAACCAGGTACTGATGTAGCAACTGATTCTGACAGTTATTAAGAATCTGCTCCCTCATGATTAAATTATACAATCCTTTGAAGTCACACACCTTACTGCCAAGTAACCAGCCTTCCAGGGCCTTAGTAGCACAATCTACAAAGTCCACCCAGTCCTGTGTCTGTGCCTTTTGGGTATCTCTGAACTTTAACCTGTATTGCTCAGTGGTTAGGCCAAACCCATCTATCAGGGCACTCTTCAGGACTTGGTAATCATCAGCATCCTCTTCTCTTACAGTGAGGAGCTTGTCTCTACCTTTGTCTGCAAAGGAGAGCCACAAGATTGCCGCCCACTGCTCCTGAGGGACCCTCTGTACCTTACAGGCCCTCTCAAGTGCAGTTATCCACTTGTGGATGTCATCCCCACTCTGGTAGGGAGGGACAATCTTGTTTAGGTTTCTATGGTCATAAGACCTTTCCCTAACACTAGGGAAGTTGCTGCCACCATGGGACTCTAGTCCCAACTTTCTTCTTTGTCTATGAAGCTCTAGGGACTCCCTGTCTATAGCCAACTGCTCTCTTCTGATCCTAAGCTGAGCTTCTACATACTGGAGCAGTCTCTTTTTCCTTTCATGAGAGGATTCCCTCCTATGAGAGGAAACAGAGGTCCCTACTGAGGTGTCAGAATGGTCAGACTCCTGAGAAGGAGATCTGGCCCTTCTAGGCACACTCACAACTCTTACTGGTGGGACAAAGAGGAGGCCATTCTGGTCCTCCTCCTCATCTGCAGGAGGAGCTGGATTTTCCAGGTCAAGATCATTGTCATCTTCCTGGCCAGTTTCAGAGGGCAGGTCCTGGGTTTCTTCACCCCTGATCCCTTCCTCATCTTCTGCCCCACCCTCTCTGCCTGCCCCTTCAGACCCTGTGGGTCTTCTGAGATCATCCAACAGAAGCATCTCTATGAGACGTTGGGTGTTGGCACTTTTGCCTGTCTTCAGCTTCCTAGTCTTGCACAATTCTCTCAATTCCAAGAATGGGAGGTTGTCATACTTGGAGGGTAGAAGCCCACTGGCTTCTGGCAGGGACCCACTGGTTCCTGGCCTTGAAGACATCACTAGTGAGGTGTGGTGTATGCACTACCTACTCTAGTGTGGCCTACTAAACTCTCTTGAGTTGTAGAAAGGGTGTGCTAAGCCCTTGACACACAACTCTAAGTTCAGTAGAACTTACTGTATTTCTAAGCTTGAATTTATATGTACCTCAGGTACCTTTAGTGGTTTTCAGTTAGTCACACACTTGAGATTATCTGGTAAAACAAGGCAAGCTTTAATCCAACCGCTGCACACTAATGTGAGAAGTTGGCCTGGTATATGCTGTCCACTAGTTATAGTGGGCACCTTGCACCAGTCCAATCAACCTTTATTGATGATAGGTTTAAAGACAACCTTTATTGAAAGGTATCCTAGTGGTAGCTATGGAGAGCAGCCTTCAGGCTAAGTCTTGAAGGAGTGTTAAGCTATTGTTTTACCAGTCTATAATCTCATGAATGACTAAATGAAAGGAGAACCACACCAGGTATATATATAAAATATATGTATTTATTACTAAACACAACCCAATAGTCTCTTTATGAGGCTAGAGGTGAAAGTACACAAGTTACAAGTCAAATAGCACAGTAAAATAGCACAATATACGATTAGCCCTAGGGGCGTACCAAACCATATATTAAGAAAGTGGTATAAGAACCACGACTTAAATAGAAACAAGGCCTAGAGGCTGTAGAATCGCTGGGACCCCAAGGAACCACCCAAGGTAGTGACACAGGGGCCCCACGGGGGCTGTGTGCAGTGTGTGAACACAGCCGCGAGCTCCGATAAAGTCTATGGGAAAGTCGCGGTTATTGTTTTAGAGTTTAAGGACACTTAGAAATGTACTAGGGCTAAACCCTCTCGGACTTAGACAGTTCTAGGGTCAATACCCGTGGGAGCACCGGAGTACTCGAGTTACCTCACCCAGGGAAGCCGGGTGCATAGGTGTCAAATGGTGTCGGGTCACGTCGTCGTTTTCAATGGCAGTCTGCAGAGAAGTGCTGCTGCCGGGAAGATGCGAAGTGTCCGAAGAGATTCAAGCCTGGATTGGAGATGAGAAGAACCTGAAAGCAGAGGGGACAGAGTCTGGGTCACTTGCCAGTGACCAGGGGCACGATAGTCGAATGCCCACCGATGTCGGGTGCTTCAGGTGAAAGAGGTGAAGCTTGACTCTTCAGCCACGAGGACCAGGAGACATCGATGATGACCAGGAGCTGGATTCGAGCTGTCCCACAAAGGATGTCGAGTGCTGCAGCATTGGTGTCTGGATTGAACACAACAAGCCTTGGCAACAGTAACCCATGCAGAAAGGAGAAAGATGCTTTGAAGCAGACCAGCAAGGTCTGAGGGACTCACCACTTGGTGGGGAGTTAGGGCACATCTAGAGCAACCAGAAACGCCCAATCAAAATCAGAGTTGCCTTCACAGGGACCCACCAGTCCATGGACCAGGGGCTGCAAAGGAGCCTCAAGCAGGAATGCAAGAAGCGGGCCCACGGAACACTCGTGGAGTGTAGGCTCACAATCTCCAGTGAAAATGGTGCTCGGGGCCTGGGCTACAAGTAACCCAAAGCAGTACTTCAAGGGTTGTCGAGAAGTCAATGCACTAGCAAATGTGCACGGTGACCAGGGGTTTCAGTTCCACGCTACTCACGAGGGCTGCGGGTCTCAGCTTTGCTGGGGACTTGGGACGGCCTCTGAGATGTCTGGAAATCCTCTTCCTGAGCTGCAAGTACTTCGGAGTCCGGCGGGAGCTTCGGAGATGCAGACCGGCAAATGCTTCATTGGTGCCTGCCAAGCACGGGAGTCACTCCTTGACCCCAAGGGAGATTTCTTCAGTCCTTTAGTCTTGAGTAGAGCATCAAAGTTCCAGGATTCAGCTTCAGAGTTTCGTCCAGGGATATCTAAAATCTTGTTGCCAGGGTTCTCTTACTTATACTAAAGAAAGGGGTTGGACTAACTCTGTGGACCCACCTATGGGAGGGTTTGGAAAGAGGGGTGGCTACACCCATTTCCTTTAACCAGTTTCGCACCAGAGCAGGGGCTGGTAGCCCCTGCAACCGGTTTGAACTGGGGTATGCACAGGGACACCAAATGTGCCCCCAGTGCAGGACTTCAAAGCACTCTTGGAGTGCACCCACCCAGCCCCAATCCACTAAGGCCTGTCTGGGAGGTGGTCACACCTCCCTGTGACAGGAAACCTATTGTCCAGGCCTCCCCTGCCGGAGTTTCGGTCAGCAGCAGGAGGCCAGACTCGTGTCTGTGGCTGCAGCATCCATTTTGTGATGCCAGGGCTCTTTAAAGTTTCTACCGGATATACCGGTGGGGACATGTCTCTCCCTCTAGAAGGGTGGAATTCTACCCCCACCGCCAGGACTGGCGGGGGGTAGGATTCCAAGGTGTTTGACACCAAACACAACATGTTTCGGTGCAGCCAGTCCAAAGTTAGCATTTTACCGTGAGGATATAATGCACTTAAGAGTATATGGTCAGGCTGCACCACAGACAGCTCCGGGTAAGGGGTTCCGAAAGCTGCAGAGGGGCTCAGCTCATGCCAGAGCACCCTCTCACATAAAACCAAGCACCCTGCCTTCAGGATTGATAAGGCCTGCCATAGGGGTGAGTGATAGGTTTCTATGTGCAGAGATAGGTGAGATATAGTGAACCTACATCTCTGTAAGGGGTGCATGCACCACCTCACTCAGGCTGCAGTAGCAGTCCTGTGGTGTGATTTTGGAGGGCTTTCCAGGGGTGGCACAATACATGCTTCAGCCCCTGGTAGGCCTCTGGGGTACCTATGCCCTGGGTACATAGTATACCATATACTAGGGACTTATAAGGGCACTCCAGAATACAATCTGGGATGTACCTAAAGTACATGGAATCAATTTTGAGAGGAAGCAGCTAGGCTGGGGTCCTGGATAGCAGGGCCCCAGCCAGACTAAAGTCGAAAAACAGTGTAACACCAGCAAAAAGTGGGTGTAACCATAAGAGGCAGATCCTACTCTCCTACACAACCCCCCCCCAAACGCAGGGACATTAAACTAACCTTGACCAGTTACGTCTTCATGTTCTAAGTGGAAATATCTGGAGAGTCCATCTGCATTGGCATGGTTACTCCCAGGTCTATGTTCCACTGTATAGTCCTTCCCCTGTAGGGAAATGGACCACCTCAAAAGTTTGGGGTTTTCACCCTTCATCTGTTTTAGCCATAAGAGGGGCTTATGGTCTGTCTGAACAATGAAGTGAGTGCCAAACAAGTATGGCCTCAGCTTCTTCAGAGCCCAAACCACAGCAAAGCCCTCCCTCTCAATGGCTGACCAACGTTTCTCTCTGGGGGTCAGCCTTCTGCTAATAAAAGCTACTGGCTGATCCTGACCTTCATCATTCAACTGTGATAGTACAGCCCCTACCCCCAACTCAGATGCATCTGCTTGCACAATGAGCTTCTTGGAGTAATCAGGACTTTGCAGAATGGGAGCAGTGCACATGGCCTGCTTCAGGTCATCAAATGCCTTTTGACAGCTAACTGTCCACTGCACCTTTTTGGGCATTTTCTTAGAGGTTAAGTCATTCAGGGGTGTCACTATTGATCCATACCCCTTGACAAATCTTCTGTAGTACTCAGTCAGGCCTAAAAGGCTCTCACCTGAGTCTGGGTAGTTGGAGCAACTCAGTCCATGATGGTCTGAATTTTGCTCTGCAATGGTTGAACCTGGCCTCCACCCACAAGGTGGCCCAGGTACACAACCTGACTCTGCCCTATCTGGCACTTGGTGGCCTTGATAGTGAGCCCTGCCTTTTGCAGGGCCTCCAAAACATTTCTGAGGTGGACCAGGTGATCCTCCCAGGTGGAGCTAAAGACAGCAATATCATCTAGATATGCTGCACTATAGGCTTCCAGACCTGTAAGGACTGTGTTCACCAACCTCTGAAAAGTGGCAGGTGCATTCTTCAAACCAAAGGGCATCACCACAAATTGGTAAAGCCCACCAGGGGTAGAAAATGCAGTTTTTGGCTTTGCATCATCAGCTAGTCTGATATGCCAGTAGCCAGCTGTTAGGTCAAATGTGCTTAGATACTTGGCTGAGGCCAAAGTGTCTATTAGCTCATCTGCCCTGGGGATTGGATGGGCATCAGTCCTAGTGACTGTATTGAGGCCTCTGTAGTCCACACAAAACCTCATCTCTCTCTTACCATCTTTGGTGTGAGGTTTTGGCACCAGGACCACTGGACTAGCCCAAGGGCTATCTGAAGGCTCAATGACACCCAGTTCCAACATTTTCTGGGATGTACCTAAAGTACATGGAATCAATTTAGAGAGGAAGCAGCTAGGCTGGGGTCCTGGATAGCAGGGCCCCAGCCAGACTAAAGTCGAAAAACAGTGTAACACCAGAAAAAAGTGGGGGTAACCATAAGAGGCATACTCTCCTACAGGATGCACATTGCTCGGGTATACAGGCACTTACCGCTCTGTACAGGCCCTCTTAGCTCACCCAGACTACACTTCTTTAAATCATGAATACATGTTCTGCCTAACAGGAAGGTTCTGACCTTCCCTCTATGGATCATACCACACATAAGGAGGACAAATAATTTGAAGAGCACACCAAACTCTCTACAGACACTGCCAATATATGCACTGCTGCCTATTTGCATGCCATGATTATTCTCTATGACCCTTCCAACCAACTGCCACAGGGACCCTTTCGCTTCATCATTTGTCTGCTCCACTGTAACCCTTTATTTAGCAAATGTTTGTGCTCTCAGATTTCATAGCGGGAATCCCTATACTATCTGTTTTCAATAGAAATTTCCCAAGCGTCCGTATACCATGCCGCACGGAGGGGAAGGGTGGCAGTAAAATCTTCGGGAGCCCTTCAGGCAAAAATACCCCCATATTCTCCTTGTTGTACCTTTCAATACCATAACCGCAGAAGGATTGTATGGTGCCCCCTTGTGGTTGGTAATAGAAACTGTCACAAACCTGTTTCCCCCCTAGCCCCCCCCGTTGCCCTATCCTTTTGTGGTGCACCCCACAATGGAGGAGGGGAGAAATAAAAACTATGGAAATGTTGCTACCTACCTTTGGGGTGAATCAGAGGTAGTAAATGTTAGATCTGTGAGTCTCACAGGAATACCCGGGGGAGTGGAGGCTGGTAAGTACCAACAAATGGCTATCATTACACTGCTATGTACTGTCTTGCACAACTACAAAGCAACACCTCCTAGGCCCAAATGCACTCATGTGCACCACACTCTCCCCAACACATGTCTCACCAGTAGCGGCCCGTGGTGGGAGTGCTGCCGGGCGGTGACGCAGGGCGGGGGAGTGGCAGGGTGGGGGCTAGTAAACTACGGATTTCGGCCGCACTGAGGTAAGTAAACAAAAAAATAAATAAAACGAATTTCGTTGCGCGCGCTGAATCGCCTTTGGCGATATTCGCAACAAAATTCGTTTTATTTTTTTTGTTTACTTACCTCAGTGCGGCCGAAATCCGTAGTTTACTACCCCCCCACCCTGCCCCTCCCCCGCCCTTCGTCGCCGCCCGGCAGCACTCCCACCACGGGCCGCTACTGTGTCTCACAGATCTAACATTTACTACCTCTGATTCACCCCAAAGGTAGGTAGCAACATTTCCATGGGGGCATGTGTACAGGCAGCCAGCACCACAACTCCCACCAGGCACCCTAGTCCCACCCCTGGGCAGGATGGAGCACTCCACCCACCCACAACCATGTGGCAGCCATTGCATTGCTCACCTTCACCTAACAGGTAGGTAGCCATCTTAACAGGGAGGGGTGTATGTGGGTGGGAAGCCAGCACTACAACTCCCACCAGGCACCCTTGTCCCACAGCTCAGCAGGATGGAACACTCCCCCCCACACCCACAACCATGTGTCAGCCATTGCATTGCTCTCTTCAAACTTACAGGTAGGTAGCCATCTTAACAGGGAGGGGTGTTTGTGGGTGGGAAGCCAGCACTACAACTCCCACCAGGCACCCTTGTCCCACAGCTCAGCAGGATGGAACACTTCCCACACCCACAACCATGTGTCAGCCATTGCATTCCTCTCTTCAAACTTAGAGGTAGGTAGCCATCTCATGCTCTCTTGTCCCACCCCTGAGCAGGGTGGAACACTCCCCAATCCAAGAGCCATGTGTAGCCTATTCCCTTCCTCTGCCCCACTTCACAGGTAGGTAGCCATCTGAACAGGAAGGTGGTGTGTGTGGGTGGGAAGCCAGCACTACAACTCCCACCAGGCACCCTTGTCCCACAGCTCTGCAGGATGGTACACCCCCCACACCCACAACCATGTGGCAGCAATTCCCCTCAACTGTGTCACAGAACAGGTAGGCAGACAGTGCATGCACCCTGCCATTCCTCCCGAAAAGCATGGAGCCATATGACCACACCAGCCCTCACATGTCACCCAACTTGGCATAGATCCAATAGCCACTTCCAGTGTGCAGACATCTAAGCGTATGTAACTGTCACAGAAATTAAAGTTTGAACCACCAAGTCACATGTTGAAGAAAGTCAGGGCACAATCATGCACAGCACTGAATGCTATGTGTAAGTGTCATGGTGGCAGAGCAAGAAGGCCCATATGAACACAAAACATGCATGGTTAGTTGGTAAAAGAAAGCAAAGTACATGACATGACAAGGGCATGCATAAGATTACAATGGCCAGTTCTTGCTCAGATCTGACGTCTTCCATGCAGAGCAAACCAAAAATACGCATCACATAAAGTTGATGTGCTGCAAGTCGTTAGACGATGACATGTCCTTGTAATCACACAATCTGTACGTGGAACATGGTATCTATTTACATGTCACACCATGGACAAGTAATGTAGGTACCTCCACATCATGATGCGCAGTACCTTGCAGCCATACAAAGTGATATCAATGTAAACTGTGTGGTGTATCACATGTAACGTCCAAACGTCTAACACCAAGCTTGTGGGGTGCACTTCAATGACCATATCACCTCTGTTCAACAGGAGATCAACATTTGACTGCTGCAAAAGACAACACCGACCTGGAGAGCCAGTCTCCCTCCCCAGAGCATGGACTCTCGGATGCAGACTCCCTACGTTTCTCGGATGAGGAGCATGAACCTGGTCCATCCGGACTGCCAAGGCGCACCACGTCCCAGGCCTCCACTGTCCCCACCACCACCACCTCAGCAACAACAACCGCGCTGACCCCTACTGCAACGACCTGTGCGGCCTCAACCAGCACCACCACCAGTACTGCCTGAAACACTCTCCCTGCCTCAGTGGTTACCAACACCATCACACAATCAGAGGAGGGCAGGGCGAGTCTGCGTGTGCGTCGAGTGGCAATGCCACAGGTCCGGGACAGCAGGGCAGGTGGGAGGGCAACTGGTGGCCAAATTCGAGAGGACACTGAGACCGAAGCCCTGGCCAACATCGCCAGAGTCCTTGGGGCATACGAACAAAGCCAGGGACAGATGGGCCAGGTCGTGGAAGAAGTGCGTGAGCTCCGCCTGCTGGTGAGGTCCATGGATACGCATATGGGCCAAATCGTGGACCTCATGGTCCAGCTCGTGGGTGCTCTGAGGGACAGTCATGCAGCCCAAAGGACAGCTCAACGCCCCTCCAGTGGCCAGCAGGATGTTACTCCCACCACCTCAGCTGCGGCCACAGAGAGGGGTGAACTGCAACAGGATGACTCCTCAGACACCGCTGAGCCCGCAGCAGTGGCCCCCCCGGCAAAACGCAAAAGGGGCCATCCGAGAAACACCACGGGAGGAACACGTGGCAAAGCACCATCCAAACGCCAGTCGCACAGCCAGCCATGATGGCACCTCTGTTCCCCTTCACATTGACTTTGTTGACTATCCTTACCCACACTGCCATGTCGATGGCAGGTGTCTGTTGGACTGGGTCACTACATCAATGTGGTGACTACTCTATTGTCTCATTTACCGTCACTGTCAACTCATTAATTCACTTAGCACCTGTTTTGGAAAACATCACTTGTCTGTCACAAACACTCATTGTAAATAAACACTCTTTACACACCTATGTCTTTGTGTCAGCTCCATGTTTATCACAGTATGTACAATGTTGACTCTGATTCCAATGTACCAGAAGCTCTGATTGTGACGAGGCATTGAGAGGCCGAAGGGACCTAGAAAGACACAAGAGAACGACATTTACTTGTCAGGTGATGACATCACAGCCAGTACACAACACTAGTTATCAAGGTACACAAACCAGCACACATTACAATGAGAAACAATATCAACATAGACATCATGTGGCTGGCCATGACTACCCTGTGCCACAAACATCAGCCATCAGAACAGAGCCAACAACAGGCAGCAGTCAAAAAGCTCCTCTAGGCCTTTACACTACCATCAAAGACAGCAGACAATGGCACTGTTGTACAATGTCACTCACACTCAAGGGAAGTAGTGGTTGATGAGCTGTTGACACAGGTCGACACCTTCCTCCTCTCCACTATCCTCGTCACTGGACATGTGTGGGTTTGCAGGGGGGTATCTGCTGCTCATCATCGTCCAGGAGCAGGGGGATCTCCATGCGCCAGGCCAGGTTGTGGAGCATGCAGCATGCAACTACGATCTGACACACCTTTTGGGGAGAGTAGAGTAGTGCACCTCCGCTCTTGTCCAGACACCGGAATCTAGTCTTAAGAAGACCAAAAGTATGCTCCACCCCACGACGTGTCCTCCCATGGGCCTCATTGTAGCGGACTTCACCCAGGGTCCTGGGATTCCGCAGTGGGCTCAGCAACCAAGGCCGGTTGGGATATGCAGAGTCACCTAGGTGTGAGATACACAGACCAATTTTGTAATATAACTGTAGCTGAGGACAGCATGTCACACATAGAGCACACTACTTGACTCTGCGTACTCACCCACAATCCACGCACGCTCCTGAAGCAGATTTGCCATCAGCTGTGGTACAATGCTGTTACGCAGTATGTAGGAGTCATGTGCTGATCCTGGAAATCTGTCACAGACATGGGAGATGATCATATCCGCCTGGCATACCACTTGCACATTAATGGAATGAAAATGCTTCCTGTTCCTGTAGATGTGCTCACGTGCCTGTGGTGGAACCAGGCCAACATGTGTGCAGTCAGTGGCGCCAACAACATTACGGATGTGGGCAAGGTCATAAAAATCACCCTTCACAGCTGCCAATTCATGTCTCCTGGGAAAATGGATGTAGCGGTCCTTGTATGTCATCATAGCGGACAGGACATCACTTAGCACCATGCTGAACATTGGTTGAGACATCCCACCTGCGCTGGACACCGTGTACTGGAACGAATCAGTTGCAAAGAAATGCAGGGCCGCCATCACCTTACATGTTGGTGTCAATGCAGTCGGATAGGTCCTGCGAGGCCTCAGATGGGGCTCCAACTGATCACATAGCTCCTGAAGGGTAGGTCGATCCCAAACGGAATTTACGTATGATGTCCTCATCCTCCATGTCCACCTGCAATGTGAATGGACGATGCACATTTGGTCGCCTCCTACATAAGATAAAAGGGGACACATGTCAATTCAATTCCCCTATGAGATGTGTCCAACATCTTACGTCTTGACTGACACAGCGCCAACAATGACTGGCCTGAAACAACAGCTTACAGCACAAGGCACATGCAGAGACACCTTGATCTAAAGTAGTTGTACATTTGTTCAGTATGTACATAGTGAGTACCCCCCAAACAGATTCAGACTATGTGAATGTAAAATGGTACATTCCGACATCTTGTGTCACCAGCCCTGAGAGTAGTTGACACAGCACATGTCTGAAACAACAACACTGCTGGCTTTTACGTAGCTGCTGTACCTGCCACACCTTCTTGCGTGAGTCAGACAGGGCACACATAAACAACACAATGAGCACAGTGTGTGCATGAAGATCAAGTATCAACATGAGTTCAGCAATCTACACCGTGAAATAGGCACAATATGTAGTCAGTCCATCATTACTGTGGGTTGCTTAGCCATCTCACACATTGACATGTTTACATATTTGAGAGTCCATCTCACAACAGATCTGTGTACATGCACAACAACATCATAAGTGACATGTGAGGGAGTACATGCCAATGCATGTAATCCTGGGCACTGACATGGCATGTGTAGTCATCAGTGAGTTAAATGTCACACTAGCATTGAATATAACTGTCTGGTGGCATGATTCATAGTAAGTGTCTACTGTTCAATGATGAGAACTGGCCATTGCCATTGCTACAGCAAGATGTGTCCATAGGTGCCGTAAGCGTGCACCGCCACCGCAATCACGGTCATTGGCACCAATCTAAAAATGCCAATTCGCGGTCGTGACCGCCTGGCCCCCTCGGTGTGACACCGCCAATGCCCATGCCCTTTCAGCCAATGGGAACCGCGATCGCGGTAGTGAAATACACTTTTGAACTCCGCGGTAGCCGTGCTCCGCTACCGCGGGCCCGGTCATTGGGCACAATTGAAAGATGCACGATTGCGGTCACGGCTGCCTGGGCCCCGCAGTGTGACACCGCAATGCCCATGCCCTTTCAGCCAATGGGAACCGCGATCGCGGTAGTGAAATACACTTTTGAAACCCGCGGTAGGTGTGCTCCGCTACAGCAGGCCCGGTCATTGGGCACAATTGAAAGATGCACGATTGCGGTCGCAACCGCCTGGGCCCCGCGGTGGGACACCCCCAATGCCCATGCCCTTTCAGCCAATGGGAACCGCGATCGCGGTAGAGAATTACAAATTTGAAACTCGCGGTAGGCGTGCACCGCTACCGCGGTCCCTGTAATTGGTTACATTTGAAAAAAGCTGACCTGGAACACCAATTGCAGCAGCTGAGTACCACTGGAACAACCCCAGGGGGCTATATATGTCTGTGAGAGAGCCACACATTTCCTCTGCATCCAGACACTGCTGCCTGCCATTCTTCATCCCCAACTGCTGCTGTTCCTGTCTCCTGGACTCAGTGATGGCGAGAACTGAGAACATCAGGGCCCGTCCCTTCACCACAGAGGAGCTGGAGGTCCTGGAGGTCCTGGTGGACAAGGTGCTTTCACAGTATGGGAGGCTATATGGTGCTCCTGATGTACTAGTAAGTGTTTAAGAGTGAAAGTTTAAGAGTGCTCACATGATGTTGCTCTGCTGTAGTATGTGCCTGTGAGTGTAAGTTAATGTGGATGCATCCTCATTTTTGAAACAGCACGCTCCATACATGGCCTAGTAAATATTGCACTTGGGTATTTGGGTAGGATGGCAACATGGACATTTCTACAGCCCTTCTTCAGCAATAACAATAAAAACGTTGGACTGAGCCTGGGTAATGTAATTGTGTGATACACTGCCTAGCATGCTGACTTCTGGTGAATGGGGTGTGTAGCCTTATTTCCACAGATCCATGGCTGCATTTAAGGATGGGAGGGACATGCAGTGTTTTTGCAGCCATACAGTAACACTGCTGGTTTGGACAGTGGAAGTCTGAACAAACATTGCCTGTGCTAATGGATGTCATAGTCCATGATGTTTTCACATGCTCATTTGTGACATTACAAATGTGTTTCGTCCAGAGGGTACTGAAGGATGTGTGTACAATTTTCATATTGCACCCATGGATATGTATGCATTATGCACAGGATTGAAATGCCTGAGTGTAACACCGATGACACATCAGATTAATGTACTTCGGAGATATCATCCTTCCATTGTTTTCATTATGTGTTCTGACTCGCATGTTTGACCTCTCATATTGTACATGCATGTGAATGTTCGGATGGCCCACGTTTCACCTCAGTGTGAGTCCCCCTGGCCTGCACAGATACTGCCCAATTTGACAAGGACCTAACAGTAAATGGACAGAGTGAAACATATGTGTTGTCTGCCACCCTATTTCTCAACGAGCTATCTTAGGCCTGAGGATTGCACAAGACAGACCTTGTGAGAAGAGTGTGAGAATGTGAGATCATGTCCCTAAATGTGACCTCCATGACACAGGTAGCCATTCACAGGCCAAGGACATTGAGGGGTGTGTAGTGTTGGACACAGTGAGTCTGCCCCGACACATCATTTCCAATGTATTGTATGTCTTGCTCACCCACATACTGCATCACAGATGAGGGCCTTCTTCACATTGCATTCTGTGCTGGCATTCTGAATGTGTATGAGATGGCCATGTACTGTGTCCATCATCATACCTGCATACATTTCTATGAGATTATCTGTTGCAAATGTACTACGTGTCATGCTGTATGGCCTCTGCTCAACATTTCTGTATTGGTGTGCTATGTTTTTGCATGCTCCTGTACTGACACACAGTGGTACATAACACAGTGTCACTGAAACTTCCTCTTCTTGTCTCCCATGCCTGCATCTTAAAGTCCACCAGCGTAAGGCCTTATGGAGGGCCATTGCACGCAAGGTGCGGGCTCTGGGTGTCTCCAACCGACGGCACACACACTGTCACAAGAGGTGGGATGACATCTGCCGGCTGAGCAAAAACGTGGCAGAGATGATGCTGGGGATGCTCCCTCGGACTGGAAGGTTGGCGCGCAGGAGCATGACACCACTAATGGCCCGCATCTTGGCAGTGACACAGCCAGAGCTGGATGGACGTTTGAGGGCCCATCAGCAGCAAGTTGGGGGTGAGTATTCTGCGAAGGGTGACTTTGGGTGTGAGTGACCGCATGTATCCCAACCCTGAGCCAGTACGGAGCTCTGTGATGTTTCTAGTGTGATGCAATGGCTTCTAAGTGGCCTCTGTGTTGAGTGCAGCTGTCATGCATTTTCGCTACATGTACTTTCTCATGTGTTCAATACAATGGCCCTTGACATTGCAAGATGAGATGTGGCCTTATGACATCTGCTGCATTATGGGTGTCATAGACACCACCGGGCAGTGAACAGCAGTGTGCATCATCTTAGTGTGCTTTCGTAGATGTGTGCAGTGCCTGACTTGGAAATTGTGATAACTACACATCTGACACCAATGTGCAACAGTCGTTGTGCTTCAAAGCACAACATGGTGGATATCAGTAGCTCATGGCCATTGTAAAATGACATTTTGGAGTCAGTATCTGTGTTGTTCCCTTTAAGTGACTCCATATGTGACTGAGACAACATGTTGAGATGTATATCTATCTCACCCACAGGCACGTAGATATGCTTACAGAGATCAGTATGTTAAGTTACAAGGAGGCACGGGCCAGCTATTTGGCTGTGTCAACGTCACATGGGACATTAATGTCAACTATGCATGTTTTCATGCATCTTCTGAGTTTTGCATTAAGGTTGCACATGCAGACTGCACAGGGTGGTGGGCAACATGGGGGTATCATATTCTAGTCTTGTGCTTTGCTTGCATATGATGTTTGTGAGTATGGCACTATACTGAACCTACGTCTCTGTCTATTGCAGCATCTACCGAAGGCACAGAAGGACAGGGGACGGACACCAGTGGTGAAGCTTCTGGCACGACTGCTACACATGAGCTCACTGACACTGATGTGACCAGCGCCTCGGAGGGGGACAGGAGTGCCCTGGACGAATCACGCCCGGAAACACCAACCTCAGAATCATCTAAGCCCAGCGGTGACTCCTCGATGTTGGCGGGCACAGGGAGTTTGAAATCTGCCTCTTCTTCCAACACACATCATCCAGTGCCCACACTCCCGGCTACTACCACTAGTGCTGGCCGTGCCCGCAGCCCTAGGAAGTGTAGAGTGACCTTCCCCCCAGGCACCGCTGCCCCTGCCCCTGTCTCCCCTGCTGCCCTCAGTGTTGAGGCGGTGGACCTTTGCGCCAGCTGTGTGTGGGTCAGACTACTCTCCTGAATGCCTTCCAGGATCATGACAAGAAGCTGGCACAGGTAGTTGCCTTCATGGAGGGCATTCATTCTGACGTGGGTGGGCTACACAGAACTGTCCAGTCTTTGTCCTCCACAGTGACGGCAGCCATTCAGCTGTCACAGGCTCCCAGTCCAGCTCCAGTCCCTTCAGCAACCACCCGGCCAGTGGCACCACCTGACGAGAGTGCCCACACACCACAGCACACAAGTACTCCACACGCAGCACACAACAGCAGTACTCCAAGCGGCCAAGAGCACAGACACCATCCCAAAAACAAAAAACAGACACACAGGAGCACAAAGGCAAAAGCCCTTCACGTGACACTCAGGGGCATCAGGCCAAGAAGCAGGCCTCAAGCTCACTTTCATTCAAATCACCCCCATCCAAGGACACTCCCATCCCCACACCTGCTCCCAAAGACAACCAAACAGTTGCCCTGTCTGCTGTGAAGCTGGTGCCTGCAAAGAGTCAGCACAAACAGCTCTCTAAGGCAGATTCCCCCACTACGTCAACTCCCACCCACACCCCTGTGAAGCTGGGACAGGAGAGCAAAGTGGGGGGTTCACCTGGACAACAGGGGATGGAGGGGAAAAGGCAAGGCCACCCCAATCGTACCACCAGATCCAGCAAATCCCCACAGGGAGGGGCACCTTCACCTGATACACCTTTGGTGGAGAGTGAGGCTGTTGTGCCCACCCCACTTCCCACTCCTGCCAAGAAAATTCTTGCCTATCGAATCCCCAAGAAGTGGATACCCAGCCCTCCACATTCACCCTCACACACTGTGTCTCACGGCAGGCAGCATGTCTCCACCTCCCCGTGCCACCATGCTACCCGGTCCAAGCAGCCCTCAGCCTCCCACAGCCACTGATGCCTCTACCTCAGCTGGTCCTCTCTCTCCCAGGTCCAGTCCTCCAACTGGCCCCGACAACCAGCCACCTCCCAATTCAACTGACAGCCAAGTCTGAGGCAAAGTCCCCCTCCCAAACCCATCTCTCCCACAGCGGTGCCTGGACTGCCCATTTGTATCCCCGGAGCTGTGTTGATTCCCATGGCAGTGTACGGTGTTACCCATTCCCTGTGCAGTTTCTCATGCACACATGTACATACTTTGCACTATGGACTGGCCAATGGCCTTGCTGTTTGTCACTTTGGATGCCCATTCCCTGTGCAGGTTCTCATGCACACATGTACATACTTTGATTTTGTACTGGCCAATGGCCTTGCTGTTTTCTACTTTTGATGCCTATCTGTGTATTATGTAATAAAGACAGTTACTCCTGTTGTCTGCTTTGTCAATGTCCTTGCTAAATAAAAGGTTTTATGTATGGGTATGGTTTCATGTGACACATGCTCTGTATGCCACTTTAACATTGCCAATTGCTTGTTTTACTTTTTCAGAGTTTGCCAGAGGTGACAGGCACTTTAGTTCTTCTTGACTCTGAGGCTTGAGGGTGCAATGATGGTTGTTTCTGATGATCTACTGTTATCCTAATCATTCTATGGTTAGGTTTGCTAAATTGTACACGTCATGTTATGATGCAATACCACAACAGAGGTGAATTCTATCCACAGGATTACTTGCGGGCTGGCCAGGGTCCATCATATCTGTGTGATCTTTCTTGATGTGTGAACAGCAGTGTTGATGTGTGGCCATCTTGTGTAGGCCTGTCTTCCTAGTCACATGGGTACATTTAAATATGTGAACTTGAGTGGTCATACAGTGTGAATGGGATGTCATTGTCAGTAGTATTGATGTGTATGCCCCTGCAATGCCAACTGCACACATGTATGATCGAGGTAATGAGTGCCTGTTTGTTTCAATTGTCAGCCATGTGCTTCAGATTGTGGGCACATGTAGGAGTTGTAGGTTGGGCACTGTGCAGTGTGTTGTTGTGTCCTTACACTCCTGGGGGACACCTACTTGTTGTCACTGCCTGTTGTGAATATGCAGAGTGTGTGACTGCCAAGTGTGTGGTGTTTTGTTGATCAGCCATGTGTCTTGTTACTGTTTGTGCTCACTGTGCAGACCTGCTCAGCCACACTGACATTATTTGTGAGTTTTCTCATGCATTGCTGTCACTTGACCCATTTTTGGCTCCAGTATGGTATGTGGTATGTGGAGTAATGCCATCCCCTATATGTGCTTCTGATGCCTACACATTGTGAGTAACTCCTCTATGTGTTTGTGTACTGTACACTCCTCACCTGTCTTCCACCCCATGGCTTGCCAGTGTGTGAGCCTCCCCACCACTTCATAGTGTGACACTATACTGTGGGAGGATGATCTGTGTACAGGACCAATGTGCCACTCAGGACAGTTTCACAATTATTTATGTGTTGTTTTCTTCTACAATTTTGCAGTCATGGTTGCTCATGTGCAGTGCATATGTTTGAGCAGCACAGTTCTCTAGTCATGTTGTTTGCATCTGGGTTTCCCTGAGTTGTGCATCTGTGGGTGATGGGTAAGCTATCTGTGTGTTTGCTGAGGTACTGCTACCCTTCCTGGGTGTGATGTTATGTTTGTGCTGTGATGGTTTGTGTTGTGTGAGTTCATGGTGTGGCACTCAGATATGTGTGCTACTGGTTTGGTTAGTGTGCACACACTGCTTGTTGTGCATGAAGTGCATGCTGCCTTGTACGTGCCTGGTGTGCATCCCCCTGATGTCCAGCTGAGTTTGCTATGTGATGGATTGGTATGTGCATCTGTTGTGTTTTTGTTGTAGATGTATGCAGTGTTTGGCCTGTGTTGGCTCTTTCTACTGACAGATGCAATGTGTGTGTGATGTTCTATTTGCATGACATTGTGTGTGAGTAGTTTGTGCATTGTGATACATTCAGATGTGTGTTGCATGTGTAGTGTGCATTACTTGTGTGTCTGTCACATGCAGCAATGTGGATTCTTGTTCCTGAGCTTGTTTTGAGTGCACAATGGTGGTTTGTCCTCCTGTTTTTGACCTGTCACTTGTCAGGATTGTGCATGTGCATGCTTGTGGTACACTATGACACCATGTTCACTTGATATCTGGTGTGGTGTGTATGTGTGTGTTAGTTGATTTGTCCCATTGATCCCAGTTAGTGTTCATGATTGGCTTTTGATGATGCAATTCTTGTTTGTGTTGGGGTATGGTGTCTGTGCATTGGTCCAGAGTGACAATGTTGTGTATTCCTGTTCTGTCTAGGGTCACATTGCCTTTCCACTGTTTGGCTGCACATGTCTGGGCTTGTTGGACTTCTGTGGATGTTGTTTGTGAGATTTGTGTTTGGCTATTGTTTTTGTGTCAGCATTGGTTCAGGCATCCCTGAGTGTGAGTCGGATATTTGTGGATGCACCACAGGGTGTGTGATCGGTTGTCAGTCACCTCACAGGACATCATTTGCACCATTCTGTGTGTTTCTCACAGGTGTTGAGTGTTTCAGGTGTGAGATGGGAAGATGAGGGGCATGTGTGAAGGTCCTACTTGTGTTTGACAGTCAGGGAGTGTGACAATGAGCCATGTGTGTTGTGCTGATGGCATGCTCATGTCAAGTAAGTTGACACAGATGTGTGGCTGGTCACTGTATGACTTCAGACACTTCCTATCATTCTTGTGCCTATGCATGGCTTGCCCTGATGTATCCCTGAGTTGTTGCACAGAGGTCACTTTGGTTTAATTTCACTCACTGTGCCACCCATGTCTGATTTGATGGCCTAAGGGTGGTGTGATATGTTCCTTCTCTTGCATGTGATGTACACATGCTATGTGGCTTGCTCCATGGTTTTCCAGCACTCTCCTCTTCACTTTTGGATTGCCTGTTTATTGTCCTCCATAGCTGCTGACCTATGGTATGAGTATGTGGCTGGGTGTCAGTGTGGGGTGTTTCTGAGTCACTTGACAGGCAGTGTGAACAGTTCAGTGGATGTTCATATGCAGTGTGAGTCTTCATTTTGTAATTATACTCAGTTTGATTCACATGAGTGGGAGGTAGGTGTGAGGAGGAGGGTTGTCCAGCCCCTGAGCTTCTGTGCAGGGTGTTCCTCTTCACCCCCACCTTCCCAGTCAATCTCCCTTGTCCTTTGATGTGTGAGGTGCGAGGTCTGGCTACACCTGGCTGATTAATTGTGCAGGAAGGGCACAGGAGGGGCACACAGCATGTGCTCATATGGTTGTGTGATGCGTACGGTGGGAGAGGTGAAGGTCGAGCCCTGTGAATCTGGCCGGACTGCCCATGCCTGGCGCCGGCCCTGCCTACTACATTGTGTGCAGGTTTTCACGCGTCTTCACCGCTGCGGTGACTTTCCCGGGACATTGAAGTGATTTCGCGGTTGATGGGTGACACGGATGCGGAGGTGTGGGTTTCTAACAGGTAGGACATGTGTGGGTACACTGGGGGATATGTTCCTGTCCCCACCAGAGTGTCTGATGTGGACAGGAACCGTGAGTCAGCACAGGAGTTGTATGTTGTGTGTTGTATGCAAAGTTGTGTATTTGCGTACCTGCGGCGTTGTCCGCGACGGTGTATAATTTGCTGGTGGTGGATGAGGTACAGCAGCGGAAAGGCTTGAAGAGCTGGATCCATAGCGGTCACGACCGCGTGGAGGGGACCGGGAGTAGAGTTTCGCTCTCCGCTGTTGTGCTTCCGCCGTCTCCTGGTGGGTGGATTCTCCGCTGCGGTGTGATGGGCTGTTTGAGGCATCATAATTTGTACGGCGGACGGGACGTCATTCCGCACGGCGGTGTGTCTCTATTGGCTCCCTCCGCCGCGGTAGCGGGCGGAAATTTCTGGCGGTTTACGTAACTCCGCAGCGGACGGAAGATGGGCTATGTTTGCCCATCGTAATATGGCGGGTGCGAGGACCTCTGCTGGAGTGCGGAAAAGGACATTTTCCGCCAGCACCGCGGATGTGCCTCCACCCGCCATCGTAATCAGCCCCATAGTTTGGATTTTCACAAGAAACTACCTTAAACTTTGTAATTTCTTCTGCAAACTTCACAGAGGTAGTATCTTCCATCTCTTCTTCAACACCTACACTTATTAAACTCTCACTTTCTCTACACTCCTCTTGAGGACCAAAGAAACAAAACTCTATATCATCAGAAACTTTTTTACATCCAACACTGAACCATGCAAAAGAGCTGAGTTTATTTCACTTAAAGATAATGCAGGACTTTTCACATAGTACAATCTTCTTACTAACTTCCGCATTTCAGAGTGATGTACTGCTAACATTCTTAAATGATGAAAAGTACTTCGACACACTTTTCTAGAAAGACAAGCCAGAGAATGACCCTGCAAGTTACTATATTTTCTCACTTTACAAGGATCTAGTACTTGCAACATCATAATCTTCTGTTTAACACTTTTTTTTACCATAATCTCGTAACAAATTTCGTAATATATCAATAGATTCCTGTCGTATACTACAAATTCTACTACAATCCCACTTATACACTGGAGCTTGTGTATGTCTCCCTTGAGCTTCTTCAGCTATTACTTCTTCCACATTTCTAGGAACCATCTTTTCTTTTTCAATTGCACAACCGTTTTTAACCTCATAACAACGACCCCTGGTATCAACTGCATGAACTAATGTATTTTGTTGAAAATAGCTTTCTTCATTAAAAAAATGTGCCATACTAGAAGTATGCTTCCATTCACCAGAAAAGACTTTGCAAAAGTTAGTTCTATTAACCAGTCTTTTTCTTTTACTTTTCTCTTTCATAAAGTGCATTATTTTATTCAATGTTTTCATTCTCTTCAATACTAATATAAACAATTTTCTTTTCAATTCAAAAGCCTTTTCAACTACACTTTCAATCTGTTGTTTCTTCATGTAGAATGCTGATTTTCTTTTATATTTTTTGCAATCTTTCAATAAATTTTGTAGTACTCTACTTTTATACATTCTCTTTCTAATGTCTTTATATTGTTTCATCCTTATTTCAACTTGGATTGATTTCCTATAACCTGATTTTCCATTAATGTCTCCGTTTTTCTTTTCCTTCTGATTGCTTGTAGTACTTTTCTTTCTCTTTTCCCCATTTTAAAAATCGATTACTTTTTTTAAAACACTTTTAACAAATTCTTTTGTTCTCTTACCAGAAGACTTTTTTTTCAACGTCACATGTTGTACTTCATCTACTTTCTGCTTTTCTCTATCCTTTAAATAGTTCAGTTTCCTTTGTTCTCTTTTCTTTTGAACTTTTCTTGTCATACTGAATATTTCTTAACAATTATGAAGAATTTCTAAAAAAAAAGTTTATTATCTTTGTAAAAAATATTATTAAAATAATTAAATACAAATATTGTCATCTATAAATAAAGAAATACATTGAGTAATGCCTAGATGAATAGATAAGTGCAACAGTAGGACTTGGATGATTCTACAAGTGCAACAGTGGTACGTAACGACTGCCTGGGTGATTGCATAACGAAAGGGGTAATATCTGGAGGATTACTGCAGTACATAGCAAATCAGTGGGTGATTTTATAACTGCATGAGTACTGCTTGGGTGATTGCAGGAGTACTAAGGGAATGTCTGAGTGATTGCAAGAGTGCAAAGGTAGTGCCTGAGTGATTTTATAAGTGCATGACTACTGGCTGAGTGATTACATAAGTACAAGGGTAATACCTGCTTTATTGAAGAAGTGCAAGGGTAGTACTGAGATAACGCCTGACTGAATAAATGAGTGCAAAAGTAGTGCCTGGGTGATCTCATAACACCGTTAGTGCCTGAGTGATTATATAAGTGCATGAGTAGTGGCTACATGCTTGCATGAGTGCATAGCTACTGCATGGGTAATTGCATGAGTGCAGGGGTAATATCTGGGTGATTGCATCAGTGCATATGTACTTATATAATCAGTCAGGCACTAACATGGTAGTACTAGGGTGTTTTATCAGTGCATGAGTGTTGGGCCTAGCCAAATATAAAACAGCAGACTATTATATGACTCAACCATAAGTCTCTCCATATTGTTGAAAGCATGCATACATATGTCTCTACCTTTTCAAATTATCATCATATCTAAAAGAAATATAAATATATATATATATATATATATATATATATATATATATATATATATATATATATATGCTTAAAGAAGGTATCCCACCTGTGAGGATGAACTTGGAAAAACATGCGAACTCTGCCTTTTAAAGCAGTGTTACTTTTATTATTGAAAAACCGGACATCCCAGCACTCGTCAATTTCACAGCCCTACGCGTTTCGGAGCTCCTGCTCCTTGCTCACGGGCTCATGGTAATGTCAGCAGGCAGACAGGTGTGGCAAACAGAGTCCTCCATTTAACATCCTTCTGGTAGGTTACGCCCTCCGGTCCAGAGGATTGAACTACCACGAAAGAAATGGAAAGTGGGCTGCTGCGCATAGATTGTCTGTGTTGCGCTTAGCAGGCTAAAGCAGGAAATAAAACGAGTGAACCGGGCGCCAGTACTTGTAGCTCACTGGAGAGCATAATTTGGTGCAATTCAATGTTTTTAAAGGCAGAATCCACTGAAGGAAAATGAATTACGATGTGGAAATACTACGAGTCCAAGAAGTCTTAATTAAACAACCCACCAGAGGGCGTAACCTACCAGAAGGATGTTAAATGGAGGACTTTGTTTGCGACACCTGTCTGCCTGCTGACATTACCATGAGCCCGTGAGCAAGGAGCAGGAGCTCCGAAACGTGTAGGGCTGTGAAATTGACGAGTGCTGGGATGTCCGGTTTTTCAATAATAAAAGTAACACTGCTTTAAAAGGCAGAGTTCGCCTGTTTTTCCAAGTTCATCCTCACAGGTGGGATACCTTTAACATATATATATATATATATATATATATATATATATATATATATATATATATATATATATATATATATATATATATATATATATATATATATATATATATATATATATATATATACAATATTTCTAAACTATAGTGAAACCTAGAAACCGAGACATGTAATAGATCTGCCTGAATGATTGCAAAACACCATGGATAGTACTTGGGTGATTGTATGACTCTAAAGGTAGTCGCTGGGTAATTGCAGGAGAAGATGGATAGTGACTGGCTAATTACATGAGTGCACACATAAAGATTCAGTGTATGGTTAAGTGTATAAATAGCACCTGAAGGCATAGATCACTCACTAAGAAGTGCCTACATGAATAGATGAGTGCAACAGTAGGGTCTGAATGATTCTATGACTGCAAGGGTAGTGCCTGGGTTATTACATGAGTGCATAGGTAGAGACTACATGAATCTATAACTGTAAGGGTAGTACATAACTAATGCGTGTGAGATTGCATGATTGCAGGGGTAATATCTGGGGGATTACTGCAGTACATAGGAAGTGAGTGGGTGGTTTTATAAGTCCATGAGTACTGCCTGGGTGATTACAGAAGTACTAAGGAACTGCCTGAGTGATTACAGGAGTGCAAAGGTAGTGCCTGGGTGATTTTATAACTGCATGAGTATTGCCTGAGAGATTATATAAGTACAAGAGTAGTGCCTCTGTGATTGAGAGAGTGTAAGGATAGTGCCTCGGTAATTGAAGCACTGTATAGCTAATCCATTGGTGATTGCATGAATACAGAAGTAACCTCTGGGGGATTAAAGGAATACATAGGTAACACCAGGGTGACTGCATGAGTACAGGAGTAATATCTGTTGATTTTTATGACTACATACAAAGTGACTGAGTGATTTAATAACTGCATGGGTATTTCTTTGGTGATTTCAGGACTACTGAGGTAACGCCTGAGTGAATGAATGAGTGCAAAAGTAGTGCCTGGGTTGATCGCATAACACCATGACTACTGTATGAGTGACTACATAAGTGCAAGGCTAGTGCCTCTGTGATTGAAAGAGTACAACGTTAGTGCCTGAGTGATTATATAAGAGCATGAGTAGTGGCTACATGATACAAAGAGTGCATGGGTAATACCTTGGTGATTGCATGAGTGCATAGCCACTGCCTGGGTGATTGCATGAGTGCAGGGGTAATGACTGGGTGATTCCATCAGTGCATATGTACTGCCTGGATCATTGGAAGACTGCTTGGGTAGTACTAGGGTGTTTTATAATTCCATGAGTGTTGGGCCTAGCCAAATATAAAACAGCAGACTATTACATGACTCAACCATAAGTCTCTCCATATTGTTAAAAGCATGCATACATATGTCTCTACCTTTTCAAATCATCATCATATCTAAAAGAAATATATATACAATATTTCTAAAATATAGTGAAACCTAGAACCTGAGACATGTAATAGATCTCCCTGAGTGATTGCAAAACACCATGGATAGTACTTGGGTGATTGTATGACTCCAAAGGTACTCGCTGGGTAATTGCAGGAGAAGATGGATAGTGACTGGCTAATTACATAAGTGCACACATAAAGATTCAGTGCATGGTTAAGTGTATAAATAGCACCTGAAGGCATAGATCACTCACTAAGAAGTGCCTACGTGAATACATGAGTGCAACAGTAGGGTCTGGATGATTCTATGACTTCAAGGGTAGTGCCTGGGCTATTACATGAGTGCATAGGTAAAGACTGCATGAGTCTATAACTGTAGGGGTAGTACAAAACTAATGCGTGTGTGATTGCATTATTGCAGGGGTAATATCTGGGGGATTACTGCAGTACATAGGAAGTGAGTGGGTGGTTTTATAAGTCCATGAGTACTGCCTGGGTGATTACAGAAGTACCAAGGAACTGCCTGAGTGATTACAGGAGTGCAAAGGTAGTGCCTCAGTGATTTTATAAGTGCATACGTATTGCCTGAGTGATTACATAAGTACAAGAATAGTGCCTCCCTGATTGAAAGAGTGCAAGGATAGTGCCTGGGTAATTGAAGCACTGTTTAGCTAATGCATTGGTGATTGCATGAATACAGAAGAAACCTCTGGGGAATTAAAGTAATACATCGGTAACACCAGGGTGACTGCATGACTACAGGAGTAATATCTGTTGATTTTTATGACTACATACAAAGTGACTGAGTGATTTTATAAGTGCATGGGTATTTCTTGGGTGATTTCAGGACTACTGAGGAAACGCCAGAGTGAATAAATGACTGCAAAAGTAGTGCCTGGGTAATCTCATAACACCATGACTACTGTATGAGTGATTACATAAGTACAAGGCTAGTGCCTCTGTGATTGAAAGAGTAGAACGTTAGTGCCTGAGTGATTATATAAGTGCATGAGTAGTGGTTACATGATTCAAAGAGTGCATGGGTAATACCTTGGTGATTGCATGAGTGCATAGCCACTGCCTGGGTGATTGCATGAGTGCAGGGGTAATGACTGGGTGATTCCATCAGTGCATATGTACTGCCTGGATCATTGGAAGACTGCTTGGCTAGTACTAGGGTGTTTTATAATTGCATGAGTATTGGGCCTAGCTAAATATAAAACAGCAGACTATTACATGACTCAACCATAAGTCTCTCCATATCATTAAACGCATGCATACATATGTCTCTACCTTTTCAAATCATCATCATATCGAAAAGAAATATATATATACAATATTTCTGAAATATAGTCAAACCTAGAAACTGTGACATGTAATAGATCTGCCTGAGTGATTGCAAAATACCATTGATAGTACTTGGGTGATTGTATGACTCCAAAGGTACTCGCTGGGAAATTGCAGGAGAAGATGGATAGTGACTGGCTAATTACATGAGTGCTCACATAAAAGTTCAGTGCATGGATAAGTGTATAAATAGCACCTGAAGGCATAGATCACTCACCAAGAAGTGCCTAGGTGAATAGATGAGTGCAACAGTAGGGCCTGGATGATTCTATGACTGCCAGGGTACTGCCTGGGTTATTACATGAGTGCATACGTAGAGACTGCATGAATCTATAACTGTAGGGGTACTACATAACTAGTGACTAGGTGATTGCATGATTGCAGGGATAATATCTGGGGATAACTGCAGTAAATAGAAAGTGAGTGAGTGATTTTAAAAGTCCATTAGTACTGCCTGTGTGATTACAGAAGTACTAAGGTACTCCCTGAGTGATAACAGGAGTGCAAAGGTAGTGCCTCGGTGATTTTATAAGTGCATGGGTTTTGCCTGAGTAATTACATAAGTACAAGAGTAGTGCCTCCGTGATTGAGAGAGTGTAAGGATAGTGCCTGGGTGATTGAAGCACTGTATAGCTAATACATTGGTGATTGCATGAGTACAGAGGTAATATCTGGGGGATTAAAGGAGTACATAGCTAACGCCTGGGTGACTGCATGACTACAGGAGTAATATCTGGTGATTTACATGACTACATAGAAAGTGACTGGGTGATTTTCTAAGAGCATGGATACTTCTTGGGTGATTTCAGAACTACTGAGAGAAAGCCTGAGTGAATACATAAGTGCAAACGTACTGCCTGGGTAATTTCCTAATACCATGACTACTCTATGAGTGATTACATAAGTACAAGGCTAGTGCCTCTGTGATTGAAAGAGTACAACGTTAGTGCCTGAGTGAATATATAAGTGCATGAGTAGTGGCTACTTGATTCAAAGAGTGCATGGGTAATACCTTGGTGATTGCATGAGTGCATAGCAACTGCCTGGGTGATTGCATGAGTGCAGGGGTAATGCCTGGGTGATTGCATCAGTGCATATGTACTGCCTGGATCATTGGAAGACTGCATGGGTAGTACAAGGGTGTTTTATAAGTGCATGAGTGTTGCGCCTGGCCAAATATAAAACAGCAGATTATTACATGACTCAACCATAATTCTCTCCATATCGTTAAAAGCACGCATACATATGTCTCTACCTTTTCATCATATCTAAAAGAAATATATATACAATGTTTCTGAAATATAGTTAAACTTAGAAACTGAGACATGTAATAGATCTTCCTGAGTGATTGCAAAACTCCATGGGTAGTGCTTAGGTGAATAGATGAGTGCAACAGTAGGACCTAGATGATTCTACATATCATACAGGGTGATTGTATGAGTGCAGGGATAATATCTGGGTGATTGGAGGAGTGCATGGGTAATGCCTGGGTGCATGGAAGAGTGCATGTGTAATGCCTGGGTGCATGGAATAGTGCATGGGTAGTGTCTGGGTGCATGGTGTAGTGCATAGGTAGTTCCTGGGTGATTGGAGGACTGCATGAGTAGAACCTGGGTGATTCCATGAGTGTACAGGTAGTGACTGGGTTTTTACATGAGTGCATAGGTACAGCCTGCATGATTGCATGACTGCAGGAGTAGTACATAACTAGTGCCTGGGTGATTGCATGACTGCAGGGGTAATATCTAGGGGATCACTGGAGTACATACCAAGTGAGTGGGTGATTTCATAAGTGCATGCGTACTGACTAAATGATTGGAGGAGTGCATAGATCCTGAAAAGGAAATTGGAGGAGTGCAAGGGTGTTACCTGGGTAATTGAACCAGTGTATAGCTAATGCATTGGTGATTGCATGACTTCAGAGGTAATATCTGGGGGACTACAGGAGTACATAGAAAGTGCCTGGGTGATTTTATAAGTGAATCAGTACTGCCTGGGTGATTAGAGTAATACTGTGATAGTGCCCCAGTGATTGCAAAAGTGTAAAGCTAGTGCCTGGATGATTTTATAAGTGCATAGGCACTGGCTAAGTGATTGGAGGAGTGCATAGATCCTGACAGGGTGATTGGAGGAGTTCAAGGGTAGTGCCTGCATGATTAAACCAGTGTATAGCTAACGCATTGATGTTTGCATGATTGCAGGAGTTATGCCTGGGGGATTAGAGGAGTACATAGGTAATGGCTGCTGATTCCATTATTACAGTGGTAATATTTGGGAGAGTACAGGAGTACATAGCAACATATGCTAGCAGCATCATATATAAAAGTAATATACAGATAAATGTATAACTATGTTTTCTTATTCTATCATCTTCGCACACATAACATGTTCCATAATACATATGCAAGTAGACACGCATCTCAGTCACAACACCATCCACAGTTCAAAACGTCACAGACTTCACTTCACTTTTCAAACAGACACTGAAAATTATGCAGTATATATGAAATATAACTTTCCTCACATCATACAAATTACTCTAATAAATAACATCTCTACAAACATCTCAAACCTCACTTTTAAACTGCTGCTTTACCATTCTACAACTACTTATAATGTTACACCTACACAAATACAAAGCAGGAACCCTTCACATGTCTTTACTAAAAGTCTCACCATATTCGTAAAAGCATACATGAATATGTCTGTACCATAACACTATCCAAACCTTAAACATTCACAGAACAAACATCCAATTTTAAGGAAACACCAAACATTATGTGGCATACTTCAAATGTACCTCTCTATTAACTTAAAAAAAGAACCCTAATCAATAATACCTTGTCTCAACATCTTTCAAACCACACTATTATGCTGCATCTTCACCATTTCACTACTACTCACAGTCTTGAGACTACCACATAAAAAGCAACAACACCTCTATGTTATACATCATGCACCTTAAAATGTATAAGACATATGAAAATACATATACAAGTAGAAACATACTTGAGAGAGAAGTCCATCCACACCTTAAAACTTGACAGACTCCACCTCCAATTTCAAAGCAACAGCTAAACTTATGCGGTATACTACAAATGTACATATCCACACACTAAAACAAACTACCATAATCACTAATCCATCTTCCAATATACACATATAACTATACAGAATCTACTTCAAACAACATTTAACTACAATAAAACAAACTACAATACACATCTCTACATGTAATAATATATTTCAAATATCACAGTTCATCAATAATTTTTAAAGATTAAAATTAAAAGTAATATTAATACACCTCACAAATTTATAACTCACCTTCCAAATTGATTTGTAGAATTTAAAATATCACAACCTCATAAAAGATTTTCTTATGCACACAATCAATGTAATGCACCACTCTCAGCAAGGTAAAACCAGTAATGGCAAACTTTCCCTCTCTTTCTCCACACAAATACATGTAAGTAACAAATCACATTGCTTCCTACATTTTTTCAAATTATAAAACACATTTATATTGGTTAGACATATTAACCCTTACCAACTGACTTCTAAAAGTGCCCAAACTGGTTCTGGAATTTTTTGGAGTTGCGACTCCACCGTGCACCAACGCGATGGAGCCGCGAATGCATACGGGAGTTCAAAAATATATTACAAATAAAAATACTACTATTTTTTAAGAACACACTACTTCTACAGATAGTACTGACTTGGGAAATCTTACTTTATTAAGATATCACTTATATATAAATTACAATTTCACATTTTAAGACCACAGTTAAGTTTCAACCCTTCCCCCATTCTGCTTAATACCAGTTTCCATAGTAACAGTTCAGAGAACATTAAACTGAACTCACAGGTCACAAGTTCACCATATTTTCAAGTTCAGCACACAAGGTTACAAATGCAAACAGCAGGTGTGGTTGACGTTTGCAAGAAATGACCTTATCCTATCTACTGTACCTTTCAAAAAATGTTTACTAACCAATAAGAAACATGCTTTTTAAAGAAAGTAACATGCACCCTATTTTTGAATGTACAATGTTCTTAAGCAGCCAATCAATTCTCTACTTTTTAAAAAACAGCATCTTGTCCACCATTTTAGATACCTCTCATTCTACCAACTGACTACCTCAGCTACAGACATCTTTTCATTACTTCCAGACATCCCTTCAAGATGCTTACAGTATGGATTGTTGGACACAGCTATGTTTTCTGGTGCAAAAGGTATGCTGAACGCAGAGGTATTGACAAAGACCTAGCTTTGCAAAATGTGGATATTAAATGGATTTCACCGAGAGGATTAAAGTGGCACCAATTGATGCCTTTGGTTAAAACCTTTTGCATCTCCAACCCCTGACCTCATGATTGTGCACTGTGGTGGCAGTGACCTAGGCACATTGACTGGAGTAGGTCTGGTAATTCTAACGAAGGACACCTTTGCACAATTGATGTTGATTTTACCTCAAACTGTCTTTGTATTTTCTAATATATGCCAAAGACAGAAATGGAAGTGGTCAAATCAATCCTATCCACAGATTGATAAAGCTAGAAAGAATGTCAATATAGCTGTTTCTGCATACCTCAGAGATCAAAGAATGGGGTCCATCTACAACAACAATCTACATTTTCATACGGACGACATCTACAGAAGTGATGGAGTGCACTTCACAGATCAAGGGAACAGAGACTTCCTCAACAACCTTAAGCTGTGCATCCGCACTTACATGTAGCTACAATAAAGTCAAAATAAAAACAAGGGCTCTTTTTAGAGCCACCCTATAACCCAACATATAATCTTACTTTTTCAAAAACATTTATACTCTTTTTTTGATTTTGCCTGGAGTCGCAAACCCATCGCGATTACACGGAGTCGCGAATCCAAACTTGAAAGAAAAAAATACGCCCCACTTCCTTAATTTGGTATTCGCCCCGGGGACCCCATCCCCCGGGGCCTGCCAGCATTTATTACTTTTAATAAATAAGGAGGGGGACCGTGCGCCCCCCCTCCTCAGGCCAATAATGGCCCCAGGGACCCCATCCCCCGGGCCTGCCACTATTTTCTTTTTTTTTTTTTAAATAGGGGGACTACGTGCCCCCCTCCTCAGGCCAATAATGGCCCCAGGGACCCCATCCCCCGGGGCCTGGTCTCAGCGTTGGGGACCAAAGTGGGGGCCCCAATGCCCCCATGGTCCCTGCCCTGCCCACCTCCTGCGGGAGCCGGTATTGCTTTTGGACAAGGGGAGCTGCTAACATGCACCTCCCCTTGCCCAAAAACAATTCTGCTTTGCTTCGTTGAAGTGTGCTCTCCCTTCAACGAAGCAAAGCAGTGTTTGCTATCGCCTGCCATAGCAAACGTCAATGTCCCGGGGGTGGGCACCCTGGGACATTGCAGGAGCCGGCCCAGGGGGGTGGCGGTCCCCAGGGCCATCAGGGCTCCAGTAGGGGGGCACCGCGGCACCCTCCCAGCATTTTTAAAGCCTCGGGGAGGTGGTGGTCCTTGGGGCTGGGGGTCCGCAACGGACCCCCGGCCTTTATTTAAAATTGCCCCGGGAAGGTGGTGGTCCCCGGGGCAGTATGGGGAGCGGCCGGAGCCCCCGACACTTAAATTAATTAATTTAAGCCCCAGGGAGGTGGTGGTCCTCGGGGTTTGGGGGGGCCCGCGAGGCCCCCCACCCTATTTTAATAAAGCCCTCGGGAGGTGACGGTCCCCAGGGCTTGGGGGGTCCGTGAGGCCCCCGCCTTTAAAAAAATAAAGCCCCGGGGAGGTGGCAGTCCCCAGGGCTGCAGGGGCCCCCGCGGGTCCCCACTATATAGTAACACATTGCCCCTGGGACCTGGCCCACCCGGGGGCTTAAGGAAAACGAAGCACGGGAGACCGCGCTTTGTTTTTTTTTTGTTTTCTCGGCGGGATTCGCGCACCCAGCGCGACTTCCGCAGAAAAAACTGAAAAAAATGCTTTTTTCCTGACCAGCCCTAGGGGGTCAGGGTATTTCTACCCTGGCCCCTTTCCTACATTTACAAAATTTTTCAACATTTTTCATGTGACTCGGGTCTACCGAGTCACAAGATGGCTGCCAACACACTCTGGTTTAGAGTGTTGGCAGCCAATAAGAATGAAGCTCGTGCTCGGGAGGGTTCGCAAACCCTCCTCGGTGCTCAGCTATCGATATTTTTATTTTTTTAATTTCTCAGGAACTACTGAACGGATTTACACCATTTAAAAAAAGGTCACTTTCTGAACCAAGAGCTACATTTTTGCCAAATTTGGTGTAATTCCGTTCAGCAGTTCGGACTGTAGCCTGTTCCAAAATTCCTATGGAAATTAACATGGGCAAAATGTGTTTTGGGACCCCCCTTTTTTCTCGCTCCCTGCTTTACGAATCACCCCAAAACTTTTAGGATAGGAGCGGACCTGAGTGAACCATTAGTTTTGAAAATTTCGCGAAGATTCGTCAAACGGCGCCAAAGATATTGGCAAAAGAAAAAACTCTTTTTGAATAGAAACAAGGTCCTAACTATAACTACCTACTGGCGACTGCCAGTAGGAAATATATATTAATATATATATATATATATATATTCTTTCTTCCATGCTTTTCTCATGTAACACCGCCGCTGCTCCTGATCAAAGGGCGCGTCGTCGTATCGGACCACACGAGAAAAGGGTCCATTTTACATAGCCATTCACCTTTTCCAGTGGTGGCCGGCAAATAAAAACTTTTGAGCATCTACACACGGCGTCGTCATCCTTTGGAAAAGGTGAATGGATATATATATATACATATATATATATATATATTATCTACTGGCGGTCGCCAGTAGATAGTTATAGTTAGGACCTATTTTCCATAGGAAATCCACAACATTCTATTTGTAATAACTTTAGCGCCGGTTGACGAAACTTCGCGAAATTTTCAAAACTCATGGGGCGCTCCGGTCCGCTCCTATCCTGAAAGTCTCGGGGTGATTCATCAAGTGGGGGCCGAGAAAAAAGGGGGTCCCAAAACGTGTTTTCCCCATGCAATTTTCCATAGGAACCTTTCATCGCAGCTACAGCCCGAACTGCTGAACGGAATTACACCAAATTTGGCAAAAAGGTATCCCTTGGTTCAGAGTTGTGCCTTTTGGTTAAATGGTGTAAATCCGTTCAGTAGTTCCTGAGAAAATCAAAAGTAAAATCACATATATATCTATGGCCGCGTAGGGTCCGCGCACCCTCCCGATCACGAGCTGCATGCTAATTGGCCGTCAACTGGCTGTCAACACTCCAAATCAGGAAGTGTTGGCAGCCACAGAAACAAGTGCGCAAAACACAAAAAGGGGGCAGGGTAGAAACACCCTGACCCCCTAGGCCTGCTCAGGGCCAAAAAAAGCATTTTTATTTTTTTTTAAATCGGCGGGATGCGCTTAGGGTGCGCGGATCCCGCCGTGAAAAGAAACGAAGCGCGGTCTCCGCGCTTCGTTGTTATTTGGCCCCGGGTGGGCCAAGTCCCGGGGCATGCGGGGGTTTGTATAATTTATGTATGGGGGCCTCTAAGGCCCCCCAAGCCCGGGGACCGCCACCCCCGGGGCTTCAACTAAATAAGGGTGGTAGGGGGCACACGGCCCCCCCGCAGCCCCGGGGACCGCCACCCCCCGGGGCATCTTTTTTTATTATAAATAAATGACCTGTGTGGGGGGGCTCCAGCCCCCCCACATGCCCTGTGGACCGCCACCTCCCCGGGGCACTAACAAAAGAAATGTGGGGGTCCGTTTCGAACCCCCGAAGCCCCGGGGACCACCACCTCCCCGGGGCTTTACTAATGAAGGGAGGGGGGCCGCGCGGCCTCCCACCTGGAGCCCTCCATGGCCCTGGGGACCGCCACCCCCCAGGGCCGGCTCCTGCTGTGTCCCGGGGTGCCTACCCCGGGACACTGCTGTTTGCAATGGCAGGACGGGAGCCTCGCGGCTCCTGCCCTGTCATTGCAAACTTGCTTTGCTTCATTGAAGCCAGAGCAGGGAAACCTGCTCTCGCTTCAATGAAGCAAAGCAGATTGCTTTTCCATAAGGGGAGCTGCATGTCAGCAGCTCCCTTATGGAAAAGCAATGCCGGCTCCCGCAGGACGCGGGGAGCCGGCGGGACGGTGGGGGATTGGGGACCCCACGGTCCCCAACGAGTGGCCAGGCCCCGGGGGATGGGGTCCCGGGGCCATTAGTGGCCCAGGAGGGGGCCATGCAGCCCCCTCCTCAAAAATGAAAAAATTTTTTTTTTTTAAAAAGGACAGAAAGGCCGGCCCCGGGGGATGGGGTCCCCGGGGCCTTAAATGGTCTGAGGAGGGGGGCCACGCAGCCCCTTCCAAATATTTTTTTTTTAAAAAGACAGTGGGCATGCCCCGGGGGATGGGGTCCCCGGGGCCAATAGGGGCCCAGGAAAGGGGGGCCACGCAGCCCCCTTCCCGTTTAAAAAAAAAAAAAGAAAATGCTCAGGCACCGGGGGATGGGGTACCCGGGGCCAATAGGGGCCGAGGGAAGGGGGGCCTCGTGGCCCCCCTCCCATAAAAAACCAAAAAAAGAAAAGAAAAAAAAGACCGGCATCGTGCCGGAGGCCCCCCTCCCTGCAGCACTCTGCAAACGCGCCCCCTGGCGCGTTGTAAGATGGGGAAGTAATTCCCCTTGAATACTGGGGGTCCCTGGGGGCTAACTAGCCCACCAGGAACCTCCAGTATGCGCCAGTGGGCTGCGTTGCAGAGAGGTGTTCAGAGGCCACGCCCCTTTTTACACCTCTCTGCAACGCAGCTCTGTGGGGCTTACTGGAGGTACCTGGTGGGCTAGTTGGACCACAGGGACCCTCATGATTCAAGGGGACTTAATCCCCCAACTTAAAACGCACCACGGGGCGCGTTTGCACAGTGGTGAAGGGACGGGGCGGGGCCTGAGGTGATATGTGTGCAAACATGCCATGTGGCGCGTTTGAAGTTGGGGAATTAATTCCTTTTCATTCCTGAGGGTCCCTGGGGGCCAACTAGCCCACCAGGTACGTCCAGTAAGCGCCACAGAGCTGCGTTGCAGAGAGGTGTAAAAAGGGGCGTGGCCTCGGACCACCTCTCTGCAATGCAGGCCTGTAGTGCTTACTGGAAGTACCTGGTGGGCTAGTTGGGCCCCAGGGACCCTCAGGATTCAAGGTGACCTAATCCCCCAACTTAAAACGTGCCACAGGGCGCGTTTGCACAGTGGTGAAGGGAGGAGGCGGGCCTCAGGTGACATGTGCGCAAACACGCCCTGTGGTGCGTTTTAAGTTGGGGAATTAATTCCCCTTGAATCCTGAGGGATCCTGGGGGCCAACTAGCCCACCATGTACCTTCAGTAAGCACAACAGAGTTGCGTTGCAGAGAGGTGAAAAAAGGTGCGTGGCCTCGGAACGCCTCTCTGCAACTCAGCTCTGTGGTCCTAACTGTAGGTACCTGGGGGGCTAGTTGGGCCCCAGGGACCCTCAGGATTCAAGGGGACTTAATCCCGTGACTTAAAACGCACCACGGGGCGCGTTTGCACACATGTCACCTCAGGCCCCCCCTCCCTTCACCACTATGCAAACGCGCCCTGTAGCGCATTTTAAGAGGTAGTTTTAATCCCCCTGCCCTATTATGTACTAGGGACTTACAGAGGAGGTCATGCTAATCACACGGGTACCCCAACGCATAGTGTTCCCTAGTGTATGTAGGTGTTTTCACTGTATTCTAAGTGTCTTTTAGCATAGCACTGGCTCTGGTTAGTCAGAGTCAGTTACCACCAGTACACGTCTGAAAAAGTTGTGGGCACAGGATGATTTTGCAACAAGGCCTCTTTCCGCTCCGCTGTTGGTTCTTTCTGCACATCTTTTGCTTCTTCCTGCACTTTTCTTCGTCTTTGTGGACTTCTGTTGCTTCTTTCTGCATTTCTTTTGCTTCTTTCTGTGCGTTTTTTCTTCTTTCTTCACATGTCCTACCTCAGTAGGCATAGTTAGAAACTAGCATTTAAAAACCTTTGAAATTCACTTAAAAAACCATAGGTTTCAGGCACGTTATAGTTAGAAATTAGCATTTAAAAAACCTTTGAAATTCACTAAAAAAAACATAGGTTTCAGACACGTTATAGTTAGAAATTAGCATTGACAAAACCTTTGAAATTCACTGAAAAAACCATAGGTTTTAGGGACAGTTATAGTTAGTTGGACATTGCACTCGTACAAAACCCGTGAAATTCCCCCGTTATAGTTAATTCAGCTAACTATAACTCGCGCCCCCGCAATGCACTTCTGATGACGTCACATATTACATCACTCATGACATGGTCAGTGACATCACTGATGACATCTCAAATGACATCACTGATGACATCATCCATGTGATAATTTCATGCATTTTCTCACACCCTAATATCACTTTTGATACACCCACTCTAAATTACAGACTGCCATTCTCAAAACCATACACACTCCAATACCAATAACTACATACCCACTCACTGATTCTTAGGTCTACACACACACATCTACTCACTCACCCGTACAGTCACTCATACTTACAGTCACTCAGTACAGGACTATCATATGCACTCATACACCTATATAAACACTCACACACCACCACTCATCCATAGAGGTACTCACACACCTAGTCAGTCATGCAAAAAATTAATCACACACCCATTTACTCACCTATACAGTTATACACACACCAGCTCACTTACTCATACAAATACTAGCAGATTCTTACGCTCTTATACAATAACTGATACAAGCACACACTCATCCATACAGCCACTCTCACAATCACACACTCTCACTTATAGCCTTTTAAATACTCTAACACACATATATACTGCCTTTTACATATGTAGTTACTCGCACATGTACCACTGAGATATACATTCACTCACTAACACACCCATACACACACTCACCCACCCAAGCAGTCCATCACAGATGCACTTTTCAAATCATGCACCCAGTGAATCACCCACTCACACATCTATGTACAGAATCACACACACCCCACCCAAAGAAACACTCAGGCACCCATACAGATACTCAGAGAACCAATCAATAACCCATATAGACACTCATGTAGCTATTCGCAAATCCATGCATCCACTTACACACCAACAGACAGACGGATACAGACATTCACACAGTTTAGTCACTAACCCATGCATTCAGTAAGATACGTTTAATCACTCACTTGTAGAGTCAGTCACGCACCTACTCAATCATCCATTCAGACAGTTATATACCCACTCATTCTTCAATACGCCTTTCCTATATATATTAAACAAATTTAAACTTTACCGAAACACACAGTCGCTGGATGATGTCATCAGTGATGTCATTTGAGATGTCATCAGTGATGTCATGAATGATGTCACTGACCATGTCATGAGTGATGTAATATGTGACGTCATCAGCAGTGCATTGCGGGGGCGCGAGTTATAGTTAGCTGAACTAACTATAACGGGGGAATTTCACGGGTTTTGTACGAGTGCAATGTCCAACTAACTATAACTGTCCCTAAAACCTATGGTTTTTTCAGTGATATATATATATATATATATAAATATATATATTCTACGGGACCTCTCTGTACACCTCAGTCAATCATGAGGATGGCATTCAGGCGTGTAAGTACTTCCTGAGGGACAGGTCTATTAAACACCTGGAATACATGCAGATGGTAGTGGATATGTTGAGATACTGCCTTACACACAATGTGTTCATATTTAATAATCAGTACATGCTATTGCTATGGGCACCTCCTTCGTCCCCACCTACGAGAACTTGTTCATGGAGTGTTGGGAGAAGGAGGTACCGTAGGCTGAAAGCCTTGACACGCACATGGAGAATGTCATACTTTGCTGTCATTTTATAGATGATCTGTTTATTCTATGGGAAGGAAATAGATCTCATCTGGAGGAGTTCATTGAAAGACTTAATCATAACAATATGAATATCCAACTAACTACACCAATTAGTAGCAAACATTGTGAATTCCTCGATATGGAACTGAATGTCAAGGACAACAGATTAATATCGACAATACACAGGAAAGCCATGGCTACCAACTCAATTCTGCACGCCAACAGTGGCCTCTGCAGTATTGAAATGGAGCATCCCACATGGCCAGATGTTAAGAGCCAGAAGGATCTGCTCTACAAACAAAGAGTTTGAAACAGAGACAACAAAAATGATTGAGTGATTCATTCATCAAGGATACCCACTTAATGTATTGAAAGACGCTAAAGAAAGGGCAAATAAAAAGACAAGGGAACAAACACTGTATCAAAAAAAGTGGGAACTTACTTTCTAAGGAAAAACTGGCACATACTGCTAAAAGATAAAAACCTATGAGGGGTTGTTGACAATAGTCCTAGGATAGCATCCAAAAAGACAAATTTCTTGGGGGACATCCACAAACACAGTTATTTGGAAGCCACCAAGGATGGGAATCGGTTAACCAATATAACAGTTGGCTTTGTAAAATGTAACTCATGTAAACCTGTCAATATGGACAGAACCAAAAAATGCATCGAACATTTGAGGTCTGCACTATCCCCATACAAGACAGAGTAAGGTGTGACACTGACCACGTGGTTTATGTGCTGCAATGTGACTGCAACTAAATATACATTGGCTGTACTATCAACAGATTAAGAGTCAGAATATTGCAAAATATGTGGGTGATACAAAATGGGGATAAGAGCTATCCGATGGCTAGCCACTTTGAGAAATATCATAATTGCTCCTTGGTTGGGTTAAAAGTTTATCGACTGAAACAGGTGAAGAGACATGCACGAGGGGGAGACAGGAAATAGGAATTGAGAAAGGAAGAATCCAGACAGATTGTGATGCTGGGAACGGAAATGCCATGGGGCCATAATTAATATTGATGCAGAGCTGCATGCACACTTAAAGACTTTGATTAATGTGGAGAACTATAGAACCCCGGACATAAATCCCTGTAACTGTATGTAAGATAACAGAAGAAGAAAGACACCCCTCCGCATCATCTAATAGAGGAATGTGGTCCTAAGAAGAGCCTGTTTCAATAGGAATTGACTGCTTGGGTAGCACTGTTATTGACATCCGGACTTACTTTAATGTTGAATATGTACCCATATCAATTACTTGCTGAACTGTGCAGTATGAATTGTATACCTTATGCACTGCGCTTTAACATTCATCATTATCCAATGTACTGTACCCATACTAGTCCAGACAGCCAAATGTAGATACAATCTAACAGCCATATTGCACTTTGGCACCAGTCACCTTATGTTAATATGTGTCATCTTATTTAGTACAGAAAATACATATCATACATTATCTCGCTGTGTCCAAAAGTAAAGAAAAACGTGGATGGATATTATGAACACCAAAATATATCTGCACTTTAGTACATGTCACGTTCCTTCATTTTAACTAATAGGACATTATCCAATACTAAGTTGCACTTTAGCATTTGTTACTTTACCAAGTCAAGTGAATGAATGGAAAGTAACTTTAAGATATATATGTACTTTAGCATATATTATTTAATGATGCTTAAGGCAGAGGGTGCCCCTAATACATACCTGGATTGGTGTTAGGAACACCATGAAACATTTTTGAACTTGAGCACACACCACTTTATTACACTCCTATTGATAGACAACTACAACTTAAACTGCCTTTTAGCACATGTCACCTCGAAATGTTCAGACAAATTCATTCATTAATGTCATAGGAGTCAAATAGAACCCAGAGCACAATCTGAAGGAGTGTAGAGCATAGAGAATGTATGAAATAAGGGAAACACTATCACCAACAGGGTTCAGAGAATATGCACGAACTGGAGTGCATAAGGTAGACAATGCCAGGGAGAGTGCATTATGTGTATGAATACAATGATATGTGAAACTTTATATGATTGGTTACCAATCCAATCCAAAATGTATTCATTCGGTTGAGGACCATAAAAAACATTACATAGATAAACAGTATAAAAAACGGATTAAAAAGTGTTAAAATCATGATAAAATGTATACACAACACTTAAAAGGAATATCAATCAGCGTTTGGTCCATTACTGGTTTCTAAAAATGCCTCACGCGTCCACCACATAGAAAATAAAAAACGAGAGACTGCGTATACAATTGGTAGATGTGTATTGTGCTTCAGGAGTCTAAAAGTATCTTCAGGGGGCGTGGCCAAGATGGCGGCTCGATAGGACGTTCTGCTCTATCTCTCCCGCCGGCAGCCAAGCACAGCACCGGCGTTTGGCCGCTAACAGCAGTTGGATCCTCGTTAATAAGTGCCTAACTGTCATGGCCGATGCAGAGGCTGTCGCGGGGTGAGCAGTCGCCGATATTCCAGCCCGTGGCGTTACAAACAGCCATGACGCCGGGAACGACCCTGCGGGGGTGCGGCCTAATTTGAGGGCGGCCGCGCACTGGTGCGGCAGCGGCCGGGAAAGCGTGGCCCGAGAGCGTTCCAGCTCTCCTGACGAGACCGAGGCAGAGGGAGCAGACCGGGCTGCCGACCCGACAGTGCCCGGAGAGTAGAGAGTGACCTGAATGCACCTCACGCCGTGAGGAGGGCTAGCAGGCTCCCGTTGAAATAAAGCCAGCAGTGGAGCAGTGGAACGCCCGCCATTTTGCGACGAGGTCCAGCGTCAGTTTGACGATCCTGCAGCCAACCGGCGATACCGTGGGCCTCCGGAGCTCCATCCGCCCTGCCACGAATCAGGCAAGTGACCGGCCCCGGGGGAAAAGTCGTAGTGTGCAATCGACACTGGGAGTGAGAGGAGAGGGGCGGCGGATGACACCGGGAGGCCCGGGATGCAAATTATGTGTGCTTGACGTCTGAATGCAACCGAGTTAAGGCCTGGGGATTGCATCGGCCATACCTGGGGGAAACCCTGCAGCAGACTGGCCCCGGCGACCCGAGTGTGGCCTGGAACATTGAAATAGTTTGGGGGTACAGCGGAGGGTGCCAGGCCCGCGAGGATTGTGACAGCGAGCTACGCCGGGCGCAGGGGGTTGACTCGTGCGCCGCTGCCCACAGGGTCCGCCGGGCCTACTAGGGGTCGCCCAGAAGTTTGATGCAGAGGACCCGGTTGGCCCTGGGACGTGCCAGTCCAGGCCTACATGTGCTGCCCGGGATGCTGTGGCCCCCCAGAATCCCCCGCGTGGCACAGGCCCAACGCCGGTGGGGGGATTAGACACCGGGCAAGCCAAAGGGGAAGGTGACGCTCAGCTGGGGAGCGGCGCACGCAGGCTTACACCCGGGAATGAGAGGGGACCTCCCAGAGTCTCGCTATAGCTGACCAGACGGACCACATCGACGGCCCGCAGACGGAGGGTCAACCTAGGGACCACGAGACGCAGCCGGGGCCGGGTGAAGCCAGACCGACACGCAGTGCCTCCAAGAGGGGGCCGCGGGAAGACATCAGGGACCAGTGCCATTGTATTACGCCCCACATAGACTCATACGAGGCCCACCAGAGCCCGCTCCAGTCGCCTGTTGGGACACAGCATGTCCTCCTCCCAAGGGCGGAGAGACAAAACCCTAAAGGACCTATTCGCAAAGGCCCAAGGCGGAAACCGAGCGGACGATACACCCACAAGCAACGAATTATCTGCACAAATGAGTGGTGAAGGTGGGGAGCCAATAATGAAGGCCTTCCTGGAGTCCCTGTTCATGTCACTATGAGAGGACCTGCAAACACTCAAATGGGACCTCACGGCCGAAATCAAAGATGTCCGAAGAGACATGGACAGCATAGGTGAGAGGGTTGCCAAGCTGGAGGAGAAAAGTGACGGGAGAGATGCGGAGCTGTCGACTCTTCAACAAGAAGTCATTCGAATTCACGATCAGTCACACCTCGAAGACTTGGAGAATTGCTCCCGCCGCCACAATCTCAGGATCCGGGGGGTGAAGACTAATGAGGAAGCGGGCGACATTTTCAAGTATACCAGGGAACTCTTTAACCATATCTTGGGCAACCTGTTAGAAACCGATCTTAAGTTAGACCGGGCGCACAGAGTGGGACCACCACGACCTGACACAGCCCCGCCATCTGACATTTTGGCCTGCGTTCAAGACTTTCGAACCAAAAAAGAAATCTTGCAGAAAGCCCGACAGATGCACCCCCTAACATTCCGTGGACAGAACCCTGTCCTGTACCAAGACTTGGCAGCACTCACTTTACAAAAAAGGAGAACCTTCAGACCCATCACCTCGCACCTTCGCCAACGCATCATTTCCTACAGCTGGGGCCACCCGTCTTGTTTGATCTTCCGGATGGATGGCAAACTCTTCCAGCTCCGCTCCCTCTCGGAGGCCTGCCGCCTACTGGGAAATCGATCACCCAGCTGAGGAGGAAGGAGACGACGGCCTTACCCCAAGCGCAGAGGATACAAGACCACGATGGCGGCAGCAGGGAAGACGGCGTCGGCCTAAGCGACCAGACCCCGCAGAAATTTCAAGGGGACAGAAAGCAGCACTCGAGACTCTGCCCAACGAATTGGCAAAGACACAACCTGGTTGACATTCGCCTGACCCATCGACCTCTTTGAGGTATCCCTCTTGTTAGTGGGCAGCTGGCGGGAGGGTGTAGGGACGTCCTTGGCCACAATATGTCCCCCATGGAAACTCGAATCCGATCATCCGAGGATGATGGACTACGTTATGACTCTCATAATCTCCCTTTCTTTTTTCTGCTCTTTCTAGATGGTTCTCAACTGGATACTTGTTTGGGATTATTTTTTAGGGGTTTTGGGGTCCCTTGTCCACCTTTTTTAATTGACAGCATGGTTCCACATAGAAAGCGCCTTCCCGTGTCACAACTCGCTCACTACTTGCACGGCAGCGGATCCCGGATCCCGTCAATGCTCCAATCCATCCACATCTGGGTAAATGGCCCCCACCAGGCTTAGGATACTCACCCTGAATGTGAGGGGACTTAACAATCCTGTTAAGCGTAAAGCAGTCTTGTCATGTCTGGAAAACACCAATGCGGATATATGCCTCCTGCAGGAGACGCATCTATTACCAAAAGATTGCCACCGCCTCAAATCCCGCAGGTTCCGGACCCAGCTGTTTTCCTCTGGCCCCACCAAATCAGCTGGCGTAGCCATACTGGTAGCCCATGGGTTTCAAGGGGAGGTCCTTCAAAAGGAAGCCGAAATTAAGGGGCGGCTCCTAACCTATCGCGTCACTCTAGGGGGTCTAACATTCACCATAGGCTCAGTGTACGCCCCTAACGAGGGACAAGAAAAGTTTCTACACACGGCGCTCACCGAAGCGACACCTACGACAGAACAAAGGATCCTACTGGGGGGCGACCTGAATTTGGTTTTAGATAACGCCGCAGACAGATCATGTCAACGCACAAGTCAGACAGGTGCACTTTCGACGGCAGGTGTAACACGACTTAGGCCTCAAAGACCTGTGGCGCTGCTTTCACCCCCATAGTCGTGAATACTCTCACTACTCTAATGCGCACAAAACGTACGCTAGACTCGACTATCTGTTGGCCTCGGCAACTTTGCATGCGTTAGCGACAGACGTAGAGATAGGAGTAGCTTCTCTATCTGACCATGCACCGGTAATCGCTACCTTCACTCTCCCTCCCATGCAGCGACCCTCTCGACAGTGGCGCCTCCGCAATACTCTTTTACATCGCACAGCAGTAGTTGAACAGATACAGCGCTCCATAAAAGATTGCCTCTCCCATAACGCTAATAATGACACTTTCCTATCTACACAGTGGGCAGCGCTTAAGGCTGTCATACGCGGGGAACTGATGGCCATCTCAGCGGCAGAAAATGCAGAGCGTAAGCGCAAGAGGGATGATCTTACCCAAAAAACAAAAGAGCTAGAACAGATGCATCAACGGACAGGGGAGCCACGGGTATGGAGTCAATTGAAGGCCACGCGACAACAGCTCGCGGCACTGGACCAAGACAGAGCGGAGTATGCGGCCCTCCGGCTGCGACACGCCTATTACACTAGGGGAGATAGAGGTGGTCGCCTCCTCGCCCATAAATTGTGGGAGACCCGACAGAGACAGGGGGTCCAGGAGATTCAACGTGAGGACGGTTGGCGAGTTTCGGAGGATTCCGAGATCGCTGAGGCGTTTCGAGATTTTTACGCCCGTCTGTATGCCGGCTCACCACTGACTAATGCAGACGGAGCTGCTTATCTTGCGACCACTGACCTACCCGCTTTGACTAAAGCCCAGGCTGATCACTTAGACAGAGACATAAGAATAGAAGAGGTCATTGCAGCCATTTCACGCCTTAAGCCTGCCAAGGCCCCCGGGCCCGATGGCTTCTCTGCAACATTTTACAAAACATTTTGTACATTGGTGGCCCCTGTCCTAACTAAGCTTTTTAATTCATTCGCCGAACCTGGAACAATACCGGGAGACATGCTTGAAGCTTCCATAGTGGTTATCTTGAAACCGGGAAAGGACAAGACTACATGCGGAGCTTATCGCCCCATATCTCTTCTCGACATTGATATTAAGCTATATACTGGGATATTGGCTGCTCGCCTTGTGCCCCATATGCCTGGTCTGATTGATCCGGACCATGCAGGCTTTATCCCTCAGCGCCAAACAAGCGACAATACCAAGCGGGCCCTCCACCTTATCGAGAAAGCCTCACGGACGCAGGGGGAGTATATGCTGCTCACTATCGATGCCGAGAAGGCCTTTGATAGGGTCCATTGGCCATACCTAGAACAGGTTCTCGAACGGGTGGGGACGGGGAGAAGTTTCGGACACACATCTTAAACTGCTATCGGTTCCCAACAGCCACGGTTCGAGTAAATGGCTACACGTCATCCCCGTTCCCCATAGAGAGAGGCACGAGGCAAGGATGCCCCTTCTCTTTGCATTTTATATGGAGCCTTTGGCTTACCGATTTCGACACAACCCAGCGATAACAGGGATTAAATTTGGGGGTGATATCCACACAATTAGTTTATATGCAGATGACATCCTGATCTCATTGTCGAATCCAACTCTCGCACTGCCAGCGTGCCTCGCAGAATTAGAGACCTTTGCGCAAGCCTCAGGGTTTAAGGTGAATATGGATAAATCGGTAGCGCTCGACCTCTCCCTAGCGCCCTCCACCCGCGTGCACCTCCAGGAACATTACCCCATTCAATGGGCAACAGACACAGTTCCCTACCTAGGGATCCAGTTAGCTCCTTCCTTACCGGTTATAGTAGCCACTAATTACGCACAGCTGCGGTTGAAAATCCGCAAGGAGCTGAGCCAATGGAAGCACTACCCACTTTCCTGGCTCGGTAAAATAGCAGCAGTTAAAATGACTCTATTACCCCAGATCTTATATCTGTTTCAAACCTTGCCTCTCCGGCCCCCAAACGGGTGGATACAACAAACTCAGTCCGAACTTGCACAATTTATATGGAATGGTCGCAAGCCAAGGATGAAGCAGGCCTTGGCGGTGCTCCCACCGGAGGAGGGGGGCCTCGGTGTCCCTGATCTCCAACTCTATTTCCAAGCGACACAATTGCGCCACTTAGTTGAATGGAGCCAGTTGGAGTCAGAGAAGCACTGGTTGTTCCAGGACCAGGCGGTGGCCGCCAGACCCCTACAGGGAATCCCCTTCCTTCAGAGGGTGCACAGACCACTCAACCTATACGCGTCCTATGTCACCCGGGTCACCCTTAAAACGTGGGATCGCACCAACCTCAAGCACAATCTAACTACCTTCCCTTCGCCACTTACTCCGTTGTTTGATAACCCCGAATTCCAACCAAGCATGGGATGTAGCAGCTTTTACACGGTGGAGGTCCTCAGAGTGCCGCTCCCTGGGCCATCTCTTTGATGTACACGGGATCATACCATTTCAGCTGATCAGGTTGGATTACGGGTTACCTGAAACTGAACGGCTTCGGTACCTCCAGATTAGGCACTGGGCTTTGCATACCCAGGTTAAGCTGACTGCCTGTAGAATCCTCTCCGCCTATGAGAAATGGCTGGTCACTCGCACATCTGATAAAAAACTTATCTCGGAACTGTATAAGATGCTACTAGCTCGAAATACACACATGTACAATGCCAGCCACGGGAGATGGGAAAGGGAACTGGGCAGAACACTCAGCCACAAGGAATGGGAAGGGGTGTACTATAGAGCTCACCACTCAGCATACCATATGGGACTGACCGAAACCCTTACCAAACTGGCTACTTATTGGTATTACACTCCTGAGCGCCTTCACTTAATGGATCCCACCCGAGGAGCGGACTGCTGGCGGGGATGCGGGAGCGTGGGTACCCTAGTGCACCTGCTGTGGGACTGCAAACATCTCCAGACGTACTGGACTCAAGTACTTGATGAAGTGGACAAACACCTAGACACACAAATACAGCGATTTCCCGCATACGTCCTCCTGGGCCTTCCGAACCCTTTGACCTACCCGCTCAGATCCCGTAGAGGCCGCTTGATTGCAATAGCGCTGGGTTCCGCAGTGCAAAACATACTAACACATTGGCGCACCTCTCAAATCCCTACCCTCACAGGTTGGCTATACCGCCTTTGGCATGTCCTGGGGATGGAGAAGTTGACTTTGACAATAGCGGGGAAGGGATCCATGTTCACTGAATTATGGCAACCATTTTTGTCCCTTCTTTCCTCCGAATTCAGGGAAATCACCTGCCCCAGGTATCTCCACCTCCTACAGCTTTCTGATCCGCATCCGACAGGGACATGATGCCCACGTTTAAATAGTGGGCTCCGGGCAATGCTTATATTTGTTTATTTGGTGGACAAGGGGCGGGGGGTGGAGGGAGGGGTTAGAATAAGTTTCCTTTTTATGTCATGTTAAATTTTGTCTTCATTTCGATGTGTTCTTTACATGCTCTGACCTCTTAGCTATGACATATGTTAGCCGTGTAACTATAGCTATGTTACAGTCCTTGAAATGCTGAACATATTGAATGTTGATAAATTTCAATTTCAATAAAAAGATTTAAACCTAAAAGTATCTTCACATCGCCTTTTGCCCAGGTTCCTACACAGTTGTACCAGCCATCTTTGTCTAATTTTTTTATATCCTGGGCAGAAAAAAAATACATGTAGTCCGGAATCCCCTACCGTACTGCATGCCGGACACCCCAGAACAGTGCAGGTAGACCATTTATTGGAGAATGCTCATAACGGGAGAGAACCGTGCCTGAACTGGACATAAACCTTCCTGGCGAGGGCTCGTTATATTTCATCTAGGCATGACTCCAGATTATAGGTATCCTTAACGTTAAAAAATTTGGCAGTAAGGGAACAAATGGCAGGATTTTCATGATATTGGGCAAGTTTGCCCTCCCTATAGCTAGTAACCAATTGTAACCGCGAGATTGCACTGCAGGCTACCTCCGGACGGCTCCAGAGACTGCCTCTACCCAGGGTGTGGAAACCTTTTTTGATGTGCGCAAACCAGGCCAATTTGCTGATACCCGGGAGACCCAGAATGTCTTGCAGCTCTGACCTGTATTCAGTCAGTTCAGGGGTCGTCGCCAAAATAGTAGGGGTCTGCAGCCAGTTTCCTCTATAATGGGTCTTACCCCTGAATCCAGACACAGTGGGACAAGTGGGGAGCTAGCTGGTAGGCCAAGCAACTGTCTAAAAAAATTATTCTCGTTTTTGATCATGTTCTTCGGGGGGCAGTGCCCCCATAATTCTGCCCCACACATGACAGAACTTATTAATTTGGTTTGTATATCTCTAAAACAGGTCTTACTGTTTTGTGCGAGGAATTTCTGCAAAGCTTGGCCAGCCCGCCTACGGTCTGGGCCAGCTTGAGACTGGATTTGGCCATATGGGGCCCCCAATCCATTTTTTCCGATAGGGTGAGACCAAGATACTCAAAGACGGATACCCGCTCGAGTTGGATACCATTCATATGCGGGTTTGGGCGAGTTGTGTGGACGGGGTTGAAGACCATGTATTTTGTTTTCTGTATATTGATCTCCAGCCCCTGGTTCCACAGAACTCAGCAAAACCATCTAATGTTCTCTGGATACCCATCGGTGATTTGGACAACAGGAGGGTATCATCGGCAAACATCAGAGCCGGGATTTGTTTGTGAGCTAGTTTGGGAGCATCTATGTCATTCAACCCACTCAATTTGTCAACCAATCCGTTAATATAAAGACAAAACATGTTGGGGGTCAGCACACAACCCTGCCTAACCCCTCTATTTATTGGGATGGGCTGGGTTAATTCCCCATGCTTTCCATATCTAATTTGTGCATAGTTACCCTCATGCAATCTCCTTTACATATTCAAAAGATAGTGGGGAATCCCAAGATCGCTTAGCACTACCCAGAGTGCATCTCTGGGCACTAGGTCAAAAGCACTTTTAAAATCCACAAAGATCAGATATAGACTACCACCTTCCAAATGCACCGTTTTCCAATAGAGAAGTTGGAGCCTAAATATTTGGTCTACCGTGGAGGTTTTTTCCCTAAAGCCTGCTTGTAAGGGGCTCATGATTTTGTGTTCCTCCAACCAGGCCTGCAGGCGGCCCAAAGGGATCCTTGCAAAGATTTTCTGGGTTACGTCTAACAGACTGAATAGTCTGTAATTGGTAGGCAATAATGGGGACCCTTTTTTGTATATTGGGAGTATCTCAGCTCCAGCCCAGGTTGCAGGGAGTGCCATCCCTTGTTAAAGAGCACCCACAGGTAAGGTCCTCAGATGTTGGGCTCGGCATGGAAAAGATCCCCAGGTATATTATCCAGACCTGGAATAAGCACTGGTGATTTCTGACAAAGTCAGCTCAGGAATCACTGTGAGGGGGTTTGGCAATGGCTGAGTTTCTAAGGTCTGGGTGCTAGCCCCAGTCTCCAACAGAGCGTATAGGGCCTGAAAATGTTCTATCCAGCTATCAGCCGCTATATTGTGTTCCTGGGCCACCTTTCCAAATCTGCTACCAGTGCTTACAAAATTCCAGAAGGCTTTCATATCCTTGTCCTCTAGGGCCTACTTCAGGGATGCCCATTGGTCCAAGTCCCATGATTTTTTTGCGAGGGCAAGGATGTCTTTATAGACAACTCTCGCACTTCTAATTTGTGATTGGCTCTTAGATTTTTTAGCCTCTATCAAAGCCCTCTTTTCTTCCCGACAGCTAGGGTTGAACTAGGTCAGCTTGACCTTAGCCGCCCCCGGGTGCCCACTGGCCAGAATGTATCTGCCAATTTGGAGGTTGTAAGTTCGTGTAACTTGGCAACTACTGTTAATGAATCAACAGTACCCTCGGTAAATGAACACTTTCCTAGTTCCATAAGGATTGGAATTATGGATTCATACAGAGCGGCCATTCTTTCAGGCGATTGTTCAAACCAAGACCATCTAACGTTACATCTGTTATTAGTAAGTGATAGTCTATCATCTGTCGTGTAAGAGAGGTCAGTGTGCTTCACAGGTGGTAGCATCTGCAGTTCCAGGGTTAAAGTGTTGTGATCACTGTCGTGCCGAGGTAGGACAGTGAAGTCAACAACCCTGTCTCACGTTCTCGCTTCAATCAGGATATAGTCTAATATGGAGGAATGTCCAACCCTATTGAAAGTGTGTCTCCCGCGGAGTCCGATCTAGTTCGGCCATTACAGGCTCGTAAGGAATAGTTTAGGGTAAGTGGCTTAATCTGTAGGGCCAGCGGTGTCCTTGCACTGATTGGGGGAATATTGGGATCTGGGATAGCCCAAAGCTCATCCTCCTCACTAGGTGGTGAATCACAAAGATCTTTCGTTGGCTCGAACAGGCAATTAAAATCACCCCCTATGACTACCATAGCATTTTTAGTGAGTGTGGGAATTAGACGATCTAGATAGTCTAGGGTCGGGGATTCAAGGCCTGTCCTCACGGCCTTGAGTAAACATTGACCAGAACCATTTTATGGTTGGGTGAAAACGTAAGGGTGACACACAAGATGTCATCTGAAGAGGACTTGAGTAGGGTGGCCGTGCACCCTAGGTGGGAACCTACCCAAATACACAGGCCCCTGGAAGATCTACCTCTTCCCTTCGAGGTGGCGACAGTGTTAAAAGTTGCAAACCCCATATGCAAACCATGTTTCCTGGAACATACATATATCAAACTCTCCAACAAAGTCCCCCCAGTCTGGATTGCTCAATTTGCTCTTAAGGCCTGCGACATTCCATGAAAGTATCCTCATTATGTTTGGATCATGTCGTCTGGCCAGAATGCCTCCCATGGTGACAGGCTCCAAGAGTTGGACTAATCCGGTCAGGACAGTATGACAAGTACTCGCTAGTCTGGAGGGAGCTACCTGATTCATCCTGAGGGTTTCAGAGCTTGGAAGTTCTAGTACTTCATTGGTGTTACTCTGGTCGGGGGAACCTAAATAGCTAGGGTGGGGTTTTTCTTGGGAGACTACCTTGGGGCTAGTAGTCAGACTATCTAGTGATCCTGGTGTTTTAGTCTGTACATGTGTGTTAACCGAGCTGAAATGTATATATGCAGGAAGGTCACTGCGACTCAGGCTTGGGGGTCTGGACTCCTCATTCTTTCCACCATTGTCTCTGCCCCTTGAAATCACGCTCATTCGCTCCTTTCTATTTACCCACTCTGTCCTATATAGACTAGTCGACTCAACCAGGGGGCTAGACCATGAGTCCCATGGGTCCCTCCCTCGAGGAACACTTTGGCAGAAAGATGCCGGGACGTCAATCGACGTCCTCCAAAATCCCAAATCTATTTACCATTGGCACATTGAATATAAATGGTCTCAGGTATTGGAAGCCTTGTCCCAGTGATGGTTGGTTATGATACCGCTCTATATGGGAAGTATGTTGATTCTCCCTTACTTGTGGCATTGAATTTTTGATATAAAAATGGGTAAGCTAATTGTTGTACCAGAATCCTGGGCAGTAGGGTTCCGTTGTAAAAAGGTGCTGAACCATCCTTGGGTTTTTAAAGTTAATTACAACACAGTCCCACATAGATCTTTGGGTCTGTTGCCCACCCATCTAACCCTATGGGTCATGAGTATTTCGCCTGCATAAGTGTAGGTGAATTGGCGGTAACTTGCAAGCCAGTTGAGGCATTTGTTTTTAAGTTCTAACTGAGATTCCCTCTGGCCTGCTTTGGTTTCTGGTACTCCAGCCAAAATAATAACATATGGCGATGAGGCAGGTGGAAGATTGATTATGGGGCGACTGTCTCCTAGTCCACACCCCTCACTCAGGAGCCCTGGTCTATCCAAACTATTCTTCGGGATATCCTTACTCGGTAACACCTGCTCCCCCTGCTTTGGTCCATGGCCTATGCTACCACCCGCTTGGTCCGGAATGATAGAGTCCACCTTTGTTTGTGCTTTGGGCCTTTCCACCACCTCTATACCACCCATGTCAATAAGGCGGCGAAGGTTGGGTTCACTGCCTCTCACCGACATGTGTATAGCGGGCGGATTTCCACCACTGTTACCATACAGATTGGTCAACTTGTCAAGGCGAGCCACCAGAGGGACAAGCTCGTCTCTCACAATACTTCTGATTTGACCTCGTAGCTCCTCTAGCAGATTTGCCACCCATGGCGGGAATGAAATATCCGGAGGCACACCTTGGACTTGGCCGTTGTCCAGAACCTGGTCGCTCTGTATATCCATCCTCGCAGATGGCCCTTCGTTATATTTATTCCGCTTTGCCCCCACCTGTACTATTGCTTGGATTTGTTGTTCTTGGCTGGGCCCTTGGTCACACCTCCCTTCCGTGTAACTAGTTTAGAAACAGTTTCAGTGGCAGTGTTTGCTAGTTGTAAAGATAGCACAAGGGCTTTCCAGGACTCTACTAGTTGAAGGTTGTGCCTGGTCTGTTGGGATGCGGCGATGAACAGGGGTCGGCAACAACCGTCTTTCCCTTTCGTTCTATCTCTGTGGACGAATCACTGACATAATATCGACAGACACAATATCGACCTACATTTTTATCAACACAAAATTATCGACTACACTAATATCGGCATCCTATATTCATTTTTTTTAAAAATACACTATTATCGACACCAAAATATCAACAAACATTAATATCAATAACAGTATTATCGAACACAAAAATATCGTAATTTAAAATATCGAACATCCATTAAAAATATACATGTTAAAAATATCGATGACAGAAATATAGACAGCAATATTATCGTTTTTAGAAAAATATCGACATCTTAAAAAGCAGATAAAACCAACAAAATTGAACACCAAAAATACATTTCAATAAATAAACATACACTGGATACAAAATAAATAAAATACAATCAATTTTAAAAATACTAAAACATATAATAATACATATTTTCACAAACACACTATTACTAACTATAGAAATCTTATCTTCAAATAATCTACACACATTATTTTACATCACATACAATATAATACATATTTCAATAATTAAAGCTGTGTTAAAAAAAAAAGCACTAATCAATCAATCACAGAATTTGTAGAGCGCACTACTTACCCGCGAGGGTCTCAAGGCGCTGGGGAGAGGGAAGGGGGGGGGGGATGCTGCTACTGGTCGAACAGCCAGGTCTTGAGTAGCCTCCTGAAGGTCAGCAGGTCTTGGGTCTTTCGTAGGCTTAGTGGAAGGGTGTTCCAGGTCTTGGCGGCGAGGTGTGAGAAGGATCTGCCGCCGGTGGTTGTTCTTCGAATGCGGGGGACGGTGGCGAGGGAGAGGTCGGCGGAGCGGAGCTGGCGGTTGGGGACGTAGAAGAAGAGCCGTCTGTTGAGGTAGGCTGGGCCAGTTTTGTGGAGTGCCTTGTGTGCGTGGTTGAGGAGTTTGAAGGTGATCCTCCTGTCGACGGGGAGCCAGTGCAGGTTCCTCAAGTGGGGGTGATGTGGCTGTGGCGTGGTACGTCGAGGATCAGTCGTGCAGAGGCGTTTTGTATGCGTTGCAGTCGCTTGATGAGCTTGGCCGGGGCTCCCACGTAGAGGGCGTTCCCATAGTCCAGTCTGCTACTGACGAGGGCCTGGGTGACTGTTCTTCTTGTGTCTGTCGGGATCCACCTGTAGATCTTGCGAAGCATGCGGAGGGTGTTGAAGCAGGAGGAGGAGACTGCGTTGACTTGCTTGGTCATGGAGAGCGTTGAGTCGAGGATGACTCCCAGGTTGCGTGCGTGGTCGGTGGGTGTCGGGGCTGCTCCCAGCGTCGTTGGCCACCAGGAGTCGTCCCAGGCTGAGGTGTTGGAGCCGAGGATGAGGACCTCCGTTTTGTCCGTGTTCAGCTTTAGTCGGCTGATCTTCATCCAATCGGCGACGGCCTTCATTCCTTCATGGAGTTTGGCTTTGGCGGCGAGTGGGTCCTTGGTGAGGGAGAGGATCAGTTGAGTGTCGTCGGCGTAGGAGATAATGTTGAGGTCGTGTTGTCTGGCGATGCGTGCGAGCGGGGCCATGTAGATGTTGAACAGTGTTGGGCTGAGGGACGATCCCTGGGGTACGCCGCAGATGATCTCGGAGGCTTCGGATCGGAAGGGTGGGAGGCGGACTCTCTGGGTTCTGCCGTCGAGGAAGGAGATGGTCCATTCCAGGGCCTTGTCTCGGATCCCTGCGTCGTGGAGGCGTGCGCGTAGAGTGCGATGGCAGACAGTGTCGAAGGCGGCGGAGAGGTCCAGCAGGATGAGGGCTGCGGTCTCACCATTGTCCAGCAGGATCCTGATGTCGTCGGTGGCGGCGATGAGGGCAGTCTCAGTGCTGTGGTTGCTGCGGAACCCTGATTGGGATGGGTCCAGGATGCTGTTTTCTTCGAGGTATCGGGTTAGCTGTTTGTTGACGATCTTCTCGATGACCTTGGCTGGGAACGGAAGCAGAGAGATGGGCCGGAAGTTCTTGAGGTCTCTCGGGTCCGCCTTGGGTTTTTGAGTAGGGCGTTGATCTCTGCGTGTTTCCAGCTCTCTGGGAAGGTCGCGGTCTCGAAGGAGAGGTTGATGATGTTGCACAGGTGGGGTGCGATGGAGCTGCTGGCTTTGTTGAAGATGTGGTGCGGGAAAGGGTCTGACGGGGAGCCGGAGTGTATTGTGCTCATGGTCTTGATGGTGTCCTCGATGTTCACGCTGGCCCAGGCTGGCAGGGGGTCGTGGTCGATGGTGTGTGGCGGGTCGATCTTAGTTGGGGTTGTCTGGGTGTCGAAGCTGTCGTGGATGTCGGCGATCTTGCGGTGAAAGAAGGTGGCGAGGGAATCGCACAGGGGTTGCGACGGCGGGTTGTCGTTGGTGTTGGAGCTGGGGTTGGAGAGTTCCTTCACAATGTTGAAAAGCTCCTTGCTGTTGTGTGCGTTGTTGTCGAGGCGGTCTTTGAAGGAGATTCTCTTGGCGGACCTGATGAGGTGGTGGTGGTTACGGATGGCGTCTTTGTGGGCTGTGTGGCTGTCCGGTGTCTTATCGCTGTGCCATTTCTTGTCTAGTTTCCGGCAGGTGCGCTTGGAAGCTAGGAGTTCCGAGGTGAACCAGCTGGCTCTTTTGGTGGTGTCGCTGTAGGTGAGCTTTTTCAGCGGGGCGAGGGTGTTGGCACAGTCGTCCATCCATCGTCTGAGGTTGCAGGCAGCGTCGTCGGTGTTGGATGGGTCGGAGGGAGGGCTGAGAGCGAGGGTTGCCTGGAGTTGGTCTTCGGTGACTTTGCTCCAGCAGCGGCGTGGGATCTGTTGGGTGCGGTGGTGTGTGGTGGGTTTCTGGAAGGTGAAATGGATGCAGCGGTGGTCGGTCCAGAGGAGTTCCGTGGTGTGGCTGAAGGAGACGTGGGAGCTTGAGGAGAAGATGGGGTCAAGCGTGTGGCCGGCGCAGTGGGTCGGTGTTGTGACGAGCTGGCTCAGGCCGAGGTTGGCGAGGCTGTCGATCAGGGTGGTGGAGTTGCTGTCGTTGTTGTTCTCCAGGTGAAAGTTCAGGTCTCCGAGGAGGATGGCGATTCCTCCTCCTACTGCGTTGACGCGGTCTCTGCGGGTGATCTTATAGCCGTCTGGGATGGCTATGGCGATGTCGGGTGCGGAGGAGTCGTTCATCCAGGTCTCTGTCAGGAAGGCGACGTCTGGTGATGATGTGTCGAGCAGGTCCCAGAGCTCGACGGCATGTTTGCGGGCGGAGCGGGTGTTCAGCAGGATGCACCGGAGGTGGTTGAGGTCCTTCTTGGCGGGCGCCTCGGTGGCTCTGAGGCTGGTGTAGCTGCAATTCCGGCAGGTGAAGGGACCATGGGTGCGTTTCGGGGCGGCCTTGAAGCAGTTGTGCGTCCGTCCGGGGTTGAGAGCGTGGAGTGTGGTGGCATCGTATCGGCGTCGGTCCTCGAGGCTGGAGCGGGGGGCGCGCGGTCCAGGGGTTCTGGCGCTGGGCCCCCGCTGAATCTTAATTAGCGTTTTCCATATATGGAAAACAACAACCAAAACAATTAATACAATAAATATCAACCAATGAAATACACACAATATTAAAGAAACAATTAATTAGACCCTATATAAAGAACAAAAAATGTATCATTATTTTACACCACAAACCAAAAAGAAACAAGAAGACGAAACTCTGCCGGATTGCTGCAAGAATACAAGAGTTTATTGAAGAAAAATCTACTTCCTACTTCAAAAAGTAAGTTAAATGCTATTTATAATATAACACTACTACTAACCCTCAAGAACTACTATTTATCATGCATAAATATTTAATCTACATATTTTCTCAATCTGTATCTCCTCTACAGGTAATTCTCAAAGCATCAAAACAACTACAGAACTGTTTCAAAAATCGTCTGACAAATAAAGTAAGTATAAAACAAAATTCAATTTAAAGATTACCTAAAACAGCCACCCAAACCCCAACTGTATCCCAAACCCCCACCCCACCTCATGCACAATTGAACAAAGTCATTGAAAATATCTTTTATTCTACCAAAAGAAAAATCAGCAACAAAACAGAAATCAAACAACAAAGAAAGGGCATCAGCATTAAAAACAACATCAAAATCAACATTGTAAGTATATTAATAACAATGTGCATGTACTAATTACAAACCTATACATTATTTGTTTTATTAATTTTTATATACATTTTTCTTAGCATTTAAAACATCACAATGACTGAAAGCGCCCAATTTATCACTTCCCAGAAAGGAAAGTTTTTGCTATGTTACATGGGGTATGTCTATACCCAAGAACAGCAAAGTGGACTGAAAGTAAACTGGAAATGTAGCAAATACTATTCTAATAAGTGTTATGGGAGGGCTACAACTAGAGAAACAACTGTTATGTATGTAAGGGAGCATAACCACCCCCAAATGTTACTGAAATAGAGGTTCGGAATGCCCTAGAGGACCTTAGAGAAGCCAGCACTAGCTCACAGAAATCTACCACTCAAATACTTAAGGAGATGCTGCCCAGAGTACCCCAACATGCTACCGGCCAAATGCCCTCTAATTCTTCCTTGAAAAGAACTATAGCTTAAACAAAAAAAGCCACAACTACCACCTCACCTACCCCAAAAACATTTGAAGAGGTAGAAATTCCCCTGAACTATCTATAACACATAACGAAGAACCATTTGTTCTTTATGACAACAAATCTAAAGATAAAAGAATAATTATGTTTGCAACAGCTAATAATTTAGTAAAACTCCAACAGTCAGAAACATGGATGATGGATGGGACTTTTAAAATATGTCCCAAACCATTCTATCAATTATATACTGTCCATGCCCTATATAAAAACACTAACATCCCTTTTATCTATGCTTTACTACCAAATAAACAAAACTCCACCTATATGGAAGTACTATCTAAAATTAAACAAGAAACCAATAATTATTTTCCCCCAAAAATAATTATTGATTTTGAGCAGGCAATGATAAATGCAATTCTAAAATCCTACCCACACACATCAATTCAGGGTTGCTACTATCATTTTAATCAGTGTATATGGAGACACCTTCAGAAATCAACACTAAGGGCCCCAATTCCGATCTCGCTCGGAAGGCCTCCGAATCGGATTTGGCTTTACCGGATCCGATTTGTAGCCCTTGTTCACGACCGAATCTCACACAAGTCCGAACGACCAAGTACGATTCGAAGATTGCGTAAGCGCCGACTGAATCGTTTCCGGACCCGAACCGCTCCGTACATCTCGTTTGTAGACGAATCGTGCCGCGCAATGGAGCCGATTTCCAACCGAGCGAGTACGATGCACGATTCGGACAGCTGCTTCGCCTCGGTCTCAGCGAGACGAAACGGCTGTCAGAAGCATACTTCGGGGAGCCGTACCAGGCCCCCCTTCACCCGGGGCCCTCCGAATCTATCACGGGGGTGCCCATGGGTCCCCCCAATCCAAGCATGCACAGTGTGGCTGGCACCATGGGGTGCCCGCCACAGGGTGTACACTTTTCCCCACCCACCCCTTTTCTGCTATGGGAGCCTGTGTACGCGTCTAAACATGGGCTCCCATTGAGTTCAATGGGAAACTGAGCGAACCAAGTTCGTAAGCATACGGCTACATCGTACTTGCTCGTTCGGACTCCCGGAGCACGTTTCGCTCGGAAAGCCCTCTAGATCGAAGTCGTGCGGAGGGCTTTCCTAGCGAGATCGGAAACGGGCCCTTAGTGTTGAATATGCGACAAATAGCTCCTTCGCATATCAAATAAAAAAACGTATAGCACTGGCCTACGTCCCAGTGATGTAGCCGAACATTACAACCTATTAATAGAAAGTCCTTACTACCAACAAAACGAACAAAAATTAAGTCCCCTCCTAGACTATTTTGAAGATACCTGGGTGGGAAGACTCCATAGATCAGGACACAGAAGGCAACCTAAATACCAAATCCCATGGTGGAATGTATACCTTAGCACACTAAACCAAGAGGCAAAAACAAACAATGCTGTTGAAGGTTGGCATAATGCCTTCCAAGCAACAACAGGCCGAAGTCCACTTCTCTACACAAACTCCTACTATCCCTCCAAAAAGAACAGAGCTACCAACAGCTAAGAATGGAGCAATCTATAACACAAATATGGCCCAAAGTATCTAAACAAACTGAACAAATGTTTCAATACTTACAACATCAAGTCAGACTGTATCCAACAACAAGAGGCCTAGAATACCTAGAAATAATTGCCAAAAGCCTACTATAAATTACAGATCCATTAAAAAATATAATACTTTTCTCTAAAATCAATTTAAATAGATACATATAATTTTTATATTTCCACAAAAATAATTAATTTGTCTAATATATTTTTTATTAAAATCAAAAATATATATAGACACATTAATTATATATATGGAAATATAAACAAGAATAACACTAACTTTATTAACATTTCCCTCCCACAATAAATAATTAAAATAACTTACCATTTCCGTAGCAGTAGAAAGGAAATCCCAACTCTTCTAAAGCAATCCAGGAATCTCATAATACCAATAGAACAAAAAAATACCCCCAAAAAAATGGAAAAATCCAACTGTTCAAAAATGAATCCTCCGTCCGTAAGTCGACAAACGATAAACCATAAAAAACCCGAAAAAAGTGTTTTAAAAAAACAAACACTCCATGAAAATCTGAAAAATTAAGTAAGTGTAAAAAAATTATTAGTTACTTAAACTAATACACACTTCCTTAATGCAAAAAAACGCATTGTTCCCATAACGGCCACTTCTCACGACCAGAACCTGTAAAAAAACACAAACATTCCTACCCACACAAATATACATATAATCTACAACATAATAGTATTATAAACATTATTCCCACCATATTCAGACATAGTTTAACATTTCTAAAGTTTTCGAACCTAGGCCTCAAAAACTAACGATAGTCAAACCGCTAAATGCTAACTAACACATAAAAAGCACTATAACACCAAAAACCTAGCACTACACACACTAACTACAACCTAACTACCTTCAAATTAAAACAAAAGTATAGTTTAAATAAAGTAAATTAAACTTACCTTCCTCGATGCGATGCAGCTCCCAACCGCGAGCTTGTCCCCTCCGAAATAACCCAAAACAAACACGAGCGGTTGCAAAATACAAACAGCAAACAAACATGGCAGCTTTAAACATAACAAAGCAAAGTATTTTATTTAAAAACAATTTATTACATAATTAATAAATTACAAAAATGTTTAATAAAAATACAACAATTTATAACTTATATGTTCAAATATATTTTATTTTTTCCCTCCATTGTAAAATTATAATAATAAATATTATTAAACGTATAATATTTATTATTATAATTCCATATAGATACAAGTTGTATACAATGTTAATAAAAACATGTAATAAATGTATTAAATGTTTAAAAACTGTATACCTTATAATAAAAAATGTATATAAATTAAACAATGTAATAATTAATAATATTAATATTTTAAAAAGTATTATTTTTTGTTTAAAAAATATTACAAACTTAAAAACACAAAATGTATTTAAAAAATGTGAAAACAATATTATCATTGAAAATGTACAGTGTATATAACCAAGTAATAAATGTTCCAAATACATGAGAAAAATGTACAACTGTTATTAAAAAATATATTTTTTACGCAAATATTTGTTAACTAAATTATTTTATGTTACAAAGTTTATATAACTATATAGAAAAATTAACCAATGATAAAAGCATTTCTTTACATAATTATTGTATGTAAAATTATACACATCTACCAAATATTTTCTGTCTGTAAAATAAATATTTTTGTTTTTTCTCTGTCTCCTAATTTAAATTATATGCATTTAATAAAAATATTTTTTTTCCATCATTACTAAATAATTTATAATAAATATACATAAATAAAAAACAAAAATGTCTGTTCTTTTGTGTATTTATTGTAATATTGTATTCAATGTAAAAAAAAATACGTTTTTATTAACTGTACTGTATTAAATAATTAGTTTTAATTAAATATATATATAATTTTTATTAACTATCATTTTAACTATGTTATAATTAATACACATTACTACTACAAACTCTATAAATTTTTTAATGTTACAAATTTATACATATATATAATTTACTATTCCCACTCCAGTTAGTATAAAGTCAGGGTAGGTGCTGGACACTCAACTTAATTAATTTACTATTTCCACTCCAGTTAGTATAAAGTCAGGGTAGATGCTGGACACTAAAGTTAATTAATTTACTATTCCCACTCCAGTTAGTATTAAGTCAGAGTAGGTGCTGGACACTCAACTTAATTAATTTACTATTCCCACTCCAGTTAGTATTAAGTCAGGGTAAATGATGGACACTAAACATAATTATTTAATTATTCCCACTCCAGTTAGTATTATGTCAGAGTAGGTGCTGGACACTAAACTTAATTATTTTACTATTCCCACTGCAGTTAGTATTAAGTCAGGGTAGGTGCTGGACACTAAACTCAATTAATTTACTATTCCCACTCCAGTTAGAATTAAGTCAGGGTAGGTGCTGGACACTAAACTTAACTAATTTACTATTCCCACTCCAGTTGGAATTAATTCAGAGTAGGCGCTGGACACTAAACGTAATTAATTTACTATTCCCACTCCAGTTACTAGTAAGTCAGAGTAGGTGCTGGGCACTAAACTTAATTGATTTACTATTCCCACTCCAGTTAGTATTAAGTCAGGGTAGGTGCTGGACACTAAACTTAACTAATTTACTATTCCCACTCCAGTTGGAATTAATTCAGAGTAGGTGCTGGACACTAAACTTAATTAATTTACTATTCCCACTCCAGTTAGTATTAAGTCAGAGTAGGTGCTGAACACTAAACTTAAATATTTTACTATTCCCACTCCAGTTAGCATTAAGTCAGGGTAGATGCTCGACACTAAACTTAATTAATTAATTATTCCCACTCCGCTTTGTATAAAGTCAGTGTAGGTGCAGAACCCTTAAATTAATTAATTTACTATTCCCACTCCAGTTAGAATTAATTCATGGTAGGTGCTGGACACTAAACTTAATTAATTTACTATCTCCACTCCAGTTAGTATTAAGTCAGGGTAGGTGCTGGACACTAAACTTAATTAATTTACTACTCCCACTCCAGTTGGAATTAATTCAGAGTAGGTGCTGGACACTAAACTTAATTAATTAATTATTCCCACTCCACTTTGTATAAAGTCAGAGTAGGTGCAGAACCCTTAAATTAATTAATTTACTATTCCCACTCCAGTTAGAATTAATTCAGGGTAGGTGCTGGACACTAAAATTACTTAATTTACTATACCCACTCCAGTTAGTATTAAGTCAGGGTAGGTGCTGGACACTAAACTTAATTAGTTTACTATTCCCACTCCAGTTAGTATTAAGTCAGAGTAGGTGCAGAACCCTTAAATTAATTAATTTACTATTCCCACTCCAGTTAGTATAAAGTCAGGGTAGGTGCTAGACACTAAACGTAATTCATTTACTATTCCCACTCCAGTTAGTATTAAGTCAGGGTAGGTGCTGGACACTAAACTTAAATATTTTACTATTCCCACTCCAGTTACTATTAAGTCAGGGTAGATGCTGGACACTAAACTTCATTAATTAATTATTCCCACTCCACTTTGTATAAAGTCAGAGTAGGTGCAGAACCCTTAAATTAATTAATTTACTATTCCCACTCCAGTTAGTATTAATTCAGGGTAGGTGCTGGACACTAAACTCAATTAATTTACTATTCCAACTCCAGTTAGGGGCCGATTCCGATCTCGGCCGGTAGGGCACCGAATCTGATTCGGCTTAACCGGATCCGATTCGGAGCCCTCTTTCCCGACCGATTCGTACGTGCGTCCGGCCGAGCGAATACCATACGAGCGCACGCGAAATCGCCGACCGACTCGTTCCCGTGTCCGAACCGCTCCGACCGACTCGCACGGACATGACTCGCACCGCGCAATGGAGACGTTCCCCGGCCGGGCAAGTACGATGCGCGCCTTGAGCAGTCCGACCGACTCGCGCCGTCCGGCTCGAAAGAGCAGTCGGAGCCGGACTTTGGGGGTCCGTGTCGGACCCCCCTGTATGCGTAGCCGCGCGAGTCGCACACAGGGGGGACCCATGGGTCCCCCTACCTGTGCATGTACGCCGCGAGTCGCATTGAGGCGTACCTGCTGTAGGGGGCGCCCTTGTTCGCCTCGCACCCATTGAGTCAATGGGAGCCCGCGTACGCGTTGTACGTCCGGCTCCCATTGACTTCAATGGGAGTCCGACCGACTCGAGTCCGATTGCAAGCGTGCGCATCGTACTCGTTCGGTCGGACTGCCAGAGTCCGATTCGGTCGGAAATCTCTCTGTGTCCGGCTCGGTCGGAGTGATTTCCGGCCTGAATCGGAATCGGCCCCTTAGTATTAAGTCAGGGTAGGTGCAGGACACTCAACTTAATTAATGTGCTATTCCCACTCCAGTTAGTATTAAGTCAGGGTAGGTGCTGGACGGTAAACATATCTAAATTAATTTTAGCAATACAATTAATATAACAACACTAACTAGACTCTACATAAACAAGAATGTCTTTAATATGCACTACAACAATTAATTAAACTACATATTGTTATGTGTAAATAATTAAAAAACATATCAATATAATATTATAATATTCAAAATATTCTTACATATACTATTTTTTTATTTGTATATAGTTATATCATCTAAATATTATATTTTCTAATTACTATATATGATACTTAATTATATATTTAATATTAGAACATTTTAATTAATAATAATTATTTTTTATATTCTTTATATATATATAAAATATCTAAATATATAATTAATATATATTTATTAAAACATAATAAATTTCTATTAATTATTGGATAACATTAATTTATAATTAAATATTTATATGTAATAGTAGACCCTTATTTTTAATATTACTTTAATTAAAGTTATCCACTATAAACACATAATATATTTATTCATTTTTTAATTTGTGTCCACCCACAAAAATTTAAAATAAATATTTTTTATACAAGTTTAAAATATTTATTGTTAAAGACAAACATTTTTTCGAAAACTTTTATTTATTAAAACTATTTCCAAATGATATTCCATCTTTTTAAATAAATATTTCCTATTTATATTCCATATTTTATTAAACAAAACATTTTTGCATTTTATAAAAAAAATTATAAAACAATTCCCACACCTATACCCTAAAAAACCAACATTACACTCCTATAACATAAATTTCTAAATTATGTTTTAAATGTTTAAAATTTTAAAAAATGTATACAATTATTTTAAAACACGACCCATCCTTATCCCCTATAAACCCAACATCCCGCTCCAAAAGAAAATTATTTCTTAATTAAATTATTACATTTCGAATTTATTATCATTTAATTTAAAAAATCTTAAAACACTCCCCCACCCTTATCCCCTATAAACCTAACAACCTGGTCCTAAAAAAAAAATCTAAATTAAATTAATAAATTTTGAATTTATTAAAATTTTAATTCGAAATTTTAAAACACTCCCCACCATTATCCCCTATAAACCCAACATCCCGCTCCTAAAACAAAAATTTCTAAATTAAATTATTACATTTCGAATTTATTAAAATGTAAATTCTAAATTTTTAAAACACTCCCCACCCTTATCCCCTATAAACCTAACAACCCGCTCCTAAAAAAAAAATCTAAAGTAAATTAATAAATTTCAAATTTATTAAAATTTAAATTTGAAATTTTTAAAACACTCCCCACCCTTATCCCCTATAAACCCAACAGCCCACTCCTAAAAAATATTATACAATTTTATTTTTTTATAACACTAAGGGGCCGATTCCGATCTCGGTCGGAGGCGCACCCAATACCATTCGGTCAGGAAAAAAGCCATGCGAAAGCCTGTTTCCCGACCGATCCGTACAGTACACCGAACGAGCAAGTACGATGCGCACAACAGCAAAAAATCCGGCCGAGCCGTACTCACCCAAACCAGGTCCTGTTCTCCGACCGAGGCGAATCCGGAAACGCCGAATCGAGTCGCACGGAAGGAAAAATGCAGCCCCGTCCGGCCGGACAAGTACGATGCGCTTTCCGTACGCTCCGAACCCGTCGCTACGCACGGCACGTCAAAGCATCCGGGAGAGGCGCACATAAGCTCCGATTCGCGCCACAACACGATCCACGGCTCCGAGACGAACACGGCACCGACGAGGACGACGCGAAGCGACGATGACGAGGCGAAGCAACGAGGACGACGCCAAGCAACGAGAAGGACGAACGACACGAACCAACCATGAATCCCTTCGTCCCGATCATACCAATATTCTACATTTACTACCGGAACAGGCACGGACGCGTACGGCGCAGAAGGTAAGCCAGACACCAACCACAAAACACATACAACACGTACACGACACATCACACACACACACGGGGATGCTGAATATACTTACACCAGCAACAGCAGCACCATAGGGGCGGGATGCCCATCACCAATGCCACATATGCACACAGGGGCCTGAATGCGCACCACCACCCCTACCCAGGGGGGCTGGATGCCTACCACTACTACCACCCTTAGCCAGGGGGGCTGGATGCCTACCACTACTACCACCCTTAGCCAGGGGGGCTGGATGCCTACCACTACTACCACCCTCACCCAGGGGGGCTGGATGCCTACCACTACTACCACCCTTAGCCAGGGGGCTGGATGCCTACCACTACTACCACCCTTAGCCAGGGGGCTGGATGCCTACCACTACTACCACCCTTAGCCAGGGGGCTGGATGCCTACCACTACTACCACCCTTAGCCAGGGGGGCTGGATGCCTACCACTACTACCACCCTCACCCAGGGGGGCAGGATGCCTACCACTACTACCACCCTTAGCCAGGGGGCTGGATGCCTACCACCACTACCACCCTCACCCAGGGGGCAGGATGCCTACCACTACTACCACCCTTAGCCAGGGGGCTGGATGCCTACCACTACTACCACCCTTAGCCAGGGGGCTGGATGCCTACCACTACTACCACCCTCACCCAGGGGGGCTGGATGCCTACCACTACTACCACCCTCAGCCAGGGGGGCTGGATGCCTACCACTACTACCACCCTTAGCCAGGGGGGCTGGATGCCTACCACTACTACCACCCTCACCCAGGGGGGCTGGATGCCTACCACCACTACCACCCTCACCCAGGGGGGCAGGATGCCTACCACTACTACCACCCTTAGCCAGGGGGGCTGGATGCCTACCACTACTACCACCCTTAGCCAGGGGGCTGGATGCCTACCACTACTAGCACCCTCACCCAGGGGGCTGGATGCCTACCACCACTACCACCCTCACCCAGGGGGGCAGGATGCCTACCACTACTACCACCCTCACCCAGGGGGGCTGGATGCCTACCACTACTACCACCCTCACCCAGGGGGGCTGGATGCCTACCACTACTACCACCCTTAGCCAGGGGGGCTGGATGCCTACCACTACTACCACCCTTAGCCAGGGGGGCTGGATGCCTACCACTACTACCACCCTCACCCAGGGGGGCTGGATGCCTACCACTACTACCACCCTTAGCCAGGGGGGCTGGATGCCTACCACTACTACCACCCTTAGCCAGGGGGGCTGGATGCCTACCACTACTACCACCCTTAGCCAGGGGGCTGGATGCCTACCACTACTACCACCCTCACCCAGGGGGGCTGGATGCCTACCACCACTACCACCCTCACCCAGGGGGGCAGGATGCCTACCACTACTACCACCCTTAGCCAGGGGGCTGGATGCCTACCACTACTACCACCCTTAGCCAGGGGGGCTGGATGCCTACCACTACTACCACCCTCACCCAGGGGGGCTGGATGCCTACCACCACTACCACCCTCACCCAGGGGGGCAGGATGCCTACCACTACTACCACCCTTAGCCAGGGGGGCTGGATGCCTACCACTACTACCACTCTTAGCCAGGGGGCTGGATGCCTACCACTACTACCACCCTCACCCAGGGGGGCTGGATGCCTACCACTACTACCACCCTTAGCCAGGGGGGCTGGATGCCTACCACTACTACCACCCTTAGCCAGGGGGCTGGATGCCTACCACTACTACCACCCTCACCCAGGGGGGCTGGATGCCTACCACCACTACCACCCTCACCCAGGGGGGCAGGATGCCTACCACTACTACCACCCTTAGCCAGGGGGCTGGATGCCTACCACTACTACCACCCTTAGCCAGGGGGCTGGATGCCTACCACTACTACCACCCTTAGCCAGGGGGGCTGGATGCCTACCACTACTAGCACCCTCACCCAGGGGGCTGGATGCCTACCACCACTACCACCCTCACCCAGGGGGGCAGGATGCCTACCACTACTACCACCCTCACCCAGGGGGCTGGATGCCTACCACTACTACCACCCTCACCCAGGGGGGCTGGATGCCTACCACTACTACCACCCTTAGCCAGGGGGGCTGGATGCCTACCACTACTACCACCCTTAGCCAGGGGGGCTGGATGCCTACCACTACTACCACCCTCACCCAGGGGGGCTGGATGCCTACCACTACTACCACCCTTAGCCAGGGGGGCTGGATGCCTACCACTACTACCACCCTTAGCCAGGGGGGCTGGATGCCTACCACTACTACCACCCTTAGCCAGGGGGCTGGATGCCTACCACTACTACCACCCTTAGCCAGGGGGCTGGATGCCTACCACTACTACCACCCTCACCCAGGGGGGCTGGATGCCTACCACCACTACCACCCTCACCCAGGGGGGCAGGATGCCTACCACTACTACCACCCTTAGCCAGGGGGCTGGATGCCTACCACTACTACCACCCTCACCCAGGGGGCTGGATGCCTACCACGACTACCACCCTCACCCAGGGGGGCTGGATGCCTACCACTACTACCACCCCCACTCATAGGATGGACAATGCATGACACAACCAGCACACCACAACCTAGGGAATGCAAGATAAAGACATCCCCCCACCACCATGACAAGCGTGTGTAGGCTGTGTCAAATGCCTACAACACCGAACATGACTTTGAACATACAATGTGACCCCTAGCACATGTGCCACACATATATGTGTGTGGCACCCACAATGCAAGCAGCCCATGACCATTGTGGCAATGGGGCCTTAACCCCCATCATCACAGTGACCAAAAGGTAAGTGTGGGGTCCATAGCTGAAGCACATTTTGACCATTGTGGCAATGGGGTCTAAACCCCCATCATCACAGTGACCAAAAGGCAAGTGTGGGGTCCAAAGCTGAAGCACATTTTGACCATTGTGGCAATGGGGTCTAAACCCCCATCATCACAGTGACCAAAAGGCAAGTGTGGGGTCCATAGCTGAAGCACATTTTGACCATTGTGGCAATGGGGTCTAAACCCCCATCATCACAGTGACCAAAAGGGAAGTGTGGGGTCCATAGCTGAAGCACATTTTGACCATTGTGGCAATGGGGTCTAAACCCCCATCATCACAGTGACCAAAAGGGAAGTGTGGGGTCCATAGCTGAAGCACATTTTGACCATTGTGGCAATGGGGTCTACACCCCCATCATCACAGTGACCAAAAGGTAAGTGTTGACAAAGAAAGAGCTGCAACTGCCAAACTGCATGGATCATTCCTGGTCACAGAACCAAAAACTCATCTGTGGCAAAGTAGTGTATGTGTCCCATTGCAACATAAATTGGGTGAGCCAAATACTGCAGTGCAAATGAGACATTCCTTTGGCCATGTGCAGACAAACAACACCCATGGGGGCTGACACCGTCAACATTCATCAATGACACAATGACAGAAGTGACCATCAGAATGCAGAACCACATATTTGCACCAATGGGCACACAAATGCAGATATCCTGTGGAGACAGCAGATGTGAGGTGAACAGATACCATACCATGGCAGCAATGGGACACACAAACCATGATCACTGTGCTGACCGATGACCTAGGAGTCCCAGGGACAGCAGGGGAAACACACCAAACAACATACAGCCAATGGCACACCCAAGATATGCCAATGCAGTGGTGCAGATGCACAAACACAAACAGGCAGACCAACACTGTCATCATACACAGCAGGTGAGGGGGGGTGCCAGTGTCCCCAGGTAACCACACAACACATGAGGAGAGCTGAATACCAATCATACAGATGTGCATACACTGCCACACTAAGGTAACTCATGGATCCAAATCCCCTATGTGGGCAAGCAGGCATTGTCAGATGAGAGGGAGCACAAAACACACATGTCACACAGGCACGTAGGAACAACAACTGACACAGCAAGACACAGACACACCACAACACCACCCCCAGGGCCCCCACAATGTGGTGACCCTTGGCTGCATAAAAATCTCACTCTGATGACAAAGCTGAATGTGGTTCACACTGTGAACCACAGTCATGTGTCCTGAGCAACAAACTACCATCACACCGACACAAGCACAAATCAATCAGCATGGCCAGTAAGCCAAGGCCAACATGGAGGCAGGGGTCTAGCTGGGCAACAACTCCCATCTGCACACACTCAAGACCACACCCCTCGACCTCCAACAATGTGCAGCAGTGAAGTACACATGCACTGGTGACATTGCACATGCACCCATGACTATTCCAGGGTGGTGGGTGGGAACCAAGGTGCAGAAACACATCACACATGGCCACTCAACAAGACTCCTGAATGTCTGACACACTGCACACTACGCTGTACATGGACATGACGGCGATACCACACCAACCAATGGGATCCCAGCCACAGTCACACACCAATGAAGAAGCCAAGGTCACCCACAAAGAACACACATAGACAACAACCAACATCGCAGCCCGGACCCTGAGGAGTGCCAGCAGTCACACACACAACGTGTCACAATAACTTAAAGATAACACGAACTGAAAATCACATGACAGGGGCAAACAACAAGTGCCAAGGGGAAACCTGACTGTGACCCATCTCCGTCTGCACACAAACTCAGCCCTGACAGCAAACACACCTATGGGTGAAACCCTGATGACCAGTAATGTGCCATGCACCCACATCACAGAGAACACAGGGAGAAGACTTTGGGGGAACATAGCTCAAGTCAGCAAGCATCACAAACAGGTACAACACTAGGGATCACAGCATGCGCAGATAAATGGAAGTGAACACACAGACATGCACATACAACACACACCTTGGGCGCAGGCAATGTCACACGTGTACACACTGCCATGAGGGGACTCCACTCCTGAGTGTGGAAAGCTGTGCCATATGTTGCCTCAGTAGGGCCCCATCATGTCAGCTGAGCACTTGGTCACACAATCAACAATTAGCACCAAATGAGGGCTCCCGTCACATCAGCCTGGTCATGGATGTGCCAACGGAATCATCAGCACAGATCCAACACACTTGTATAGCAATGTTGCACTGACTACACGGATGAGTCCTTCCCCATTGATGCCCAAACCTGCATGTCCAGTGGAGATGGCAACACGGTCAGGGAAGTAGACAAATCCAACAATGGCAGGCACAACAGATGTGCAGGGGTGGAAGCCACAGATATGAAATTGCTAATGTAAGTAGGAAATCCCATTGCCAAATACTGAACACATGACACCCTCAGATGCTGCTATGGATGACATGGATACACCACATGATAGGACACATTCCCCCTGGACCACATGGGTTCCTGCACAGTAACACTTCATAATCATGAGACCAGATATCACCATCACTGCAGCAAGGGCATGGTTAGCAGCACCAACAACATGTACATCTGAAGCATGAGCACTAGAGAAAAGAAAGTTGCTTTATTCAGCATATGTGTTGAATGAAAACGACGTCCAGAAAAAAAGAGCAAAGGCCAATGGCCAGTCCATTGTCAAAGTTCAAACAGGGTGACACTGGCAGATGTCACCCTACGCATGCCTGCACAAAACCAGGGACAATCCACTAGGAGGGGCAACCGGGGGGCAGGCCAGGCACCGCAGGGACAGGATCAGGGCTCACCAGGGGGAGTCAGGGAAGGGGTGGTGGGTGCTGGAGAGCCACTGACAACTGCAGTGGAGGTGTCTGACATGGTGTGTGCCGGCACAACTGGGGGCATGACTCAGATGTCGTGGGTGCCGGCACAACTGCAGTGGACCCTGCAGATGGAGTGGACAGGTCCGCCACTGCAGTGCCCAAGTCAGACAGGGCGGTAGTGGACTCCACTGCAGTGCCTACCTCCAGGGGAGGAGAATGGGGAACAGGCAAGGTGGGTTGGACAGAGGGGGAGGACACCCTCACCACATCAGTGGCACAGACAAGCGCAGCGGGGGGTGTGGTGCTGGGAGAGCAAGTGGCAGGGGGAGAAGGCCTGATCCTCTTGGGGATGGTATATCTGTGGGTGGGGGAACCTGGGGCAGGGTGTGGTGGGGGCACCTGTGCAGTGGGGGCCTGAGGGATGGAGGACGGAGACCTTGTGCCTGAGCTGCAGGGCGGTGGCGGGGTCTTGCTCTTAGCACTCCGGGGGGACTTGCGGGTGGGGGCCTCAGTCCGTCTGCGCCTGGGGGGGGGGTCCGGGGGCGAGGGGCACTCTGCTCCGTGTGGGTGGGCTTCCTCTTCCCCGGGATGCTGGAGCAGCTTCATCGGTGGGGAAGAGGCCGAGGTCACAGAGGAAGAGCTGCTGTGACTTTGGGGTTGCAGGTGAGGCAAGGGAGGGTGCTTTGGAGGGAGAGGGAACTGAGGACTGCGCAGTGCATGTGGATGCGTGTGTGTGTTCCAGGGCCCCATCCCCTGTGAGTCTGGCTTCAGTCCCCTGAATGTGCGTGCGTGTGCGTTTTGTCATTGGCGTGTGTGTCAGTGTGCTGGATGTGTGTGTGCTGGTGTGTGCCTGTGCCGGTGTGTGTGTGCTTGGGATGGGTAAGGTGCTGGGGAGTGTGGATGGAGCAGAGGCAGGAGGGGTGAGGGACCGTTTGAGGAGGGACACTGCTGCCGTCAGGGAGGAGTCCATGGACCTATTGCCCCTCTGTAGGTCAGACATGCCCGATGAGATGCCCTCCATGAACGACACCAGCTGAGTCAACAGCGCGGTGTGCGCATGGAGGACACTCAGCATGGCTGTCTGGCCTACATGGAGCTGGCGAAGGAGGTACACAGACTCCTCACTCAGGGCAGCAGGGGACACAGGGGCAGGGGCTGCGGTGCCTGGCCCAAAGGAGACACGCTCCCGGACATGGGAGCCTCCACGGACCTGGGGAATGGGAGCCGATGGGAGGGCGGTGGTGGTGCTGGTGGTGGCGGGGACAGCAACACTAGCTGGGGTGTGGTGGCTGCTGACACCCGCCTCCACAAGGGAGTCATCCTCCGAGTTGCTCTGGTCCTCAGCTGAGGTGGATGCTGCTGAGGACTCCTCGGTGTGGCTCCCCTCGCCCTCCGTGCCACTGGGTCCCTCCGACCACTCCTCGGCTGCTGACCCAGTCTGACTCTCTGGCTCCTCCTGGTCCGTGGAGCTGTCCCCTTCCGTGGCCGTGGATGTATCTGCAAACAATGGGGAAACAGACAGACATCAGTCACCTGCACAAAACGCACACACCACTGTGAGCACAGCACATCACAGAGCAAGCCCTGGCATCATTAGTTGTACATTGCTAAAAGTGCCCTAACTGAACAGGAGAAGACAATTGTCAGTCGGATGCCAAGCATGGCACTCACATCCCACATGGCCTTGCACCCATCTGTCTGGTGTCTGTTGGATTGCAACACCCCAGTGTGGACACATGCACCAAGTACACAGTAGTTGGACAGTGCAGAGGACACGGTGTGGCATGTGGACATGCACACATCACAGCTCTTGCCACTGAGTCAGTACAGGTTTCCGGATGAAAGGGATGCCCAGAGTCAAATAGGAAATGCATGTGATGCATACCAGCGACAGACACCATGATGCACCCATGTCCTGATAGCCAGCGCCACTATGGTGTGCATGTAGCACATGTCACTCCCCTGCAGGCTCACCAATCAGTAGACACATGCCATGGCGGAGGCATGACTGCTAAGTCATACATCACTGTCTCAGTGATGTATGACTTTGCAGCCAGACAACAACACTCTGCACTGTGTCACAATAGTAGGTCATGGGGAATGCAAGTCCTGGAGCTGCACAAGTGCACATGTACATCCCCCCACAACACATCCTCTCAACCCTCATCTGTCCAGGTCATACCTATTGGACATATGGGAGACCTGTGACACTACCCTCTGAACCTGAGCCCCTCACACTCTGCTGTGAATGGGGAACAGCTGCCTGAACTTCACATTCACATGCCCCAGTCTGCATGGGCAGCTGATCAGACACCTATGTGACACACAAGTATCGTCTCCTATGGTCACATCTCCAGTGGCATGCTGAGCCCCTACCAAGAAACTCCACAGCAGTCCTGGCGACTAATCCACAGCACACTGACACAGAGGCAGACACCTGAGGGGTCAAATCACTGCGCACAATGTGTCAGCTGATACACGGGAGTGGGAGTACAGAGTGTATTGTATGGCCTGGAGTAGGCATGACTGTCCAGCCCCACATGAATGAGGGATGAGCCCTGGACTGTAGGCAGCCGGCTAAGTATGTGTGACACACGTCATATACATACTCCTGGGGCCCAAACATTGTTCCCACCCGCAGCATGGGTGTGTGCCAGATACCCCAGCCACATGTGGTGGATCAGCTCAGCAATTGGACCACAGATCAAAGTAACACGCTGAATACATGTCAGAATACAGGCATTGTGTAAGCAATGGACCCACCCATGATGCCCACCACAGAGTCAGGGAAACAGATGCTGTCTCCCACCTTGAGTCAAGCAAACTGCAAGGACACAGTCCTCAGTGACAGAATTCCCTGCATGTAAGGGCCACACCTGGGTATCAGATGAGGAGTGGGCAGTGCACAATAGAGGGACATGGCTCCTGGACAACATGACTGCTGTACTGTGGCAGTTTAACCAGGCCCGAGGAGGGCACATAGCATGTTAGACAGAGTTCACAGTGCAGTCTTTGACTCACCCCCTCCTTGCTGCTCTCTGGCCTTCAGCTGCCCATCCAGGTCTGGAAAGACCACCACCAGGATCCTGAGCATGTGGGGGGTCAGGGTCCGTGTTCCGCCCCTCCTGCGAGTAGGCGACAGCTTCAGCTGGACCCGTGCAATCCTCCGGGTCCAGCCCCGAAGGTCCTGCCACCTCTTTTGGCAGTTTCGGATCCGGCGCTTGTAGACCCCCACGGACCGGACAGCCCGGACGATGTCCTTCCAGATCTCCTGCTTCCGATGGGCAGAATCCTGTCAGGATGACAAAGTGATAAGGCCATTACTACACATGCAACATATCCGTGCATGACACAGTTGCATATACATGTCGCAATCACAGGGGCACATGGTGTACACAGGCAGTGCACGGCTGCCCATGGACAGTTTTCCAGAAGTCACTACATGGTATCATTGCATGGGGAGTAAAACCCTGTTCAGAAGCACTGTCACGGCACCATACCTGTCCAGTGCAAGTCTCTACACACTTTGGGGGGTGACAACTACTCAGTGAGCCTGCTAGCCAGTGGCGTGCAGACTCTCAGCCTTGCTAGTCAGACAAAATGCACATTCAGAAAGGCAGTGCACAGGACACTCACCTGCTCCCCTGGTGTCCCATACAGCTTGCTGTACTGTGGAAGTAGGCTGTCCAGCAGGGCCTGGTTCTCTTCAAGGCTGAAGGCTGGGGCTCTCTCCACAGTACGTGCCATTGCAGGGTCCAGAGGGGCAGAGACAGCAGCAGTGCAGTGGCAGATGTCGTCTTGGAGCATGTAGTGCAGGCAAGTGGGCTCTCAGGGGAACAGCCAGCAATATATATGTGCTGGAGAGGCAGATACTGTCCCTTGTGTCCAAAGTGATAGGTCCAAGTCGTTTGCATATTCTGAATCTGGCCAATCCATGGAATAGCAGCACCAAAACACGCCCACAGCATCCTTCAAATCTTCAACTTCATGACATACATGATTTTGCAACATTGTTGTGGGTGACCAACTGATTTTCCAGCAACCGACTCGTTCGAAATTCGAAAACGCGTCCGTTGCCAGGCAAGCCCATTGTCAATGGGTGCGCACCGATCGGTCCATTGCAGTTCAACGCGCACAGGGGTACAACGCGTACCCGCACACATTGAAAGCAATGGGCCGGCCGGAGGCACCGATCGGTCCATTGCAGTTCAACGCTCACAGGGGTACAACGCGTACCCGCACACATTGAAAGCAATGGGCCGGCCGGAGGCACCGATCGGTCCATTGCAGTTCAACGCGCATAGGGGTACAACGCGTACCCCACACATTGAAAGCAATGGGCCAGCCGGAGGCACCGATCGGTCCATTGCAGTTCAACGCGCACAGGGGTACAACGCGTACCCGCACACATTGAAAGCAATGGGCCGGCCGGAGGCACCGATCGGTCCATTGCAGTTCAACGCGCACAGGGGTACAACGCGTACCCGCACACATTGAAAGCAATGGGCCGGCCGGAGGCACCGATCGGTCCATTGCAGTTCAACGCGCACAGGGGTACAACGCGTACCCCACACATTGAAAGCAATGGGCCGGCCGGAGGCACCGATCGGTCCATTGCAGTTCAACGCGCACAGGGGTACAACGCGTACCCGCACACATTGAACGCAATGGGCCGGCCGGAGGCACCGATCGGTCCATTGCAGTTCAACGCGCACAGGGGTACAACGCGTACCCCCACACATTGAAAGCAATGGGCCGGCCGGAGGCACCGATCGGTCCATTGCAGTTCAACGCGCACAGGGGTACAACGCGTACTCCCACACATTGAAAGCAATGGGCCGGCCGGAGGCACCGATCGGTCCATTGCAGTTCAACGCGCACAGGGGTACAACGCGTACCCCCACACATTGAAAGCAATGGGCCGGCCGGAGGCACCGATCGGTCCATTGCAGTACAACGCATCACTGTACATGTGACTGGCATATGTCAGCATGCCTGTCTCAGATGGACATATGCCAGCCACAGATAGCTCCCAGGGAGTGAGGGGCACACCTACATCACAACAGCCTGTCCAAACCTTATCATAAGGCATGTAAGGCTGCATTTCCTATTGTGTGTATGTTGGTGTACATGTTGTCCTGTGGGTGTCACCTGTGGGCAGCCACCCCCAGGCTGTGCACGTGTTCATGGGGACAGGATCCTGGGTGTTACGTGTACGTGACCACTGTGATGTGCAACTGTTCATATCTGTGCATGTGCCATGGTCACATTTCACAGTGGTGTTTGTGTATGTCATGTCACATACCCCGTGAGTCCCATGTGGGACGGTATGTTTGAGCCAGGGTGTCCCAGTGGCACAATAGTGATGGACCTCCACAGTCTTTGTGCATGTAGTGTTTACAATGTCTCTGATTTCATGTGCACAATGGGAGACAGTCTTCACATCCACGTTGTGTGTGCATGGACTCTGATGTTGTGCGTGTGTGTCACAGACGTCCATGTCTGTCCTGCCGTGGCAAGTGGGGCCACTACCTGTGGGGGTCATGTTTGTTTTGCTGTGGTGTACACATGATACTCCTTGTGATGCCAGTGTCCATGTGGCATTACAGGGTCCCTGGGAATGTACCTGTCGTTGAGCTGTGGTGCCTGGGGCACATCTGTCCTCACATGTCACTGTGGGGGGTGATTGTGACACGGCAGCAGGAGATGGGAACTGTGACACGGCATCATGATATCCAATGGGCCAACCTGGGACAAATTGATGCCACCTGTAGGACCGTGTTGACAGATGTTGGCCATGTATGTACCATACATGTCCTTCCGGTACTGCACACTTCATGTAGTTGTGCCTCATAATGATGTATGTTGGGATCTTGAGTGTGTTCAATGCCGCATATGTGGGGTGACTGACAATCTTGCTTACTTCTCCTCTGCACTGCAGGGCTCCTGCTGTCCATCGGCCATTCCCAGACCTGGCAACGATGGTGGAACAGGACAGCATCCGACGGTACCGCTTCACCAGGCAGCTGATTGAGGATTTGGCAGTGCAGTTGTCCCCACATTTGCAGCCTGGCCGGCCGTATCTTACAGCGCTGACCCCCAAGGTGAAGGTGATGGCAGCCCTACACTTCTTTGCCACCGGTACCTTCCAACATACTGTGGCGACTGCTGGTGGGATGTCACAGACCATGTTCAGCCGTGTGCTCCGCGATGTTTTGGCGGCAATGTTGCTCTTCCTGAACCGGTACATCTATTTCCCTAGACTGCGACGACTCACTGACGTGAAGAGTGACTTTTATGCCCTGGGGAGGATGCCGCATGTAATTGGCTCCATTGATGGGACACATGTGGCTTTGGTACCACCACAGGCCCAGGAGCAGGCCTACAGGAACCGCAAGCACTACCACTCGGTCAATGCACTGGTGGTGTGTCTTGCAGACATGACCATCACACACGTGTGTGCCCGTTTCCCTGGTTCAGCACACGATGCCTTTGTGATGAGGAGTAGTCGCATCCCCAGGATGATGGCACAGATGCAGAACCAGCGTGCCTGGCTTGTCGGTGTGTACTGACTTTGTGCCATTGTGTGTGATCTGATCTGTAGTATTCCGCCCACTTTTCCAAGTCAGCTAATGTGCACTTGTCTGTCCGTAGGTGACTCGGGATACCCCAACATGCCGTGGTTGCTGACACCCCTCAGGAACCCTGTGACACCTGCCCAGATGCGCTACAATGAGGCACATGGTCGGACCAGGAGAGTGATTGAGCGGACCTTTGGTCTCCTGAAGAGCCGCTTCCGCTGCCTGGACAAGACCGGAGGGTCCCTCCCATATGCCCCTGCGAAAGTGTGCAAGATTATCATCGTCTGCTGCATGCTCCACAACCTGGCAGTGCGGAAGGAGTTGCCTCTCATCCAGGATGACAATGACCAACATCCGCCACCTGTGGAGGATCCTGGCCTGGACCACGATGCCAGTGACGATGATGATGATGATGATGGTGATGGTGATGTCCGCACACAGCTCATCACCAACTTCTTTAGCTGAATGTGAGTATCCTGAGGTGTCATGTCAATGATGTGAGTTGGCATGATGTGTGGGTGGTGCTCTGGTGCTGTTGGAGTGTGTCCATGGGCTACTTGACTGGATGTGTGTTGCGATGTGTGGTGACAGGTGGGCTGTACTCCCCAACAGTGTTGACATGCTAACTTGGTTCTGGGTGGGTATCTTGTAACATGTATTGAGCATGAGTTTTGCTG